>CM076580.1:1474402184-1475002184 GCA_034641835.2 Pinus albicaulis
AGTATTTTGCATGTATTAAGTTGAGAGCGTTCTGCTCGCCTCGACAGATCACGATCCTCTACGATCTCCGTGGATGGATACCTGCACATGCAAGAAACAAACAGATACAAGCATAAAATCTAGCATACGCAACTAAATATCAGTCAGAAAGGATATTACTCATATTAACATGGTTGAAAACAGAGTGGAACCATAATCGTAATCATTCATTAAATAACAATCGAAAGAGATTACAACCAAAGTTCTGACGTCGTGGTCTCCTTCGGATGGGTCTCCAGTCGTTCACGTCTCGCAAAGCTTGCCAGGGAAAGGGAAAACCTCTCTTGAGTCTCTCGACGATAGTCTCCTTACTTGAGTCGGCCTTAAGGGAAGAAAGAGGGCTCTTACAACACAAAGGCTCTTGGGAATTTGGAGATTCAAAGCTTAGGCACTTCAAGACTATCAGCCTTTCAGCCCCTTCATCAATGGATGAAGGCTATATTTATAGAGGAGAGGAAGAGGTTGGGATCCCTACAATAGTGGAAGGGAGGCCTTATCCTTTGGGAGGTTCCCCATATGGTGGAAACAAGAGGCCAAAGGAGGAAGGTCGTGGTTATTCAGTCGAAACCACTCCTGATGACTCATCTACGAAGTTGTTGTAATCGAAACTTCGCCTCCTTTTTTAAAAAAATTTCCATAAACAGAGTGGCGCGAGTGCAACACTGGGATAGAGCACCAGTTGGCGCGGGCTCAGTGTTAATTTTCCCCCATTGGCGCGAGTACATAATGGGCTACCAGCGCCAAGGCAAAAACAGGTGTTTTTAGGGGTCTGCTCAGGAAATGATCAACAGAAGGAGTGTTGTCCTCATGGAAAGGGATGAAATGATGGTATTTGCAAGGCATGACACTGCTTATTGGTCACAGAAACGACCCTCCAATGGGCGAGATGGGAATTGCAGGGACGGTGACAAATTATTGTGTAACAGATGCCCCCTAAAGCATGAGGCCCAAGAGAGAGAGAGGGGTGAAATGCTTTACGAGAACATGTTCAATTGAAGCCCCGCCGTCGGAAAACCTAGGTGGAGAAATACAACTGATATCTCAAGTACATGATGTATATGTGGTATGGATGCAGCCATCCTGTGAGGATCGATAAATAGACTCATGTATGGTCGTAGCCATCCAGCGAATAAGTCATGTAAATAATAATCCACAAAATCGCAGCCTGGATTGCAACAGACACAATCCAGGGTCTTGCGCTCCATCTCGACCCAAACAAATTACAAGTTCGAGCATGCGAATATGTGAGCTGAAGTCGAACATGCAGGAACATCGTCTAATTACCAGCCAATGATGAAAGTTGTTAACAGACGCGAGAGGAACCACCAATAATGACAATGGTCCTCAAGGTACTACAGGTACAATCTACGGCGTGTGAATCAATGAGTTGGCGTCGAACACCCGCAGAATCACTCGATCGGAGGCCAATGATGAAAACCTCACGTCGAATGCGACGAACCTTCCATTGAGGCATGCAGGCTCCAAGGTACCATACAGGAGTCTCTAGATCAACTTCCTGGATAATGAGCTGAAGTCGACAGGAAGTGACCTTGATCGAAGGTGGGCCATAATGTTTCCCACATCATCGACACGAGACAGAGGAACCTGATGTTTTGTTGTGAATCAGGATCGTATGAGAATCAGAGGAAGGTTGATATTTGCAGAGGTCAACTACTCTTGAACATATAACAGCAAAAATAGTGGTTTTGGCAGTATTTGACATCAACAGATCAGAGGTCATGGTGACGAGGCAATGAGCAGAGGAGAGGTCAAAAGGGATTATCCAAACCCACAGAGGAAAAGTGAAGAAACGAGATGAGATGTCCCCAACCCGACACGAAAGCAGACAAGTGCCATGTTCAAGAGCGACATACTGCCGACGACAACGACGATGGTTCCATTTTTCTCCCACCATTTCTGGCGAGTACCTCTTTATTTTTACACAAGCTTGAAGAGGATACCATATGCTTGTCATATAAATCCGCCCTTCGGGCGAATCCATCCTAGTACATTTAACGAGCCCTAGGAAGGAGGAACTCGAATAACGTCATCACGACTGAATCCAATGTCATCAGTGTTTAACGAGTCTGACAAAGGGAGAACTCGGCGTCTTTTCATATTTAGAGGGTTTGAAAAGACAGCAGAAAAGTAAACTCCAACGGTCCCTTTTCGTAGATAGTTCCTCAGATCCGAAAAGGTAGAAAACAATATCCGAGAAAACCTCCTAGTCGCGATAGGCTAGGGTATTCCTTTTTCGTAAATAATCCATCCCTGCTCGAAAAAGGGGTAAACGTATACTGGGTAGATGTCGTTTCGCAACCACTTTAACGAGATCAAAACGACAAGCGACTCGGCGATATTTTCATGTTTAGGGAGTCAGAAAAGAGCTGAAAGATGACTCCTCCTGGAGGAACAAGTGGTATAAAGGGAAGCAACTGGTTCCGGTAATGGTGGAACTGCTCAAAACAAGATAAAAGTTGAGAGGCTGGCTAACAATACCACTCATCGCAGCGGTTCCTCAGGAATGGGTAAAACAACCAAGTGAAGGCATATGATCGGCCAAGCAGATAGTGACGATGGAGTGAGAAAACCAAGGCTCATCTGGCAAGAACAGGCTGATAAAATGGCAATCGCAAGGGGTAAAATGGGCATGGTTTCATTTTTACACAAGCTTGAAATCAGGAAACTCTGCTCGAAGTTGGTTTCATTTTTACACAAGCTTGAAACAAAGATAAACTATGCTTGACACCGGTTTCATTTTTACACAAGCTTGAAAGCGGAAACAAACTATGCTTGAGAAAAGTAAGCATGCCCCCGGCATGGTGACTTAATTCGAGGTACATGCCCCCCAAGCCGATTATGGAAGGAAGATGGAGTAAATAAGTTTCAAATTGCGAGATTCATCAAAGACTCGGTAAGGATTTTACGAGATCAAATCAAAGACTCGAATTGAACGGGAACGTGTTTCATTGTTTTAACGAGTTGACACCGATAAAGAATATCCTCGGGAAAAAATGTTTCATTTTTTAAGAAGCTCGGCACAAGGCAAGGAACTCTACTCCGACAACCTTGTTTCATTTTTTAAGGAGCTTGACACAAGGAAACAAACTCTGCTCCGACCGACTTGAACAAGAAGTCATGGCTTCCAAGAGTTCCACACCAGATGGGAGAAAAACATCCTGGAAGTCAGGACCCAATGCCCCCAGCACCTGACGCACGACAGCACTATCACTGAGCACAGGCACGGGGTAGGTAGCCACATAGTTGACCTGCGGTGGGGCAGATACAACGGGTGGATAAAAACCAGGAAGGGATGATGGTGGGCCAGCTACCACATCAGGACCAAAGAATGAAAGTTGATCAATGGTCACAATCCTTCCTTTATGCGGAAAACAGGCCACACGAAAGAGGGAGGAGACAAGTGCTCCCATGGCATAGGTGTAATCGCGCCCCAAGAGCAGATTGAAATCCAAGGGGCCTAGAACAACCATCACATCCATATGGACGGTTTTACCTCCCAAAGTAAGAGGTAACCTTGGAAGGATCCCTAACGGTTGACTCGTTCTTCTGTTAAATGCCAACAGATTCTGCGTAACAGGCACAAGCGGCGGCGAACCGAAAGCTTGCCAAGTAGTTGAGGATATAATACTAACGGACGCGCCTTCGTCTATAATGGTGCTGGGTACGACCAAACCAAAAGCCTGTACTGTGATCTCGAAAGGCACATAAGACGGAAGGTGGTATCCTGCAAATCGACTCCAATCGAAGGAAGCGACCAAACTACTTGGATGGGCTACCATCGAACCGAGATGGTCTTCCCCTGGTGTTATGGAAGAAGAAGGAGCATCCTCCACGACCTCCATCTCGAAGGTGGGAGGAGTATCCTCTAGGACCTCCATCACGGGAGGCGGAGGAGCAACTTCTTGAGGTACGGGGACAGGAGAATCTTTCTCCAAGTTCGAGGAATCTGAAGAAATGAGAAGAACCTGAGGGGTGTGACGTCCACTCTCCATGGAAAAGACCTGGTGCACCGAAGACGGAGCCAGTTCAACCGATCCCGCGACCAATGGTTGGTCAGGGATGGATTCATGAATCTGAATTTCCGAGGGAGCGGGATCGACCAAGGATGACTCTTGACCAATCGTAGGAACAGCTGGCGGAGGACTCAAAGAAAGCTGTTTGTAACCAGCCGGGAGGCATGGTGTAGAAACAGTTGAGTTGTCCAAGACTCTTTTGGCTTCATCCATATAAGGACAAAGGTGAATGGCATGGTGCCCTTCACACAACCTACAGGGATTCGTAATCTTACCCTGCTTCTTAGGATTTTTACCAACACTAGCTGAAGACGTGCCCCCAAACTGACTCCCGGAAGCCAAAGGCAATGGCGGACGACCGCTGGACCATTCTTCAAGCACCTTGGGAATGCCAGGGCAGTCTCGAAGAAGATGGTCTCTCGTGCACAACATGCAAGGGAACTTGACTTTCCGTGGAGGGTTGGAAGGTTTATCAAGAGGAGGTGCATTAGAAACAGCAGTTGCAGCCTTAGCCTCTCTCTTATCAGACTTCTTCTTCTTTGTCTTCTTCTTCTTCTTGTTAGCCACCTGGTTACTCGAATCCAGGCTTTCACCAGGCGAAGTAGAGGATGAGGACGCAGAAATAGGCGAAGAAGGAAAGAGGTCCACCTTGGAATCAACATGATGTTGTTCCGGCGGAGGAACTGATTGAACAGTAGCGGAGATATTTGGGACCACAGAGGTTGAAAACAACCAAACAGGCAACCCAACAGTTAACCCAGGAAGGGACAAGGTCGCCATGTAAGGAGCACCAACATTCCCAAAAGGAGGAAAATGACCAGGATTCCCTTCTGAGGTGATTCCTTGGTTGGTAAACTCTGAAAAAGTTGCCATCAAAACTCAAAACCACACACGGGCCAAAAAAGAGTCAAGACACACGATCAAACGGTCAACAATAAAAATCTAACAGGGCGTATAATCGTGGGTGATTAATTTTTACCACATTGAAAAATAAGAAACTTCACCGTTTCATGTTTAAAATTAAACGATAAAAGATGAAACTATCTCTTTGATTTGATACAAGCATGAAAGGACAAGCATGACGGTCTATTCAAATTTGAAGTCGAAAAAGACAGGCACTCGGAATACTAGGCACAAAGGGTGTACCAAATAACCGTGAACTGCAATATACACCTTGGTTTTAATAATGAAGAAGAAATCAACCAAGGACTTTCCGTACGTGCAGGCAATCTCCTCGAATGCTGTGTTCGGTGTATCACGGGTATAGGGCGGCAGACTCGGCTTCCTGTGGATAAAGGATTGAAAACATAGAGGGGTCTCCCTTTATATACACGACGGTACGGGGAGCACAAGTCCGTACTAGCGCTGTCTAAAGCCAAAAGGCGAACAATAGCTGCTAGGTTTAAAGACGCCGGAACACGTCTCTAGCCTAGACCTCTAAATATGTTTCGTTAGATTTCAATGCTACCTTAGGTTAATTGAATAGATTTTAAAGTTGATCTTCAATTAGGTTTCAATTTTCAGACCCTAACGAATGTATTGTTTCAAAAACTCTGGCATATGACTATATAAAGAGAAAATAAAACTTTTCAATTCGATGAATGCTATCTAGTTAAGGGAAGAGCTTAAAGCAATGATGCAACAAACAACAACACTGCAAATGAAATCTTTCCAAACTAGATGACTTTCACTATCCAAAAGTATTCTAAAACATTCAACGAAGCGAATAATGTAATGTAATCTATGCAAAATCCTTTTTTTCGAAAACTATGCAATTGTAATCTATGCACAATTTCCTTTTATTTTCAAATGATAAGAATGCACTCAATGCATTTTTCGATGAAATGAAAATCTACTTAATGCATGCTTTTAACAAAAGAGAATGCACTCAAAGCAATTTTTAGTTTTCAATCACTAAACAATTTGATCTAAGTCCAATGATGAATCTCAAAAACACTTTTCGATGCAATGTGATCTAATGCATTTAAACGAAAAGCAAACTATGATATGAAAACTAAAAGAACGCAAATCTCCCTAAAGAAGGATGAAAGCAAAAGGGATGCAAACAAACACTAAGAATGCAATCATTGTTTCAAAACACTTTGCAACAAAATTCCTCAAAAGGTGACAAAACACAAAGAGGACTTTCAAAGCATGAGATCAAAACAAGGCATTCATTCCCTTTTACATCAAACAATCATGGAAAGAAGACACTCCAAACAATGAGCAATGTAATATATGCTCATACAGAGGAAAGGCCGGAAGGGAAAGACACACTAGTGAAGGATTTAGGGAAAAAAAAAATCTCAAATTTCACACATCCTGAAATTGGCCTGACTTGTACATTCACAACTAGCGCCAACTGGCGCGACTTGTACATTGAAAACTAGCGCCAATGGCCAATTGGCGCGGGTTACTAACTGACAACAAGCGCGAACGCCGGAAAATGAAAAAACAAAGAATTTGTCCCAACCAAGACCAGACTCACCACTTCAAGCAGCATCTAAAACAAACCCAGAAGCAAAGTACTGACCAAAAGAAGCTTCCGAAAAAGGGTAACCCTACCACCTATAGGAAATGGCGCGATCGTCTGGCTGTAATCCGCGCCAGACAGGGGATGGTGCGCGTGATGAACTGGAAAACTGCGCCAACTGGCGCGACTGTCATGGCTAAACTCGCGCCAATCAAGCCAACTATGAAAAGGTGAAAATTCAGAAAAGCAGAGGTCAGATTTGATCCTCTAGGGCTGAACCAAAAGCCAAAACACAAAAGAACCCAGCCCATAAGGCCAACCAAGCAAGGAAAACCACGAAACAATCAAAACGAGACAATGAAAACTAGACGATCCCCAGTGGAGTCGCTAAATTGTTGAGGAGGTAAATCCCTTCTGCGGACAAAGGTGATCGCTACTAGCCCAGCAGGGGTCTAGCAACAATGAAAAATGTTACGACGCAAATTCCTAGTTACGAATGAAAAGACTAAAGATAGAAGCCTACCTGGAATCCAATGCTACGATCTGAAGAAGAGAGCGTTCCCGTTCCTCAGCCTCGGCAGATCACGATCCTCCACGATCTTCGCAAACAGACACCTGCACGTGCAAGAAACAAACAAATACAAGCATAAAATCCGGCATACCAACTATATATTAGTCAGAAAGGATATAACTCATTATTAACATAAGTGAAAAACATAGTGGAACCATAACCGGTAGTCATTCATTAATAAACAATCGAAAGAGAGTACAACCAATGTTCTGACGCCACGGTCTCCTTCAGAAGGGTCCCCAGTCATTCACGTCTCGCAAAGCTCACCAGGGAAAGGGAAAGCCTCTCTAGAGTCTCTCGACGATAGTCTCCTTACTTGAGTCAGCCTTAAGGGAAGAAAGAGGGCTCTTACAGCACAAAGGCTCTTGGGAATTCGGAGATTCAAAGCTTAGGCCCTTCAAGACCTTCAGCCCTTCAGCCCCTTCATCAATGGATGAAGGCTATATTTATAGAGGAGAGGAGGAGGTTGGGATCCCTACAATAGTGGAAGGGAGGCCTTATCCTTTGGGAGGTTCCCCATATGGTGGAAACAAGACGCCAAAGGAGGAAGGTTGTGGTTATTCAGTCGAAACCACTCCTGATGACTCATCCACGAAGTTGTTGTAATCGAAACTTCGCCTCCTTTTTTAAAAAACTTTCCATAAATAGAGTGGCGCGGGTGCAACACTGGGACAGAGCGCCAATTGATGTGGGCTCAGTGTTAATTTTCCCCCATTGGCGCGAGTACATAATGGGCTACCAGCGCCAAGGCAAAAACAGGTGTTTTTAGGGGTCTGCTCAGGAAATGATCAACAGAAGGAGTGTTGTCCTCATGGAAAGGGATGAAATGATGGTACTTGCAAGGCATGACACTGCTTATTGGTCACAGAAATGACCCTCCAATGGGCGAGATGGGAATTGCAGGGACGGTGACAAATTATTGTGTAACAGATGCCCCCTAAAGCATGAGGCCCAAGAGAGAGAGAGGGGTGAAATGCTTTACGAGAACATGTTCAATTGAAGCCCCGCCGTCGGAAAACCTAGGTGGAGAAATACAACTGATATCTCAAGTACATGATGTATATGTGGTATGGATGCAGCCATCCTGTGAGGATCGATAAATAGACTCATGTATGGTCGTAGCCATCCAGCGAATAAGTCATGTAAATAATAATCCACAAAATCGCAGCCTGGATTGCAACAGACACAATCCAGGGTCTTGCGCTCCATCTCGACCCAAACAAATTACAAGTTCGAGCATGCGAATATGTGAGCTGAAGTCGAACATGCAGGAACATCGTCTAATTACCAGCCAATGATGAAAGTTGTTAACAGACGCGAGAGGAACCACCAATAATGACAATGGTCCTCAAGGTACTACAGGTACAATCTACGGCGTGTGAATCAATGAGTTGGCGTCGAACACCCGCAAAATCACTCGATCAGAGGCCAATGATGAAAACCTCACGTCGAATGCGACGAACCTGCCATTGAGGCATGCAGGCTCCAAGGTACCATAAAGGAGTCTCTAGATCAACTTCCTGGATAATGAGCTGAAGTCGACAGGAAGTGACCTTGATCGAAGGTGGGCCATAATGTTTCCCACATCATCGACAAGAGATAGAGGAACATGATGTTTTGTTGTGAATCAGGATCGTATGAGAATCAGAGGAAGGTTGATATTTGCAGAGGTCAACTTCTCTTGAACATATAACGGCACAAATAGTGGTTTTGGCAGTATTTGACATCAACAGATCAGAGGTCATGGTGACGAGGCAATGAGCAGAGGAGAGGTCAAAAGGGATTATCCAAACCCACAGAGGCAAAGTGAAGAAACGAGATGAGATGTCCCCAACCCGACACGAAAGCAGACAAGTGCCATGTTCAAGAGCGACATACTGCCGACAACAACGACAATGGTTCCATTTTTCCCCCACCATTTCTGGCGAGGACCTCTTTATTTTTACACAAGCTTGAAGAGGATACCATATGCTTGTCATATAAATCCGCCCTTCGGGCGAATCCATCCTAGTACATTTAACGAGCCCTAGGAAGGAGGAACTCGAATAACGTCATCACGACTGAATCCAATGTCATCAGTGTTTAACGAGTCTAACAAAGGAAGAACTCAACGTCTTTTCATGTTTAGAGAGTTTGAAAAGACAGCATAAAAGTAAACTCCAAAGGTCCCTTTTCGTAGAAATATTTCCTCAGATCCGAAAAGGTAGAAAACTATGTCTGAGAAAACCTCCTAGTCGCGATAGGCTAGGGTATTCCTTTTTCGTAAATAATCTATCCTAGCCCAAAAAAGGGGTAAACGTATACTGGGTAGATGTCGTTTCGCAGCCACTTTAACGAGATCAAAACGACAAGGGACTCAACAATCTTTTCAGTTTTTAAGAGTCAGAAAAGAGCTAAAAGTTGACTCCTCCTGGAGGAACGAGTGGTATAAAGGGAAACGGCGGATTTAGGTAATGGGTAGATGCTCAAAACAAATAAAGGTTAAGAGTTTGGCTAGCAAATACCACTCATCGCAGCAGTTCCTTAGGAATGGGTAAGATAACCAAGTGAAGGCATATGATCGGCCAAGCGGATAGTGACGATGGAGTGAGAAAACCAAGGTTCATCTGGAAAAACAGGCTGATAAAATGACAATCACAAGAGGTAAAATGGGAATAGTTTCATTTTTACACAAGCTTGAAATCAGGAAACTCTGCTTGAAGTTGGTTTCATTTTTACACAAGCTTGAAACAAAGATAAACTATGCTTGAAATCGGTTTCATTTTTACACAAGCTTGAAACGGAAACAAACTATGCTTGGAAAAGTTAAGCATGCCCCCAGCATGGTGACTCAATTCGAGGTACATGCCCCCCAAGCTTCAGTCCATATGAAAGGAAGATGGAGTGAAGGTTCAAATTACGAGATCAAGAGAAAGACTCGACTGGGATTTTACGAGATCTAAACAAAGACTCGAATTGAATGGGAACGTGTTTCATTGTTTTAACTAGGTTGACACATTAAAAGAACTATCCTCGGGACACCCTTGTTTCACGGGAGCTCGGCACAAGACAAGGAACTGCGCTCCGGCAACCTTGTTTTCATTTTTAAGGAGCTTGACATAAGGAAACAAACTACTAACAAGCCGACTTGAACAAGAAGTCATGGCTTCAAGAGTTCCACGGATGGGAGGAAAACATCCTCGAAGTCGGGACCCAATGCTGACTTTGATGCACGACAACACTATCCCGAGAGCACGAGGCACGAGGTAGGTAGCCACATGGTTGACTGCCGGTGGGGCGGGGATACAACGGGTGGATAAAAACCGAGGAAGGGATGATGGTGGGCCGAGTGCCACATCGGGACCAAAGAATGAAAGTTGATCAATGGTCACAATCCTTCCTTTATGCGGAAAACGAGACCACGAAAGAGGAGGAGACAAGTGCACCCATGGCATAGGTGTAATCGCGCCCCAAGAGAAGATTGAAATCCAAGGGGCCTAGAACAACCATCACGTCCATATGGACAGTTTTACCTCCCAAAGTGACAGGTAACCTTGGAAGGATCCCTAAGGGTTGACTCGTTCTTCTGTTAAATGCCAACAGATTCTACGTAACGGGCGCAAGCGGTGGTGAACCGAAAGCTTCCCAAGTAGTTGAGGATAGAACACTAACAGACGCACCTTCGTCTATAATGGTGCTAGGTACGACTAGACCAAAGGCGTGTACCGCTATCTCAAAAGGCACATAAGACGGAAGGCGGTATCTCGTAAATTGATTCCAATCAAAGGAAGCAACCAAACTACTTGGAGGGGCTACCATCGAACCAAGATGGTCTTCCCCTGGTGTTACGAAAGAAGAAGGAGCATCCTCCATGACCTCCATCTCGAAGCTGGGAGGGGTATCCTCCGGGATCTCCATCACGGGAGGCGGAGAAGCAGCTTCTTGAGGTATGGGGACAGGAGAATCTTTCTCCAAGTCTGAGGAATCTGAAGAAACCAGAAGAACATGAGGGGTGTGAGGTCCACTCTCAACGGAAAATACCTGGTGCACCGTAGAAGGGGCTAGCTCAACCGATCCCACAATCAATGGTTGGTCGGGGATGGATTCCTGAATTTGAATTTCCGAGGGAGCGGGATCGACCAAGGATGACTCTTGACCAATTGTAGGATCAGCTGGCGGAGGACTCAAAGAAAGCCGTTTATAACTAGTCGGGAGGCATGGTGTAGAAACGGTTGTGTTGTCCAAGACTCTTTTGGCTTCATCCATATACGGACAAAGGTGAATGTCATGGTGTCCTTCACACAATTTGCAGGGATTGGTAATCTTACCCTACTTCTTAGGAGCCTTACCAGGACCGGCTGAAGACATGCCCCCAACCGGACTCCCAGAAGCCAAAGGCAATGGCGGGCAACCGTTGGACCATGCTTTGAGCACCTTGGGAATGCCAGGGCAGTCTCGAAGAAGATGGTCTCCCGTGCACAACATGAAAGGGAACTTGAATTTCCGTGGAGGGTTAGGAGGTTTGTCAAGAAGAGATGTTTCAGAAGCAATAGCTGCACTCTTAGCCTCTCGCTTATCAGACTTCTTCTTCTTTGTCTTCTTCTTCTTCTTCTTAGCCACCCGGTTACTCGAATCTAGAAGGCTTTTCACCGGCGAAGTAGAGGATGAAGACGCGAGAAATAGGCGAAGAAGGGGAGAGGTCCACTTTAGAATCAACATGATGTTGTTCTGGTGGAGGAACCGATTGAACAGTAGCGGAGATATTTGGAACCATAGAGGTTGAGAACAACCAAATAGGCAACCCAACAATTAACCCAGGAAGGGAAAACGTCGCCATGTAAGGAGCACCAACATTTCCAAAAGGAGGAAAATGACCAGGATTCCCTTCTGAAGGGATTCCTTGGTTGGTAAACTCTGAAAAAGTTGTCATCAAAACTCAAAACCACACACGGGCTGAAAAAGAGTCAAGACACACGATCAAACGGTCAACAAGAAATATCTAACAGGGCGTATAATCGTGGGTGATTAATTTTTACCACATTGAAAAATAAGAAAATTTACCGTTTCATGTTTTAAGAGTCGAGAAACGATAAAAGATGACTCTATCTCTTTCAGATTTGACACAAGCGTGAAAGGGCAAGCGCTTGACGGTCTTTTCAAATTTAGGGAGTCAGAAAAGACCAAATGACTGCTCAGGAATACTAGGCACAAAGGGTGTACCAAATAACCGTGAACTAAAATATACACCTTGGTTTTAATAATGAAGAAGAAATCAACCAAGGACTTTCCGTACGTGCAGGCAATCTCCCCGAATGCTGTGTTCAGTGTATCATGGGTATAGGGCCGCAGACTCAGCTTCCTGTGGATAAAATATTGAAAACCTAGAGGGGTCTCCCTTTATATACGCGACGGTACGGGGAGCACAAGTCCGTACTAGCGCTGTCTAAAGCCAAGCGGCGAACGACAGTTGCTAGGTTTAAAGACGCTGGAACACGTCTCTAGCCTAGACCTCTAAATATGTTTCGTTAGATTTCAATGTTGCCTTAGGTTAATTGAATAGATTTTATAGTTGATCTTCAATTAGGTTTCAATTTTCAGGCCCTAACGAATGTGTTGTTTCAAAAACTCCTGTATGCAGCTATATGAGAAAAGAAAACTTTCAATTCGATGAATGCTATCTAGTTAAGGGAAGAGCTTCAAACAATGATGTAACAAACAGCAAAATTGAAAATGAAACTTTTCCAAACTAGATGACTTTTACTATCCAAAAGTAATTCCAAACATTCAACGATGCGAATAATGCAATGTAATCTATGCAAAATCCTCTTTTTTGAAAACTATGCAATTGTAATCTATGCACAATTTCCTTTTCCTTTTCAAATTATAAGAATGCACTCAATGCATTTTTCGATGAAATGAGAATCTACTTAATGCATGCTTTTAATAAAAGAGAATGCAATCAAAGCGATTTCTAGCTTTCAATCATTAAACAATGTAATCTAAGTTCAATGATGGATCTCAAAAAATACTTTTCAATGCAATGTGATCTAATGCATTTTAACGAAAAGAAAACTATGAGACGAAAACTAAAAGAATGCAAATCTCCTTAATGAAGGATGAATGCAAAAGAGATGTAAACAAACACTAAGAATGCAATCATTGTTTCAAACACTTTGTCACGAAATCCCTCAAAAGGCGACAAAACACAAAGAGGACTTCCAAAGAATGAGATCAAAACAAGGCATTCATTCCCTTTTACATCAAGTAATCATGGAAATAAGACATTCCAAACAATGAGCAATGTAATCTATGCTCATACAGAGGATTGGCTGGAAGGGAAAGACACACTAGTGAAGGATTTAGGGAAAAAATCTCAAATTTCACACATCCTGAAATTGGCCCGACTTGTACATTGACAACTAGCACCAACTAGCGTGACTTGTACATTGACAACTAGCGCCAATGGCCAATTGGCGCAGGTTGCTAACTGACAACAAGCGCCAATGCCTGAAAATGAAAAAACAAAGAATTTCTACCAACCAAGACCAGACTTCCCACTTCAAGATGAATCTAAAACAAACCCAGAAGCAAAGTACTGACCAAAAGAAACTTCCGAACAAGGGTAACCCTACCACCTACAGGAAATGGCGCGACTATCTGGCTGTAATCCACGCCAGACAGGGGATGGCGCGAGTGATGAACTGGCAACCAGCGCCAATTGGCGCGACTGTCAGGGATAAACTCACGCCAATCAAGCCAACTATGAAAAGGTGAAAAATTCGGAAAAGCAGAGGTCAGATCTGATCCTCTGGGGTTGAACCAAAAGCCAAAACACAAGAAGAGCCAGCCCAAAAGGCCAACCAAGCAAGGAAAACCACGAAACAATCAAAACGAGACAATTAAAACTAGACGATCCCCAGCGGAGTCGCCAAATTGTTGAGGAGGTAAATCCCCTCTGCGGACAGAGGCGATCCCTACTAGCCCAACAGGGGTCTAGCAACAATCACGAAATGTTACGACGCAAGTTCCTAGTTACGAATGAAAAGACCAAAGATGGAGGCCTACCTGGAATCCAATGCTACGATCTGAAGAAGAGAGCGTTCCCGTTCCTCAGCCTCGGCAGATCATGATCCTCCACGATCTCCACGGATGGACACCTGCACATGCAAGAAACAAACATATACAAGCATAAAATCCAGCATACGCAACTAAATATCAGTCAGAAAGGATACTACTCATATTAACATAATTGAAAACAGAGTGGAACCATAATCGTAATCATTCATTAAATAACAATCGAAGAAAGATTACAACCAATGTTCTGACGTCGTGTTCCCCTTCGGATGGGTCTCCAGTCGTTCACGTCTCGCAAAGCTCGCCAGGGAAAGGGCAAACCTCTCCAGAGTCTCTCGACGATAGTCTCCTTACTTGAGTCAGCCTTAAGGGAAGAAAGAGGGCTCTTACAGCACAAAGGCTCTTGGGAATTCGGAGATTCAAAGCTTAGGCCCTTCAAGACCTTCAGCCCTTCAGCCCCTTCATCAATGGATGAAGGCTATATTTATAGAGGAGAGGAGGAGGTTGGGATCCCTACAATAGTGGAAGGGAGGCCTTATCCTTTGGGAGGTTCCCCATATGGTGGAAACAAGAGGCCATAGGAGGAAGTTCGTGGTTATTCAGTCGAAACCACTCCTGATGACTCATCCACGAAGTTGTTGTAATCAAAAATTCACCTCCTTTTTTAAAAAACTTTCCATAAACAGAGTGGCGCGGGTGCAACACTGGGACAGAGCGCCAATTGGCGCGGGCTCAGTGTTAATTTTCCCCCATTGGCGCGAGTACATAATGGGCTACCAGCGCCAAGGAAAAAACAGGTGTTTTTAGGGGTCTGCTCAGGAAATGATCAACAGAAGGAGTGTTGTCCTCATGGAAAGGGATGAAATGATGGTATTTGCAAGGCATGACACTGCTTATTGGTCACAGAAACGACCCTCCAATGGACGAGATGGGAATTGCAGGGACGGTGACAAATTATTGTGTAACACGGTGCTTGAAAAAATATTTCTTCGAAAATCGAATGTAGGGCATCACTTACGTTTGTCATGGTATACTAATTATGATGCAACTTACGGTTTGCAGAATGGACCTTCTGATCTCCTGTTATGGACCTCTGAAGTTATGGAGAAGGGTGATAAATAAGGGATTATGGCCCTAATCCTATTCATTTGTACTTGCTGAGTTTTGGGAGATCAGAGGTGATAGCAGAGCCTTTCTTGTCGTTGCGTTCAGCCTGTGTACCGGGGATTAGCGATACTATGCCGAGGTAACTCTCATGGCATCCTGCATTTTAATTTTTTCAGTTTGGTGACACCGGGGGCCATACAAATTAGGTTTGTATAGACTCAATGGATCTTTTTTCCCTAAATTGCGCGGGCGATCTGGGAAAATAGGCACCCCCCTTGCGCTTATTTCTCAGGTACAGCCATGCGAGGGCACGGTGTTCCTACTTTTTTGCGCGCAAGGGCAGTATTATTGAAAAAAATTGGGTTTTTGCTATCCCTTATGATTTTTCTTCTGTGTAATGATGGGTGCCTGTTTCTTGGTAGGCTGGTGTGGAGAGAACAAGATTGGCCTGAGATTCGGACCGCTCTGGCTACTGATGCGGGGGCGCGTCGTCAGTTGGCCGCATGGGACCTCCTGAAGTTTGTCCAAAACGAGTTCCTTCAGTTGTAGGACCATCTGTTACGTTATATCTATGGCATTGGCATAGGAGGCACAACATGTTTGTCCTGAGGGGGTGAACCTGATTATCCGTCTGAAGACGGACATTTACTTTGTGACTGTATTACTGCCTCAGGGAGAGGCGCTGAGTTATCCACTTCCTGCTGGGCGAGTGAACATGGACAATTTCCATAGGAGGCATTGTTGTGGTGTGCCTCTTACTGAGGGGTGCATCAATATCACCTCAGTGATGGATGTGGCTGAGCAATGTGCTCTGGCCGTTATTGTGCGACTGGCGGGGTCATTTGCACCTCATCGGGCATTGCGCCCATAACTGGCAGTTTTATGCCATTTGAGGAACTGGCATTTCTTTGATTTTGCCTATTTCTGCTTTGATGGTATGGTGTTGCAACTGAACCAGGTATAGTGTGGATCCAAATCATTTGTGTACGCCAGTATTTTGTGCAGCATTATGTACGAGAGGGTCGTGCCGCTGAGGCCTGTTGTGGTTGTGCCTATTGGGGGGTCCAGGAAGCCACGTATGAGGAGGTGGGCTCTGGTGATGCCACGCATCGGTGGTGGCAGGGTGGGTCGTTATTGGAATGACACAACGGAGGCCTAGTTCAAGGCCAATCTACAGATGTTCTTGCCATACCCTTACGCAGGGATGGACTTTCAGGGTGATCTAGATATTAGTCTCCCTTTTGGTTATGTTTGGGGTCCCGCAGGTATGTGTTATATTTCTACATTTACTCGAGTTTTTTGTGTACTTGAGTGTTTTTCATTAACACTGACATTATTTTGGTTACTCATGTAGATGTTAGCGAGGTGGGACTCCTAGTGGCCCGACTGGTGGGTCACAACCCTCTACCACGACCGCCTGGTGGTCGGGGGGGTGGTGCCGTAGGTGAACCAGGTGAGGGTACCAGTAGACCTGGCGGGGATGGTGCTAGTCCTTCCGGTGAGGGTAGCAGCATGGGTGCAGCTGAGGTAGCGGCTGAGAGAGCTCATGCAGATGTGGCTAAGGCACACATCGTAGCACTTACAGCTCAAGTAGAGGCTCTAGAGGACTTCCAGGTCAAGTGGACCGTTTGACCCACAAGATGCCTGCTCGAGGTCGTATGGATAACTTCGAGGAGATATGGCTAGAGACAGTGATGGCCCACGAGAGGGACTACCAGCCTACTCTACGATGGATAGCTATCGCAGTGGTGACATCATCTCTCTTGGTGGTACCAGGAGCAGTGGTGGGCCCAGGTGCTCCTCTGGAGGGTGCATCCCCCTAGGGTAGATTTGTACTCAGGGAAAGCACCCATTATGAGGATGCTTCCCTTATTTTTGACGGCCTCTGTATTTTTGGGCTAGCCAATGGGCCAGTGATAATATTTTTGTACTCTGATACACATATTTATATATATATATGAGAGATATTTTTTTGTGGCTCTAAGTGGTGTGATGTCTATTTCGGTTTATGAATTTGTGTTATGATGGTGGATATACATGTTTTTGGTTTTTATGTATAGTGTTTTGCTCACGATGCATTCCAGTCTAGGATATTGTTAGCTATGCGATCATTTGTTTGGTTTTGATTCCTTGATATATGTGAGAATGTAATATAATCAAATTGTCTGCTTAATCTTCTGGCACGCAAATATTTTCTAAATAGGTTTGCATCTCTGGTTTCAAATGTTTGGTTTAACTGCGAGACTACTAACTGGGAATCTAGGTAGACATGCATATGGCGGATGCCCTGGTGGAGGGCCTCACACATAATTTCGATAACGGCATCATATTCTGTCGGATTGTTGGTTGCTGAACCGATGCACACGCCATTTGAACATAGTGGTGATCGATTAGGGTAGTAGATGACCCAGGTTGTTGCAGCTAAGTTTTGAGACCATCACGATGCTCCATCAGCAAATCTTAAATAAGGTTCAATTTGGTGATCCATGGTGATATATTGAGCACATTTAGGTTTTTTGGGTCGAAAATGTTTTGGTGTTGGTCTTTTTTTGTACACTAGCTCTAGGGGATAAGGGCTACAGGGGACCTTATGGGTAGAACTTATTGAGGTAAAGGCCATTGACGGGGTTATTAAGGTAGGTCCCATCCAGTTTCGTCAAGATGTATGCCCCCTTCCGGAGGAAATGTTTGATGATATAGGGCCCTTTCGGGTTTCAAACTTTCCTGGCCCTAAGGCTTCTTTTGCGACATCATAGCGAAGGACTAGCTCTCCTTCAGTAAATGAGTGAGGGGTGATGTGGTGGTCGAATGATGCTTTTACCCTTTTCTTATGGGCCTCATGATGCTGCAGCGATTGACGCCTGTTTTCATCAACTAGCTTGAGTTGTACTAGGCGTTTTTCTAGAGGTTGGGTGTCATCAAGGAGTTTGATGGTTGTATCCAAGTTTGGGATTTCGCAGAAATCGATGCAAAGGCATAAGGTGCCTTGGTTTTTTGTGACAGGAATAAAGCCTAATTCCTGTGACAGGGAGGTTGTTGAAATCCTGTTTTGGGCGTACGATGACACAAGTCGTATGTGATGAGTTGTGTCGCTGGCATGCAGTGGGGGAAGGATCTTTGTAATGGAGTCCTGAGTGAGTTGATAGTTGGCCTTCTCGCTAGGATAGTCAATTCCTAGTAAATGGAAGTTGATTTTATCACAGAGATGTCTGAACATTTGTAGCAACGGACATCCCTCTAGTGCATGATTATGACTGGTGCAAACGGCGCAGGGTATCACAGCGCTGACAGAGTAGATAGTGTGAGAATATACACTACTCGATGTTCCATATGTGGACGCCTGGAAAGGGTCTGTTGTAGACCAAGTTGTCTTCTGTTTCCATTTTTGCGTCGTGGGTTGAAACTTGCCGCCCTTTTTGGTGGGTGGCTGACTTAATGTTGCTCTAGCTACTCTCAGCTTGGGGAGATGTGTGCACTTAAATGTATGATGAAAGTGTGAGCAAATCCGGCAGTAAGTGCGTGTGATATTCTCTTGATTAGAGAGAGGATTTTGGGGGAGAGATGATATTATGCGGAGACTATTTGCAAGGGGTTTTAGTTCTCTGCATTGGTTGATTAGGTGATCGTTTAGATCACATAGGCCGCATGTTATCTTGGGCTTGGCTTGGGGTTTACGTGGTTGGTGTCCGGCCTTATCTAGCTTATAACACCATCGTGGTGGTGGGGACATTGATCCGGAAACATATCTTTTATGCCATTCCTGGAGGTCGCTCGTCCTCTTTTATACGACATTAATCATGTCGATAGTGGGACGGATCCATGAGACATAAGTACAAAGTCAGTCATAATGATTACCCTGACATATCAGGAAAAATGTCTGCGATATGGGTCTCCCATCGTGCGTGGTCTGAGTCCGGGCGGGGTACCATCGTCGACATGCTACTAAGTTAGGGCAGTGGACTATTATATGGTCCGTCTTCTTGCACAACATTCATGCTGGTGAGCTTTGTGAAGTGCCTGCAGGGGTAACAATGGATTTCCCACTAGGTCATTCTTCGACTATCAAGAACATGATAGACCCGCTCATCTCCTTTGCTTGGGACATGGAGCTGCCGATAGATTTGGCATCCATATCATTTTCTTGGGAGAGACGAACTATGGCTGAGCGGAGGCTAGCCAGGGCTAGTCGGAAGCGAGGTATGTAGTGACAATCCTCCAATAAGTGATTGTCGGCACATAAGGCATGTGAATTGCGCTGCCCATAGACGGCTCGTCATTAACAGACTGGATGGAGGGATCCTCTTGATAGGATCGCTCGATCGCATGTAAGGTGTCCCTATACTATGGTATTTCTAGACAACGGTGGGTATAATGCACGTAGGTGTCACAGAGGGTGCATGCGTGATTAGTACGCAGCAGTTTTCCTGTATTTTTGGTGGCAAGTTCCTTTTTATGGGAATGTCGTTTTGAGGTGCCTGTCTCGCAGTCGAGGAGTGGTTTTAACTCGTCCAACTCTAGGAATATGTGAGTAAGGTGTCCTGTGACATCACATATAGCGCAGGCTGATGACTCCCTCTATATGGTGAAGTTCACCACTTTCTTTCCTTTCTTGGCGATTTTATTTATCGTGGTTGCCGGTTTTGCCGTGGGGATTTCTCTTGCAGGGGCAACTTCGGCTGCTACCTAGGTCAGCTGGTGCTCCTCGGGACTGGGGGGTTGTAACTCAAATGCATTAACGTTGGTATTTGGCTATCCTGGAGGGGGAAAGAGATACCACACTGGGAATGACAATGATAAGTTGGGTAGTACCAGTGTTTCCAAGACCTACTGGGAGGTAAAGCCAGGAGGTGGGTATAGGAAAGGAGTTTGGGAGGCGATATAGACTATGGAGGCTGCAGTGGTTAATGCCTCGGTGTCGTTACTGCTCGAGTCCATGTCCTGACCAACCTCGGTGCTTGATGTGGACATCATGCACACCAGGGCCCCTGTGGCATCAGGCGATACCTCAGGGATAATAGGAGGATCTCCTAGGAATGAGCCTAGGACGGACGACGGTTTGAATTGGCCAGGGCCATATTCTTGATATCGTACAAGACCATCAGTGGCTGTGTCTACATAGGGTAGAACCATATCTGTGTTGGTCAAAGGAAACTTTTTAGTGTGCGTCAGCTGGTCTACTATAATGATTTGATCTTCGTGGGGGAACATCATGATGCGGAAAACGGAGGGTGTTATGGCAGACATGGCGTACATGTAACTCCGCCCAAGGAGTATATTGTAATGCAAGTGAGCATCCAATACTTTGATGTCTATGTGGACTGTTTTCCCGGCTAAGCATACCGGTACATTTTGGAAGAGACCAACAGGGGTCGAGGGACGACCATCGTATGCTTTGAGTGTGATGACGGAAGGTTTGAGTTCTGGAGCTCCTAACTTCTGCCATACATTCTTTGACATGATGCACATGGATGCACCCTCGTCAATGACACATTGGTGAATAGTGATATTGTGTACCAATACTGGTATCTGGAAGGCGACCATGGAGGGAAGCCTAGGGGTGGTTTTGTCTAAATCAAAGGCCATCATGCGCGTGTCGGCAGGGTCGACGGCGCCTAAGGCGGAAAGTAGGGCTTTCCGCTGCTTCGAGCATGACTATAGTACCTCCAAAGCAGACATAGCAGTAGGTGACTGGGCTAAATCATCTACGATGCTGTAATTGTGGGTTGCTTTAGAGTAGTTACATGCTCGCTTATTAGGCCCTTTAACCATTTTTGGAAATGGTTCCAAAGGAATCTTTGGAATGGTCAAAGGTGCATTCGGCACGCTCGTACTAGCCCCTAACGTACCGATGTCTGGTGGGGTGTCATAGCTGCGATTCCAGGTTTGGAAAAACATTTCTTCGCCAGCCATGTAAATTTCATGGTTGTTTTTCTCGGAATCGTTAGGGTTTTGCTGTTGAGTGTTGGTCGTTCCTTGATGGGGGAAGGGTTCTTGCATAACTGCAATTGTCTGGGAAGATCCTCCTTGTCATCGATTACTCTGAAGCTTTTTAAGCTCAGGGAGTTCAGGGTAGTGGTGAGAATAGTGCCCGTACTCACCACATATCGAACAATAATGGTTTTTTCATAGAGGTGGTCGCTTGCCTTACTTTTGGGCATTGCTTGGCTCCTGGTTCTGGTTCTGGTTGGAGTTATTTCTCGGATGGGGCCGCGGTGGGCACTGTTGTTTGTTGCCCCCCTATCTAGGGTTCCCTTTGATTTTTTTTTTTACCTTTATTTTGACCATGTTATGAGGGTAATTCTCCGGATCATACTAGTGTGGTTGATTTTGGGATGGCTGCACAAAGTTCACCTGTGCATTGTTTTGTGTTGGTTGGTTATGTGCTTGGGACTGAGCATATTGTTGTTCTATGTTTGAACTTGGCCATTGCGGGGGAGTTCTTCCATCCCTTTTTCTTCCTGCGTACTAGGTCCCCCCCAGTCAGAGGGTAAGGTCCTCCTTGGTGATACGCTGGCGCCCTATTAGTCAAATTTTTCTACTGCATATGATGAATTTGAAATCCGGGTGGAGACATGTTCTGGGTAGACCCATGTGTGTGGCCAGGATTCTGACTATTGCTTCCTAGATACCCTTGGCTCATTGACCCAATAAGTTTATCTGCAGAGTTTGACGCGCCTAGAAATTCTTGATAAGATTGCAGGTGCAGGGCGTTAGGCAAGATATTGTATATGTATCATGATTGCGTATAGATCATTGCAAGTTGTTGGGCTTTACTGATTGCATCCTCTTTGGATGTAGGGTTATGTTGTGCCACATCCTTTGAAATCTTTGTCGTCAGAGTTTTCAAGAATAAATCTAAAAGGACTCGGTCATTGAGTTGAGCTTTGCATAAGCTACGACGCCGTCTCCACTCATGGAGGTGTTCAGAAATGTGGGTAGAGGGAGATTTTCTAAAATGAGTAAGTAACTCCATTCCCGAATCGTGGTGAATGGGTAGTTGAAAGTATGTGAGGAACGTAGTAGTGAGGGTGCTAAAGGTTCCATGTGAAGCAGGGGGTTGCTCGACATACCATTTCGCGGCCACTCCCGTGAGAGTGCGTTGAAACAACCTCAATCGAATATTATTGTCAATGATGCTATTCGATGAGCACCACAGGTGAAAGGTCATTATATGATTCCCTGGGTCTTCTACTTGCTTACCTTCAAAATTTGGTATGTCTGAAGGGAGCTTCTTGGGCATGGGAGGCTAATTGGGGTCGAGTGCAATGGGGTCATTGGTGAGCTTGGTTAAATCTGGTAGATTTAACGCGGCTAAGAAGGGTGACTGAGAGGTTGACGCCATGGCAATGTGTGAAGACATGAAGTTCTAATCATAATGACGGTTATTCTGTGACGTACTCGGTCGTGAATTCAGTTGGCTTCCCATATGGGATTCACTCTTCTGCCCCCTAGGGGACGAGGGGGGAGTGATGTGCGGTGTGGTGTTTGGAGACCGACTAGGGTTCCCAACTAAGGTTACTCCAAGAAAGGAGGAACCAACCACTGTGGCAACGTTCTGTCTTTGACGCCTAAATGGCGAAAGACCTGTAACTCCTCCCGATAATGGGGGGAGGTCCAAAAGACGCCTGGACCGACGAGGTTCTGTTGGAACCGTTTGAGGGTCGTCCAAGTTAGGTTTTGGAAAAAAAATTTGAGGAGATTGAGTCTATGATCACAATAAATTTATGGCCACATATATAAGACAAAGTGAAAATGAAATGAATTTTCCTTTAACTTAATCTATGTGAGCAATCAAGAAAAAAAAGTTTTTGTTTGTTTGCGCGTGATACTCAAAAAATCCCAGAAGACCTAATAATGTCCTCACACTCTCAAAAGTAATTGGGCCTTGAGAGGATTTCTTGTGAGTGCTGGCACAACGTCCTGTAAGAGCTGGCGACGCCCCCAGTCATCCGAAGAGAATCAACCAAGTTAAGGGTAGAGGGTCTGGCACTTGCCTACACCGTCACCTATAGGGTAAAGGATGCCCTAGTTTTGGCCACTAAGAACCACCGTCCCACGTGAGCGTTCGAGTCTTGGGCTTTCTGGTGGTCAGCTAACAGTACCAAGTATCAGTCGAATCAGGTAGCCCCAACTGATACCGCATGCACTGCGCCTAATCCTAACCCCCTCTGAATCGGGTCTCTGCCGCGCTCGGGCTTTCTTTTCCGTGGGCTGATAGGTGGATTTTAAAGCTCCCTAAAAATGCAAATTTTGTGTTTCAAATGTGAAGCGCGATCAAGGCGGCTTATTGGATTCCTACCCCCTTGATCCTAACTTAAACTATAATTTCTCTTGTGGCCCCTGTGGGGAGAGTTTAGTGAGTTGGTTTAAGTTATTTTTAGGTGGCTTTATTTTCTTAGTGGGTGAATGTGTGTGAGCGTATGGTGAAAAATCTCATAATTGAACATATGGATATCAGTGATCCTTTACAAAAGTCCCCTAGTTAAACTATGTGACGTTGTTCCTTGCTCAAATAAAAATTATTTGCGGATAATGGGCCACTTCCAAAACCTCCTAATTAGTCTATGTGGTTAACTAAAGGGAGATGGTGAATCATAAATATAGAGTGTTCATATGCTTGTCTAAATTCACCCAATGGCGCAAAGACAACAGAGATTACTTGCTCTAACTTGTGATTCAATCCTAGTCCCGAAATTTCCTAAATGCAAAAATTGAAATTTAAGCTAAACAATTTCTACACTAGCTTATGCATGTGTGGTCATGAGCCACTTACTTTTACTAGTTAAACTAAGTGTGCATAATAGAATTTTCAAAAAACATAAATTGTTCGGAAAGCAATGGTTAATTGGTCCCCTACTTAAACTATGTGAACACTTTTTACAAAAAACCAACTTAAACGAAAACTAACTAAATGCCTACAAAAAGCAGCAAAAATTAGTCTTTAGAAGCTATGGGGTATCAACACTGGTGTTGGAAGATACATTAGGGGCTGCCCAACACACTTACAACCAGAAAAAATGCAGAAGGTAGGGAGAAAAACTCTCTCTACAAATTGCACGCAAAAACCTCTGACAGGTGCGCTTTCCTGTGCGCAGGTCACCTCTGAACGAGTGCCCTACACGTCTGTGTGAAAAAACAGCGTGAAAAATTCCTACAAGTAAAAAAAAATTAGGAACTACCTTCTTCAGTCTGTCACTTCAGTGAGTCTAGGGACTGCAATATGGGTCAGAGGACTGTCATCTCCACTCCAGCATATACCAAGGGTCTCCTGTAAAATATGGCACAACCACATAAACTTGAAACACGTCAGTGGAGTCACCAATCCTGTTGTGGTGGATTTGACACGCGGGTGTACCAAATCGCACACGTTTAGAGAATGTGGCATTTTCTCTAAACCATAAGTAACAGGCAGTATCTGGGGGGAGCTCAGAAGTATAAGACTTAAATGAAGTAATATACTAATGTATGGTCTGGTAAAAAAACTAAAACTAGAAACACAAAAATAATCTATAGAGAGTTCCAAACAGTAACAAGGTAAACAACGGCTCGATGGCCTTCTTATTGAATGCTTAGAATGAAAACAAATCTTACCCACTTGCCAAAGGGCCTAGGCTGCGGCTCTAGGACCCAATGCAAGGATGTTTGTCCTTCAAGTTTTGCCTTCTAACGCAGCTCAACTCTCTCTCTCTGCTGCAATGGGCTAAGATTGTTGGGTGGCCAACAATCTAGTCCTCTTCTTCATATCTTGCTCCTTGTACTAGTATATTTTCCCCAATTTCTGACGACCACTTCGTCACTATTCCCACACATACCGTCGCAAGAGCGACAGTTTGAGGCCAAGAAAAATGTGGTTAGCCATTACGTCGCAATTCTGACACTTCAATAAAGTGTCGGAAGAGCGACACTTTTCCGATGTTTCCAAACAACTGTCAGTCTTCCAACGTTTTCCAAACCGTCGCTCTTCCAAAATTTTCCAATCCATCGCTCTTCTGACGTTTTCCAAATCATCGGTCTTCCGACGATCCATATGCGTTGCAATTCTGACATTACCTCTTCGGACGTTTAAAGCTTCGGTCTTCCGACTTTTATCAATTTTTCACAGAACTGTCGCAATTCCGACGTTTCGTCTTCTGACGTTTAAGCGTCGTACTTCTGATGTTTATGAGATGTCTCTTTTCTGACGAAACATTAAAAATATTTAAAAAATAGATGTTGCTCTTCCGACATTGAAAGTGTCGGTCTTCTGACGCTTATGAAACGTCGCTATTCCGAAAAAACAGTGAAAAATATTTAAAAAAGAGGTGTCGGTCTTCCGACGCTTATGAAACATTGGTCTTCCGACGAAACAGTAAAAAATATTTAAAAAAAGAGACGCCGGTCTTCCGACGCTTATGAAACGTCGGTCTTCCGACGCAAGGCTAAAAATATTTAAAAAAAATGAAACGTGACAGTACTTATATAATGTAAACAATTTCGTGTAATACTGCAATCCCTCCACATCACATGAAGTGCTCCCCTTGATAGGTGAAAACAATTCTAGAGCAACCACAAGCTAATATGTATGAATATATTACAGCATTTGTGTCTCTCTTCTACATTGACTACAACTTCTGCTAATTGTGACAACAACAACCTCAAACTGTGTACATAGTCTGTGTCATACTTTCATCACATGACATTTTCAAACTGAAGAATTCTTGTTTATGTACAATATTGCATTTTGTTACTCTCAAACAATTTTCCTAGTGATTTGCAGATATCATAGTTGGATTTCTTCGAATCCATATGTTTTGACTGGTTGTTTGATAATCCCAAATGAATAAGGACAATTGTCCTATTGCCTTTATTCTATCATTCAACTAATTTACTTTCCCATGTGGGTTACTTTTCTACGCAACTTTATACTTCTCATGGACTTCTTTCCATTAAACAAAGTTGAAGCTTTGATTTCCAAGTGTGAAAGCTAAGTCCATGTAATTTTTCAATAGATGAGTTTGTTGCTTGCATTTAAAAAAGAAAATCAGGATATAAATATACCTTCAAATCTATGCTTCTCAAAGTTATGTTGGACGTCTTAGAGCTTATGTTGAACAAAATAATGTTGTCATGCCTTTTTCAAAAAACTAATCTTCCAAAAAATATGTGCATGTTGTCTAAGCAGACTGTATAGCAGCCTGTGCCTATATTATCTGCAAATTTATGCTCTTGTTTTCTGTGTCTGTTTTTGAAAATTATAAATTGCTATATGCTAGGGCCCACATGGCTCTGAATGAATTGTGTCTCAGTTGCATCACCTTCTATGATGTATCATATTTTTATGTTACATGTAAATGAAAACCTGTGATTGCATTTTGGCAGGTTTCCTCCTCCCTTGCAAGTAAGAGATGGTCTGTCGGTCTGTATTGCAATTGTCAGCTCTGTGTTTAAGACCATGGTTGATGCTGCAAGGTCATATTGATGTCAGACTTCTAGTTTCTCCCCTGTGACTCCAATTCATGATGGGTTGTTCAATTCTTTGAAAGTTTGCAAGTATTTTCTATTCACAAAAGTTCATTTTCTTAACTTTATTTTCCAGAAAATAACTTTTGCCTAATAATAATGCCAATATCCAACTCAGGGAAACATTTAAACTTCTCTTTAGCTTCTCTCTATTCAAAATTGGTTTTCTGAATTAACAATGTGCTTTGAGTATTCTCACTCTGATATCACTGTTGGAATATGTAAAATATATGTACAGGAAATATTCTGACTAATAACTTTACTGTTGTTGGAGTGATTTCATAGATTATGAGAATCTCCCTTTTAGTCATAAATGTCAGTAATTTATCTATTGAACTTCTATAACCACATAACTTTGATGATAAACGTAAGCTATAATGCACCTTATAACTTAATTGGCTAGTACTAAGTTGAGTTTCCTAGTGACTCTTGTTACCTTTTCGTGTTATTAATCTCACAATATGTAGGTTTTTCATACATGTATCAGGTGTGTAATTCAGAAGATAAGTATCAGAACCAAAGCTTTAAGTTCTATTAAATCCAATCTTTTCAAATACAAGAGACTTATTACTAGCTAAACCAAAGTAACATGTGAGAAATAGCAAAAAAGGTTCCTGACCAACCTGATAGTTCTTAATTATTTTGTCCCGGTATTCTTTGTGCCGTTGTGCCTATCAAACATAAAGAAAAAAAATGTTAGATAATAATCGTGTGTATGTGACTGAAGTTTTCATGCTCAAACAAGTCACTAAATAAGCAAGCATAGAAAGGTGAAAAGTAACAATCATATAAAGCAGAAATGGGATTGGTGTAGTCATTATTTACTAGAGCGAGAGAATCCAATATAGAGGCATACAAATTAAAAAATGTGATGGCTTTCTTTATATAAATATCTGGATATTAGTTTAGTAATTGAAAACTAGGTTAGCTGGAATGTTGTATACAAATCTACTTATTATTTGGGCCAACTTTCCAACTCAAGATGCACAGTGTTCAACTAATAGTATATGTTGCCATTACCTTCCTGGCAGAGACAGATAACAATCTGTTCTTCTATCACTGAAACTTTCACACTGAAGGAATTCACGGCCTGGATGAACTTTTGCAAAAGTGAAGAAAGCTACTTTCATGAAGGGATGTATTGATCCAGTCATATTTGACCACATCTACAGAGAGCCAGATATTTAAAGTGGTGCACATCAAGAAGTAATAGGCTCACTTCATCTATTAAGGTTATATATAATTCTAATTCAAATCTGTTTGTAGTTCACACCCAGGTCAGCGAAATGGTAGTATACTTACTGACTTATTGGAAACCTTTCCCAAACAATATGAAGGTTTACAAAAAGGTTTCTGAATAACTATAAGAATTATTTCCAACTCAGTAAGAATTCTGTCATTTACTAAAAAACTTGCTGGAAAAGATTTCAAGACATTGTTTTTTGCTAAATACTGCATTAAGAGACATGCAGACACGGTCCAAAATTTAACAACATCTAAAACATTTTGTCAATTTACATGACAAAAAATTTAATGCATCACAACCAGAGTTGTCATGAGCATTAATTCTTTGGGAAAAGGACCGATATGAGCAACCTCAACAAGACCTTGAGATACTCTACCAATCTTGTTGCATACCTTTCCAAAGATGATACAGAGTACTCTACCAAGGGGTCAACTCCAATGGAGTCATCCCCACCTAGGTGTGTCCTGGATTAAGAGTGAGCACTTGTTATGATCTATTATGGTAACTATATATAATGAATTCATTTTATTATAGAGAAAAAAATAACCAACTATGGTTGGATGATAGTTATAATTGTACAATGATAGATTAACAGACGAGAACACAATGAAAAAATTGAACAAAAAGGATCGAATAGTTATCATCAATTGTTTATACATTGGCTTGTCTTGTGCTCTCTCAGGCAGGCAACTTCTTTGCAATTATGAAGATAATTGGTCCAAATCTAAAGCTGTGTCTGAACTGATGTGTTTAGCCAGTAAAAAATGGTATTGAAACCACCGCATTACCCAATACTCGAAGAATAAAGGAGGAATGTAGAAAACTTCCAAATTCCAACAAAAAAAAAATCAACAATTTCAGTGCAGGCTGGTTGATTGAACTTTCTCAGCAACCCCATGGCAATGTGTTATAACTTATAGCCAAGAGGCATAACCATGCACAATTTATCAAGAACAAGAAGAGGCACAATTGGTTGATGAACCTTCACTGGTAACATGCATGTGTGTGCTGGGAAAGGAATAAATAGAAGCACTAGTAAGCCTTCCCAGAGCTGAAAAAAAAATCTCACCTAAGGTTGCAGGTTTATAGTAATAGCATGTAATAGATCAAAAATATGTAACAGATTAAACAATTTTGTGTAATAGTGCAATTGGTTGATGCAATGATTGACACATCGAACAAACCCATCTAAAACCAGGATTAATGTATTACCTCCCCAGATTGAGGAGCTTGAATTTTGATTTTGTATGAGCATATCAATTCCAAACA
The DNA here is from genome assembly GCA_034641835.2 of Pinus albicaulis. NCBI lineage: Eukaryota > Viridiplantae > Streptophyta > Pinopsida > Pinales > Pinaceae > Pinus > Pinus albicaulis. The sequence goes on from CM076580.1 coordinate 1,474,431,476, forward strand.
TTGTTTGCCATTCAAACAATTCCAAACATTGTTTGCCATTCTAACATTGTTTGTCTACTTATGGGGTGGATTAAATGCATTTTGACATTTGGAAAATTCCGCTATCTCTCTTGAGCTTCTTGCTACATTTATGTGGATGGATATATTCTTAATTATCTTTTAAGTGCTTTTTAATGTTATACTTTTAATCTACTGAATGTATAATTCATGGAATCTTGTATTATGGTTTGTAATGTGCCTTAATTAATGAAATTTTGGTAGAGCATTGAAGTTATTTGAAATTTTTCTTGTGTTATTCAAGGATAGGATAATGAATTAATGTTTCGAGAGGTTATTTTGAATATTGCATCCTTAAAATTCCATTAATTATTTCCAAACGAAGTATAAACTTCTAGAGTAGCCGTGTAGTTTTTTTGTAGTTGTCTCATTAGGGTTACCAAATCTGCCTCTAGGACTCCTTCAAGAGTGAAGTTATCAAATCAAGGTATTTTTTAATCTAGTTCTCCCAATAGCTAGACACGGCTCCTAAATCCTTGGCAGTCACCCCTAACTCAATGAATCATCTTTCTTTTCACCTCTACTTCGCTTCTTTTCCTCATCCTTTTAAGGATAAGGAGGCCTCCCTAGGGCTTTAAACATAGTGAAAATAATTATAGAAAATTTAAAGAACTTAGAAATAAAATAAAATTCTATGAAATTATTACTTCAAAAATCACCTAACAGTGATTTCAATAATAAAAGCATGGTTTTCCATTGGAAACATATCGAGGGAATTAAGAAAGGGGGATTGAAGAAATTTATTTATCCCCAGATATGTTTTTGGAAACAAAGTGGAAATGATAAAAGTAGTAGAAAACCAAGAAATTAAAACCTGGAAATGAAGTAAAATTCTTTGAAAACATTAATTCAAAAATCACCAATGCAGAACAATGATTTCAATGATCTCCTCCAAAGAATCTAAAGAATGAACTAGAAAATAAAATTAAAGTATTATAAATCAATTATCACCTGAACAAAGTAACAAGTCTAATGATCACCTAGATAGAGTAACAAAAAAATCCTTCAAAGATTCATCAAATCAGCAAGCTTGTTTTGCAGTCAAACAGGGGCGAGTCTTTAAAAATTATTATCGCAGGAAGCAGACCTGAGGTGATAGGTTTCCTGCCTGAAACCAGGCAGGAACCTGTCACTTCAATGTTCCAATAAGATTTCTCAGGGGTGCATAAACGTTGATGTCAAACAAGAGGATAAAAGAAAATAACTAAATAAACCATGAAAGAGGCCTCTGTGTGCTATGTAATGAAGTTGAAGAGAATCACATGCTTTACAGTCTTATGTACAACTTAGCATATTTGATACGAGTGCCCCCAACCGAAATGACCTGACCCGAACATGTTTGGGCGGGCGCCCTCAATCGAAACGACCCTACTGGAACGGGTTTGGGTGGGTGCCCTCAAACAAAATGACCCTACCTAAACAGGTTTGGGTGGGTGCCCTCAAACGAAACAACACAGCGGGCTATCGAACGAAGGCACAAGGGAGAAAATGGCAAATAGGCTGCACGAACGTGTACAAGGCACCCATGTGTCACAACTTAGCAAATTTTAAATGACCACCCTAAAATGAAATGACCTGACCTGAATGCGTTTGGGTGGGCGCCCTCACACGGCGCGACACGACGTACATGATTGAACAAAGGCACAAGGGAGCAACTGGAAAACGGGCTGCACGAACGTGCACAGGGGACCCATGCAGTCACAAGTACTTAGAAAATTTGATACATCTGCCCTCAATTGAAATGACCCAACCCAAATGCGTTTGGGCAGGCACACTCAACCGAAACAACCCAACCTGAACGCATTTGGGTGGGCGCCCTCAATCGAAATGACCCGACCCGAACATGTTTGGGCGAGCGCCCTCAACTGAAATGACCTAACGCGAATGGGTTTGGGCGGGTGTCCTCAAATGAAACAACATGGTGTGCCCAACTGAATGGAGGCACAAGGGAGAAAATGACAAATGGGCCACACGAATGTGCATAAGGCACCCGTGTGGTCACAACTTAGAAAATTTGATACAGCCGCCATCAAACGAAACGACCCGACCCGAACGTATTTGCGTAGGCGCCCTCACACAGCGCGCACGACCAAACGAAGGCACAAGGGAGCAACCGGCAAACGGGCCGCACGAATGTGCACAGGGCACCCGTGCGATCACAAGTACTTAGCAAATTTGATACAGTCGCCCTCAACCGAACCGACCCGACTCAAAGGCATTTGGGTGGGCGCCCTCAACCGAAATGACCCGACCCAAACACGTTTGAGCAGGCGCCCTCAACCAAAATGATCATACCCGAACGGGCTTCGGCAGGCACCCTCAAATGAAACGACCCTACCTGAACGGATTTGGGTGGGTTTCCTCAAACGAAACAACAAGGCGGGCTACCGAACGAAGGCACAGGGGAGCAAACGACAAACGGGTCGCACGAACGTGCACAAGGCACCCGTGCGGTCACAGCTTAGAAAATTTGATATGACTTCCCTCAAACAAAAAGACTCGACCCGAACGCGTTTGGGCGGGCGCCCTCACATGGTACGACATGGCACGCACGACTAAACGAAGGCACAAGGGAGCAACCAGCAAACGGGCCGCACAAACGTGCACAGGGCACCCGTGCGGTCACAACTTAGCATATTTTATATGATCACCCCCAACCGAAATGACCCGAACCAAACACGTTTGGGTGGGTGCCCTCAACTAAAATGACCCTAATTGAATAGGTTTGGGTGGGCGCCCTCAAACGAAACGACCCTACCCGAACGGGTTTATGCTGGCACCCTCAAACGAAATGACATAACGGGCTATCGAATGAAGGTACAAGGGAGAAAATGGCAAACAGACCGCATGAACGTGCACAAGGCACCCGTGCGCCACAACTTAGAAAATTTGATACGACCGCCCTAAAATGAAATGACCCGACCCGAATGCATTTGGGTGGGCGCCCTTACACGGTGCGACACGACGTGCACGACTGAACGAAGGCACAAGGGAGCAACCGGAAAACGGGTTGCATGAACATGCACAGGGCACCCGTGCAGTCACAAGTACTTATCAAATTTGATACAGTCGCCCTCAACCGAAATGACCTGACCCAAACGCGTTTGGGCAGGCGCACTCAACTGACACGACCCGACCCGAACGCGTTTGGGTGGACGCCCTCAACCGAAATGACTCGACCCGAACACATTTGGGTGGGCGCGCTCAACTGAAACGACCCGACCTGAATGGGTTTGGGCGGGTGTCCTCAAACAAAACGACATGGCGTGCCCAACTAAACGAAGGCACAAGGGAGAAAATGACAAATGGGCTGCACGAACATGCATAAGACACCCGTGTGGTCACAACTTAGCAAATTTGATACGGCTTCCATCAACCGCAAACGACCCGACCCGAACGCATTTGGGCAGGTGCCCTCACACGGCGCGAACGACCGAACAAAGGCACAAGGGAGCAACTGAAAAATAGGTCACACAAACGTGCACAGGGCACCCGTGCGGTCACAAGTACTTAGAAAATTTGATACAGCCGCCCTTAACCGAACCGACCTGACCCAAACGCGTTTGGGCGGCGCCCTCAACCGAAACGACCTGACCCGAACACGTTTGGGCGGGTGCCCTCAACCAAAATGACCCTACCCGAACGGGTTTTGGTGGGTGCCCTCAAATGAAACGACCCTACCCGACGAGTTTGGGTGGGCACCCTCAAACGAAACGACACAGCGGGCTACCGAACGAAGGCACAAGGGAGTAAACAGAAAACAAGCTGCACAAACGTGCACAAGGCACCCGTGCGGTCACAACTTAGCAAATTTGATACGAATGCCCTCAAACGAAATGACTCAACCCAAACACGTTTGGGTGGGCACCCTCACACTGCACTACACGGCGCACACGAACAAACGAAGGCATAAGGGAGCAACGGCAAACGGGCCGCACAAACGTGCATAGGGCACCCGTGCGGTCACAACTTAGAAAATTGTGATGGTTAACATTTCTTAAAAATTTTGATGGTTAACATCTATTTGATTTTCCCCACACCATCGCAATACCGATGCTTTGGTCTGAACGTCGCAATAGCAACACTTGCCTCCACAACGTCGCAAGTCCGACGCGTTTCTCCAAAACGTCACAAGTCCGACGCTATGCTCCCAAAAGTGTTGCAAGACTGACACATTCATCCAATCCGTCGCAATAGCGACACTTTCCTCCAAAATGTCGCAAGTCTGATGCTTTCCTCCAAATGTGTCGCAAGACTGACACTTTCCTCCAATCGTCGCAATTCCGATACTTTTCTCCAAACTGTCAGAAGACCGACACTTACCTCTATGTGTCGCAATACCAAAACTTGTCTCCAAATGTCGGTATAGCGATATTTGTGGGCGGGATTTGAAAAATTGATAAAATTTGGGGAAATTTCCGACATTTTGTCAAAAGTATCAGAACTAAAGTGTCAGAATTTCCGCCAAATGTACTAGTGTCGGTTCACACAAACAACTGGTGTTGCTTGGGAAACTTTGGCCAGCATAACCTTATGATCACACATTTTTCATCTCTTTGAGGGTTTATATAGGTGATCTTTCAAACCTCCTACCCTCCCTTGGTACATGGTGGATGGTGACCCAAGGGAGGGGCATTATTCCATTGTGTGCTGAAATATGCTTTTGTGTGCTCACACAATGCCTAAGGGGGTGCTGGCGCTATCCTTAGGCAACTTTCACATAAGGAGAAATTGTCCTTTACTTGCTTGTGGTCCCGGAAAGAGACTTTTTTCCACTTCCAGGAATGCGCGCTTATCGGGCTCCAGTGTGCACAGAAGGCACTCTTTTCGAAGGAAAAAGCACGCATTTGAGAATTTATGACTAGTTCAAATTTGATGTTCTCTAAACCTTAGATATTTTAAATACTTTTTGATTCCATAATGTATCCTAGTCATGTAAATCCTTAGGCTCGACATTAATTGATGTCGTTTTCTGCTGTACGATTTTCCAGTGTTAACAATCACCATCATCCTTCTTCAATTGACTGAAATACTTGCTTGGAATTTTCCCGAAATTGGAGTTAAATATCAGCTACTGACACACGGTCAACAAATTCCATGGGAACATCGGTGCTGAGGTTGTTTGCAATGTGATCATGTAGATATTCTTGTACAGAGCCTTCCATATTGCCAAATTTTTTTGACCTAGTATAACTGCCTACATCAAAAAACCAATAAAAACAATAATTTTCATTATTCAAATCTTCTTCTGAGACGGACATTGTGATCATACAAATCGAATTCCAGCAGAATAGAATCATCCCCAATTTGCACAACGTTTTTAATAAAATTGGTGTTTGAAGGAACCCACAAAATCCCTGAAACTGCTTCAAATTTCAAGAAATTTCCCATGTTAAAGTCAATTGGGGTCACTCTGCAAAAAACCCATGTCGCGGATTCTTGAAATTTTTCTTCGTTTGCCCGCAATTGGAAATCGAATACCGGTGCCAGGAATGTCTACGTTTTCTGAGATGTGCAGTCATCTGTTTCCAATTCTTCATCTTGGCACAGTTCTTCAAATGCCTTTAAAATGTTTTGTTTATCTCAACTATGACTTCGTATGTAGAATTGGATAAGCTTATTTTCATTCTTTTAAGGAACCTTTCCAATATCATTTATTTCAAGCAATTCCTCTATCTTTCTAGGCGTCCTTTTATTGATATGTTGTTTTAGGCAACTAAAATGTCTTCAACGTAGTATCGGATTTCCCGTGCTTTTCCACCTCCATAAATACTCAAAATTTCAATCTTATATCTTTTTTCTCACTCATTGAGCCATGAAACACACCCAAGACGTGAAACGAGGAGAATTATTGAGCAATATATGTTGAGCTTGCGGTTATCTTCTTAAACATGTTGCAGCTCTTCTTAAATTTTTAATAATTGTTCCTCAGAAAACTTGAATTTCTTAGAAATTCTCTCAACTTTTAGCTGTGTCAAATTTTTCTACAACATGTTCTATCAGTTTGGTTTGAGGAAAATATCCCTTGTTCTTCTTCTGTGATAAAAACATCACCCTCATTATCAGAGCCTATCAAATTTACAAGGTTTTTTTCCAGCTCTTATGTCTCTCTTTCCTCTTCTTCTACATAGTTTTCTTGGAAAGCAGGTCTGATTTTCTGGTCATTGTCTCTTTGTTTGTTTTGCAGAGGGTCTCTTCTGAAGTTTTGGTTTCTATTTATGTTTTTATTATTTTCTTGGTTTTCCCTAGGGGGTGTTATTTCATTCAAACTGATTTTCTCCATCATCCTTTCCATTACCCTAACTAGATTGTAAATTTTAGCATCAGATGTGGAGGCCATGGTTTCCTCTTTGTATGTAACCCTCTTCTCTTCCCTTAATCCAGCCCTTATAGCATTTAGGTTGGCTTCTACACTTATTGCCCCTTTTTGCATGTCCTCTAAGGTTAGGGGATCTCTTTCTCTTAATTGATAACACATGTCTGGATCAAATCCTTCTGGAAGTTTCACTAAGGCTAGGCCTTGTGGGGGTTTCATGTGAGGTGGGAGTGCATTATAAACACTATTGAACCTAGTGCAGTAATCTTGGACACTTTCCCCAACATTCCTCTTAAGTTTATCATACTCTGATAGGATTTGAAGAGGATTTTTCTTAGTCTCCCACTTGTTTATGAATGCTTGGTAAAGGGAAGGGAGGTCATGAATGTTGTTAGGAGTTAATTCTTTGAACCATTTATTTGCTTCTCCTCCTAAGCTTTGGGCAAACATTCTCATTTTTATGGTCTCCTCTTCTATCTCTTGGTATTTAAGGGCATAATTCATCCTATCTACATGTTGTTGGGCAGTGGTAGAGTCAGCTCCAGTAAAGTGAGGTATTTTAGATTGGTAGTCTTGAGGCATAGACAGTAAAGGTTGGGGTAGTACAAATGGGGCAAACCATGCTGCAATGATTGGAGGTAAAGGAACCCAAGGAGGGTTTACAAGAGGGGGGTTTTTGAAGGGGGTGGAAGATGAAATGGAGTGGTTTGCATAGTGGATGTATGAATGGGAGTGGTAGATGTGCTTGGACCAAAAAGGTGAGAATGGGCAGATGTGGAATGAAAAGAGCCAAAGTTTTGGCGAAGTTGAAAATTAGGAGGATTGGGAGAAGAGGATTCTCTACTAGGACTCTGCTACAAATTTGTAGGCTCACAGTCTCTCTAGTCTATCCCACTTTGAGACTTAGTTTTGAAAATATTTTTTCTATGGTGTAAGTCAAATTGGGGATCTTGCAAGGCTGTGAGATTTTCAGGGACAAAACTTGCTTTGTGAATGGGTCTAACAATAGTTGAATCTTCGGTCCTAGATGTTTTCCACAAGATTATTTCTGGCTAATCAACTATGGTAGGAGGGTTTGGGTCAGGGTGAGATCTGGTGCTGATTCTTTGTGAAGCCAGATTTTAGACCCAAAATGTAGAGAGGTTGAAAGTTTATGAGAGTTTTTGAAAAATAATCCTATATGGAGGGTACTAATTTCACACAATGATTGACTGGGTCTTAGGCTGTTATGACTAATTAGTGCATCCCGAGGGGATTCTGTGAGATATAGTGGGGTCAACAGGGCTACTGAAAACCAGTGGAGTCACCAGGTGGACGATGTTTTCTGTTTTGAGGATGTACTTGTTGTCCACCATCAACAACTGAATACCAATCTAAGGATTTTTTTGGGTTTTTTGAGTTATTTATGTAAAAATAAGCTTTTCAATGAGTGTTCTCCAGTATGGTCAACATGGTGCTAGTATGATGAATCAACTAGATATAACTCTTGGCTTAACACTTGATTTGTCTAAGTCTTGACAGGGGATTTGTGAGTTCTTAAGGAATGTCTAAGCGTATTACTCAGATCCCCAGTATGATCACCATTTTTTAGGTGGCGACTCAAAGGATACTATTGACAGGTGTGTTCTAAGGTCTCAAGGAATATTCAAGCTACTACTCACTCAGATCTATTTAATTTGTTACTCACTCAGTCCCCAGCAGATTCACTATTATGTTAGGTCCCCGTAATTTGTCAGATTGGCAAGACCAAATGTACAAGGGTAAACATCAAACCAATCTTTGGAGTCCTAGGACCTAGCCTTCCTAGACTCAAAGAGGGCTCTCTCTATAATTTTGTAAAAGATGTGAACTTGATTGATTTTATGGTTTTGATTTTAGGCTAGTTATAAGGATTAGGGTTTGTTTGTTTGTTTGTTTGGTTGGGTAGGTTTTCAAGCAGAACATATAGAGTAAGAGAGGTTTAGACCATTGGGCTATAGAGTCTGAAAAAGGTCTTGATAAGCACAACAATAGGTCAAGGGTGTCTCGGAGGGCAAGTATAACAAAGCCAAATGGACCTTCAAGGCTTATGTGAGTGAAGTGAACATTAATTTGTGAAATAAGTAGGTTTAAAGGGCAGTTAAGAATCCTTTAACATGTACTATAACAAGGAAAGTCTTTAATAACACTATGCATAAATAAATAACCAAATATAGGGCATACCATAAGATTCTTTGACTAAAACCTAGCAAGTAAACATCAAGACAACGGTCTAGAAAACCATAGAGAGCAACAAACTTGTAAATTCTCTAGTGATTTCACCTTAAAGAAAAGAAAACATTCAAGATAAACATATAGTAATGATCAAAGAAAGAGAACTCCTAAAATTCCTTAATCATACTACAAAGAAATTCAAAGCAACCATTCAATATGGAAAAAAGGGGAGGGAAAACCATAAACCTCTTCAGTCAAACCCTATTTAGCAATACTTCAAAGAAAAGACCTCAAAAATAATGTTTTATGTCATACCAAAGGCAGGGCTAACCATAAATTTCTTTGACATGGACTCCATTGAATAATTCTTGAGATAAACAAGCTGAGTGGGATTAGAGAGAAACTAAGAATTCTCTAAACTGACCTAGCAGAGGAAAATATACAAGAAATAGAAAGCAGACAGAGCTAAGGTGCCTCTAAACAACATTTCTTAACCTAAAAATTTTGTTCTACTGCATGAGAAAGATGAAACAAAATGATAACATAAGAAAACAAGCACTAATTTATAAAAACATCACCATTAGCCATGCTCATGAATCATGCAAGTTTTCTTGGCTCCATTTTCATCCAAATCAAAGCATTCATAATGCTCCAAAGCCAATTTCTCTTCAACTCCAAATCTATGTATTAAGTATAACAATAAACCAACATGTACAACGAGGCCTCAATGAAATATTTAACTAGAAAAGGATGACCAAAACCATAGCTAGTTCTCCAAAATATCATTAATTACATAATAAATGCCATTTTTGTCCAAAGAGACAATGCAAGGCCCAAGGCACAAAATATCTAACTTAATAAATGCAAAAATAAATGCTAACATAACTCCTCAACCAAATATAGAGTGATTTGCCTCAAAAACAATCAAAATATATTTTTCATTAATTCCAAGTGTCTTTTTTTGACTTTCTGGCAAGGGAGCAGTGCCAAGGCCAAGGGCGCAGCGCCAACACTAGGAAAATAGGTCTTTTTGCAGATGCGTTTTGGAGGTCTTCCCGATGTCCAAATGAGATCTAGGATAGCTTATTGGAAAGCTTGTCTAGTCTAATTTCCAAAATTGCCTTTAATTTTCTGATTGGAATCCATTTACCTGCTCAAAAACTCAATCTCCCAAGACTTCTTAGGGCGCAGCGCCAGCTCTGAAAATAGGGCAGAAAGTTGACTTTTAGGTGGTTTTGGCACTTTTGGAGGACCATTTCTGCTCCAAATGAGCTGAAATTTTGTGTCATTATTTTCCTTGGCTTGATGAACACAAAAATGTAAACCATTCCTCCATTGGGTTCCCCCAAAAATAACTGGCGCTACGCGTTTGGCCCTTCAAAACAGTCAAAAACTTGCCAAAACTTGAATTTATCTTGTTGATCATGTCTGGGATGCTTGTAGGGATGTATCAAAAATAATGTTAAGTTTTTCTTTGTCCTTAGCCTCATTTAGGGCTTGAATCTTTGCAAGGTCCCTTTTGAGCTTGGCCCTTGAAATCTTGTTTCTTAAGGCATAATGCCTTGCCATCTTCTTCTAGAGGTAAAGGTCCCTCTTGGTCTTCTCCAACAGACCCTCTAAGTGTATGTTTGCCCTCTCTAGCCAAGGTTCCCGATCATATTCTATTTCCATGGAAATCAGCTCACTTGGAGTGAGATGCTCTGCCAGGGTTGTCTCTTGCTCTCTCTCCTTGGCTAAAGCTTTCGTCAAGCCAATTGTTCTTGGCCTCCTCTTAGGAAGTTGTTCTTCCTCTTCCTCCATGTAATCATAAGTGCCCAAGACTTCATCTAGCTTTACCATTGTCTTTGTAGTCTCTTTTCGAGATCTGATAGCTCTGATCTCATAGATGGCCTTCTGTGCCTCCAGCTTCTTGTTTTCAACCTCAAAATAGTGGATTACATTCTTGGCCCTACCTAGGTTGGTTTGTAGATCTTTAATTTGGGAATCTTTGCTTTTGAGTGACATGCTTGTGATCCTTTGCTCATTTCATCATCACTGTCAACATGAATAAGTTGAAGCTCTTTTTCAGTATCATGTTGGTCCTATTCTTCTTCATTAATGGCATTTTCCTTACCTTTATCCAGTTGCTTGGTTGATGTGGAAGGCATGGCCCCTTACCTCTTAAGGGCAGCAAACACATGCCTATTTCCCCTTTGGTAGGCTAAATGAAAAGGTTCAATTTTCATCATTTCTGTGCCACTTGTTTCACTGCCATCATGACTGTCATTATCTTTGGTACCATCACTGCTTTCATGGCTCTTTGATCCATTGTCATCATCCTCATTTATTTTTTCTTCATTGCCATCATCCTCACTAATTTGTGTCTCATTGCCCTCATTTCTCTTTTCTTCACTGCTCTCTTCCTCATTGCTTTCTGCCTCGTTACTCGACTCCTCATTGCCATCTCCCCTACTATTTTCTTCCTCATTGATCTCTTCACCTTTTGATCTACTAGTACCATGAGATGAGGGTGAGGGATTATGTAAAGGTTGTTATCACTGAAAAAAATTTCAAACTTGGACAGTTTGTATTTGTTCCTAAGTCATGGTCTTAGAATAGGGGTTAAGTCATTTTTATGTTTTTTAGAGTCTAAGTCATAAGGTTAGAGTTTCATATCCATCATCAAATGAGGTCCAACAACTTTGTTTCACATTTCAAAGGTCCCATTTCATGTTTTGGAAATCATGTGTTTAGTCAATTTGAAAAAAATATCAAATAAGCTACGAAAACGTTGGTCTTTTCGTAGCGCAAAACCCTGAAAATACACTACACGCGCTACGAAATCAGGGATTCGTAACCAATCTTTTCCAACTGTCAAATCCATCAAATTTCGTTAAATTTTCATGAGTAGGTGTCAGTCCACGAATCCTTTCTCCCACATGCAACCATTCACAATCATCATGAGATTCGTTAGGGGTCATTTATCATCATGTCATTTTAAATTTCAAAGGGGATGGTTGTCCTTGGTTATATTGTCTTATGCAAAACACTGGTTGCATGTTTTTGTTCGAATAAGAGGCTTTTGGTAAGCATAAACCAAAGCTTTAATCGATTATCAAGCGAGGTTGAACCAATTATCAAGCAAGGCTGAACCCTTAATCAAGTGAGCCAGTTTTCCTGAAATCAAGTGAGCCAGTCTATTACAGCTTTTCTGAAGCCACAAGGATTTCGGGTGAAAGATGACAGAAACAGAGTTTTCCATACATAAAGTGAAAAGAGTAGTTATGAGGAGGTTAAATACAAACTTAGACTTGCAAACATTGAAACTGATAAGTTGAAGAAGAAAGTGAGAATGCATGTTGTAGAAAGGTCAAACTTTGAGAGGTTGAAAGGTTTGTGGGAGTTGGAAAAGGTTTCAAACAGTGAGTCAATCAGCAGTCAGGATCAATTCTTCATATGGGCTATCCCTGCAATCAAGGAAGCAAATTTTATAAGGATGGTTAATACCAAACTAAGAGCTAATAATAGAAGGCTTAAAAGTCAGGTTGAAGACCTTAAGATACAACTAGAAAAGCCTAAAGATCAACCACAGCCAAAATGAGTGTAAACACTAAGTGACATCTCCTATCACATTTTTGGAGTTATGTGGAAATTTTTCATTTTTGAAAGCAGCTCAGAATTAATTTTTATTAATAATGAGGGCTTATATATAAATGAAAGGATGGAAATAAGTTTTGAAGCTTAAAATTTTTGGAAAAAAATGTGAAAAGAAGGACACAGCAGTTTCGTAGCACGCTACGAAACTGCTGTAGGTGTCATGCACAGCAGTTTCGTAGCACGCTACGAAACTGCTATAGGATGCAGTTTTACAAATTTTGAAAACTTTCAAGGGGGGAAAAGGTATTTTTATCAAATCATGATGTTTCTAGAGGATGTATAAAGACGACAAGTAAAGATCCAATGGATAAAGATATAAATTTGAATGTTTAAAATGGAGTTTTCAAAGGTGAAGTTTTGCGCTACGAAAACAACAGATAGTTTCGTAGCGCAGCAATGCTAATAGTTTTTGGCACTTCTTCAAAGGTTTTTTTTGGGCATAGCTAGAAGGGAGAAGTCACATGAGTTCAATAAGACATTTCCACATGTTTTTTAGCACAATTTGGTCAGAAGATGGTTTCAAGGAGCATAAATGAAGGTTACATCTATATTTCAAGAAACATGTTCCTAGTTTTCAGGACAGATAAGGGACATGATCAGCAGGTTTTACAACAAGGTTAGAGACATCATGAAGGTCGAAGACATGGATTTGCAGCTGTCAGTGGAAGCATTAAAGGTTTGAAAATTATTGGTGGACATGACACATATGAAAATGATTTATCCATGAGCTGGAGAAGACAATTTTGGGCGAAGATCATATTCTTGAGGTCATGTTACTATAGTTTTTTTGATAAATATTAGTTTTTATGAATTTTAAACATATCCAAGGCATTAATTTTGAATAAATTTTCAATAAATTTTCTTGCACAGCAGTTTCGTAGCACGCTACGAAACTGCTAAAGCAGCCTTTCACCATGAAGAGAAAAACCTTGTTTTCTGGCTTTAGTAGTAAATTTAAAAAGCGGTTTCCGGGAAACTGAAAATGAATTTTTGAAAACTAAAAGAAAATTTTCTTCCTAACATCCCTAACTAAAAAAACCTTTCTCATTTTCTTTAAATTAATTATGAAGTGGGAGATACAAGGCTTTCTTTGAAGCCCTATTTTCAAAAAACAGAGTTTCCCTGTTTTACACGTGTTTCAAAGACAGATTCTGGACAGCAGGAGAAGTATTTCTAGAAACCAAAAGAGTTTTTTATTCCAGAACGAATTAAATACAAAAACCTCCTTAATTTTCTCAAAATACATCATGGATGAGAAGATAAAGGCTCTGTCCCAAGACCTAAGTTTCAGGGAAGAAACAGAAATAATTTGCTGAAACCGTCTTTTCATCATTTTTCATAGCAAATTTTGAAGGAATTTTTATGAGTTTGGTTTTGAAAATTATTCTGGGAGTGTGTCAAGTAAATATAAAGGCTATAATGAAAGAAAAATATTGAAATATGTTGAAGAAAGGAGTGAAAACACTACGCCACGAAAAGCGCTACGAAACTGTGCTACTTTCGTAGCGCAGATCTGTTTTCACTGTTTTGAGAAGACAAAAGTGAATTTTGCACAGCTGGCATGAAGGGATGACTTGGGACATATTTCAATAATGTTCCTAATATCAATTAGCCTTGAATTCGTCAGTTATAAGTGGTCATAGCATCTCAAGAAACCAAAAGAATCCTAAGCCTAAAAACAGGGAAACATGTTTCCTAATTTCTAGGGCAGTTTTATCATCAGCAGTAGGGTGACTTTAAGTGAATGGTCAAAATTCAAATTCGACCTCATGGAGGAGCGGTTTTCAGATACAAGATATAATGTTTAGATAAGGTTGTTAAGTCATAATAAAGAGTTTTAATCCTATTTGTATTAGGACTCTAGAATAGACAGTTTAACTGTCAGATGTAATTAAAAGTTTGTTTTAGCAGTTGATAGGTGTCAAGCTAGAAAATTCGAATTTCTCTTAAGTGATTGGAGAGAATCCAAGAATGTAATGATGACTCTATAAGAGACAAGAAGTCGAATTGCATAGGGTTGGAAAATGTTCTCAGAACTGGCTACTTTTGTAAATACTTTGAAGGAGATGATATATACAGAAGCAGTTTAACTTTTCTGAAGCTAAGATTCTAAGTGTACTTCAGTGAGATTTATCTTCTATCATGTGTTTTACTTCCATAGTTTTGATGCTTATTACTCAGAATTCATGGGAACATGCTCTGACTTTGTTTAAGTGTTAATTTATGGTGAATTGAATTCTTAGGTCCTATCCATGGAAGGTTTTATTCAATGTTTGATGCTTATTACTCAGAATTCATGGTCATTAATGCTCTGACTTCCTTTAAGTGTTAAGCTTGGATAAATCTCTATTAAATACTCTCCTTTCAATACCTTGATGTATCATGACTCAGAATTCATGCACACATGCTCTGATTTCCTTTGAACCTCAATATATTGATACTTTCCTGAATGTTTCATCCTTTCATTGAAGTATATACAAGCCTCAGTTTTATAAGAAGAGCTATTTTGTTATCTTATCCCTGTAACTGACTCCATAGCCCAATGGTAGCTTGTCTTCATCTTTCAACCTACAAACATACAAAACCACAAACCATAGATTTATCCATCTATATTTATACAATATCATAAATCCTTAAGATAGCCCTCTCAGGCTAAGGAGGCTAAGCCTCAGCCAAAAGTCTGGTTTGAAATAGTTACACTAAGGTAGCCTGATCAACAGCCTGTTAGGGTCCTATTTTGGTGATAACAAAGGTGATGAAGGAGGAAGCTCATCAGGATGTGAAGGACTGTGAGTGTATGGTGAGATGGAAGAGTCATCATGAGGAGAGGGAATGTGATTGGATGGAGGAATGGGAGGATGAGAAGATGAAGGATAATCTTACTGTTGATGAGCTTGTCGAGAAGTAAACACCTCATTGGAAATGAAGGTTTTCTAAGGAATACCCTTTTGCTACAATTTATGCATAGCAACTATTTTGATAAGAGAGTGGTGAAAGAGGCTTTTCATCTGCTGAGGATAGTCTCTCTTTTGTACAATATGGGACATTTTGTCAATGCTTCTGTAGAGGTAATAGGGTAGGTGCAACATCCTCACCCTAGTAAAGTGCATGAGCAGCCTGATGTGATAGGAGTAAATGCCGGAGAATCTTCTTTCACATGTAAAATACTTCATAATGATTCTCATCAGGTGCATATCTATCAAAAAAATGTGAGAAAGGAAAGATGGATTTATTTTGGTCTTTGTATCTAGGCTTTAAGTAGGGTTCAAAGTAGCGCATGTCTAGATTGGCTTACTTGAACCATTTCTCACCCACACTTGGTATCCCACTGGCATTGGAAATAGCATCTGCAGATAGCTCAAAGGTGACCCCTACAAGGTTAACTTGTTTTTCATTCAAGTTAAGTATGAAGAGCCTAGTTAGCTCAGGGTGGTTTTTCACCTATTGTACCTTCTCACAAAAATAAAAGCATCCTACATGCTTGAAACATTGAATAGTAAGGGGTGATGCCATTAGCTCCCTTGTGTTAGGGGGTTCAAACCTATTTATCTTTCCACCTTTTTGCTCATGCCTCCTTGGCATTTGAGGCTCTCCACCACTATAACTGTCTCCCTCTCTTGACATTTTGAAAAATTTTCCTTGAGAAAACCCTAGGACTACAAATGGAAATGAGATGAAGGGATGGTGGAATGGCAGCCTTTACAAGTGAATGAGATAAATGAGTGAGGGTGTAAGTATATGAGAATGGGGAATTGGCTAAAAATACAATGATAATCCTCTGTTTACATGTTCAAACTCTTTTTGTTGAAATACTAGGGCTAAATGTGAAATTGAGATGAAAGTGAGATGATGGAGTGGCAGACTTTTTTATGTAGGGACCGAGTGTTATGTCAAGCTTGGATGGATGAAAAACCTTAGACCAATGCAACCACCCCTATTCTAACATACTCTTTATAAGAAAACAAAATGAGGTTCAACAGTGATGTCAATTTTAAGTCTTAGGGTAGCCTCTTAAGGTTTTAGTTTCTTCCCATTAAATGATGACAAAATTCTTGAAAATGGGAGGATGACCTATACTGACCTCTGATAGTGCTTGGAGAAGCCTTGGTGATGATTTGAAGCATTATTGAGGTTATTTGAATAGTCAAAATTCTTAGAAGGCCCTCCTGGCCAAAAGCGCAGCACTCAGTCTGAGGGTGCATCGCTTAGTCCTAAACACGCAACGCTCAACCCAGGCGCGCAGTGCTCAAATTTTCTTCACCAGGTGACTATTGGGCAAGAGTGCAACGCTCTTCCAGGTGCACAATGCCCAGTTCCAGGCACGCAGCGCCTTTGTAATTTGCATGAGGAGCAACTTCCAAGCGCACAGCGCTCGATTCCAGGGGCGCAGCGCCAAGCTGAGCGCGCAACACCACAAGAAATTTTCTCAAATTTTCTTGGAAACTCGAAAAAATTCCTCTCCTTGAAAATTCTAACTCTTTGCAAGGGCACAATGATTGATATGAGATGCAAAATGAGCCTCTATAAACTAGGGAAATTGATTAAACCTTTGAAAACCCACTTCTTTAATGTTTAAGTCTTTTTCACTCTTTTACTGATATTCTTTGACTTTTTTCTTGTAGGTTGCTAGAGTTATGAAACTTGCTCTTCTTTTGATCCTAGAGCCTTCACATGCTTATTTTGACACCTTTGTTATGATTACCTACAATAACAAGCTTCAAAATCCTCTGTGGTTTCCATTGTGAAGCTCAACTTATCCTTTCATCTTTTGTCACTAACCCTCTTACACTATTTTCATGCAGGTTGATAAAATGATGATTTTGAGTTTTCCCTTTGCTCCTTGAGGCATGAAAAAATGATTTTGACACTTTTGGGACTCAAACATAAGGCAGCATCTTCAAAAAATTTATGTGGGTTCCATGACAATATTCAACTTATCTTCTTTCACCTTAGCTGGCAATTTGTTGGAGTCATGAAATTTGTCTTTCCTTTTGATCCTGGAGACTTTGATATGTTTGTTTTGACACAAAAGCGGCCCTAAAAACCTCCTTCACTTCCACCTTGGAGTTGATCCTCATATTTTTCTCATTTAGACATGGTAAACTCATTTTGACAAGTTTGGGATTTGATGAGAAGATTACATCTTCAGAATGCTTCCTTTACTTTCACCATAGGGTTTAACATCATCATTTCACCTTCTCTGGTCACTTTTCCAAAACCCTAGGCATCTGGAGTGCTTTAAGACAATCATCAATGTTGTCTTCTAAGTTCTCTATAGCCCTTTCAAGTTCATTCATTTCTATCCATTTCACCTCACCTTTTTCCCTATCTCATCAATATTTTGATAGAATTTTTTCATGTTTGGTTTGGTACGCCTCTTCCATGGTCATTTCTGCATTTTATCACTTCTTGGCACTCTGCTATACTATCAAGCTCAAAAACCCTAGTTCTTCTTAATACCAAGTGTTTCCTGTCTTCCTTGCTGCAAGATTTCTTCATTCAGGAGCAAACCTCCTACCTCTTCAACTCTCTGTTAATAGATCTTTTAAAACTCCTGCAGAAGTGTCAAAGTTTACATTTACCTATTTCATACTTTGAATTTGATAAGGTAGTCTTCTTTGGAAATTTTTAGATCTTGTCTTGAATAACCATGTGTCTCAACATTTCAATACCTCTAAACCAGATTTTAACAAAGAAAAACAGTGTCAGAAACACCAATGATGACCTTGGAACATATGAAACCATAATTGACCTAGTGGGATGGTGCTTGACCTGATTTTGGCTAAAAATTGGCTTCGAGTCTTCAAGTGAAAAACAAAGTATCGGTCAAAGTGTTGTATTGAAGATCCAAAATCTAATGTACTTGATTTATCTAAAGAGCCTACAGATATAGTTTTGATACCATCAATGCTTAATGAACCTAGGGAACATGGGAATTGGTTGGGTTATAGGAAACCCTAGATGGAAAATAGAGTTATGGGCAAGGGAAAATAGAGTAATGAGGTCATAGGCAGGAAATAAGGATGGAAATGAGAGGAATAAGCCCATAAAGGGTTTTTTAGGAGTGATAGGGTAACCATGAAATGGAAAACTGATAGAATAGTGAAAAAATTTTAAAAGGATAATGAAGGCAATGATATTTCTAAAACTCAAAATATTCAAGGAATTTTGTTTTCAGAAATCTAGAACCAATATTTAGTCATCTACAGATAATGAAAAGTACTGATGACTAATAGTTTCGCAGGAGCTTTTGAACCAGAGTTTGGGTTCACCCTAAGAGAAAGAAAGTCTGCATCTCTGGATCAGATTTAGACTGATGCAATAGAGGCAGAAGCAAACTTTACTTCTACTGGTAAATTCAAAGGTAAGATATAGCATGAAGCCAGAAGAAGGGGTAGGGAGGAAGCTTCTACCTCTAATCAAGAAATGGAATCACAGGAGTATAGAATCAAAGAGATGAATAAGTTTATCAAGAGCCTCTCAAATAAGATGGTGAAGCTTGAATTGGAGGCCAATAGTTCCCCTCCTCATCCTAACCATATGATTCCAAACCATGGGTTTAATCCCAGTACCGGAAGCCCCCTCTACAGTTGTTGCAGCGAGAAAGAAAAGAGCAGCCAGATCACATCCAGCCTCCTATATACCTGGAAGGGGAAATGGAGGGACATGCCGAGGAAGTCACAGAGAGTCAAGAAGATCAATTCCTTGCTTACTCAGAGGATTAAGAAGGTGAACTCACCTTGCAAGAAGAGACAGAAGAGAAGGAAGTCCCCCTAGAGGATCGAGATATTGACAATTACTGCAGGTAGTTTCTGGATTTAATGCAAGCTCAACTCCATAAGAAGTATGATTCTAGGTCCTCTAGGAAGAGAAATAGAGTGCAGGAGCAAGATGAAGAGTCAACATCAAGAGAGCAGACCCCTTCTTCTTCTGTGAGTAAGGGGAAAAAACCTTTCGAAGATTCTACCCATCCTAAAGCCTCTGCGCCCACCTCCTTGAAACAAGGCTCTGATCCTCACCAAAATGAGAGATCCACAGCTATACCCTTGAAACTGCCCGACCCTCCTAAAGAGAAATTCAAAGAAGTTTTCACAGAAAAATCTCCCACGACCTTTAGCCTCTAGAAAGAATTAGAAAAGATCAAGATCTCGGTCCCCCTGATTAAGCTCTTAAAACAACCTTCATACAAGGCTCAAATCTCTCAATTCATGATGCCCCATGGTGTAGGCCCTTTGCCTAACAGCCTCAATCTCCAAGAAGAAAGACCTTTGGTAGTTTTTTGACCTCATTTAGAAGATTTGGACTCAGCCACTCCTTCATTCTATGTGACTCTAGTTATACATGACCTTTTATTTCACAACTGCATGCTAGATTCTAGGGCTTCACATAATTTGTTTCCATTTTCTGTCATGGAGCAGTTGGGGTTGCATATCATCGGGCCTTATAAAGATCTATATTCTTTTGATTCCAAGAGGGTGAAATGCTTGGGCATGATAAAAGATCTGGTAGTAAATTTAGCCCAGATTCCAGCCAAAAGCGTAGTAATGGACATTGTTGTGGCTGATATCCCAACTCGGTTTGGAATGCTGCTGTCCAGACCCTAGGGTACCAAAATTGGAGGATCCATAAAACTCGACATTGCCTATGCCACTATTCCAGTATTCGGTGGGGAGGAAAGACAATTATCTCATTAGTCCAGATTTGTGAAGATGGTCACCAAAGCTAATGGTTCCACAAATTCTCTAGTATGTACTAAGGAGAGCGAATTATCTTGTCTTATGCTCGAGGAGGACAACAATTTCCTGCAAGAAACGAAGATATGTCCTCTAATCCAGGAGAATCCTATGAGAAAAGAGGAAAATGAAATATGGACCTTGTAGTTTGATGGAGCTTACTCACAGGAAGGAAACGCGGTCGGGGTACTCTTTATATCACCAGGAGGATGCTTGGTTCCCCTCTCCTTTAAGTTGGAATTCGAAGCCACAAATAATGTGGCTGAGTATAAAGCCCTGTTGTTGGGGTTGCAGACAACGCAGAACATGAACATACAAAACCTCAAGGTGTTTGGAGATTTAGAGCTTGTAGTGAGGCAAGTCAGGAGCCAATGCCAAAATAAACACACGCGGCTTAGAGCTTACAGGAATGAGGTATGGGATTTAGTTGAGAACTTCTTTTATGCTTTTAACATTCAATTCATACAGAGGGAAAAGAACATAATGGCAGACTCACTAGCTGTGGCTGCTAGTAATTTTTGCCCCCCATAGAATCATTTGCTCAGATATGAGTTTTAAGTACGATACCTCCCCTCCATTCTGAATAACATTAAAAATTGGAAAGTCTTTTAATATGAAGAGTAGGTCCAGCGTTTTATGGAAATGGTGGGCGAGTTCTAAAATATGGTGATCAATTCAATCCCGAAGGATGACAGTGAGGAGCCAAAAACCATATGGGAAGAGACAATGGTTGGGCACCATGTTCTGCAATTAAAGGGAAATGTCATCCTCAGGGGTCTTCTGCCATTGGAGAGACTGTTTGATAAGAATGATATCCCAGTGAATCCTCACAAACTTACCCTCGACGAGTCTGTTAGGGACGTGAACATTGGCACAGAAGAAGATCCAAAGGTGGTAAATTTGTCGAAAGGGGTCCCTAAAGAATACCAAGATGAGTACCTCAGGTTGTTTCAGTCATATAATGATGTCTTCACTTGGTCATACCAGGATATGAAGACTTTTGATATTGATATTATACAGCACAAAATACCGCTCAAAGAGGATTCCAAGCCTCATACGAAAAAGATGAGATAGATCAACCCCTTCTTTTCCCAGCCATTGAGAAGGAAATAAAGAAGATGTTGTAGGCCAATATCATTTTCCATCTAAGGTACTCTGAATGGGTGGAAAACCTGGTGTCTATTAGAAAGAAGAATGGTGAAATCAGGCTTTACGTATATTTCTGCAATCTGAACAAAGCCTCACTCAAATATAACTATCCCCAACCGAAGATGGACCACATCTTGCAGAAGGTGGTGGGATCCTCCCGCATGTCCATGATGGATGGCTTCTCAGGATATAATTAGGTGGTAGTGCTCCTAGAAGACCAAAATAAGACGTAGTTCACTATGTCTTGGAGAACCTTCATGTACGCCTGAATGCCCTTTGGCCTGATAAACGTCGGTGCCACATTCCAGCGGGTGATGGAAATTGCTTTCATAGGAGAGCAAGACAAGTTTTGGTGATCTACCTAGACGAAATCATTGTCTTTTCAAAGAGTGGCACTGAACATATAGAGCACCTTCGATGAACCTTTGATAAATGCCGCAGGTATGTCGTGTCTCTGAACCCTTAAAAATCCATATTTTCCTTGGAGGAAGGAAAGTTGTTGGGGCACATAGCAACTAAGGTAGGAGTGAAGATTGACTCGAAGTGGGTATAGGTTATAAATGGCATTCCCCTGCAAAGAAACAAAAATGGTATAGGTGTTCTTGGGAAGAATAAATTTCCTCATAAGGTCCATTCCAAAATATGTCGAGATTGTCTGCAACATCACCGGGATGTTGAAGAAGAATAGTGAAGTTATATGGACCCCTGAGTCCAGGGATTCTTTCAACAGGGTCAAACAGGCTTTTGCAGAAGCTCTAGTGCTGGCAGGTCCAAATTATTGGAAGTCATTAATGATTTTCTCCTTTGCCTCTCCTCACACAGTAGTTGCAGTACTTTTACAGAAAAATATCGATGGGCATGAATATCCCATTGCATTCTTAAATCAAGTCTTGCGGAACGCTAAACTGAAATATCATATCCTAGAGAATCAAGCTTACGCTCTGGTCAAATCACTGAAGGAATTCCGGGTGTATGTGTTACAATCATCCATAACAGCTTATGTACCCACTGCATCAATGAAGGATATTCTGGTATAGGGTGACAATGAATGGAAGAAGGGAAAATGGATAGCTAAGATCCAGGAGTACGAACTGAAGATAAATCCTACTAAACTCATCAAAGGCCAAGGGCAGGAAAAAATCTTGTCTGAATCTAATTGTCAAGCTCTGGGAATAAATATGTCTATGATAGGAGGAGAGGCACAGGAGGACACAGGTGCACATCAAGGCAGAGAATCTTCTGCTCAGAAAACACATATCAAATACCTCCTATCCTCATGGTATAAAGATATAGTGGAATATCTTTTAACGTTGAGGTGTCCCCCTCACTATGATAAAACCAAGTATCGCACTATGAGACTGAGGTCTCAAAAGTACATCATGGAAAATGGACGACTATATTGGAGAAACCCAGTGAGAATCTTATTATTATGCTTGACAGAGCAAGAATTTTACCACGTGATGACCAAGTTCCACGAAGGGATATGCGACGAGCATTGCAATTGGCGATCCACTACACACAAGATCCTGAAGGTAGGATTCTTTTTGCCTAAGTTATTTGGCGATGTATATGCCCGATTCTGGGCCTATGAGAAGTGTCAAGTGTTTGCCAAAAAACAAAGGTATGCACCCCTCCCATTAATTCCAATGCATGTTCAGGAACCTTTTAAACAATGGGGGATCGACTTTATAGGAGAGATTCACCCTGTCTCTAGCAGTCAGCATCGATGGATCCTCACTGCTACAGATTACTTCACCAAGTGGGTAGAGGTTGTGCTCGCAAGAAATGCTACAGATTATGTGGTGATCAAGTTCCTGGAGGATAACATAATAGCTAAGTTCGGATGCCCAGCTAAAATCATTACAGACAATGCCCAGGCTTTAAAGTCAGCTAAATTTATTAATTTATGTCAATGTTACAACATCCTGCCGGGCCACTCCACTGCGTACTACCCACAGGGGAATGGGTTGGAAAAATCATCTAACAAGACACTAGTGAGGATCTTGAAGAATGCCATCAATGAAAATCAAAATAATTGGGATTCCCATCTCAAGTTTGCAATTTGGGCAAATCACATCACCACGAACAGATCCACAGGAAAGTCCCCTTATGAATTAGTGTATGGCAGGGTTGCAGTCTTCCCTATTCAGCTTGCATTATATGTGGCCCAATTATTACAAGAAAATGAAGAGGAGCCAAACAACCTTATCCAAAGAATGAATCAGTTGATGGAGTTGAATGAAACCTGGGAGTAGGTAAGCCTCAGACTGGCAAAATATCAAGAAAAAATGAAAGGCTTATTTGACCAAAGAGCTAAAGATAAAGAAATCCAGGTAGGGGATTTGGTGTTGCGATGGGATGTCAGGAGAGCGGACAAAGGGAAACATGGGAAGTTCGACCCCCTCTAGTTTGGTCCTTTCAGGGTGACAGAATTCAAAGGCAACAATACTTTTTCCTTGGAGAACTTAGAAGGAGATATACTTGAGGCGCCCGTGAATGGGCAGTTCCTCAAGTTCTATTTTTCATCACTGACAAGGGCTAATTCAACTCATCATGTATATCATTCCACTGTCTATACTCCATTTTGTTTATGTTACACCAATTTTTGGTCATCTAACCTGTAACTATTAGATGGACCAAAGTACACCATGTAAGACCAATTTTACCCCAAGTAAAATTGCTTTCACTATGAAAAATAACTTAGTAATCCTTAATTTATTAAATTGCTTATGGCTAAACGGGAAACCCCATGACGAATAATTGAATAAATCTTTACTTGTATGATTTCCTCAAGGGATAATTAGTTAAACAGCAGTTTAATTAATATCCCTGGTCATATTTAACCCAAAACAAGAAAACTAATTAAATAAATCACTATCTTTCTTATTATTTTCTAAGAATAATTATTTAAACATTATTTAAATAATATTCCCTGTTAAATTTCACTAAATCATTTATAAATAATTGAATAGATCACCGTTTATTTAATTATTACTCAACCACACTCTTAAAATAATTAATAAATCATTTATTTATTTATTATTTACAAATAAAGGCATTTGACCAAATTCAAATTCTTTTTCCCTCCAACAAATATAATAAAATATTCCATAAAAGTTGGATCTAGATTTGGTTAATAATATTTTAATCATGCACCAATATCTAGACTAACTCAATATTTTTTTATAAATAGAAGGGTTTTTTAATTCATTCATTACCTTTTGTTGCCTAAAGATCACTTTGGATCTATACTTTTGGTCTGACTTTGATCCTCCATCATTGTCATATTTTTTTATCTTTTTACTTGTGAACTCCCCTAGAGTTCCATTTTTTGTCTAGGTTTTCTACACCATCAAGAGAGAGAGATCTTAGATTTGAAGCACTGAGGACATAAAAGAACCCATCCCATTAAGGGGGACTAATAACATCCTTCTATGTTCCCTTCCCAGGTGTCATAATACAAAAATTCCTTAAAAATATTCTTGTCTTATTCATTGGATGCATGGTGCAACTCTTATTTATTTGTTGTTTAATATCTTTAACTGCATAGATTTGGATTTCTGTAGCATTTTTCTTGGTCAACAAACTGCAGATCTAAAGAAATTCACTATCATCTTTGATGTTAGGGTTGTTTGTTATGCATAGCTAAAGTGAGCTTTTTTCGTACGCTTGCGATTAGAATTCACACTAACAACTGGCGACTCCACAAGGTTTTATAATTACAACTGCTGCATTTTTCAGATCCCTGCATGACCAGCTGCTTCAAACCCTAAGGTTTTTCTTCAGCTTCTTGTTTTGCTTTTCTTGATTTTGTTTTTAACCATAAAATTCTAAAACAGTAAAAATTCTAACTTTCGTGTGTTTCTGGGCCTATTGCGCAGGTGATAGGTATGAGCCACAGCTAAGATGACACTTTTTTCTAAAACCTACTCCCGAGAGTGTCGCAAGTGCAGGTCACACTTTTTGGGCCAAAACCCGCAACCTCAACCTTTAGGAATCAGAAAATAGCCTCAAACCTATGACCTCTACTGAAAACAGGTTAGAAACTATGACTTGTACTTTTTGCGGGAATTTTTCTGTGATTTTTTTGGGTTTGTCTAGGATTTTGTTCAGGGTTGTTTGACCTCCATCTCTACCCGTCTTGGCATTAGGGGAATTTTGAGGTCTAAAATGGGCCTCCTAAGGAAAATGTACAATCAAAATTCACTTTATGAGAACCAATAACATTTTAGGGGATGACATCATCCCTAATGGTTGAGGTGGCATTGCTTGAGTTAAAGGTACTTACTTGTCACATTCTCAATGGTGGATAAAAACTCATGGTTAACCATGGTAGTGCTCTAAGTACTTTTAAAGTCAAAGTAAAGTACTCATAATAAATGTCACTTCACACTTTTTGAATAAAATTCATACATAAGATAGTATATTACATTTATTATATTATTTTTATATTGTACATTAATTACATGTTATTATACAATTTAAATAATATAAATTTTAATTAATAACATATTACATAATTAAGAATTTATGAATTTATATTTATATTTTATTTTAAGTTATTTAAGTACAAAGGACAAATGTATTATTTGTTCAATAATAATGAATTTTTCTTGAAACACTCATTCTTATTTATAGTCACATCAATACAATTTTTATTAATTTTATTTTGGTACAACTTTTGAATTGATTTAACCATGGTTACATGGATTGTGGTGCAAAAAGTGAATTTCAAGTTCATAAATATTATTTTATTGATTTAGCTGTTATTTTATTATTTCCTTAGGAGAACCATTTTAGACCTCAAAATTCCCCGAATGACCTATACTTGGTCTGTTTTATTCTTCGAAGTAGGAACCTAGCCCCCTAGGGCTTCAGTATGCTTCCACCTTTCTAGGAGGAGTTTAGCTGAAGCGGGTCGTTCGAGATTTCAGTGTGTTCAACCATTTTTTAGATCTGATCCTATACCGTCAGATCCATTTCATCCATCCAAAACACTTATTTTCAGTTTTGTTTGGTCCTCCTATAGGGTCCCCTCTGTTTCCCTTCAAGTTGTAGCCTTTCGCCACCTCATTTGCAACATTTATCCCTCTAGTTTTTTGTTTTTTTTTGCACCTATTTCCAGCAGATCTGACCTTTAGATCATTGTCCCTCCCGAATTTAGATCCATTGGCTATTTTTGTGCGTTTTGACTAATTTTTTCCGACCCATAGACTAGTTGTTGAGAAGCCCGCCTCCTTGGGTTTAGATTGATGCATCTTTAGCTGTTTATTTTTTATTATATTCAGTTTACTTTACTGTTATTTGCAGATTTATTTACAGTTATACAACACACTTTTTATTTTTTCTCTACACACATCTGGGTTTAAAAATTAAAATTAACACACTTAACACACACACCCTAAGTGAAGAGTGCATGGTTTACACCGTCGGGCCAAGACTATAACATTGTAATCATTTTATCCCACACCTCTCTGCCCTTCTTTCAACATTGGAATCATTTGATCCGGCACCTCCTTCCCCTTGTTGGTCTCTCTTCCTTCTGTGATCCATGTTTGTTCTTCCATCATTGCGCCCCCAAGGCATTTATCCCGAATACTTCTTGGCCTTCATCCTCATTTTCCATTAGGAAGACTTACTCCTGCGCGTAGGGTTCGAGTTAGTTCTCCACCAATTCCCCATTCTGACTCTGCTTCTGGTTTTTCGGGTTCCCCTTTTGGTTGTATCCCTAGTTCTCCCCCTATCACCTTCACCATTTCTGGGTCAGGACCTAACACTGGTGGTAGCCCTGGCTCTAATGCTAGGAATACTACTAGTGGGACTGCAATAGGAACTATCCCGACTGCTCCCTTGCTCCCTTATATGGCAGCTCTCAGTCTTCCCGATTTTAACTAGTTGATCAATGACCCCATACACCATGATCCTAGTTGGCCTGTTATTCCAACCAAGCTCCCTTCTGACATCCCCAAGTTTGAAGGTCTTGCTGGAGAAGATCCTACAAATGATGTTCGATCTTTCCACATGTGGTGTTCCTCTAACTCCATCACCGATGACTTTGTCTGTCTTCGGTTAATCCAGCGTACACTTACTAGAGAAGCTTATAAGTGGTATGTTGACCAGACCTCCTCCTCTCATACTACTTTTTCGACTCTTGCTCGGTCTTTTCTATCTTACTTCCAGCTTCCCCTTCGTTATGAAACTGGTACCGAACTTTTGACCTCTTTACGTTAATCGTCTGTGACCCGCCTATCCAATCATGTCCAGGAATGGCGGAGAAGAAAGAGCCTATGTCGAGCCCCCACCTTCGAAGACCGTGTCTACATGGACTGGTTTCTCATATTCCTTTTTCCTTCTATCGACAAATATGTCGTATCTCACTTCCCTCAGACTGAAGAAGTTGCTCTCTAGATTGCGTTAAAATATGACCTGATCTACGCACAGTCTGGTTATGTTTATACCGGCTTACCGGATCTCCCTATACCCAGTGGTACCAATGCACTGGGGGAATCCCATGCCACCGACGGTATCGTTGGAACCATTTCTCATCCGTACACTCATCCTCCCATGGGTTATGTTTTCCCTCAAGGAGGGGCCAGCTCCTCCAGCACTTTTCCCCCTCCCGGTAGCATGTATCCAGGATACAGCATGCCTCCTCCTTTTTCCCAACCTGTTTACCACAATGTTGACCAACCTCCTTATTCTCTGTATCCGTAGCCTGGTGCTCCAGCTCCTCCAACATTAGCACCCATTCCTCCATTGCCTTCTCAACCCCCGCAATAGCATCCACCACCCCCCCAGAGGCAGGTGTATGCACAGCAGGGCACGACTAATCCTCCTACTTCTAAAAGGAAGAGGAAAGGAAACCAAAACCACTCTGCCCCAAGTAATCCAGGACCCAATCCCCAAGGGAATACACCTAACACTGCTAACCAGCAACAGGGCACTCAGCCCAAGTAGGACAAGCATGTTCGCACGAACAAACCTTGTTATTGTTGCAGTGTCTATGGTCACTATACCCACGATTTTCCTCTTTTACCTCAGATGCGGCACATGTGGGGAGCTCAAGCAGCATCCCGAGGACTAAAAGCCTCCCCTTCGGTTCTTCCTAACGCTGCACCTATCCAACCGGTTGCGTTTACCAATCCTCTCCCCCATCAAGGATTCGTGGCTACCCAACCCCCTGAAGGTCAGGCGGCCACTCAACCTCCTCCCTCTAGTACCTTTGATTACTAGATTCTCATGATGAACTCTGACCAACCCATTACCATTGACCTCAACCTTCAGACTCAGTCCCGTTAATACAAAAAGCCTCCCGGTATGTCTGCCCCCGAGTCCCCTTTTTCAAGTTCCACAAAGCCTCTTTCGACAACCAATGGTCTTTTATTGATCCCTCAGCCTAAGTAATAGGTTCATACCAAGATCCCCAAGCGACCATTACGCTGAAACTTTACTTCTGGTAAAGCTTCCCATTCGTATTGTATAGTATATAATTTGGCGCAATCCCCTGCTACCATCTCAACGTTGGAACTCCTCCAGTCGTGCCCTTCACAACGAAAATCTCTACTAACTACCATGGGCATTGTGGATCCTTCAGATGATCGTTTGATCGTCTTCTATGTTGACTGGTAAGAGCATCCCCCTCTTCCTGCTTCCGTCGCCTTCCAAATCCCTATCAAGATCCATAATGCCAACGTCTCCCGTTGTATCATTGATGAGGGGGCATCCACCTATGTGATGTCTGTTTCAATTTGGAAGCAACTCAGATCTCCAGAGTTGGCCCCTTCCACTATCACCCTCTGAGCATTGGATGGCCGCTCTTCCCAGCCCATAGGCTTGTTCTGCAATTGTCTTATTACTCTTGTGGGTAAGATTGTTTGTGTTGACGTAGAAGTCATTGATTCCCCCTTATATTACAACATTCTATTGGACTGTAGCTACACTTATTTGATGTTTATTGTCCCATCTGTGGTTCACTGTAAGATGTGTTTTCGTCATAATGGAAAGATTGTCACCATTGACTAGTTGACATATTATGAATCGAAGTCTCAAACCTCCCTTGAGTCCATCATCTCTTCGGTGGCTATAAAAAAATACTCGAACCTTTGACCAGTGTTTCACCCAGAGTATAATGTTATGCAGATAAATCCTCTCTGCATACAAAGTCGATCCCTCTAGCCCTAGAGTGGGTCTAGTAAC
The DNA here is from genome assembly GCA_034641835.2 of Pinus albicaulis. Lineage (NCBI taxonomy): Eukaryota > Viridiplantae > Streptophyta > Pinopsida > Pinales > Pinaceae > Pinus > Pinus albicaulis. The sequence goes on from CM076580.1 coordinate 1,474,460,756, forward strand.
AAGGAATCATGCTAGAGTGTAGGGTCCAAGATATTTGAATGAAATTGGACACAATAAGATGGTCTACCTATGGTCCAATGTTGTAGTCGACAATCGTAGTGGTGATGAGAACCTCTTGTTCCTAATTTGGAAAGTCACAACCCCTTCACTTATCGGGTTTGGACACCTGCATAGAGATCAGAAAATGATAACCACGTACCACATAATAATTTCATCCAAAAACTACTAGTCAGTCAGAGAAGACTAAGCATATTGCATTTGATAAAGACAAAATACAACATGGGAACTAGACAACCGTCACTTATATTATTAGGTAGAAAGAAGAGATACAACCATGATCTGACGTTGCGGTCTCCTCCAAAGGGGTTTAGGCGAAGCACATCTCAAAGCTCGTCGAGGAATTCGAACGGGGTGAGGGCTCTCTCGATGGAGTTCCTTCTTGATCTACCTTCTCAATAACTCAGTTATTCAGCTATGATTCAGTTCTCCAAGTTCAGATAGCTTTCATAAAGAGAGATGGCTTGTTTATATAGAGGAAAAGGAGGAGTTTGGGATCCCTACAAAGCTGGAAGGGAGGCATATACTTTAGGAGTGTTCCAAGGGAGGTGGAAACCACTAACCAAAGGAGGAAACCCGTGGATGTTTAGTTCAACCACTCCCAATGACTCATCCTCGAGGTTGTTGGAATGGAACCTCCACCTCTATTTTTTAAAAAAATTCCCAAAACAGCTTGGCGTGGGTATTACACTGGGACAGAGCGCCAGGTGGCGCGGGTCCTAGTGTTAATCTTCCACATCAGCGCGAGGGTAGAACTGGCTACTCGCGCCAAGGAAAAAACAGGGGTTTTTGATGCTCTGTTCAGGAAATTGTCAACAAGAGGAATGCTACTTTCATGTAGAGGGATGCAATGAAGGTCTTTGCAAGGCATGACACTTTTCATAAGTCACAAAAATGACCCTCCAATGTGCGGGATGGGGATTGCAGGGACAGTGACAAATTTGTGTAACAGATGCCCCCTAAAGCATGAGGTCCGAGGGAGAGGGAGGGGTGAAATGCTTTATGAAAACACGTTCGAACCAAACACTGCTTTCGAAAAACCTGCAATCACAAATACAACTGATATCTCTGATACATGAACATGTGGCATGGGCGCAGCCATCCATAATAGAGTATATAAAAACTGAGATCGAGGTATGGGCGCAGCCATCCAGCAGTAAAGATCAACAAATAGACTCAGGTATGGTTGCAGCCATCCAATCAAAGAGTCATGCAATAAGTCAGGATAATCCACAAAGAACCCGCAGCCTGGATTTTAGCAGACAAAAACTAGGGTCTTGCGCTCCATCTCGATCCGAACAAGTACAAATTCAAGCATGCGAATATATGAGTTGAAGTCAAACATGCAAGAAAATCGTCTGATTACCAGCCAATGATGAAAGTTGTTAATAGATGTGAGAGGAACCACCAATAATGACAATGACTCTCAAGGTACGAAAGGTGCAATCTATGGAATGTGAACAGTGATCTGGCATCGAACACCCGCAGAGTCAGTCGATCAAAGGCCAATGATGTGGACCTTATGTCAAATGCGAAGAACCTTCTATTAAGGCATGCAGGCTCCAAGGCACCAGAAGGGAGTCTCTAGATCAGATTCATGGTTAATGAGTTGAATTCGACAAGAAGTGACCTGGTCGAAGGAGGGCCATAATGTTTCCCACATCATCGACACAAGACATAGGATTATGATGTTTGTGAATCAGGACCAACAGAGAATCAGAGGGAGGTTGAAAACTGCAGAGGCAAACTTCTCTTGAACATATCAGCAGCACGACACTGGATTTGGCAGTATTTGACATCAAAGGATCTGAGGTCATGATGACATGGCAAAGATAAAATGATAGGTCAAAAGATATTACCCAAACCCATGGAGGAAAAAATGATGAAATGAGATGTCCCCAACCTGACACGAATGCAAACAAGTGCCATGTTCAAGAGTGACATACTGCCAACACAAATAAAATCTGGTTCCATTTTCCCCCACCATTTCTGGTGAGTACCCCAATTATTTTTGAAAACAAGCTTGAATGGGATAGCATATGCTTGCACTGTAAGTTTTTCATTCGGAAAAATCCATCCTAGTACATTTTACGAGCCCTAGGAAGGAGGAAATCGAATAACATCATGGTGATGAAGTCCGATGTCATCAGAGTTTAACGAGTCTGACAAAGGAAGAACTCGGCATCTTTTCACATTTAGATATTTTGAAAAGAAGGAAGAAAAGAAAACTCCAACAGTCCCTTTTCGTAGGTAGTCTCACAAATCCGAAAAGGTAGAAAAAAAATTCATCCCAATATCAGGAACGATTTCATAGGGGTCATAAATAGGAACGCCATGCTCATCATAATGATGGGGAGTAGGAAACGCATAGATGGGGATACCGCCAGCATCATAGTGATGAGGAGCAAGATAGGGAAAATAGACAGGATTACCATATTCGTCATAATGGTGTGGCGGATTAACAGGAGCATGAGGCTGCTGAGAAACCTGAGAGTCTTGTTGATGAACAAATAATATATACTCTTAAAAAGTAAGGCCACCGAGTATCTTAGTTGAGGCCACTGGTGACTGAGTAACCGACACAGACGTAGCCATGCAGACAGTAGGTTGAACTGGGACAGATGTAACTAAAAGTGACGAAGCAGGTGTCGTCGGTGACAGTCCTAATGATGGAAGGACTGGACTCCTAGATGGAGTAGATGCTGCCATGGATGTAACACCAGCAACAATCTGACCCGGGGACCTATATCCGACTAGAAGTGACACCAAGTGCTAAAAATTTTAATGGGCGTGTGATTGTGGGTAGTTTATTTTACGACACTGAAACCAAACTTTTTTGTTTCATGTTTTAAGAGTCAAGAAACAGGAAAAAGATGAATATAGTCGCTTTCAAGCGCAAAAGGACAAGTTCTCAATGATATTTTTAAATTTAAAGAGTCAGTAAAGATCAAAAATGACTGCTCGGATATTCTAAGCAAGAGGGTATGCCAGGTTTTCGTGAACTGCCATATACACCTTGGTGATCAAATGAAAGAGAAATGACCAAGGACTTAACGTACGTGTAGGTATTCTCCCCGAATGATGTGTTCGGTGTATCATGGTTACAAGGCGGTAGACTCGGCTTCCTATGGACAAAAGGATTGCAACTTAGAAGGGTCTCCCTTTATATACTCGACGGTACGAGGAGCACAAGCCCGTACTAGCACTGTCTGGAGCCAGATGGCGAACGACAGCTACTAGGTTTTAAGATGTTGGAACACGTCTCTAACTTAGACCACTAGAATATTTCGTTAAGTTTCAATGTTGTTGTAGGTTAATTGAAATAGATTTTAACGTTGATCTTGGATTAGGTTTCAATTTCCAGGCCTTAACGTATGTCGAATCTGAAATTTTCCTAAATGCAAAACTACATGCAGAAGAATACCATTTTCGTTCAATGAAAGCTATCTACGAGAAGGAAAGAAATATTTCAAGCGATAGCGAATAATGAAATCATGTGAAAACATCCACTAATGCATCTGATGCAATCTACAGAAGAAAAAAAACTCTTTCCTAGCCTATACAATGCTAGTTATGTGAGAGAATGTTTCATTTTTAAAGCAGAAAGAATGCAATATTTTGGTTTTTTCAATGCAATAGAGAAAACAATGCATTAAATAACATGAAAAACAAAACTTAAAACACTAGCTTGAGAGAGCGAATGTAAAATTCAAAGCGGAATAACTCCAACAACATGAAACAAACACAACAATACCCAAAATAATGCTACAATCTTTTCAAATCAAAGATAAATCTCCAAAATGACCCAATACAAGTAATGTAATCAGTGCTTGGAGTAAGAGGAAGAAGAATCAAACGAGAAAGGCAATGATCATTCAACCAATGAATGTACTCAATAGGATCAAAGAGACCAAGAGCAATTAAACAAGGAATGAATTTGATAGCTATCAAGAAACTCGATCTCCAAACAGAAGGCTCAGTGCACCAAGACACTCAGAAACCCTAAAACCTAAGGCCACACTGATAAGAAATGGAAAAATGGCTGAGGAAAACAAGCCTCCAGCAATCAAAGACAGTCCAAAACACTTCAATTACTCTTAAAAATAACCCAGAAACAAGTAAACTGACCAAAAAATCATGGAAAAGCTCACACCCAAAAACCTACAGTGGTCGGTGCGACTGTGAGGCGGTATTCAGCACCAGACAGAGGATGGCGTGAGCACTACAAAGGCAACCTATGCCAATCGGCGCAACTGTTAAGAGAAAAACCACGCCAAGCCAGTTAACCAAGGAAAAGGGAAAAACTCTACAGAGCAGAGGTCAATCTTGACACTCTGGGGCTGAACAGGGGTTTGAAGCATAGTTAAACAACGAGAAAGGTAAACAGCAAGACACAAAACCCAAAAAACAACCCAACAAGATCAAAGACAAACTCGGACTGATCCCCAGTGGAGTCACCAACTTGTTATGTAGGTAAATTCTCTCTGCGGACAGAGACAATCCCTCTAGCCCTAGAGTGGGTCTAGTAACAAGGAATCATGCTAGAGTGTAGGTTACTAGATATTTGAATGAAAGAGGACACAATAAGATGGCCTACCTGTGGTCCAATGCTTTTGTCGACAATCATAGTGGTGATGAGAACCTCTCGCTCCTGATTTGGAAAGTCACAACCCCTCTGCTTATCGCGTTTGGACACCTGCACAGAGATCAGAAAATGATAACCACATACCACATAATAATTTCATCCAAAAACTACTAGTCTGTCAGAGAAGACTAAGCATATTGCATTTGATAAAGACAAAATACAAGATGGGAACCAGACAATAGTCACTTATATTTTTAGGTAGAAAGAAGAGATACAACTGTTGAACCCTTGGTTAAACTGAGAGGGGGGGTGAATTAGTTTAATGCAGTGATGATCTTGTAAAAATTTCTTTTACACTTATTTACATCTTCATTTCGTGATCAACTTAATATACAATGGAACAACAATATTAATAAGTGAGCAGCAGGTATTAAGCAGATTAAATACAGAATATCAACATATAATCATCATGCACATAGACAACAGTTATAAGTGGAAACCGGTAAGGGAGAAAACCACATCTTATTATTGTTGTGATGCAAAGGCAAGCTCCAACTCCCTCTCACCACTGATTTTCTATAGGCTCCAACCTACAGGAGGCTACTACCTCAATTCTGTAAGCTACAACTTGCAAGGAAGCTCCAACTCCCATCTATTTTCTGCAGGCTACAACCTATAGGAGGCTCCTACCTAAGCTAGCTACAACTGGACATCTATCAAGCTACAACTTGATATGGAAGCACCAACTTCCTCATTGTAAAACAAAATCATATGCTGATTTACCTGGATATCAGCTTTGTTTTTCTCCTTCTTTAATACTGTCCTTCTAGCCTTCAAATTTGCTTTATATCATCTTTGGATCTTCACAACTCCTCTCTTTGCTCCTTCTTCTTCTTACATTCTCTCACCTCTTTCTCCATTCTCTCACACCTTATGCATATGCTGGTAACATTATTTATAAAGATCACCTCATAATTGTTTGCATTCCACAGGGAATTCGAAATGAACAGGTATGACTCTTTGCCTTCCCCCTTTTCATTTTCTTGTCCAGCACATTCAGAATAATATAATAGAATGTATACATTTGTGTATTATAGTGGAGTTTTGATTTTCCTACGGAGACTTGCCTTTGCATCACATACAATAAAAATAATTAATTCATTTACATTTACAATTACAACAAATATATTTCACCTAACCCTTTCATCTCTTTGCTCGTTGTGCATTTGTCTTTTCTGCTGCTGTCAGAGTCGTTTTTCTCTTTTTTCCGTTATATTCCACCTTTGATGTATAACTGCACTTTTTCGTCCGTTACCTGTGTCTTTAGTGTTGTGTTCACCCTTTTCATCTGCCCGTGCTGCCACACCACTGTCTTGCATGAGTTCCTGTTATTCGCTCACTCCATTCCTTTGTGACCTGTAGAGTATGGCCCACATAATATTTCCTTTATGTCCGTGACGGATTAGGGATTTAGTCATCATACATACGTTTAAAATAATCAACAGTGTAAATATTATACTATGGCGCATTTAACATATACGAAACAAGAGCTTACAGGGTCCCACACCAGACTTCAATTCCTTTAGATTTTACCTTTGAACTATATCGCGTCCGCTTTCTATCGCATTTCGGTATTTCAATCATTCTTTGATATATGGCCCTTTTGCTCTCCGATGTGATTTACAAAGGGAAAATCCATACTCCCGGACTTGAAAACTTTTAGGCTTCAATTTCGATCTGCATCGCGTCCTCTCTCTTTATCGCACTTCGGTGATTCCAGTTATCCCATGTGCCTTCGTCCATCTGATCTCTCGATATGCGATATGCAATGGGTCCCACTTGACTTTATCGCCACTTCGCATCGCAACTTCTATAACTTGTGAATTCTTATCACATAAGCATCGTCGATTGCGATATGCGATATGTGGGTCGGTTCCATGTCATCTTGATTTATTTGCAATTTGTGTGGTCAGGTCCATGTCAGTTGCCACGCCACTTGCCATGTCACTGCCTACGTCGTTGTCACGTCACTGCCACATCATCATATCGCACTTCGCATTTTCTGTGACTTCTAAGTTTGTGCGATATCTCTCCTGCCCCGATTGCGATATGCGATCGCATCGCATCGCATCGCAACTTTTCTCATCCACTTCACGGTATGCGATGAACTTCGCATCGCCGATGTGCGATATTGCATTGTGCTACCACATGTCCCTTCGCATCACCACATCGCATCGCATCGCATCACAATATCGCATCGCATTGCTCTTGCTTCCGATTTATAATCTGATTTCCACCGATGCGATCATCACCGTTGATCTGTCCAGATCTATGGTCTTCGTTGTTGTTGGCACTTCCGATTACTCAAGCGCTAGCATAATATCATCTTCGCTTATGATTCTCAACTCTATGGTTTAAACCCCAAATCAACCATATAAATATTTACAGGCCCACAACTTTATTTCAACGTACCTTTTACATCGTCGATCTAATCGCTCATATATCCGACGACTATCTCATAACAAAGATACATGACCTTTAATTTTTCAATCTCACGCGAAATAGTTGGTTTTGCGTTTCTATGTGTCAACTCCTTAATGCTATCGCGTTAATTTCAACTTTTACCACTTACCACTCTAAAGCTGTGCAAAAACCCATTTGTTGTTTTGCGAAACCGCTTCACTATTCCATCTTCGCTATTGGCTCACAGTTCCACTCTTCAAATTTATCGTTCTACTGTGCCTTCTCTTCCCATTTCCATGCCATCTTAGTTCCTTGTTCCACTTTACTCTTTCGTGTTCTCCACTATTTTATTGATTCACGGTTCCATCACTTCTGGTTCACCATTCATTCATTAGGTTAGTTACAAATCATTCAACTTCCTGTTGCTTAATTTAACCAGGAACTCTGTCTCTACACTATGCACAATCGAAATCAATTTGAATGGCTAATTTCTCTTTAAAGGCATTGATCCATTCTGTGATCGATACTCAGTCATATGTTATCCATCCAGAATTCAATTTCAAGTTGAATGTTCAAATATTTAAACTCACAGTGTCGGAATTCCTTTAAATATGTCTGATTCATCTGCACACTAATATTGTGCCAAACCCTGAATTTCACACAAGTTAAAACTGAATCAAGCATTCAATGTATATAACATATGAATTTGGAACCTGTTCTCTGTATTAACAGTAAATATTTACATTGGAGTTCTTTTCTGGCCTGATATTCTAATCAGTGGCCTTTCTGTCTAATTTTCTCATAGGCTTACAAAACAAAACCCTAACTGTTCAAAAAAAACTACTTCCTGTCTAAACCCTCCTCTTGTAGCCTCTGCCACTTTACTTTCTTCCTCTGCAACAATTCCATCTGAATCTGATTTTCTCCCTTGTCTTGGTGCTGCTCCTTTGTGCTCCTTTGCCATCAATGACAATATTTCCAACATTCTCCCCCTTTGGCATTGATGGCAATACTCCAATGCTTCCTCCAAGACTTCCTCTGCTTGCTTTTGAGAAGACCCTTTCTTATTTTTCTTTCTTTTCCTCCCCCTTTGACATCAATGGAAAAGGGTTGCACTTTTCCCAGTGTGGTTTCTATCTTTTCATAATACTCTGATCTTGAGGACCTGTTCCATGCACTGCTCCATTGCTCTAGCTCTTTTGTGACAATTTTATTGACTACTCTCCCCCTGGAATGATGCTTTCTTGACTGATACAGACTATCACTTGACTTCTGTTCTGATCCCATTCTTTGTATGTAGTCTTTACTTATATATATATATATGAATTTCTAATCATATCAGAAAGTAACATATGTAGACACTACCCCTAGTTTGTATCTTAGATATTCGAATGGTTCTTTAGCAAGAGGTTTTGTGAATATGTCTGTTGTTTGTTCCTTAGTTGGTACAGATTCCAACTTCACTAATTTTTGTGCTACTTGTTCTCTGAGGAAGTGGTACTTTATTGGGATGTGCTTTGTTTTTGAATGAAGTACATGATTTTTTGATATACTTATTCACTTGTAGTGTCACATTTGATAGAAATGGGTTTATCAATGCTTACCTTCATGTCTTGGAGAGTTTGTTTCGTCCACATTACTTGTGTGCAACATGTTGCTGCTATGTATTCTGCTTCTGCTGTAGATAGAGAGATAGAAGTTTTCTTCTTGCTTAGCCATGCCACCAGAATTTTTCCCAAATAAAATGCACCTCCACTTGTGCTTTTCCTGTCATCCACACAGCTGGCCCAATCTCCATCTGTGTATGTTGTCAATGTGAATCTTTTTCCTTTTGGATACCATAGGCCATAATGTGAAGTTCCTTGTAGATATATAAATATTCTCTTGATTGAAAGTAAATGATTTTGTTTTGGTGTTGCTTGATATCTTGCCACAAGTCCTACTGCCAACATAATGTCTGGTCTAGAAGCAATTAGGTATAACAGACTTCCTATCATGGATCTATAAATTTTTTGATCTACATCTGTTGATCCATCATTAGCACATAGTTTTCATCCAGTGATCATGGGAGTTGACACAGGTTTGCAGTCTTCCATTTGAAACCTTTTCAACATTTATCTTAAGTATTTTTCTTGAAAAATGAATATTCATGTGTTCTTTTGTTGAATTTGAACTCCTAAATAGAAGGTGAGCTCTCCAATCATTAACATCTCAAACTTTGATTTCATTTCTTCCGCAAATCATTTTTCTAACTCATCTTTATTGCTTCCAAACATGATGTCATCTACATACACTACAAAAATTAAGAGTTCATTTTCATTAGCCTTTATGTACAAATTGTTGTCTACTCCTCCTTTCTTGAACCCTTGTTTTTGCAAGTATTTTTCCAGGCTTGAATACCATGCATGAGGAGCTTGTTTCAGACCATATAAGGCTTTCTTTAATCTGCACACATAGTCATGTTTATCTGTTAATGAAAATCCTTCAAGTTGTTCCATGTAGACTTCTTCCTCTAGATCTCCATTCAGGAAGACAGACTTCACATCCATTTGATATACCTTGAAATCATGTAGCATGCAAAGGCCAAAAACATTTGTATTGCTTCCATTCTGGCTACAGGGGCAAAGGCTTCATCATAATCAAGACCTTCAATTTGAGAGTATCCCTTGCATACAAGTCTGGATTTATTTTTGATTACATGACCTTGTTCATTCATCTTATTCTTGAATATCCATTTTGTGCCAATGACATTTTTCCCAGTGGGTCTTGGAATTAATTCCCAGGTATTGTTCTTCTCAATTTGGTCTATTTCTTCATTCATAGCATTTACCCAGTTTTTGTCTTTGCTGACTTCTTCGAACTTCTTAGGCTCTATTTGAGATAGCATGGCTAGGTATACTTCTTCTGTCTGTTCAGCAAGCTGTCTTCTTGTATGGACTCCCACACTCTTATCCCCAATGATTTGACCTTCTGGATGGTTCTTTTGAGTGTGTCTTGAGGGACCTTTTGAGTTTAATTCATTATCTTTTGTTGTCTTGATATGTTCCTCATTATCTTGGTTCTCAGCTTCATGATCATTTGGAGGATTGGTGCAGCTTGTGCTTCTTGTTCTGTTTGGTAGATCTTCATCAAATCTTACATCAATGCTTTCCACAATTTTGTGCAGTATTTTGTTGTAGCACCTGTAACCCTTACTCTCGGATACATATCCTAAAAATATTCCTTCATCAGTTCTTGCATCAAACTTCCCCAGTTTTTCATCATTATTTTTTATGAAACACTTGCTTCCAAAGACTCTAAAGTGCTTGATTGATGTTGGTTTACCATGCCATAATTTGTAAGGAGTCTTGTCACAATTTGGTCTTAGATGAGCTTTGTCGATAATGTGAACAGCTGTGTGTACTGCTTCTGCCCAGTAGGTTTGGGGAATGTTACTTTCTTGCATCATAGCTTTGGCAATCTGTTGTACTGACCTGTTTTTCCTCTCTGCCACTCCATTCTGTTGAGGTGTACCTGCAATTGTAAACTGTTGTTTTATCCCATGCTCATTGCATAGGTCTGCAAAATCATAGTCTGTGAATTCACCTCCTCTGTCTGATCTGATGCACTTTAGCTTGCATCCTGTTTGATTTTCTGCCAATGCCTTGAATGTCTTGAATTTCTCAAGTGCTTCAGATTTATATTTGATTAATGCCACCGACGTCAATCTGTAAAAATCATCTATTATCAGCATGAAATAAGATTATCCACTTGGTGCTTTAGTTCTTGAAGGTCCACACAGGTCCATGCGTACAAGCTGAAGAGGTCGACTTGTAGATAGTATCTCTTTGGTCTTGAAAGATATGCAGGTCTGCTTGCCCAGTTGGCAGGATTTAAATATGGTATTTGAAGGCTTCTTTATTTCTGGCATATCTCTGACTACATTCTTCTTGCTCGAACTGATGATGCGGTCAAAGTTTAGGTGTCCCAATATTCTATGCCATAACCATGATTCATCAAGTTTGCTTATGTGGCATGCTTCATTCTATTCTTTCACTATATAGAAATTACTTTCTCTTCGAACACATTTGATCAAGGTCTTTCCTATGGTGCTCGATCTTACTTCACAGTCTTGGGCTCTAAAAAGGACCTCACAGCCTTTATCACACATTTGACTGACGCTTAGCAGATTGGCTTTCAGCGCATCCACAAATAGTACATCTTGAGCTTTTCCTCTTCCATTATTCAGACTAACTGAGTATTTTCCTTTTATTTTCCCTGCTTTATCATTGCTGAATGCTACATTCCCATATTTCTTTTCATCAGAGGTTACAAACTTGCTTCGATCTCCAGTCATATGCTTTGAACATCCACTGTCCAAATACCATTGGCTTTTCTAATCTTGGGCTATTAGAGCCAGGTCACACTTATTCAACTTATTTTTCCACTGCATGCATCCTTCTGTTTGGTACCTTTTCTAAGAAGATGGACCACATTCTCTGAGAGGACATTTGTGACACTTGCGCCTGATTTGATGGCAGTCAAAGCATTTGATTATGTTTCTGAATGGATTATGTACACGAGTGAATTCTCCATTGTTCATCAATCTCCTTGAGTTTTCATACATCATTTTTTGTCCATTCGCTCTGCACTCCATGTCTTTATGGTCGTACCCCTTACAATAAAAACAATACCCATGGAAACAATTAGTGTACCTAGTGAAGGGTTGTTCTCTCCATTTGTTTGCTTGAGGTAGTCTTTTCATTTTCTACATCCTTTGCTGGTTGGAATCGATTCTCTTTTTTTGACAGTATGCAGCAATATGTCCTAGTTTGTGGCAGGCAAAACAAGTGACATTTCTCATAGGAGGAAAGAATCTCCTTTGACGGCTTCCAAATTTTCCATATTCAAGAGTGTAAGATATTTTTCCAGCTGACTGTTTATTGATTTCGTTCTTTTTTATTTGAGATTCCTTCTTGTTTTTGTTTACTTCATTTCAGGTCATGTTCTTGTTGGCTTCTACTTTTGTAAGAATCTTTTGAGTTGCTTCATTATCCTATACAGCTTTTACAAAAATGATATTCTGGTTATCTTTTACCTTGGATTTGCTGGTTTCTCCTTCGTAACCTATCCCAGTTTTTATGAGAGGAGATCTTTGAGCATTTAGAATTTTATTCAATTGTTCAGAGCTTGTCATTTGAGGAGTGTTCATTGACAATTTCCTTTGGGTGTTTTCTAATTTCTTTCTCAAGCATACTACTTCTTTTCCAATTTCTCTTGCTTCTGAATTTTATCCTCAATTTGCTTTAGTAGATTGTCTTCCACCTTCTTAGCTTCTTCAAGTTTTACTTTCAACTGACTGAGGTCTTCTGAAGTTGGTTCTTCTTTTACATATTTGAGTTGAATATCTTTCTATTTTTTGCACTTCAATTTAAGTCTGTCAATTTCCTCCAGGGCACTTCTTAGTTCCCCCTCAAGATCTACCTCACATTCTTCCTCCTCTTCTAAAAGGACTCCTTCTGATTCTTCTTTGGCCATCAACACAAATTCAGAGGTTCCTTCTTCATTTGATGATTAATCTAAGTTTTCAGATGCACTGCTATCTTGCTGAGCATAAAATTATCTTCTATAGAACCTCTTCCCTTTCTGCCAGTTATTTGTTTTGGTTTTCTCTGTCTCTTGAGTCTGATTCTTTGTTTTCTTATGAGGACACTTAGATGCATAGTGCCCAAATCTTCCATATTTAAAGCATTTAAATGGAAGTTTACCTTTGTACTTGCCTGAGTCTCTATCCAATCTTCTGACAAATTTGGCCTCTACTTAAATGGAACGACAATCTTAATAAGTGAGAAGCAGGTATTAAGCAAATTAAATACAGAATATCAACATATAATCATTATGCACATAGACAACAGATATAAATGGAAACCCATAAGGGAGAAAACCACATCTTATTATTGTTGTGATGTAAAGGAAAGCTCCAACTCCCTCTCACCACTGATTTTCTATAGGCTCCAACCTACAGGAGGTTACTGCCTCAATTCTGTAAGCTACAACTTGCAAGGAAGCTCCAACTCCCATCTATTTTCTACAGGCTACAACCTACAGGAGGCTCCTACCTCAGCCAGCTACAACTGGATATCTATCAAGCTACAACTTGATATCGAAGCACCAATTTCCTCACTGTACAATAAAATCATATGCTTATTTACTTGGATATCAGTTCTGTTTTTCTCCTTCTTTACTGCCGTCCTTCCAGCCTTCAAATTTTCTTTATATCATCTCTGGATCTTCACAACTCCTCTCTTTGCTCCTTCTTCTTACATTCTCTTACCTCTTTCTTTATTCTCTCACACCTTATGCATATGCTGGTAACATTATTTATAGAGATCACCTCATAACTGTTTGCATTCCACAGGGAATTCGAAATGAACAGGTATGACTCTTTGCCTTCCCCCTTCTCATTTTCTTGTCCAGCACATTCAGAATAATATAACAGAATGTATAAATTTGTGTATTATATTGGAGTTTTTCTTTGCCTACAGAGACTTGCCTTTGCATCACATACAATAAAAATAATTAATTCATTTACATTTACAGTTACAAAAAATATATTTCACCCAACCCTTTCATCTCTTTGCTCATTGTGCATTTGTCTTTTCTACTGATGTCAGAGTCATTTTTCTCTTTCTTCCGTTATATTCCACCTTTGCTGTATAACTGCCCTGTTTCTTCCGTTACCTATGTCTTTAGTGTTGTGTTCACCCTTTTCATCTGCCCATGCTGCCGCACCATTGTCTTGCACGAGTTCCTGTTATCCATTCATTCCATTTATTTGTGACCTATAGAGTATGGCCCACATACTATTTCCTTTATGCCCGCGACGGATTAAAACTCCGTGCTTTAGTCATCATACATACGTTTAAAATAATCAACAGTGTAAACATTATACTATGGCACATTTAACATATACGAAACAAGAGCTTACAGGGTCCCACACCAGACTTCAATTCCTTTAGATTTTAGCTTTGAACTATATCGCATCCGCTTTCTATCGCATTTCAGTATTTCAATCGTTCTTTGATATATGGCTCTTTTTCTCTCCGATGCGATTTACAAAGGAAAAATCCATACTCCCGAACTTGAAAACTTTTAGGCTTCAGCTTCGATCTGCATCGTGTCTGCTCTCTTTATCGCACTTTGGTGATTCCAGTTATTCCATGTGCCTTCGTCCATCTGATCTCCCGATATGCGATATGCGACGAGTCCCACTTGACTTTATCGCCACTTTGCATCACAACTTCTATAACTTGCAAATTCTTATCACATAAGCATTGCCGATTGTGATATGCGATATGCGGGCCAGGTCTATGTCATCTCCATGTCATCTTGATTTATTCTCGATTTGTGTGGTTAGGTCCATGTCAGTTGCCACGTCACTTGCCATGTCACTGCCTATGTCATTGTCACGTCACTGCCACGTCATCATATCGCACTTCGCATTTTATGTGACTTCTAAGTTTGTGTGATATCTCTCCTACCCCAATTGCGATATGTGATTGCATCACATTGCAACTTTGCTCATCCACTTCACAGTATGTGATGCACTTCACATCGCCGATGTGCGATATTGCGATGTGCCGCCATGTGTCCCTTCGCATCACCACATCGCATCGCAATATCGAATCGCATTGCTCTTGCTTTCGATTTATAATCTAATTTCTGCCGATGCAATCATCACCATTGATCTATCTAGATCTACGGTCCTCGTTGCTGCTGGCACTTCCGATTAATACTCAAGCGCTAGAATAATATCATCTCCGCTTATGATTCTCAACTCTATGGTTTAAACCCCAAATAAACCATATAAATAGTTACGGGCCCACAACTTTATTTCAACGTACCTTTTACACCATTGATCTAGTCGCTCATATATCTGATGACTATCGCATAACAAAGATACATGACCTTTAATTTTTCAATCTCACGTGAAATAGCCGGTTTTGTGTTGCTACGTGTCAACTCCTTAACGCTATCGCGTTCATTTCAACTTTTACCACTTACCACTCTAAAGCTGCGTGAAAACCCATTTTTTGTTTTGTGAAACTGCTTCACTATTCCATCTTCACTATTGGCTCACAGTTCCACTCTTCAAATTTATCGTTCTACTGTGCCTTCTCTTCCCATTTCCATGCCATCTCAGTTCTTGGTTCCACTTTACTCTTGCGCGTTCTCCACTATTTTATCAATTCACGGTTCCATCACTTCCGGTTCACCATTCATTCATTTGGTTAGTTACAAATCATTCAACTTCATGTTTCTTAATTCAACCAGGAACTCTGTCTCTACACTGTGCACAATTAACATCAATTTGAATGGCTAAATTTCTCTTTAAAGGCATCGATCCATTCTATTATCGATGCTCAATCATATGTTATCCATCCAGAATTCAATTTCAAGTTGAATGTTCAAATCTTTAAACTCACACTCTCGGAATTCCTGTTGTTGAACCCTTAGTTAAACTGAGAGGGGGGGGGTGAATCAGTTTAACACATTCATGGAATTTTAAAAAATTTTCATTAACACTTGTTTACACCTTCATTTCATGTTTAACTTAACATGTGAGTAATCTTAGAATGTGAGAAGCAAGCATTAATATAATGTAACAGTAGACTTAATATGAGAGCAACAAGTATTAAGCAGATGATATAAACCAAATCAACACATAAACATCATGCACAGAGACACCAGATATAAGTGGAAACCCATAAAGGGAGAAAACCACATCTTATTATTGTTGTGATGCAAAGGCAAGCTCCAACTCCCTCTCACCATTGATTTTCTGTAGGCACCAACCTACAGGAGGCTCCAACCTCAATTCTGCAAGCTACAACTTAGAAGGAAGCTCGAAATCCCATCAATTTTCTGCAAGCACCAAACTACAGGAGGCTCCAACCTCAGTCAGCTACAACTGACATTTTATCAAGCTATAACTTGATGTGGAAGCACCAACTCCCGTCTATTTTCTGCAGGCACCAACCTACACGAGGCTCCTACCTCAGTCAACTACAACTGACATCTATCAAGCTACAACTTGATAGGGAAGCTCCAACTTCCTTACTCTTTCAAAAGAAAAACACTTGCTGATTTACCTTGGATATCAGCTCTGTTTTGTATCTTCTCTTCTGTTGTTCAACAGTCCTCATATCTATCCTCATATCATTTATGCATCTTCTCAGATTCACTATCATCTTCTCCTTCTTCTTTGCTTAGCTCCTCCTTCTACTCTGCCTCATGGCTTCATTTCTGCATTCTCTGACTTTTCACAGCATCTTATTCTGCTCCTCCTTCTTCTTATATTCTCTGCCTCAATTCTATACTCTGCATTGTCTATATTCACTCTCTCTAACCTCTTGCAGCTTTCTTATTTTCTTCAACTCTCTTCAATTCTGTTGCACACTCTCTTCTTCTCTCACTCTATTTTCGTCAACCTTCTCTAATTGGATGTTATCCTATTTTATACAAAAAATCTTCATGTTTGTTTGTATTCTACTAGGAATTTGAAATGGACAGCCATGTCTCTTTGCCTTCTGCCTTCTCATCTCTTTTATCCGCTCATTCAGAAAATATAACTGTAGGTGCTTATTTTAATATTACAGTGGGATATTTTCTCTCTTTTGGAGACTTGCCAATGCATCACAAACAATAAAAAATTGATTAAAACATTTACATACAAATTAAAATGAGAATTCCAGCTCAACTCATTTAGTCTTTTGGCTCGCTGTGTGTTTGTCTTTTCTTTGACTGTGTCTATCTTTTCTGTGACTGTGTTTTATCTCTTTTCATCTCTGTTTTCTCTTCTGTCCTCTGTTGTGATGTAACTGCTGCATACACATAACTGAGCTTTTTATGCCAACTGACTGTAAATCTGGACAAATTCCAACACTCTGTACATAGTACGTGTCTTGTTGATGTGGCGAGTTCCGCAAGTGGAACATACGTTCATCACAATTGTTTTATATTAATAATCGCCCTCCCATTAATCCGAGGCATATATATATAACCCATGGACCACGCGGCACATTGCAACAGTGTTATATATATATATAATCCAACTTCAGTTCTTGGCATAAGTTTAATATACAAACTGCCCTTTTAGGTATGACTTAAATCAATTCTTGGCGTATATAATAAAACCTGTTTAAACATATAAAAACTCATTTCAGGCCCACCTGACACGTTTTCCAATGTGATATGCTTCTCCTCCAGTGATTTCCGATTCCGATTGATCGCAATCGCGAACTTCTATTTGCATGTTCCACTGCTTTGTTTAACTCTGATGCGATGCGATTAATCGCAATCGCAAATTCTATGTTTATATATGTTTCCGACACATATCAATTACGGTTCATAAACCTGTTGGGTTCGGACTTCGAATCGCAATCGCAAACTTTTTGTTGCATGTTCCGATGCCCTGCTTAAATCCGATGCGATTGGTCACTGTTCAATAAGATTTTCCGATGCGATTAGAACTAGAACTCAAGCTATATATGAGTTGTGGTTTATATACCCATCGGATCCGGACTTCCAATCGCAATTACAACTCTTATATTCTCCGATGCGATCATCACTGTTCACCGGAACTCACGGTATGTATGAGTTGTAGTTTATATACCCATCGTGTCCGGACTTCCAATCGCAATCGCAACTCTTATTTTACCCTGTTCCGTTGCCCTTATAATCTCCGATGCGATTGGGAAGGGCCCCACCTTATATTACTACATTTATTTGGATCCCGCGCTGCATATGGCTATACATATATATATATATATATATATATATATATATATATATATATATGCGTGTGTGTGTGTGTTTTAGTCCTTCGAATATAGCGCAATACTTTGCATTTGGAGTATACGATTTACGAGAATGAAATTTATATTAACTATGCATTACATTGCCACTTGGGTTATGATTCCGAGGAATTATATTTATGTTATAATATGATACTTGCATTTGCGTAAAGATTCTGAGCCCCGTATACATATATCCTCCCAACGAGGTAAGCAATTCTCGGAATTTAGTTATATATATATATATATATATATATATATATATATATATATATATATATATATATATATATATATATATATATATATATTCACCATGTGGGAACAACGATTCTCGGAATAATAGTTGTTTCTCTACAATAATAGTTGTGTCTCTGCCTCTGCTGCTTCTGTCGCTCTGCCTCTGCCTCTGCCTCTGATAACTTGCTGTGATAATGGCTCTGCATCTATATTCGCTGCCTCGGCCTCTGTTCTTCGCTATGCCTTTTCTCATTATTAGTTTCTTCGACCACTTCATCTTTGCCCTGTAGGACCAATGTCCTTATGTCATCAGACTGTCATCAGACCGCATCGCATATTCATTACTCTGCCTCTATGTTTCTTTCGCCGATTGTGATATGCGATCGCATGCATCGCACCGCAAGCCTATCACATCGCATCGCATATTCATTACATTGCCTCTGCTTCTATTCACTGTCTCTGCTCTATCTGCTGCCTCAGTTACTTATCTGCCTTGCTTCCTTTGCTGCCTTGCTACCTCTCTCCTTCTTTTCTCTTTCTGTTGGTCTCTTTGTTGCCTCAGTTCCTTATCTACTTTGCTTCCTTTGTTTGCTTCTTTGCTGCCTCTGCTACTTCTTTGTCTCTCCCTTTTTTCTATATCTCCTGCCTTAGTTTCTTTGTGCTCCTCTTTTGCCATCTCCTTTTCCATCTTCTTTGCTGCCTCCGCTACTTCTTTGTCTCTTCAATCAAAGTCTATGCCATACAAACTCAATTAATGAATAATTTCTCAATAATTCATCTGCAAACTGTATTAAACTCCTAATTCATAAATAAACCTCTGTATTACACTCCTTCAGGCCCTTTCAACTCCACTTATCTGTCTCTAATTCCTTTTTTGCTTCTCCTTCAATTCCTCTGTTTCATCTACTGCCTCTACTACCTCTCTGTCTCTTTTGCCTTATGGATAGTTTAGGTGTTGCTCCTATCTTTACCTTTGCTATCAATGAAAACATTTCCAACAGTCTCCCCCTTTGGCATTGATGGCAACACATCCACCGATAATCCAATGCTTCCTCGAAGTCTTTCTCTGGCTAGCTTCTTTTAGAAGACCCTTCTTCTATTACCTGCTTTTCCTCCCCCTTTGACATCAATGGCAAAGGGTTGCACATTTCTCAGTGTTGATTTTGTCTTTGCATTTCCTCTCTCTGATTTGTGTTTAGACCACCTTCTTCTGACTTTGTACCCTGCTGCTCCAGACTGGTGTACAAGACTTGTTGAGATAACACTTTGAGGATTATTGGACTTGACTGTACACTGTAAATTAATACAATCCCAAAGCACAGATTCCTTGCACTTGTGTAGAGTGTAGGTGATGATAGAACAGCCATATATAATCAGACTCATATAATCAAAGATGCTTCATTTGACCAAAGCTAACATGCTGAGAATGCTTCAAATACACTTATGTCTCTAGTATGATCTTCATCAGAAATACAAATCTGTTGAGGAAGATCATAGATGGAATATGTCTTCTCCTACAATACTCATCTGCAGTACCACACCTATTCAATTATGATAATGATGCCAATATATATTTGGTTGTTGTGGTACACCTTTCCTGCCTGTTGGTGATGATATGAGCTAGGATGCTGATATTATTCTTAATAGCTGAAGGTTCTTGTTACAGATGTGATCAATGAATTAACCATAATTTGATCTAAGAGATCAAATGCCTTTACTGCTTGCATAATGTACTTTCACAACAAAACCTTGAGGCTAGATACATTCAATTTATTGTTTAGTCTTACTTATCAACCAAGCACTTTTCTTTATGACATAAGGGGGTATGTATGTCAGTGATCAATCTCTTTTCAATGGTGAGATGTCAGCAAATCCTTTCTGCTGAAGTATATTCTTGATGATTCAAAGAAAAAGTTTTGAGCTTCAACTGACCCAATTAGTCCTTCATACTTTTGATACTTTAACTGTTTTATCATAATGAACTTCCACGAAAGCATATTCAAGATGTTTAATTGAAAACTCAGCAAACAGACTTCACACAGTTTTGTAACTGATCTTAAGAAAGAGGCCTTGAAGATATACATGTACCAAATTCAGGAAGGCATGCAATTATATATATAGAAGAAGATATTGCTTCAATGCTCAATATACTACTTCAATTGTAAGCAAGATAATGTTATTTTTTCTCTGCTACTGACCTTTTCATGTTGAATGCAGATAATACTGGGAATATTACCTTGAGGTTCTTTTGTCATAGTTCTTTAATCCTGTGGACCTGTATCATACTTCTGCTCCACTGATAATGCTTGGTAATCTGTTGATAAGCATGCTGCTTGTTCCTAAACACCAATTGATATTACTTTGAAAAACCATGCAGAGGTTTCACTTTAGCTAGCACATGAACCCATAGCTTCTAGTATTGGTATTTTCACTGTTCACACCAACAATCATCAATATACTGAATTTAATCTTGGCATCATTAACCTTTTGCTTATTCTATCATTCTGGTTTAAAAGAATTTCACTGCATTTCCTTTTCTTGGACTGCTCCAAAATCATTGCTGCTTTATATACACTTTCAACTTTTCTAGCATTCAAATCTTCAGGAAGAAATCTTTAATTTCTTTTCTATGTATCTTCATGGGCTGATTACTCAAAGATTTATTACTCACTTAACTACATTTCTCCAAGTGGACCTTTTGAAAGATGTAATGAACTGATGATAGGCACTTTTCTTACTCATCCTTCTTAATGTGATACATTGTTAATTCTAGCAGTAGGAAGTATAGTGTGATCATCACTTTAATGTGCTAAAGTCTTCTTAGCTTATATGTTCATTGCTAAGGTTTCCTATATCATCATGGCTTCTTGCTCTCTTCTCTTCTTCCATCAATCTGTCAGCTACTTAATACTTCAGATGATCTTCTTTCTCTATAGTTCTCTTTTAGAGGAAAATCCTTTCACTTCCTGATCTCATAGCTGTTCTTATTTCATGGAGCTCTTCTTATACTACTTTCATGGGGATTATTTATGAACTTCTCTCCCCTTGGGATGTTGCTTCAAATTTATCACTGGTTGGATATTTGCTATGTTTTCTAGAGCAGCTCCCCCTGAGACTATGCTAGATTCATTATGTTATTGAGATGATAGGCTCCCCCTTTCTCTTATCCTTCCATACTTTATTGGGGTTCTTCATAATGTCTGCACTTCTTTTATATTCATAGTTTTGTTTGATTTTCTTTATTTCTATCATCTGTCTAGAGTTCTTTAATATATAAGGCAGTTTACAGTCCTTTGCTTTGTGGCCAAGCTTGAGGCATACATAACATTTTATTTTATCAAAGCACATTTGAGCTGATGTATAATACTTTGTTCCTCTTCTTGAATACATTTTACAGTCAACAATTTTGTGTCCAAAATTATTGCATGCATAACAATAGCCATGGAAATGATTTGTGTACCTGGTGAAAAATTGTCTTTTCCATTTGCTTGCTTGAGGTGTTCTTCTTGTTTGCTACATCTTTTGCTGGTTGGACTAGGTTTGCTTTGTCTTACAACATGTTGCAGTATGCCCTTGTTTGTGGCAGGTAAAACATGTGATATTTTTCATAGGAGGAAAGAACCTCCTTTGACATCTTCCAAATTTATTCAATTCATCTTCAGGAGCATATGAGCCTTTAGAAGCTAATTGTTTCATCTTCTCATTCTCTGTCCTAACATGTTGCTGCTTGATTCTATTTGTTTCTTCACAAATCCTGTTCTTGTTGGCTTCTATTTTTGTAGTAGTCTGCTGAGCTACTTCACTGTCTTTTACATCTTTTACAAAGATGATTTTCTTGTTATCTTCAACCTTGGACTTACTGGTTTCACCTTCATATCCTATCCCAGTATTTATGAGAGGTGACCTTTGAGCATTTAGCATTTTGTCCAATTGTTCAGTGCTTTTCCTTAGAGTTGTATTCATTAATAGTTCTCTTTGGGCTTTTTCTAAATTCTTTCTCAGGCTCACTACTTCTTCTTCCAATCTTTCACATTCCAGATTTTTCTCTCTCATTTGTTGCAGCAGAGTGTCTTCTACTTTCTTTGCCTCCTCAAGCTGTGCCTTTAGATCAATAATTTCTTTCCTATCTTCATATTCTCTCTGATCACATATTTTCACTACTGTCTTAAGGTCTTTGTTTTCTTTCTTTAATCTTTCTATTTCAGTCAAAGCAGTGTCAAGTTTGGCTTTTTCTTCAGTTGTAATTTCTTCATGGTTCTTATCTCCATTCACACTAGCAGGTACTTCATTTGATTGAATATTTTCTTTTTGACGTGAAGTTTTCTTCTTCTTGATTCTCTTATCCTTCTTGTCAGTGCAGTCCTTAGTGTTTACTCCATGCATGAAGTGAAATATATTCTAGATTTCTTTTGCAGAGGTTAAATCCATTATCAACTCAAGGTCCTTGTTATGAAGACTATTATATATCACACATTTTGCCTTGGCATTCCTCTGTTGTTCTTTCACCGTGGGGGAGTCTGTGTAGTAACCATCACATACAAGCTTCCATACTTCAGATTCATAAGCCAATAATCTTGTTTTAACCTTATCTCTCCATTCAGGAAAATTTGTCATACTTAACACAGGGACATTTTGATAGTCCATGACTTAACCAGATCTCCTTCAAGCTATTAGGCTTGCACCAAAGGAACCGGCTCCAATACCAATTGTTGACCCCTTAGTTAAACTGAGAGGGGGGGGGTGAATCAGTTTAACACATTCATGGACTTTTTAAAACTTTTTCATTAACACTTGTTTACACCTTCATTTCATGTTCAACTTAACATGTGAGTAATCTTAGAATGTGAGCAGCAAGCATTAATATAATGTAACAGTAGACTTAATATGAGAGCAGCAAGTATTAAGCAGATGATATAAACCAGATCAACACATAAAAATCATGCACAGAGACACCAGATATAAGTGGAAACCCATAAAGGGAGAAAACCACATCTTATTATTGTTGTGATTCTTCAAGAGAGATTTATGCCAACTCTCACAATGCCCTAATTATGGATTTTTTCAGTAGAGCGAACTTGTACGGCGTGTCACTTGTCACTGTTTCTTCATTCAGCTTTGAAATTGATCGAGAGAAAACTACAGTCCATGCACTATCTGCCACTTTTTATAGAATTCCAATCCGATACTCAGAGAGAGAGTTATGATGATTTTCCCAAGGTCACTTCTTTGAGATGAATCTCAGGAGCCTGCAAAAACACTGACTTCCATAGATCATATCTCCAAAAATATTGCACACCTTGATCTGAAATTTTCATAGGAGCTTCCTCAAGATTTTGGCTTCACCTCATAAAAATTTCAGCTTCTGAACCTTCGTAGAAAAAAAAAAAAAGTTAGAGCAAAAATTCCACGATGACCTGTTTCAGATGGCGAAATCCCTTGCATAAGGAGGATATGAGGATCACAATTTATATAAATGCTTAGGTTGAGAGGGGCTTCAACAAGTGAACATGGGAGAGATTTTAGGAGCTTAAAAAATATTAACTATGATTTTTCAATGACCCATGCCACAACCCCATGGGGTTTTAGCCCACTAACTAAGGTTACAAACTTCAAACATGAATATCTCTCAAACCGTGAAGAATTACTTGGTGTGCCATATATCAATGGAAACATATCAACAAGAAGAAACCATCAAAATCATTCTTGGCCCAGAATATAGTAATTTGGTAGGTCAAAATTCCCATGCAATATTTGGGTAGCCCCTGGTGCTGCTTGGGTTGACATCAATGACAACCGTTGATCAACAGCCTCCCCCTTTGGCATTGATGGCAACACAAGTACTCCTCATGCGATCATGACACCTCTTCCTACAACATTCTCTCCCCCTTTGACATCAATGGCAAAGGGTAACTCCCCCTGACACATAACCATCCTGTGGACATGTACACACTTCCACTCCCCCTTTATATTATGAATAAGGAAAATATAATGAGAACTTGGGAGAATCCCAAGCTTCTGGAAAATATATTCAAATGCTTCACTAGGTAAAGGTTTAGTGAAAATATGTGCGATTTGTTCTTTTGTACCAACATACTCAAGTTTGATATTCTTTTAAGCGACTTGTTCTCTAACAAAATTATATTTGATTGGAATGTGTTTTGTTTTTGAATGCATAATAGGATTCTTAGAGATGCTGATGGCACTAGTGTTATCACATAATATGGGAATAAGCTCACTGAATTGTACTTGAATATCTTGCAAAGTTTGTTTCATCCAAAGGACTTGAGTACAACATGATTTCGCTGCAATGTATTTTGCTTCCGTTGTAGATAATGAGATTAAGGTTTTATTTTTGCTCAACCATGATATGAGACAACCACCTAGATAGAATGCTGCTCCACTAGTACTCTTACGATCATTAACACTTCCTGCCCAATCTGCATCTGTAAAGGCTTGAATAATGAGATTGTTACCCTTGGGATACCACAAGCAATATTTTTCTGTGCCCTTTAGATATCGAAGAATTCTTTTGACGGCAATAATATGTGATTCTTTTGGTACTGCTTGGAATCTTGCTACTTTTCCAACTGCTTGCATAACATCTGGCTGGGAGGCTGTTACATATAGAAGACTATCAATCATAGATCTGTACAACCTCTGATCCACATCCTTAGATGAGTTGTCTATGCTCAATTTGCAACCTGTTACCATCAAAGTAAGGATGGGTTTGCAATCTTCCATTTTGAATTTCTTGGGCATTTCCTTGATATACTTGACTTGACATATAAATATTCCTTTCTCTTGCTGAGATATTTCAAGCCCTAAGAAGTATGTCAGCTCACCAAGTAATGACATCTCGAACTCACTTTGCATATTTGTAGAAAATTTCTTACTTAGTCGATCATCATTGCTACCAAATATTATATCATCCACATATACCTCAACAATTGTTAAATTATCTTTATCTATTTGTACATAAAGATTTCTATCAATAATACCTTTCTTGAACCCTTGTTGACATAGATATCCATCAAGACAGGAATACCATGCTCTAGGAGCCTGCTTGAGACCATATAGAGCCTTATTTAACTTGCAAACATAGTCTTCTTTTTCTGATAGTAGAAAACCTTTAGGTTGTTCGATGTAAACTTCTTCTTCTAATTCTCCATTCAGAAATGATGACTTAACATCCATTTGGTAAACTTTTATTTTTCTTGAACATGCATAGGCGAGAAACATTCGGATGGCTTCCATTCTAGCAACTGGTGCAAATGTTTCATCGAAATCAATTCCTTCCACTTGTGCATAGCCTTTGCAAACCAATCTTGTTTTGTTCCTGATAACCTATCCATCTTCATTAAATTTATTCCTAACGACCCATTTAGTCCCAATGACATTTTTATCTTTTGGTCATGGAACTAATTCCCAGGTGTTATTCTTCTCGATTTGATCCAATTCTTCATTCATAGCTGCTACCCAATGTTCATTCTGGCTAGCTTCCTCAAAACTACTAGGCTCAAAGGTTGCTAGAAAAGCAATGTGATCTTGTTGTGATGAACGAAGATGTTGACTTTCATTTATGTCACCAATGATTTGATTTGATGGATGGTTCTTTTGAATC
The DNA here is from genome assembly GCA_034641835.2 of Pinus albicaulis. NCBI lineage: Eukaryota > Viridiplantae > Streptophyta > Pinopsida > Pinales > Pinaceae > Pinus > Pinus albicaulis. The sequence continues at coordinate 1,474,486,557 of CM076580.1, forward strand.
CATTCTTTTGTTCTCCTTGGAGGAGCTTCTTGTTTTTGTTCTGGTATATCTTGATGATCATTATTTACTTCTTCCTAGTTGATAGTTGCTTCTTGTTCTATAATTTTATGTGTGTCTTTTTCAGCCTTTGTCTCAAGTTTTAAAGACCCTAGATCCTCATCATTATTCACTAGAACACCATCTTCGTCAAATGTAACATTTATGCTCTCCACTATCTGTTTTCATCTTAGATTATAACATTTATAGGCCTTTATTTTGCATGAGTAACCAACAAAGATACCTTCATCAACACGTGATTCAAACTTACCCAAATTTTGATATAACATTTTCTTCCGAAGATTCTGAAATATTTTACATTAGTTGGTTTACCTTTCCATAATTCATATGGGGTCTTGTTGCAATTATTTCTAAGAAGAATTCGGTTGATAATGAATTCGGTTGCCTTCTAGGAGCTCAATATTGAATCTGGTATATCTCTTTTATTTCAGATCCCCAATATTTTATTTTTAGTCTTGTAGTATTCCTTTGAGTCATATTTCCAATGCCACAGGTCTGACCCAATTTGGATTCTTCAAGAGAGAGTTATACCCAATCTCTCACAATGCCCTAATTATGGACTGTTTCAGTAGAGCGAACTTGTACGGTGTGCCAGGTGTCACTGTTTCTTCATTCGACTCTAAAATTGATTAAGAAAAAACTAAAATCTATGCACTATCTGCCACTTCTTACAGAATTCAAATCTGATACTCAGAGAGAGAGTTATGATGATTTTCCCAAGGTCGCTTCTTTGAGATGAATTGCAGGAGCCTGCAAAAACACTGACTTCCATAGATCATATCTCCGAAAATATTACGCACCTTGATCTGAAATTTTCACAGGAGCTTCCTCGGGATTTTTTCTTCACCTCATAAAAATTTCAGCTTCTGAACCTTCATAGAAAAAAACGTTAGAACGAAAATTCCACGATGACCTGTTTCAGATGGTGAAATCCCTTGCATAAGGAGGATATGAAGATCACAATTTAGATATATGCTTAGGTTGAGAGGGGCTTCAACAAGTGAACATGGGAGGGATTTTAGGAGCTTAAAAAATATTAATTATGACTTTTCAATGACCCATGCCACAATCCCATGGGGTTTTAGCCCACTAACTGGGGTTACAAACTTCAAACATGAATATCTCTCAAATCGTGAATAATTACGTGGCGTGCCATATATCAACGGGAACATCTCGACAAGAAGAAACCATGAAAACCATTCTTGACCTAGAATATAGTAATTTGGTAGTTAAAAATTCCCATGCAATATTGGGGTAGCCCCTGGTGCTGCTTGGGTTGACATCAATGACAACAGTTCATCAACATGGAGTTTGAACTGTGGTGTAATGTGGTGGTATCACTGTGGTTTGGTGTTGCATTACTATTGGAGGTTTGATAACTACATTCAACCATAACCGTTTGCATGTGTTGTCTTCCGGAATCACTGGATAAACTGGTTGTTAACCTTGTGGTAACTCTACTAAAAAACCGTGATTGTGTTTTTTGACCAGTGGTTTGGGGTCGAGGTTAACCCCACATCCCTGGCTATCTACTACGGTTTCGTGGCTTGGGTGGACCGAGGGCTAGGGGCTAACCCCGGCCCCGACCCCCAAACGAATCTGCCATAAAATTTAAATAGGCTTTTCCCACTATGGTTAACAAGCACTACCGGTGGCATAGTGGTGGAGCACTACGCTGCCAATCAGGAGGTCCAATTTAAATATGATTTTTCCACTATGGTTAACAAGCACTACCGGTGGCATAGTGGTGGAGCACTACGCTGCCAATCAAGAGGTCCAATGTTCGAACCCTGTGGAGGGCCTGTTGGTCCATACACCAAAATTTAACGCCAATAAGAGGAGTCCATGTGGCTGCCAACCATTGGCCCACGTGACTCTCCCTCATTGCACCAACACAACGATAAACCAATCACATTGCACCATTTATGAGCCAATAAAAAGGAGACACTTGTTGATCAACCATTGGCCCACCAAATACACAATCATGCCTAGTCAAATGCCTAGTCAATGTACAGACTGCTGACTGGGCTTCAAAATTTTAAGATTTCAGTTGTTTGACAAATTGGTCAGAACGTGATATCAGTTTTGAGTGAAACGAGTTGCGTTGGATTCAAGGCAGTGATATCTTCGTTTTGGCGCTGGTTTCGAGCCGTTTCAAGTACTTTGAATTTTGAGCATTTTACTCATGGATGAATGTCTTGCATAACCTATGTATAAGACTATGACAACACTCATAAAGTCCACCATTAACCGTATCACTTGTCACATACAAATATCCACTGAAGGGTCAACTTAGGAATTTTTCTTCCTCAGGGGAATTTTCTTTCACCGTCATTTAAGAGCACCTAATAGGGATAGTTGATGGCCCTCCCATACATAAATTTGGAAACTTTTATAACTTCATAAGCTAGTGTGAAATGTGACTGACTTGCATAGATTTTACATTAAATATGGATAGTTTATGGCCCTCCCATACATAAATTTGGAAACTTGAATAAGGTCATAAGCTAGTGTGAAATGTGATTGACTTGCATGGATTTTACATTAAATATGGATAGTTTATGGCCCTCCCATACATAAATTTGGAAACTTGTATAAGGTCATAATCTAGTGTGAAATGTGACTTACTTGCATGGATTTTACATTAAATATGGTCCACTTTTTATGTTACAATGAATTTAGTATGCATGTTAATTGATCTCGACTCCTTCAGCTTATGCTTGTTCATGACATGGTCCTTTGGAGGACATTGTTGATGCTTCTCCAACACTTCTATGGAATCTGGTTATATACACCCTCTAGAGGGCATTGGAGACTTGTTGATGGATGTTGGAGCCCCTCGATGACGATGTATCCTATGCATGACATTAAGGTTTAGCATGATGATTATGGGGCACCTTTTTGAAGAGGCCATGGAGCCTCTACCCTTGATGATGTCATGATGATGATGGACATTGCACAAATGATGGATTGTCACAATTGATGATAAGGGAGCACTTTTGGTGATTAAAAATGTCCCTTTGATGGGGGTGCATGATTTTTGGAGGATAAATTACACCTTTTGGGAAAAAACATGAACTTTCGGAACCTTCACACCTTGTTAGATGCTAAAAAAATATATGCAGGTTCATTTGATAAGAAACTTCCATGAACCGAAGTTAAGTGCATAAGTTAGCTTACTCAATGAATCAACTAATTTAGCTAGCTTAATCAAACTAAAAAATAGATTCACTCAAATGAAATTTTAATGTTGAAAATCAAAGCCATAAGATATAATAATTTTAGGTCCAAGTCTTGTAGTTTTCACTTTCTTACAATCTTCAAGTTAGAAATTTATAAGATATTTGGTAGCACACCACACATGATCACTAACACACTCATAAAGTAGTAAATAACTAGATAGAATGTAATTAAAAGGTGGTGCAACAAGCATTAAAAAAAAAAAAAGACAAACAAACAAAATAAAACAAACAAACAAAAAAACTAGTGTGCAATGCATACTCAAGTCAGGGTGGGCTTATGGCTAAGCATATGATGTGGTAAAACCACATCAACTAATCCCCAAGGTTTAACAACAAATTCTATTTATTATCATCAACAAGATGTTTCAGAATACAAAGAGGAACAAACCTCTTTTACAACTAGATTCTTATTTTTTTCAATGAGCACACTAAATTCCCCCCACCGCCTCATCCAATTTCCTCTACGCACATTATTTGATTACAAAGGAAGAATTGTTTCACATGATAGACCCAATTCTCCCAAAGTCTGGATTTGTGTATCTTTTTAACAATTATTTTCTAATTATGCAAATAGGGAATCATAGTGACATCTAAATGAGTATAACCATATCAATTTTATTTTGATAATTTGATGAATGAAATCCATGAAATTGATCATCGAGGTGGAATTTGATTGGATCAATTAGAGACACCATTGCTTGAGTGCATACACTTGGTGCTAAAGTGTATTATGAGTTGCGGTTTTCCATAGTTTGTCTTGAAACTATATTTGGAAACTGGGAGCCAAGTCAAAAACCTTAAAACCACATGACCATTTGTAATTTGGAGGTGTGCCACCATATCACCAAGCAATCCTTCCATTAGTTAATATTCAAGTTGATAAATATGATGTGTTGGAGGTTTTACTTAGAATTTTGATTTTGGACATGTATTGGTTGGAACTTTGAATAGGGGGTGGTGTTGCATTTAATGAGTGTGGAACCCATATAAATGACATGAAAATATATCACACCACCTATGGGAAAACTCGATGTCCCCATTTTTTTCTTATTAAGTTCAACCACACAAATCAATGAATAATTCTAAAAACAATCACTACGGGGGATTCCAAAAATTTGTCATTAAAATTGCCTTTGAAGACATGCCTGCACATCCCTTATTACATTTTTTTCTAGAAATTCTGTTTGAGATTCACCTAAATGGTCATATTTTTCACAAAACCCATGTTTCATAATTCCTTAATTTTGGCCTCATTGATTTGAAAATTGTGCAAAGGTTTCTATGAATAAATTTAACAAAAAAAAATTGTGATAGGAATTTCGATAGCAATTCTCTACCATATTTATGGAAACTTCTATGAAGATTGTTGCAACTTTACAAGTATTTAGGTAATCACAATATCTATTCTAAATATTCACAACATGGGGAATTAATGAAAAATAATAATTAATGTCTCTTAAAACTTGTTTGAAGTGTAAACCTCATAAAATGGATAAAAGCAATGATATGGGCTAGGAAGAATTGAAGATGAAAGGGTAAGCTATGTAGCAATGAACTATCTAGCATTTGAAAACATGTCAAAACTAAGGTTCAACACATTCCCTTTTGGATATGACATCAGCTTCATGTGGCCTCTACACTCACACGTGTGGCACTTGTATTTTCACTTCAAAGGAATTATTAGTAGTCAACTTGAGCCATCCACCTTATATTATGGATCATTATATTTTTACGACTCTTAGTGATAGCCTAATTGAGGTAAAGTGCTTAGTTTCCCTTGTATAAATAGGGGAGTGCTACCATCATTTAATCATTTCACATTGTTGATAGAGCGCTTCTCTTGGATTCACATCTTTTTCTCTAGTTCAATGCAGAGAATAAGTGGAGTGACTTCATTTGGGAGACTTGTATTGTAGATGGATTTTCTTTTCTTGGATGACTATTGATGAACATTGATGGATGCATGCTAATTGGTGTGAGTTGTATTCTTTTATCTTATTTATGTTGATGGATAAGTGTTATTAAATATTCATCAAGGTGGTGTTGATATCTTTCTTTGAATATTCTCCTTGAACAGGGTTTTATTTTCATCAAGTTATTTGAATTGGCCTAAGTCTAGTTCCCTCATTTATCCTTGAAAATTGTAGGATGCCAAGGTTAAATTTCTAAGGGACATGACTAGGTCTCCCTTAGTCTTTTAAACCTCTTGTTGGTGTCTCCTGTTTTGATAGTTTGGAAAATCAAAACACAAGGCAACATCAGAACCAATATTTAGAGTTACAGGATCTAGTCCTCCTGCTCTTAGAGAGGTATCTCTCAAACGTTTGTTTGAAAAAGTTTATCTTGTGTACTTTGAGTATTGGTTTTAGACTAGTTATTAAGTGCAGGTGTTTATTTGTTTGTTTGGTTGGATGGAAATGATACATCAGAACATGAAAGGTCTAGGAAAGATATATAGGATAGAGAAATGTCTGGTTCATTAGGCAATGGAGTCAAGAAAATGTCATAACAAACTCATCAATGGATATGGGATATCAAAGGGAAAATCTAACTTGGCCACAGGATCCTTTTGTTTTTGAAATGAGATGAACATTAATGATTTGGAAAGAGAGGTTTTACTCTCAACAAAGGGAATCCGAAAGCATAATTTGAACAATAAAGAGCTCTTTGATAGACAGGGCTAACCATAAATTCTACAAATCACACCTTTAAGCGAATAATAATTTCAAAACAACTTTTAAAATGAAATCTAAGATTCGGGGAACACCCTATTTCCTCAAAGATTTTATTTCAAATGACTTAGAAAACATAAAAGATTCACTGATAATTACAATCATAGAAGAGGGAACACCTAAAAACATATATGATCATAATTATAACGACCTTTAAGCCAACTATTTAAGTGAGGACAAAGGGCAAGATCAAAACAGACCTCTTTGATTCATTGTAAGCAAAGAACTTCAAAGGGAGACTTCAATAACAGTTTTTAAGTGGCAGCAGACAAGCAGGGAGAACCATAAATCATGCTGAAACCAACTGTTCGAACTATTAAGGAAATAAACAAGCATGAAGATTAAAGAGAGAGATTAAAGACTCTAAAATACTTCAGCAAAAGAGAACATGAAACAGTGAAGGATGAACATGTCTAAGGTGCTTCCAAGAGTCATTTCTTAGCCTAAAACTTTCAACCTACTGTAGTAAGAAATTATGGAACATAATGAAAACAGGGGAAAACATAAAATAGTTCAGAATACTTCACCAACAACCAAGCTCATGGATCCAATGATAGAGCCTTCTCAGGAACAAGCATGCAACAACATCATCGAGACCTCCAAGACTTAAATTTGTTCTTCAACTTCAATGGACTATGTATTTATTTCAAAGAGTTTCGTATTACAACTTGTGATCAAACAACAACCAACAAGTCTTTATCTTCTACAAAAGTATTTATAGAAGGATGAGGAGGTGAGATCCGACAGCAACATCTCCATAACACACAGACCAAGACTTCCTGCCTTGAGGGGCTCGATGAAGAAGTTTACAAGTGTTTCACTGTATTAACTGTTTTACAATTAATATCAAAGCTCGGTGGGAGCTTTATTGACTTTTAGGCTCTGCGTAATGTTTGGAGTAACTCTGTAGATATTTCTGCATTTATTTCCTTGCAGAAATAACTCCCTGGCTGTGCTGGAGGCGAATATCTGATTTTCTTCAATAAGTTCAGCCTATGTTTGAATGCTTTGAGGCAACAGGTGGCCCTGTGATAGCCGAGAGGAATCAATTTGCCTCAAAAGTGGCGGTGGAGGCCTTTCTGTTTGTTAAACATTTGTGATTTCCCTTTAACTGTGTTTAATTTGGGGGGATTTAGGCTTTTGATAATCATTCTTAGCCGTGATCCCCACAATTTTGTCTTCAATCTTCATTCTGCTGTGCTCTGTCTTCAAGAACTGATACTCTTTTAGATGTGATTTAAATCATAGTGTCTTGTCGATGTGCAGGCCGCGCAAGTCCCTTCACGGCATCAATGCCCATGAAGCGTTCATGAAACGTGGAGAAACAACCCGTGGATGGCTTCTCTTTAATAAATCGAGGGCATGAGAATAGTCATTCTCAGCCCTCGGCTTTTCTTCATTTATAATGAAAAAACCATTGAAAAACCTGCGAAAACACAAACTTATTAAGAAATCCTGCGTTTTTGGGTTAAACTGCTTAGAAGGCTGCGGGGAGGAGCGTGGCCATTGGATCTGGACACGTGGACGGTCCAGATCTAATCGGGGGATTGCAATCGGCAGGAGGAGAAAAGGGGTGCAATGAAAAACTTCGATGCGATTGCGAGATTGGAAGGGCCGAGGCGATTAAGCCGCGATGGCCGTTGATCTAAGGACGAGATCAATGGTGGAGAATGAATCAGGGGATTGACCGATCGGGGGAGGAAATATAACGCAGCGATTTAAGAAATGCGATGCGATTGAGTGCCGGTCGTTTGATTGATCAACAATCAACGGTGGGGATGAACCGGGGGAAAACCCTTTTTATAATGTATAAAACCCAAAGTTTTAAATAAAACAAAGGTTTTTATGGATCGGGGCGGGATAAATATATAAAGTGGATAGGCTCCCGACTGCGGGGCCTTTGGAATTTATGAAATGTTATATGCTCGGGGTGTATATAAAACAAAGGGCCTAATCGCAATCAGAACTTCGGGCCCGGTCTTTCAATCTACCCATTGAATTCTCCCGATGCGATAAGCACCTTGGGACCTTTAACTCTCAGTCCTGGGCATAGGGTATATGAAATGAAAAAGTGGTGGGGCAGAAATATAATATAGGGACTCAATCGCATCGGAACATTTTGATGCGGTATTTTCGATCAACCCATTGAACTTTCTCCGATCGCGATTGCGCGATCGGTCTTTCAATCTACCCATTTGATATTTAACACATGATTTGGTATTTGGATAAATGGGTTTTCGTCTTTTACAAAAGAAAAAGGTGATCGGGAAGGTTTATATAAAAGAGTTGATTGCATCGGGATTTTAAAAGAAACACAGGACTTACGCACTATCAAAAATTTCCGATGCGATAAGCGCTATATGGGTTCAGCACTTGGTTTTTATGGCAAGGGCACATGTGGGGAAGTGGTTAGGGGGTTTAGCCAAAGGGGCTAAAGCCTTATGCAAAAATATGTATTTTTTATGATTTTCAATGTTTTTTAAAGGGATTCGAGGGTTTCGGTAAGGCTAAAAAGTGGGTTTTAATCCTTACAAAGTGGATTTTCATGAATGGAAGAAGGAAAATCATGAAAAAATACAGGAATTATATGGAAAAAAAGGGGAGAAAATGAAGGTTAGTTTTGAGGGGGGGGAAGGGAAAAAATGATGGTTTTGCAGTAGTCTTTCTCTTGGGTTTTAGCAGAATTTTTGAGTATTGAAATGGGGACAGTAGTGAAGATTTCGACAGAGGCATGAAGCCTTTCAAGAGTCTTCAAGAGACGACACTTTTTGCAATAAAATTTGTTCCTTGAAGGCTCTAAAAATGATTTAGCCACCTTTTGGTATAACAAATTTATAGGTGGCTAACAGTGGCTCCACTTGGGGATGATGCCTTCGTGAAGGCAGCAAGAATTTCAGACTTGCATTCTCTGAGATGCTGATCAATTGCCTCATCCATTGGGTTGTCTTTCTTTGATTGAATGATCTTCTTTTGCTCTGGAAATACTAACAGCCATGGAAAACAATGGATCTTTCATCAAAAAGCTTTCTACCTACCCAATCCTACTGATCTAACATTTTTTCTTCCTTAGAGTGCACTTGGATTGGCAAACTCTCTTTCAACATTTTATTCTTTTGAAAGAAAAAAATCTAATCTATTTCTACTACTTATTTCTTCATGAACTCAGATTAAACAATTGAGCCCATATGCTTCTCTACCTAATCTACTAATCTGTTAGGATTAAACAGTCTAACATATTTTTATTCTCTAATTGCTAAAGAAGAAATTTAAAAAGCATTCAAGTTAGGATTGAACAGTCTAACTTGATGCTGATCTATGGCATAAAAACAAGTTGCACATAGATTATTATTTGCAGAAAATTAAATCAAAATGGAAGGCTTAAGATCTGAAAAGTTACTCATCATGGCCTTCTGTTTTCTTTACAGCTCTGTTTTGACTTTATTTGAGTTGTTTCTCCTTTGCCATTTGGTTCAGATTTTGAGCTAATTAGAACCAGATTTTTATCCTTTTTTACTCAGAAAACAAAACAGATTTGAGTCATTCTCTTTCTGAAATGTTAGGTTCAGATTTTGAGTATGTTTGAACCTTTGATTTCTATCCTAATCTATTTACTGATAAGCCAAGATTAAACAGTTTTTCAAATCAAATTCACTATCCTATCAGCAGAAAATTTAAAGGCTAATTAGTCAAGATTAGGCAGTGTGACTAACTAGAAGTGTATTTTTCAGTAGTGGCATTTAAGCTTGCACACTTTTAGAACTTATTTCTCTCTTTTTTGGTATGGGGCCATACCTTTATTTCTTTTACAATCTGCCCTCTTTTCTTTCTTTCTTTGTTTTTGTATTTTTTATTTTTCTAACTTTGAATGCAATGGTGAGACTATGATATTTACAATGAAAAAATAAAATGCTTTGAAACTTAAGATTCTTGGCAGAAGTAATGCTTGAGCATCCTGCCATTGACAAGACCTCCATATAGATCCTCTCCATTCAATTCTTTCGAGAAAAATGCATTGTGACCCCTCTCAGCATGGATAATATATGGCCCTTTCCACAAGTTCTCAAACTTGCCATGTTTTCCCTTCTCTTCTCTTCTTGAATCCCATTTAAGAACAGCATTTTCAATTTGGAAATTGTTTGCCTTAGTCCTTTTATCAAATAGCTTCTTCATGTTTTCTTGGACTAACTATGTTCTTTCATAGACTTCCTCTCTAGTCTGTTGTAAATGAATTGTTTGGTTGATTCTCCTCTGCATATCATTCTCTTCAATCTGCACTTCTTGAAGGAGTTTCATGACTGGAACTCCTAATGAGGTGGGGAAAACCACATCCATACCATAGACTAGCTGATAGGGGGACATATTTATTGACTTTTTTGTAGTTAATCTATTAGCCCACAAGGCATGCACCAGCTTACAGTGCCATGATTTCTGATTTTGTTCCAACATTTTTTTAATGATATTGATGAGGCTCTTGTTGGAAGATTCAGCTAATCCATTTCCTTGGGGATAATAAGCAGTGGAATGGCCCAAGGTTATGTGGTATTTGTAACAGAAATCAACCATATTCTTAGATTTAAAAGCAGTAGCATTGTCTGTTATGATTTTTCTGGGACAACCAAATCTGGATAGGATTTTTTTTCAAGGAACTTGATAATGACAGAGTCATTAGAATTTCTGGAGGGTATAGCTTCTACCCACATGGTAAAGAAGTCAGTGGCTGTGAGGATCCACTTATGTTGAGCTGAGGAGGATGGGTGAATTTCCCCAATGAAGTCTAAACCCCATTGTTGAAAAGCTGCCTCAACTCTGATGGGATGTAAGGTTAAGGGAAGGAGTTTTCTTTTGCCATCAAAGATTTGACACTTATGGCAAGACATGACTAACTTTTGAGTTTCCGGGAAAAGAGTAGGCAAATAGTAACCAGATCTAAGAATTTTGTTTGTTGTGGCCTTCCAGTAGAGGTGTCCTCCACATTCTCCGTCATGCAATTCATGCATGATTTTTCCTGCATCATCTTCAAGTAAACATTTAAGCAAAATTCCAACAGCATTTTTCCAATATAATACTCCATCTAAGATACAAAAACTCAAAGCCTTTTGTTTCAAAAATCTAGCTTTAGTTTTGGACAAAGAAGGAGGGACATTTAAATATAAAAGCACATAAATAATGTCAGCATACCAAGGAGAATTCAGAAATGTTTCTTCAATAAAAGGAGCAATAGATTCTTCTATTTTTTCCAACACATCCACCATATTCATGTCTAGTGCTTGGAAGTTAGACTCAGCCATAATTTTTGCTAATCCTTGCCCTTTAACTATCTTGGTGGGCCTAATTTCTAAGTCATATTCAAGAATAGTTGCAATCCATTTTCCCCTTTTACCATCAGGGTCTTGACTTAGAATGTCCTTGACAACAGTATGTGGAACAAAAGAAATTATGTGAGAGGGTAAAATATAGACCCTAAAGTCTTTTAATTCTTTCACTAATGCTAAGGCTTGCTTCTCCATGATATTATATTTGAGAGGAGCATCTCTTAAGGCCCTACTAAAGAAAGATATTGGTTTTTCTTGCCCCAAATCATTCTTTTGAAGTAAAACTGCGGCTATTGTATGTTCAGATGCAAAAGAAAAGATGTAAAAGTATTTGGTAAAATCTGGACTAATCAGGACTGGTGTTTGGGTAAGAGCTTGTTTGACCAGTTCGAATGATTGTTTAGCTGGTAAATTCCATTTTACACCCACATCTTTCTTAAGCATGTTTGTAATGTTTTTTAATAGCTCAGCAAGGTTGGGGATAAACCTTCTCAAAATATTAATCTTTCCAATGAAAGATTGTAATTCTTTGAGGCTTCTTGGATGGCTAATTTGCAATATGCCATCTATCCTTGTAGGGTCTATTTTGATTCCTTCTTCTGAAATTATGTGACCAAGAAGTTTACCTTCTTGGAGACCGAAGAGTGTCTTCTTGGGATTCAATGACAAGTCAAACTTCCTACACTTCTCAAAAAATTTTCTTAAGTGAGTCAAATGTTCTTCATCAGTTTTTGAAAAAATAGTTATGTCATCAAGGTAAATAATTATGAAATAGCCAATATCTTCAGAAAAGGCTATGTCCATGGCCCTTTGGAAGGTGGCCCCTGCATTCATTAATCCGAAAGGCATTTTGACATACATAAAGGTGCCCCAAGGTGTGGTAAAAGTATTTTTGATTTGATCAATTGGGAGCACTAACACCTGGTTGTAACCCGAGAACCCATCTAAGAGTGATATCCATTTTGACCCAACTACCCTCTGAAGTATATGATCCATCTTGGGCAATGGGTAGTTGTCCTTTAGGGATGCTCTGTTTAAGTTTCTGAAGTCGATATAGAGTCTGATCTCCCCTGTCTTTTTCCTAACAGAAACTAAGTTTGATACCCATTCTGAAAATCTAATTGGTACTATAATGCCAGCATCATGCATATTTTCAATTTCGGCTCTAACTAAAGGTAATAAAAGTGGGTTTATTCTCCTTAGTTTTTGTTTGAAGGGATTTTGATTTTCCTTCAGGGGAATCTTGTGCTGAATGATGATGGTATCGTAAGACTTCAAAGCTGTGTATGCCCAGGCAAAAACATCTTTAAACTCCTTAAACAGATCAATGTATCGAGATTTTATGTGAGTTGGAAGAGTGCTGGACAATTTGATCATCTTGGGTTCTATTAGGGAGCCTATGTTGTGTTCTTCTACGTTTGTTTCTACATGCTACATTTTTGGTTCTTTGGCTACATCATTAAAGTCGAAAAGGTGTTCCAAAGGTGAGAGACCTCTTGGAATTGAACCGTTTTTACATTCTAAAACTTCTAGGTCTTTTTGGTCCATGTTGTCAATTAACTCTGCTTCAAACGGATTCTCATAATGATTTATATAAGCAAAGTGTGTCATTTCAGCTTCTGGGATTTCTTTGATATATGGACAGTTTTCATTATGGCTAGATTCTGATGTTGGTATGGTGAAATCGTTTTCTGACTTTAAGAAATCGTCTATGTGTTGGTCAGAATCAAACACTTGCCAGTGATCTTTGTTATCAGGCACTGCAAGCCTACGTTTTACCTTTACGCTAAGCTGTTCATTTATCTCAGGTTTTTGACAGTTACTGGCATTGAAAGCGAGTTCATTTGCTAAATGATTAAACGCTCTAGGAATGAAAACAAGTTCGTATTTTTCAAAGGTTTTCAATAAATCGAGGGTAGCGTTCCGATATTCCCTAAGCCTCGGATTTCTGGCTGAGTATTCTCCTTTGATTTGTTTTATGATAAGTTCATAATCTCCTAATATTGATATCCTGTGGGCTTCTAATTGCTTAAGCAATTGTAAGCCTAGGAGAAGTGCTTCATACTCAGAAATATTGTTAGTGCATGGGAAATCCAATTTATATGAAAAATTCTGATTTGTATTTTGAATCCACACACCTGCTCCTGCACTTGTTTTATTACAAGATCCATCAAAGTTTATTGTCAAAAGTATGTCATTTCTATTTTCATTTTCTTGTTGATGTTGATTGGTAATGTTTTGAATTTGATTGAGGGGAAGATTGGATTGTTCTGGTGAACTGATTGGGTCCATGTTTTCTTTATCTTGTTGAGTAGTTTCATCTTCGTTACATAAGATAAAGGAATCTGAACTTGACTGAATAGAATAGATTGGAGAGTTGTTTGGTTTATCTATGTTGCTCACCATGTACTTCATGTGGGATTCCCTGTATAGTCTTCTGTTTTGATTTAAAACGGGGATGGTGGCATAAGACATGTCCATTTGAAGGGCTCCCTGAAGTTTGGCTCCCCAAGATCTTGATAAGAGCATGCCATACTTAGGGGGAATGTCAGCTACAACTATATCCATTACTAGACTCTTAGCAGGGATTTGAGCTAAAATAACAAATAAATCTTTGACTAAACCCAAAAATTTGACTCTGCTTGAGTCAAAGGAATACAAATCTTTGTATGGTTTAGTAATCTCTAAGCCTAAGCTTTCCATTACCACCTTGGGCATTATATTGTGTGAAGCTCCCGAATCTAACATGGCATTGTGTAAAATTTTCTCATGTATGTTCAAGCTAACATAGAAGGGAGGGACAGCCCCTTCTTGATATTTTCCTTCAACTTCTGGACCAAACAACAACTCAGGTTTGTCATCTTTCAAGTTTAAAGTGTCTGTATCACTTCCTAAGTTCAAAGCTTTCAAAACTTGTTTTTTATACACCTCTTGGGTTACTAGTTCAGCTAGGGGGATGGTAATTTTTATCTTAGCCATCTCTCCCTCAAGGTTGAAAGGAATAATTGACTTGTTTGTATTTACATCTGTTTTTTCAATTGAATTCTTTTCAGCAACTTTGATTTGTTGAACCTTGTTTGGACTGGTAATTGGGACAGTTTTATTAGGACCACTCGCTGAAGTGCTAGGGGTACTCTGTTCAACATTTGGCTGAACACCTTTATCTTTGTTTAAGTCTGGTTTTTTAGCCGAAATGTTGGTTTTCTCTGCTGTCTTTTTGGGTTGGTTTTCTGTTTTTTTCTTGACAGCAGTGCTAGTGTTCTTATTTTTTGAATTATCTATGTTTCCCTTGCTCCTAAGATCATACTGTTTGTGTACCTCCATGATTTCATTTTCAAAACCCAATCTATAGTCATAAGAATCTTCATAGGTGTTTGTATTTTGATCAGAAGAGAAGAAATCTTGTTCTTCTTCAGTGGGGAAAACATCATCCCCACTGTCTGATCCAATCAAGTTTACATGAGATTCTTCCAACCTTTCTAACTCCCTATCTTCCTCATATTGATCTACATAGTTCTGTTGAAAGGGAGGTCTAATCTGTTGGTCACTTTCTTTTTGCTTATCTTGATTGTTGTCCCTTCTATAATTCTGATTTCTATTTCTGTTTTGGGAGTTGTTCTGATTGTCTCTTGGTTGTGTTCTCTCAAGTATGCTCATCCTTTTCATGATCTCTTCCAACATCTGTTCTGTCTTTGAGATAGATGTGGAGGGTGTAGTGTCATCTTTATAAGTTACCCTCTTCTCTGATCTCAACCTATTCCTTTTCTCAATTATGTTTGCTTCTACGCTCATAGCTCCTTTCTGCATGTCTTCTAAGGTTAAGTAATCCCTCTCTCTTAACTAATACATCATGTCCACATCAAGGCCTTCGGGATATCTTACTAAGGCCATGCCTTGAGGAGGTTTCATGTGAGGTGGAAGAGCATTGTAAATGCTATTAAACCTAGTGGAGTAGTCAGGAATACTCTCTCCTTGATTTCTCTTGAGGCTGCTATATTCTGCTAGTATTTGGAGAGGATTCTTTTTGAATTCCCATTTGTTGATAAATTTTTGATGCAAGGCAGGGAGATCATTTATGTTGTTAGGAGGTAAGTTTTTAAACCATTTCTTTACATCTCCTCCTAAAATTTGAGCGAAGATCCTCATCTTCACAGTTTCTTCTTCTATCTCCATGTAATCAAATGCATCTTCCATCCTATCTACATGTTGTTGAGCTGTTGTAGACTCTTTTCCATTGAAATGAGGAATTTTGGATTGGTAATCATTTGGTAGGGGAAGTAGAGGTTGTGGTAACACTAATGGGGCATACCATGTTGCCATGGCTAGAAATAAGGGTGGATTTACCAAAGGTGGATTTACAGTAGTGAAAGTGGGTTGAACAGGAGTGTTTTGCACAGTGGTAGTATGAATTGGAGTGGGAGAAAAAATTGGGCCAGCAAACTGATTTTGAGCAGACTTGTTATGAAAAAGGCTAAAGTGATGAAGAAGCTGGGAATCCGGAGGAGTGGAAGGTGAGGCTTCTCTACTGAAGCTTTGTTGCAAATCTGCAATATCCAGGTCAGTTTGGTTTAAGTCACCTTGAGATCTGGTTCTAAAGATGTTCTTTGTATGATGTAAATCAAAGTGTGAATCCTCTAAGACCACAAGGTTTTTAGGGACAGAATTTTTTCTTAAGAGGCTCCTATTAGAAGCTGAATTTCGAGAGTTAGAAGTCTGCCACAAAATTCTCTCAGGATTGTCAACAATTAAAGGAGGATTTGGGTCTGGATGGGATCTAGTATTGATCCTATGTGAAGCCAGACTACTTTTCAAAAATGAGAGAGGTGAGGGTTTTAGGGACTGTTTTTGGAAGCTTCACCTCTCAGGATGTTTTGTCTAAAATGGGACTAGGCTTCTAAACTTTCTTCAAGGTTGGTTGACACAATCCTAAAGATATTTGGGAACCTAGATGAGTAATAGGCCTACTGGGGCTAGTGGAGTCGCCAGGTGGAAACTTTTAGTTTTTTATGAAGGTAAGATATTGGATGGTTCCACCACCATGCTTATTATGAAGCCAAACTGAAATGTTTTGGGTTTTTCTGAGTTTTATGATCTTGCAAGTTATGAGAGTGTCCTAAATATCACTTAACACTTAGCTAGGGTGTCAAAACATACAGAGTTCACTCTTATGGCTTGGTAAATGCTTCCTTCAAGGTTTGATAAGGTTTAATGAGAATACTAAGGGTTACTTAGTTTTTCACTGATTCAATTAAGTCCTATCATGATTTCCATTGTTTGGTAGTGCTTGAGGGAGGTTACTTGTGTTATAATTAGACAGTGAGTGTTTTTTTTTGAATATTTTACTCAGTGTCCCACTGTGATCGCCATTATGTTGGTGTCTCGTGTTTTGATAGTTTGGAAAATCAAAATACAAGGCAACATCAGAACCAATCTTTAGAGTTACAGGATCTAGTCCTCCTGCTCTCAGAGAGGGATCTCTCAAAAGTTTGTTTGCAAAATTTTATCTTGTGTGCTTTGAGTATTGGTTTCAGACAAGTTATTAAGTGCAGGTGTTTATTTGTTTGTTTGGTTGGATGGAAATGATACAGTAGAACATGAAAGGTCTAGGAAAGATATATAGGACAGAGAAATGTCTGGTTCATTGGGCAATGGAGTCAAGAAAAGGTCATAACAAACTCATCAATTGATATGGGATATCAAAGGGAAAATCTAACTTGGCCACAGGATCCTTTTGTTTTTGAAATGAGATGAACATTAATGATTTGGAAAGAGAGGTTTAATTTTCAACAAAGGGAATTCGAAAGCATAATTTGAAAAATAAAGAGCTCTTTGATAGACAGGGCTAACCATAAATTCTACAAATCACACCTTTAAGCGAATAATGATTTCAAAACAAATTTTAAAATGAAATCTAAAATTCGGGGAACACCCTATTTCCTCAAAGATTTTATTTCAAATGACTTAGAAAACATAAAAGATTCACTGATAATTACAGTCATAGAAGAGGGAACACCTAAAAACATCTATGATCATAATTATAATGACCTTTAAGCCAACTTGTTAAGTGAGGACAAAGGGCAAGATCAAAACAGACCTCTTTGATTCACTGTAAGCAAATAAATTCAAAGGGAGACTTCAATAACAGTTTTTAAGTGGCAGCAGACAAGCAGGGAGAACCATAAATCATATTGAAACCAATTTTTCGAACAATTAAGGAAATAAACAAGCATGAATATCACAGAGAGAGATTAAAGACTCTAAAATACTTCAACAGAAGAGAACATGAAACAGTGAAGGATGAATAGGTCTAAGGTGCTTCCAAGAGTCATTTCTTAGCCTAAAACATTCAACCTACTATAGTAATAAATTATGGAACATAATGAAAACAGGGGAAAACATAAAACAGTTCAGAATACTTCACCAATAGCCAAGCTCATGGATCCAATGATAGAGCCTTCTCAGGAACAAGCATGCAACAACATCATCGAGACCTCCAAGACTTCAATTTGTTCTTCAACTTCAATGGACTATGTATTTATTTCAAAGAGTTTCAGTATTACAACTTGTGATCAAACAAAAACCAACAGGTTCTTATCTTCTACAGAAGTATTAATAGAAGGATTAGGAGGTGAGATCTGATAAAATATCTCTCAAGGCAATTAATACAGATTCAAGACTTCTGGGCCTTTTGAGGGGCTCGATGAAGAAGTTTACAAGTGTTTCACTGTATTAACTGTTTTACAATTAATATCAAATCTCGGTGGGAGATTTATTGACTTTTAGGCTCTGCGTAATGTTTGGAGTAACTTTGTAGATATTTCTGCATTTATTTCCTTGCAGAAGTAACTCCCTGGCTGTGCTGGAGGCGAATATCTGATTTTATTCAATAAGTTCAGCCTCTGTTTGAATGCTTTGAGGCAACAGGTGGCCCTGTGATAGCCGAGAGGAATCAATTTGCCTCAAAAGTGGCGGTGGAGGCCTTTCTGTCTGTTAAAAATTTGTGATTTCCCTTTAACTATGTTTAATTTGGGGGGATTTAGGCTTGTGATAATCATTCTTAGCCATGATCCCCACAATTCTGTCTTCAATCTTCATTCTGCTGTGCTTTGTCTTCAAGAACTGATACTCTTTTAGATGTGATTTAAATCACAGTGTCTTGTCGATGTGCAGGTCGCACAGGTCCCTTCACAG
This sequence comes from Pinus albicaulis, assembly GCA_034641835.2. Classification (NCBI taxonomy): domain Eukaryota; kingdom Viridiplantae; phylum Streptophyta; class Pinopsida; order Pinales; family Pinaceae; genus Pinus; species Pinus albicaulis. The sequence continues at coordinate 1,474,505,091 of CM076580.1, forward strand.
CATCAATGCCCATGAAGCGTTGATGAAACATGGAGAAACAACCCGTGGATGGCTTCTCTTTAATAAATCGAGGGCATGAGAATCGTCATTCTCAGCCCTCGGCTTTTCTTCATTTATAATGAAAAAACCATTGAAACACCTGCGAAAACACAAACTTATTAAGAAATCCAGCATTTTTGGGTTACACTGCTTAGAAGGCTGCGAGGAGGAGCGTGGCCGTTGGATCTGGACACGTGGACGGTCCAGATCTAATCGGGGGATCGCAATCGACAGGAGGAGAAAAGGGGTGCGATGAAAAACTCCGATGCGATTGCGTGATCGGAAGGGCTGAGGCGATTAAGCGATGGTCGTTGATCTAAGGACGAGATCAACAGTGGAGAATGAATCGGGAGACTGACAATTCGGGGGAGGAAATATAATGCAGCGATTTAAGAAATGCGATGCGATTGATAAATGCAATGCGATTGAGCACCAGTCATTTGATCGGTCAACAATCAACGGGTGGGATGAACCGGGGGAAAACCCTTTTTATAATGTATAAAACCCAAAGTTTTAAATAAAAAAAGGTTTTTATGGATCGGGGCGGGATAAATATATAAAGTGGATAGGCGCCTGACTGCGGGGCCTTTGGACTTTATGAAATGTTATATGCCCGGGGCGTATATAAAACAAAGGGCCTAATCGCAATCGAAACTTCGGGTCTGGTCTTTCAATCTACCCATTGAATTATCCCGATGCGATAAGCGCCTTGGGACCTTTAACTCTCGTTCCTGGGCATAGGGTATATGAAATGAAAAGGTGGTGGGGCGGAAATATAATATAGGGACTCAATCGCATCAGAACATTTTGATGCGGTCTTTTCGATCAACCCATTGAAATTTCTCCAATTGCGATTGCACGATCAGTCTTTCAATCTACCCATTTGATATTTAACATGTGATTTGGTATTTTTAAAACAAACTTTGGATAAATGGGTTTTCGTCTTTTACAAAATAAAAAGGTGATCGGGAAGGTTTATATAAAAGAGTTGATCGCATCGGGATTTTAAAAGGAACACAGGACTTACGCACCATCGAAAGTTTTCGATGCGATAAGCGCTATATGGGTTCAGCGCTTGGTTTTTATGGCAAGGGCACATGTGGGGAAGTGGTTAGGGGGTTTAGCCAAAGGGGCTAAAGCCTTATGCAAAAATATGTATTTTTTATGATTTTCAATGTTTTTTAAAGGGATTCGAGGGTTTCGGTAAGGCTAAAAAGTGGGTTTTAAACCTTACAAAGTGGATTTTCATGAATGGAAGAAGGAAACTCATGAAAAAATAGAGGAATTATATGGAAAAAAAAAGGGGAGCAAATGAAATTTATTTTTGAGTGGGGGAAAGGGAAAAAATGATGGTTTTGCAGCAGTCTTTCTCTTGGGGTTTAGCAGAATTTCTGAGTATTGAAATGGGGACAGTAGTGAACATTTGGACAGAGGCATGAAGCCTTTCAAGTGTCTTAAAGAGACAACACTTTTTGCAATAAAATTTGTTCCTTGAAGGCTCTAAAAATGATTTAGCCACCTTTTGGCATAACAAATTTATAGGTGGCTAACACCTCTATCCATTCCTTTTGTTCCCAAGTTTGTTTGATCCTAGACTTCATTAGACCTTGATTGAGAAAGGCATTATTCCTATCTCTTGTAACAATCACCTTTATTTTAAAAATATTTATTTTGCTGTTTTAGGGAAAATTAATGTTTAATTATAGAGAAATTTATATTTTTATCATTTATCAACTTGGATGTCAATGTCCTAGGGTTATAAATTATTTGAAATATATGGGAAAACCAAAAGTATCATTTAACTGTATTTTCCAAAATAATTTAAGGTTGACATCTAAGGTTTTAAATTTATATGATCTTTTAACTACAAAAAATTATTGTAATTAATTATCTTGTTTACTCTCACCATAGCCCTTAATTTTTCACTTTATTACCATATATTTTGGGGTTGGTTTTCTTCTTGTCATAAACTAGTATATTGTTGCAATTATTTTATTTCATGCTCATTTACTAGAGCCAAGTGTAATTTCTTGATTGTGTCCTTGTAACTTTATTGGTTGACTTCAACCTTTAAAAGAGCCATATGACTCTTTAAACTCTAACATAGAAATTAAATTCAAAATCCACCACAAACTCTAATTGTTTGATCCTCTTAATTGGTGGTATAATAAGAAAAATCCTTAGGGGGCTCTTAACTTAGTTTTATTAGGTCATTTGATCCTATGATATACTAGGAAAGCCTCCCTTCTGTTTTCTTACATTGATCAGAAAAATAAGGGGAGTAGTTGTTGAGGTGACAATGGTAACTCTCCCATGTCGCTCATTATGTTGATAATCTAGTGAGGCTTCACACTAGGGTGAAATATTTTTTTGTAACATTACTTTATGGAATTAACATAGATATGTCACTCATTTCATAGGAGAGGCCAAGACCAAGACCAATACCCTTCCAAGACTTAGTCTAGCCTCCTTGATGATGTGCTTCCTTTGTCCAAGTCAAACTCAGTCAAATATCTTCTAGCAACACAACTTTGACCCCCAGCAATAGAATTTCGGCCTCTACTGCAAGTCTGAAATTTTCGGCCCTCCCAGTTTATATGTATATGTAAACTTGAAGATTTATGATAAAATTTGCAAGTGAAATGTTTAGGATTTTTATTAAATTATGTAAATTACTACATTAACACATAAAAGATCATTTTTAACTCATATTTTCAAAAAATAACAGAGACAACAGTACCATAACAGCAAACAAAAGACAACAAATGATGAAGGAGTTCACCCCTCCTGAGCTACATCTCCTGGTCCAAATTCCAATGATGGGCCTCTTTCATTGTGCTCAAAAATATGTGTTTACATAATCTTGAAGTGCTAAGGATTCAAAAATATTGTCACCAATGGCTCCAGAACATTCAAAAAATCCTAACTGGGCTCTTTCTACACTCAAAAATGTCAAAAATTGACTTATTTATGCTCTAGATAAGTTTTTTCTGCTAACTTCCCTCTAAATCACATCCACCTGCTATCCATCCTACAAATTTTTCCTTTTCTGGCCACATGGGGTGACAAATTTACCCCGTGCCACCAAGATTCGTGTCGATTCAGGTGCAATTTTTCGGTTCATTAATTTTTATAGTAACCCCCACGAACCAAAAAAATGGGCCAAGTGGTGCATTAAAGACCGTTGATTTTGGGCGGTTCAAAAAAACCCTCCAACCATTAAACTCTGGTTGTGACTAGAGTTTGTTGTGGTAGAACCGTGGTTGGGTTGCAATTCATGCCAACCAAACCTTACCCAAGACTCTACATATACTATGGTTTGGTTCCGCTGGGTTAGCATTCAAAACTCACGACATAACATAACCAACTCCCATTTGAACTATGGTGTAATGCAGTGGTATCACTGTGGTTTGGTGTTGCATTATTATCAGAGGTTTGATAACTGCGGTCGACCATAACCATTTCCATTTGTTGTCTTCCGAAACCGCTAGGTAAACTTGTTGTTAACCTTGTGGTAACTCTGCCAACAAACCGTGAATGTGTTTTTTGACTGGTGGTTTGGGGTCGGGGTTAACCCCGCATCCCTAGCTATCTGCTACAGTTTGGTGGCTTGGGTGGACCGGGGGCTAGGGGTTAATCCTAACCCCGACCCCGAATCAAATCTGTCATAAAATTCAAATAGTCTTTGGCCATTATGGTTAACAAGCACTACCGGTGGCATAGTGGTGGAGCACTACGCTGCCACCCAGGAGGTCCAATGTTCGAACCTTATGGAGGGTTGTCCAGTCCATACACCAAAATTTTACGCCAATAATAGGAGGCCATGTATTTTCCAGCCATTGGCCCATGTGGCTCTCCCTCATTGCACCAACATAATGACCCATAAACCAATCACATTGCATCATTCATGAGCCAATAAAAAGGAGACACTTTTCGATCAACCATTGGCCCACCAAATACTAAGTCATGCCCAGTCAAATTCCTAGTCAACATACAGACTGCTGACTGGGCTACCTGTAACTCAAAATTTTAAATTTTTTGTTGTTTGAAAAATCTATCAGAATGAAATATCGGTTTTGAGTGAAACGAGTTGCATTGGATTCAGGGCGACGATATCTTCATTTTGGTGCTGGTTTCTAGCCGTTTCTAGTACTTTGAATTTTGAGCATTTTACTGATCCATTAGATCATTCCTCCCCACTAGAAGCTTTTGGACCTCCAAAATCTCATTTTCAATCAACAAACTGATGAGGGCACAATTCCCTTGCCCTTCCAATCTCAACCCATTTAGTTTTGCTTGGATTTGTTGCTTTGAGCCTCTCAAGAAGGCACTTCACTTTCTTTTGTTTTGAAGTCCTTGTCTTTCTGTCAAATATTATATCTTGCTGTAATTTTCCAAGATATTAATAAAAGAAAATTACATTTGAAGGAATTTGAACATTTGTTTCTCGGTCTTCAATCAAAGGAGACTTATTCAATTTCAAGTTCACTTCACCTTGAAAATTGTCGTCATAACGATGCTTAATATGTCTTGCCTTGCACTTGGCTTGACTCTTTACAAAATGTGATCACCATTTCCATGCACCATCCCTTTTCAAAGCCAAAACATTATGAAACGCACAAGAATATGTCTTGGGACCAATGTCCTATTTGTCAAATAGCTTTTGCATCTAAATTTTGACCCCTTCATTCTTTAACACTGGCATCTTGTTCACACCAATGTTCAACAATGATGCATCTTGCTGCAATTGCACGTCATATTGTTTACCTAATTTTGGAGGAAACATGTTAGACTCCTGAAGCATCTTATCACATGGATTAGAATGAAATAAGATTTCAAACTTGATTCATATCCTTGAAAGGCTAAATAGATTCCTTAGCATCTTTGTGTTTGAACATTAACAATGAAAAATTCTAACTAGCATCTACAATCCTCTTCATTTGTCCAACATTCACAAGAGATAAACTCAATTTCTTGCTATGTGCTCTAACAATGTACTCAATCCCATTTTTGAACAAATGATATTTATTCTCATGGCGGTGAAAAATGGATCTCCTATCATATAGATATGGGCTTCCCAAAACAATACCACATATATCAAGCAGAACTACATCAAATTTTGCCTCATCAAAGAAGTTTTCATTGATGGAAAATCTAAGTATGCATTTCCTTGTCACTCGCAAATTTGCATTCTCACATACCCAACCTAAAGGATAAGGTTTAGAATGAGGAATGGTTTCTAAATTCAACTTCTTGACAATATCTTCAGAAATGAGGTTTGCTTGTGATCCACTATCAAACATTGTACCTATATTCGTTTATTTTTAAATAAATCTAATGGGGAAAAACTCTATTCTTATTTTTTCATATTGAGTTTCATTGAGACTATTTGAAGAACTAGTACTTGCAATGCCCATACCTTTCAATCCCATGGTTGTGATATTTGTTTCATCCCTATAAAATGATACTAAATCTTGTTGTATAGTTGCAGCATCCTTTTCTTTCTCCTTGTTTTTAAACTTTTTGGGTCTCATCTCAGGATGAAGTTTCCAACAATGGTCTTCATCATGGCCCTCTTCGAAATAGTGTTTAAATGTGAGTTTATCTTTCTCCATCTTGATGGCAACATTCTTCTTCCCTTTTCCTCCAATTCTGCTGCACACTCTCTTCTTTTCTCACTCTATTTTCGTCAACGTTCTCCCCTTGGATATTATCCTATTTTATACAAAAAATCTTCATGGTTGTTTGTATTCTACTAGGAATTTGAAATGGACAGCCATGTCTCTTTGCCTTCTGCCTTCTCATCTCTTTTATCCACTCATTCAGAAAATATAATTGTAGGTGCTTATTTTAATATTTTAGTGGGATATTTTCTCTCTTTCGGAGACTTGCCAATGCATCACAAACAATAAAAAATCGATTAAAACATTTACATTCAAATTAAAATGAGAATTCCAGCTCAACTCATTTAGTCTTTTGGCTCGTTGTGCGTTTTTCTTTTCTTTGACTATGTCTATCTTTTCTGTGACTGTGTTTTATCTCTTTTCATCTCTGTTTTCTCTTCTGTCCTCTGCTGTGATGTAACTGCTGCATACACGTAACTGAGCTTTTTATGCCAACTGACTGTAAATCTGGACAAATTCCAACGCTCTGTACATAGTACGTGTCTTGTTGATGTGGCGAGTTCCACAAGTGGAACATACGTTCATCACAATTGTTTTATATTAATAATCGCCCTCCCATTAAGCCGAGGCATATATATATAACCCATGGACCACACGGCACATTGCAACAGCATTATATATATATATATATAATCCAACTTCAGCTCTTGGCATAAGTTTAACATACAAACTGCCCTTTTAGGTATGAATTAAATCAATTCTTGGCGTATATAATAAAACCTGTTTAAACATATAAAAACTCATTTCGGGCCCACTTGACACATTTTCCAATGTGATATGCTTCTCCTCCAGCGATTTCCGATTTCGATTGATCGCAATCGCGAACTTCTATTTGCATGTTCCGCTGCTTTGTTTAACTCTGATGCGATTGACCTGATGCGATGCGATTAATCGCAATCGCAAATTCTATGTTTATATATGTTTCAAACACATATCAATTACGGTTCATAAACTTGTCGGGTCCGGACTTCCAATCGCAATTGCAAACGTTTTGTTGCATGTTCCGATGCCCTGCTTAAATATGATGCGATTGGTCACTATTCAATAAGATTTGCTAATGCGATTAGAACTAGAACTCAAGCTATATATGATTTGTGGTTTATATACCCATCGGGTCCGAACTTCCAATCGCAATCGCAACTCTTATATTCTCCGATGCGATCATCACTGTTCACCGAAACTCACGGTATGTATGAGTTGTATTTTATATACCCATCAGGTCCGGACTTCCAATAGCAATCGCAACTCTTATTTTAACCTATTCCGCTGCCCTTATAATCTCCGATGCAATTGGGAAGGGCCCCACCTTATATTACTACATTTCTTTGGATCTCCCGCTGCATATGGCTATATATATATATATATATATATATATATATATATATGTTTTGGTCCTTTGAATATAAAGCGCAATACTTTGCCGCTGGAGTATACGATTCCTGGAATGAAATTTATATTAACTATGCATTACATTGCCACTTGGGTTGTGATTCCCAGAATTATATTTATGTTATGTGTAACGCCCGGCTGGGTAAAGATTCTCGAAATTGTATACATATATCCTCCGGCTGAGGTAGCGATTCTCGGAATTTAGTTATATATATATATATATATTCACCAAGTGGGAACAGCGATTCTCAGAATAATAGTTGTTTCTCTACAATAATAGCTGTGTCTCTGCCTCAGATGCTTCTGTCGCTCTGCCTATGCATGTGATAACGCCTCTGCCTCTGCCTCTGCTTCTGATGACTTGCTGTGATAACGGCTCTGCATCTATATTCGTTGCCTCGGCCTCTGTTCTTCGCTGTGCCTTTTCTCATTATTAGTTTCTTCGACCACTTCATCTCTTCCCTGTAGGACCCATGTCCTTATGTCATCAGACCGCATCGCATATTCATTACTCTGCCTCTATGTTTCTTTCGCCGATTGCGATATGCGATCACATGCATCGCACCGCAAGCCTATCACATCGCATCGCATCTTCATTACATTGCCTCTGCTTCTATTCATTGTCTCTGCTCTGTCTGCTGCCTCAATTCCTTATCTGCCTTGCTTCCTTTGCTGCCTTGCTACCTCTCTCCTTCTTTTCTCTTTCTGTTGGTCTCTTTGCTGCCTCAGTTCCTTATCTGCCTTGCTTCCTTTGTTCACTTCTTTGCTGCCTCTGCTACTTCTTTGTCTCTCCCTTTCTGCTATATCTCCTACCTTAGTTTCTTTGTGCTCCTCTTTTTCCATCTTCTTTGCTGCCTCTGCTACTTCTTTGTCTCTTCAATCAAAGTCTATGCCATACAAACTCAATTAATGAATAATTGCTCAATAATTCATCTGCAAACTGTATTAAACTCCTAATTCATAAATAAACCTCTGTATTACACTCCTTCAGGCCCTTTCAACTCCACTTCTCTGTCTCTAATTCCTTTGTTGCTTCTGCTTCAATTCCTCTGTTTCATCTACTGCCTCTACTACCTCTCTGTCTCTTTTGCCTTATGGATAGTTTAGGTGCTGCTCCTATCTTTACCTTTGCCATCAATGACAACATTTCCAATAGTCTCCCCCTTTGGCATTGATGGCAACACATCCACCGATAATCCAATGCTTCCTCCAAGTCTTTCTCTAGCTAGCTTCTTTTAGAAGACCCTCTCTTCTATTACCTGCTTTTCCTCCCCCTTTGACATCAATGGCAAAGGGTTGCACATTTCTAAGTGTTGATTTTGTCTTTTCATTTCCTCTCTCTGATTTGTGTTTAGACCACCTTCTTCTGACTTTGTACCCTGCTGCTCCAGACTGGTGTACAAGACTTGTTGAGATAACACTTTGAGGATTATTGGACTTGACTGTACACTGTAAATTAATACAATCCCAAAGCACAGATTCCTTGCACTTGTGTAGAGTGTAGGTGATGATAGAACAGCCATATATCATCAGACTCATATAATCAGAGATGCTTCATTTGACCAAAGCTAACATGCTGAGAATGCTTCAAATACACTTCTGTCTCTAGTATGATCTTCATTAGAAATACAAATCTGTTGAGGAAGATCGTAGATGGAATATGTCTTCTCCTGCAATACTCATCTGCAGTACCACACCTGTTCAATTATGATAATGATGCCAATATATATTTGGTTGCTGTGGTACACCTTTCCTGCCTGTTGGTGATGATATGAGCTAGGATGCTGATATTATTGTTAATAGTTGAAGGTTCTTGTTACAAATGTGATCAATGAATTAACCAGAATTTGATCTAAGAGATCAAATGCCTTTACTTCTTGCATAATGTACTTTCACAACAAAACCTTGATGCTAGATACATTCAATTTATTGTTTAGTCTTACTTATCAACCAAGCACTTTTCTTTATGACATAAGGGGGTATGTATGTCAGTGATCAATCTCTTTTCAATGGTGAGATGTCAGCAAATCCTTTCTGCTGAAGTATGTTCTTGATGATTCAAAGACAGAGTTTTGGGCTTCAACTGACCCAATTAGTCCTTCATACTTTTGATACTTTAACTGTTTTATCAGAATGAACTTCCACGAAAGCATATTCAAGATGTTTAATTGAAAACTCAGCAAACAGACTTCACACAGTTTTGTAACTGATCTTAAGAAAGAGGCCTTGAAGATATACATGTACCAAATTCAAGAAGGCATGCAATTATATATATAGAAGAAGATATTGCTTCAGTGCTCAATATACTACTTCAAGTGTAAGCAAGATAATGTTATTTTTGCTCTGCTACTGACCTTTTCATGCTGAATGCAGATAATACTGGGAATATTACCTTGAGGTTCTTTTGTCATAGTTCTTTGATCCTGTGGACCTGTATCATACTTCTGCTCTACTGATAATGCTTGGTAATCTGTTGATAAGCATGTTGCTTGTTCCTAAACACAAATTGATATTACTTTGAAAAACCATGCAGAGGTTTCACTTTAGCTAGCACATGAACCCATAGCTTCTACTATTGGTATTTTCACTATTCACACCAACAATTATCAATATACTGAATTTAATCTTGGCATCATTAACCTTTTGCTTATTCTATCATTCTGGTTTAAAAGAATGTCACTGCATTTCCTTTTCTTGGACTGCTCCAAAATCATTGCTGCTTTATATACACTTTCAACTGTTCTAGCATTCAAATCTTCAAGAAGACATCTTTAATTTATTTTCTATGTATCTTCATGGGCTGATTACTCAAAGATTTATTACTCGCTTAACTGCATTTCTCCAAGTGGACCTTTTGAAAGATGTAATGAACTGATGATAGGCACTTTTCTTACTCATGCTTCTTAATGTGATACATTGTTAATTCTAGCAGTAGGAAGTATAGTGTAATCATCACTTTAATGTGCTAAAGTCTTCTTAGCTTATATGTTCATTGCTAAGGTTTCCTCTATCATCATGGCTTCTTGCTCTCTTCTCTTCTTCCATCAATCTGTCAGCTACTTAATACTTCAGATGATCTTCTTTCTCTATAGTTCTCTTTTAGAGGAAAATCCTTTCACTTCCTAATCTCATAGCTGTTCTTATTTCATGGAGCTCTTCTTATACTACTTTCATGGGGATTATTTATGAACTGCTCTCCCCCTGGGATGTTGCTTCAAATTTATCACTGGTTGGATATTTGCTATGTTTTCTAGAGCAGCTCCCCCTGAGACTATCCTAGATTCATTATGTTATTGAGATGATAGGCTCCCCCTTTCTCTTATCCTTCCATACTTTATTGGGGTTCTTCATAATGTTTGCACTTCTTTTAGATTCATAGTTTTGTTTGATTTGCTTTATTTCTATCATCTGTCTAGAGTTCTTTAATATATAAGGCAGTTTACATTCCTTTGCTTTGTGGCCAAGCTTGAGGCATACATAACATTTTATTTTATCAAAGCACATTTGAGCTGATGTATAATACTTTGTTCCTCTTCTTGAATACATTTTACAATCAACAATTTTGTGTCCAAAATTATTGCATGCATAACAATAGCCATGGAAATGATTTGTGTACCTGGTGAAAAATTGTCTTTTCCATTTGCTTGCTTGAGGTGTTCTTCTTGTTTGCTGCATATTTTGCTGGTTGGACTGGGTTTTCTTTGTCTTACAACATGTTGCAGTATGTCCTTGTTTGTGGCAGGTAAAACATGTGATATTTTTCATAGGAGGAAAGAACCTCCTTTGACATCTTCCAAATTTATTCAATTCATCTTCAAGAGCATATGAGCCTTTAGAAGCTAATTGTTTCATCTTCTCATTCTCTGTCCTAACATGTTGCTGCTTGATTCTATTTGTTTCTTCACAAATCCTGTTCTTGTTGGCTTCTATTTTTGTAGTAGTCTGCTGAGCTACTTCACTGTCTTTTACAACTTTTACAAAGATGATTTTCTTGTTATCTTCAACCTTGGACTTACTGGTTTCACCTTCATATCCTATCCCAGTCTTTATGAAAGGTGACCTTTGAGCATTTAGCATTTTGTCCAATTTTTCAGTGCTTTTCCTTAGAGGTGTATTCATTAATAGTTCTCTTTGGGCTTTTTCTAAATTCTTTCTCAGGCTCACTACTTCTTCTTCCAATCTTTCACATTCCAGATATTTCTCTCTCATTTGTTGCAGTAGAGTGTCTTCTACTTTCTTTTCCTCCTCAAGCTGTGTCTTTAGATCAATAATTTCTTTCCTATCTTCATATTCTCTCTGATCACATATTTTCACTACTGTCTTAAGGTCTTTTTTTTCTTTCTTCAATCTTTCTATTTCAATAAAAGCAGTGTCAAGTTTGGCTTTTTCTTCAGCTGCAATTTCTTCATGGTTCTTATCTCCATTCACACTAGCAGGTACTTCATTTGATTGAATATTTTCTTTTTGACATGAAGTTTTCTTATTCTTGATTCTCTTATCCTTCTTGTTAGTGCAGTCCTTAGTGTTTACTCCATGCATGAAGTGCAATCTATCCCAGATTTCTTTTGCAGAGGTTAAATCCATTATCAACTCAAGGTCCTTGTTATGAAGACTGTTATATATCACACATTTTGCCTTGGCATTCCTCTGTTTTTCTTTCACCGTGGGGGAGTCTGTGCAGTAACCATCACATACAAGCTTCCATACTTCAGGTTCATAAGCCAATAATCTTGTTTTAACCTTATCTCTCCATTCAGGAAAATTTGTCATACTTAACACATGTACATTTTGATAGTCCATGACTTAACCAGATCTCCTTCAAGCTATTAGGCTTGCACCAAAGGAACCGGCTCTGATACCAATTGTTGAACCCTTAGTTAAACTGAGAGGGGGGGGGTGAATCAGTTTAACACATTCATGGACTTTTTAAAACTTTTTCATTAACACTTGTTTACACCTTCATTTCATGTTCAACTTAACATGTGAGTAATCTTAGAATGTGAGTAGCAAGCATTAATATAATGTAACAGTAGACTTAATATGAGAGCAGCAAGTATTAAGAAGATGATATAAACCAGATCAACACATAAACATCATGCATAGAGACACCAGATATAAGTGGAAACCCATAAAGGGAGAAAACCACATCTTATTATTGTTGTGATGCAAAGGCAAGCTCCAACTCCCTCTCACCACTGATTTTCTATAGGCACCAACCTACAAGAGGCTCCAACCTCAATTCTACAAGCTACAACTTGCAAGGAAGCTCCAAATCCCATCAATTTTCTGCAGGCACCAACCTATAGGAGGCTCCAACCTCAGTCAGCTACAACTGACATTTTATCAAGCTATAACTTGATGTGGAAGCACCAACTCCCATCTATTTTCTGCAGGCACCAACCTACAGGAGGCTCCTACCTCAGTCAGCTACAACTTGATAGGGAAGCTCCAACTTCCTTACTCCTTCAAAAGAAAAACACTTGTTGATTTACCTTGGATATCAGCTCTGTTCTGTACCTTCTCTTCTGCTGTTCAACAGTCCTCATATCTGTCCTCATATCATTTATGCATCTTCTCAGATTCACTATCAGCTTCTCCTTCTTCTTTGCTCAGCTCCTCCTTCTACTCTGCCTCATGGCTTCATTTCTGCATTCTCTTACTTTTCACAGCATCTTGTTCTGCTCCTCCTTCTTCTTATCTTCTCTGCCTCAATTCCATACTCTCCATTGTTTATATTCACTCTCTCTAACCTCTTGCAGCTTTCTTATTTTCTTCAAATCTCTTCAATTCTGCTGCACACTCTCTTCTTCTCTCACTCTGTTTTCGTCATCCTTCTCCCCTTGGATATTATCCTATTTTATACAAAAAAGCTTCATGGTTGTTTGTATTCTACTGGGAATTCGAAATGGACAGCCATGTCTCTTTGCCTTCTGCCTTCTCATCTCTTTTATCCGCTCATTCAGAAAATATAACTATAGGTGCTTATTTTAATATTACAGTGGGATATTTGCTCTCTTTTGGAGACTTTCCAATGCATCACAAACAATAAAAAATCGATTAAAACATTTACATTCAAATTACAATGAGAATTCCAGCTCAACTCATTTAGTCTTTTGGCTCGTTGTGCGTTTGTCTTTTCTTTGACTATGTCTGTCTTTTCTGTGACTGTGTTTTATCTCTTTTCATCTCTGTTTTCTCTTCTGTCCTCTGCTGTGATGTAACTGTTGCATACACGTAACTGAGCTTTTTATGCCAACTGACTGTAAATCTGGACAAATTCCAACGCTTTGTACATAGTACGTGTCTTGTTGATGTGGCGAGTTTCGCAAGCGGAACATACGTTCATCACAATTGTTTTATATTAATAATCGCCCTCCCATTAAGCTGAGGCAGATATATATAACCCATGGACCACGCGGCACATTGCAACAGCGTTATATATATATAATCCAACTTCAGCTCTTGGCATAAGTTTAACATACAAACTGCCCTTTTAGGTATGACTTAAATCAATTCTTGGTGTATATAATAAAACCTGTTTAAACATATAAAAACTCATTTCGGGCCCACATGACACGTTTTCCAATGCAATATGCTTCTCCTCCAGCGATTTCCGATCCCAATTGATTGCAATTGCGAACTTCTATTTGCATGTTTCGCTGCTTTGTTTAACTCCGATGCGATTGACCTGATGCGATGCGATTAATCGCAATCGCAAATTCTATGTTTATATATGTTTCCGACACATATCAATTACGGTTCATAAACCTGTCGGGTCCGGAATTCCAATCGCAATCGCAAACTTTTTGTTGCATGTTCCGATGCCCAGCTTAAATCCGTCGATGCGATTGGTCACTTTTCAATAAGATTTGCCGATGCGATTAGAACTGGAACTCAAGCTATTTATGAGTTGTGGTTTATATACCCATCGGGTCCGGACTTCCAATTGCAATCGCAACTCTTATATTCTCCGATGCGATCATCACTGTTCACCGGAACTCATGGTACATATGAGTTGTAGTTTATATACCCATCGGTCCGGACTTCCAATCGCAATCGCAACTCTTATTTTAACCTGTTCCGCTGCCCTTATAATCTCTGATGCGATTGGGAAGGGTCCCACCTTATATTACTACATTTCTATGGATCTCGCGCTGCATATGGCTATATATATATGTTTTGGTCCTTTGAATATAAAGCGCAATACTTTTCCGCTGGAGTATACGATTCCCAGAATGAAATTTATATTAACTATGCATTACATTGCCGCTTGGGTTATGATTCCCGGAATTATATTTATGTTATGTGTAACCCCCGGCTGGGTAAAGATTCTCGGAATTGTATACATATATCCTCCAACTGAGGTAGCGATTCTCAGAATTTAGTTATATATATATATTCACTAGGTGGGAACAGTGATTCTCGGAATAATAGTTGTTTCTCTGTAATAATAGATGTGTCTTTGCCTCTGCTGCTTCTGTCGCTCTGCCTCTGCCTGTGATAATGCCTCTGCCTCTGCCTCTGCTTCTGATAACTTGTTGTGATAACGGCTCTGCATCTATATTCGTTGCCTCGGCCTATGTTCTTCGTTGTGCCTTTTCTCATTATTAGTTTCTTCGACCACTTCATCTCTGCCCTGTAGGACCCATGTCCTTATGTCATCAGACCGCATCGCATATTCATTACTCTGCCTCTCTGTTTCTTTCGCCGATTGCGATATGCGATCGCATGCATCACACCGCAAGCCTATCGCATCGCATCGCATCTTCATGACATTGCCTCTGCTTCTATTCACTGTCTCTGCTTTGTCTGCTGCATCTGTCCCTTATCTGCCTTGCTTCCTTTGCTGCCTTGCTACCTCTCTCCTTCTTTACTCTCTCTGTTGGTCTCTTTGCTGCCTCAGTTCCTTATCTACCTTGCTTCCTTTGTTCGCTTCTTTGTTGCCTCTGCTACTTCTTTGTCTCTCCCTTTCTCCTATATCTCCTGCCTTAGTTTCTTTGTGCTCCTCTTTTGCCATCTTCTTTGCTGCCTCTGCTACTTCTTTGTCTCTTCAATCAAAGTCTATGCCATAAAAACTCAATTAATGAATAATTGCTCAATAATTCATCTACAAACTGTATTAAACTCCTAATTCATAAATAAACCTCTGTATTACACTCCTTCAAGCCCTTTCAACTCCACTTCTCTGTCTCTAATTCCTCTGTTGCTTCTGCTTCAATTCCTCTGTTTCATCTATTGCCTCTACTACCTCTCTGTCTCTTTTGCCTTATGGATAGTTTAGGTGTTGCTCCTATCTTTACCTTTGCCATCAATGACAACATTTCCAACACCTTTAAATATGTTTGATTCATCTACACACATATATTGTGCCAAACCCTAAATTTCACATGAGTTAAAACTGAATCAAGCATTCAATGTATATAACATATGAATTTGGAACGTGTTCTCTGTATTAACAGTAAATATTTACATTGGAGTTATTTTATGGCCTGGTATTCTAATCAGTGGCCTTTCTGTCTAATTTGCTCGTAGGCTTACAAAACAAAACCCTAACTGTTCAAAAAAATTACTTCCTGTCTAAACCCTCCTCTTGTAGCCTTTGCCACTTTACTTTCTTCCTCTGCAACAATTCCATCTGAATCTGATCTGCTCCCTTGTCTTGGTGCTGCTCCTTTGTGCTCATTTTCCATCAATGACAATATTTCCAACAACAACCATGCTTTGACGTTGCGGTCTCCTCCAAAGGGGTTCAGGCAAAGCACGTATCAAAGCTTGTCGGGGAATTGAGATAGGATGAGAGCTCTCTCGATGGAGTTCCTTCTTGATCTACCTTCTCAATAACTCAGTTATTCAGCTATAATTCAGTTCTCCAAGTTCTGTTAGCTTTGATAAAGGGAGATGGCTTGTTTATATAGAGGAAAAGGAGGAGGTTGGGATCCCTACAAAGGTGGAAGGGAGACCTATCCTTTAGGAGTGTTCCAAGAGAGGTGGAAACTGTTGGGGCCCTTGTTTTGAAACTTAACAAATTTTGAGTTGCGGCTAGTACGTGGCGGAACACAACCATGGTAGGCAGAAAGATGTCAAGTTTGCGAAGGAGAAAAGGACAGGTGTCGCGGCTGTTGCGGAAGCAAGAACAGATGGCGAAAGAGCGCAGAAGGAAACGAGCAATGGAACTCCCGATGAACAGAAAGAAATAGAATACAGCTGAGCGAGAAGAAAGGAGGAACTGTCAGTCGCGCTGGCAGCAGAAAAAATAGGCAGCCAGCCAGTGGATAGGAAGGTTGGTGCAGACGGGAATAGGAAATAAGGAGCCACAGGAGAGCTCTGTCTGGGTTGTATTGTTATCCATTCCTCTGTGTTTCTATATTTTCTCTCTATCCAATAGGAATTCTTGTATTCTGCTCTGTTCATGCTCATGCAGTTGAGCCTTGTAATAGTTTGCCACTGATAGCTGATGCTTAATATAATCAGAAGTGTTGTTCCGAGTATCTGTTATGGTTTTGAATGAATGGTTTTGCAAGCTCCTTTTAAAATTTTATTTATTGCAAGTCTGAATGCATTTCTGATAGATATATGTTATGGAATATTGTATTACGGTTGTTTAGACTTTCAACGTAACCTTGATTCATCCGTATTAAGGTTGTTGTTGGGGTGATACCGATTGACTCCCTAGCATAGTAAGGTCGCGGCATGCCTCGGGTGAGACTCTCAGATCTTTGAAGTTTGGTGCAAATGCCGACATGAAGCTAAACTACGGCGGAAAACCTTGCTGGCCCTTAACCTGAACCTGGGTCTTCTCTGCGAGACCTGTTCTCTCGCCAATAAATGGTTCCGTTGCCAGGACCCAAAAATTCATTTGGGAGCTAGATCATGGTATCTCGGATCTTTGAAAGAGAAATACGAAGCTGGTGGGATAACCACCTAGATCAGTGCATTGCTCAGCTAGCTAAGTTGAGACGACAGAAGGATAAAATGATTAAAAACCTGGTTCTATTCTCCGACTCTGCTAGTGATACCTATGAAATATTTTGGGGAAAGTTCCCAGAAGAACTCTATAACTGGTTACGGAGGCTTCAAACCAAGGTTGTCAAGGAAAATTCACGGAAGATCAATCACAAGTGGGCGCACGAGGATCTGGTGGCCCTTCATCGGTTAAACACCGATTTAACCTGAGCCATAGATTTTTGGGTGAAATCTACCTTGGACGGATATATAGTGGAGTTTGTAGCAGAGTGCTACTAGTCTTTCTCAAGAGCAGAATATACATTTAGATCTGGGTTAAGGGGGAAGCTGTTGAAGGAGATTCCTTTGTGGATTAAGGCATTGATGATAGACGAAGGACTGATGGGATTCCAAAAAGTAGAGATGGAAACGTAAAACCTCTGGTGCCGAGGGAAGGGATTAAGGGAGATATGTTACAAGAATAGTGAAAAGGGGGAGTAGAAATATGGATGTCGAGACTGCCAACAGGCTTAGGGAGCAACAAGCACATCAGAGGGCGCAGATTGCAGAAAGGTGGCAAAGAGGGTGATAAAGGAGTTGAAGAGACAGGAAATTGGTCGAAAGAACAAAGAGGAGGCGCCTCAGATGAAAAAGGGAATGGAAGGACGGGTGGGTCCCCATGATATAGGAGGGGTCGTTAAAGAAGTGCGGCAGGTGTATAGGAGTCCAGCCCAGATGGAGAAAGGAAAGAAGTCTAACGAAGAAGGTACAAACACACGCCTGGAGGAGGTGCCCGATGTGGAGATGCATGTTGCAATGGAGAAACTATTTCAAGAAAGGTCGAGCTCCATATCTCAAGGTATTCCTATTCCCCACAGTTCAAGTAGCTCTAGTCCCAACCTTCCCCTGGTGCTCTATAAGCCTATAAGTGAATGTTTTGTTAAGTTGCGTGAATTAAGTAAGTTGCACAGTATTCAGTCTCCAACAGTAACACATACTAGTAGTAGGATTTCTAGTGGCACAATCTCACAACTAGGATCCAACGGCTTCATTTTAGTAATGCCTATTCAAGTGAACATGGCGGGATCACTTACCCAATATCCATAATTCTCTGGGAGGGGTAACGACGACGTAGAACAACACTGGTACCTCTGCGAGGCCATATGGAGGGCACGACAGACACCAGATGTTGGGAAGTTGATAGAATTTCATACCACCCTTAGGGAGAGAGCCCTATGCTGGTTTATGAAATGGTCGAAAGCCCACCTAAATCCAGCGATGGCAGATGTAAAGAGGGATTTCATTAAGGAATTCAAACTGCCCCAAACAAACCAAAAAGTCCTATCAGAGATGTGGGAAATCAAGCTGCGAGAAGGAGAGACTTCTTGGGATTTGATGCGGAGATTTAAGGATGTAATCGGGAAACTCAGCTATCCAATTGATCCAAACCATCAGATGGATTGGTTCATTAAAGCTCTACTACCTTTGACCTGAACTCCATTGACTCAACAAAGAATCGAGACGTTGCAAGATGCACTAGAGCAGGCAATGAAGATAGAAGCCATGGCGGGTTACCTGCAAGAGTTTAAGGGAGGAGCAGCGGTACAGGACCCCTCTATAATGGGTTTGTAGCATCAAATAGCCAGTCTGACAGAAAAACTCATGGAAATGCAACCAATGCGACCGGCGAGACCGAATTTATGGTGCACGCATTGTCTCATGGAGTGACATGTGGCAACTGAATGTCCTCGGTTGCAGGGCCAAAATGTGGGGACATCGGCTGCAGGGGCATAGTGGGCTCCACCACTAAGAGGGGTTGCGCAAATAAACACCCAAGGGATATATCCACCGCAACAGCAATACACAGGGTTCCCTACACAACAAAGTCCAGCCACCAATGAGTACTGTGAAATATGCAAAAATATGGGCCATCAACCTCGCATGTGTCCGATCTTACAGAAATATTCCAATGTTCCAAATAATATATACTGTGAGTTCTGTGCCTCAACAACACACGGCACAGAGCAGTGCCGAGCACTGGATGCACTGGGGGAGCGGCTAGACCGGCCCTCATACAGAGTAAACGAAGCTCCTCGAGGAAGAGGAGGAGGCATGAGAGGAGGCCGAGCAGGAGGTAGAGGTCTAGTAAGATGCTACAACTGCGACCAGGAAGGACATGTAGCTAGAGAATGTCCACTCCCTATAAGACCCTGGTGTTCTCAGTGCCAGGTTAACACACATGCAACAGAAGATTGCTCAGAGCTTATCAAAAGATGGGAGGAAAGAGCTAGACAGAGGGGGACAAATTTAGTAAATGCAAAACCCAGGTTAATGGGAACTCAGACAATGCAAAACGTGGCCATAGTGACACGAGGAGGCAAAATAACGGGGGAAGATGCGCATACTATGGACCTAATAAAATTGATCAGGCTGCATCCCCAAAGCTCCTGATCAAACCAGAACGACAAAAACAATTTTTTCAGGAAGCAGTAGAAACGTTTGCCCAAGTGGGGGGAAACAAAGGAATTGAGTTACAGAAAACTCAGAAAGACAATGAAACCCAAAGTAATTCTGAAGCTTTGATCGAGGACTGGTTCCATCTATTCCTGAAAATTGTTGACAACGCACCAATGCTAGAACGGCTAAAGCAGAACCTGGAAGGGATGCTGAAGAAGAACACAGGAGCAAGAGAATCAGCAGAGGCGGACCGAAGTATGTACAGAGAATAAAGAGAAATAAACGAAGGACGGGAAAGGAATTCCAAGTGAACACACAAGTTGCGGGGTTCCAGATTAAAGACACCATGCTTGATTTGGGATCTAATGTCAACATCCTACCAAGAAAAACTTGGGAGGCATTAGGAAAGCCAAGATTGACATATTCTCCGATTCAACTTCGAATGGAGAACCAGTATTTCATTGTTCCCATTGGCTCACTGGAGGAGGTTGAAGTTGACATTGCAGGAGTAAAGACATTTATGGACTTTGAAGTCATCGACATCATGGGAGATAAAGATCCATACCCTACACTGTTAGGCATTTATTGGGCCTTTGAAAATTATGCAATCGATCTAAAGAACTGATGGTCTTCGAGGACGGGGAGATCAGAGTCACTCAGCCACTCGACCCCTACCAAGGACCGAGATATACAGAGACTGTGGATAACAGAGAAGATGCTCAGCTTCTGGACCATCTCTATCAAATGACTGCAGGAAGAAGAGAAGATTACATTAACCCGACAACAGAAGGCTCAGTAAAGCTGGAGAAGCATCCAAAGCTCAGAATTGAGATCATAAATAGCTTGGGATGATTGGCAGCAAGGAGGGTATGAAACAAATACAAGGAGATGCGCCAATATTGGAAGAGTCAATTGGATCGGGGTCGAGATCCAGGAATACCCAATCTTATCGGATATGAAGGTTGTAAGTCTTTTCATAGCCAAGATAGAAACTACGGTACCGGAAAGTCACAGAGTACCATTGATGGAAATGGCATTACAATCCACATCCGCAAGATGGTGGAGTAATCATCGTAACTCATTGATGCAATGGGACAAAATTGCAGCAGCACTGAAAGCCAGATTTAAGGAGGAGGAAGGACCCAGAAGTAAGGACAAGTACTAAGGGGACTCAGACCCCAGAAACCATCTGGAGAAATGTGAAGCCCAATGGAGAACCGATGGATATCCATAAGAACTGTAGGTCCACCGATTTATCCACTCTTTGGACGTAATTCCAAAGGCCTGGTACCTAACGAAGGAAAAAAGGAGAGGGACCCACAAATGGCAGGAAGTTGCGGACAACTTTACACAGTTTTTCTTGTTTGAAGGAAAGACCGAGCCGGTTACACGAGCTTTGCAACCTATCAAGAAGGTATTGTTCTTCCCAGATATTCAATAGACAAATAAGCAGTCGTGTCAATACCAGGGTATCCAACAAAAGGTGGCATGTCAAAAAATTAATAGTGAGATAGACGATGACAATCTGGAGGATCTCAGGCACCTGTATTTCGAAGAAACAGAAGGGGAGAGGGACATCAAAGAAGAATTGACAATAGAAGGGATCGATTCATTACCGATCAGAACCAAGAAATTAAATATTGGAATAGAATACAAACCTAAATTGGCGACAATTGGAGACTACTGGGATGAACAAACAACTAAGGAAATATTTAGTCTACTCAAGGAATACGAGGACTTGTTTCCTTCATCAATCGCAACTCTAAAGGGCATAAAAGGGGAGATGGGGGAAATGCAGATAATACTAAAGCCCGATGCAAGGCCTGTGAAACATAGACCATATCGTCTGAACCCAAGAGTAAAGTAAAAAGTGAAAGCAGAGATTGACAAAATGTTGAAAGCTAGAATAATATTCCCAGTAGAAGAAGCAGAATGGGTAAGTCCCATAGTTATACATAACAAAAAGGAGAAATCAGAGATACGAGTCTGTGTAGATTACAGAAGCTTAAACAATTCTTGTATCCATGATCTGTTTCCTACTCCATTCAGTGACGAAGTCCTCGACAACATTGTGGGGAACGAGGCATACTCATTCACCGATGGGTTCTCAGGATACCATCAGGTAAGAATAGCGGAGGAAAACAAGAGAAAGACAACATTCACCACTGAATGGGGCTCTTTTGCATACAATGTGATGCCATTCGGATTGCATAATGCACCTGAAGTCTTCTCGCGCATTGTGATAGCCGCATTCCGGGAATACATCCACAAGTTCTTAGAAGTCTATATGGATGACTGGATTGTTTACAGCATACTAAAGGATCATGTGAGCCTGTTGAGAGTAATGTTTGATAGATGTTGACAACTACAGATATTGTTGAACCTGAAGAAGTGTATATTTGTCGTATTGTTTGGAACATTGCTAGGGCACGTGGTATATAATCAAGGTGTCTGCGTAGACCTAGCCAAAGTAGCAGTGATTGTCAGTATGGAGGCGCCGGAAACGGTAAAACAGATAAGGTCACTGTTGGGCCACACAGGTACTATCGGCGTTTCATTCGCAACTATGCCAAGATAACAGCACCATTAGAAAAGCTATTGAATAAGTCGAAACAATTCCAGTGGACGAACAGCTGCAGAACATCCTTGGACAACCTAAAGGAAATACTGGCGAGTGCACCAATACTAGTCCACCCATACTGGGACAAACAGTTTCATGTACACATTGATGCTTCCAGCATTGTACTCGGAGCGGTCTTGGCTCAACTAGAGACACTTCAGTCGATCATCTGGTATATTTTGCCAATCACAAGTTGTCAACAGCAGAACGGAACTACACAACAACAAAGCAGAAGGCATTGGCAATGGTGTACTCTCTTCAGAAATTCCAGCACTACTTGTTGGGAGGTAAGTTCAAATTTTTCACAGATCACTCAGCATTGAAATACTTAGTAAACAAGCCAGTAATAGAAGGGAGAATCTGCAGATGGCTCCTACTTTTCTAAGAGTTCACCTTTGAAGTAATTGTAAACCCCGGAAGACTTAACGTAGGACCTAATCACCTATCTCGACTAGAGAATGGAGAAAATGGAGGATCTCTAAATGATCGGTTGCCAGATGATGATATTTTTAGAGTAGAAGCCATCCCAGACTACCTGAACGAGATAACAGCCTACCTCATGACAGGGCAGTGTCCGTAAGAGTGTACTTCAACACAGAAAAGGCACTTGGTAGTTCGAGCTGCAGAGTATCAGCTGATAGTGGGTCATTTATACAAGATGGGGCTAGACCACATTCTTCGAAGATGTGTTCTGGACCACGAAAGAGAAACTGTACTATGGGAAAGCCACAGTAGTGTTGCGGGAGGGCACATGGGAGTGAAACCGATGGCACAAAAGGTACTACAAGCAGGCCTATGGTGGCCAACACTGCATAAGGACAGCAAAGCATTTGTGCAGAAGTGCGACATTTGTCAGCGGACAAGACGACCATCTCACAGAGATTAGCTTCTGCTTCATCCGATAAAAGTACTGCAACCATTTGAAAAGTGGGCAGTTGATTTTGTAGGACCAATTACACCGGTAGCAAGATACATAATAACGGCAATTGACTACCTGAAGCGCTAGGCAGAAGCATTGCCAGTGAGGAATTGCACGGCAGAGACTGCTGCTAGGTTCATATTTGAAAATATAATTAGCCGATTTGAAGTTCCAAGCTTGACCAGCGACCATGGTACCCACTTCATCAACGACACCATTAAGTCTCTCCTAGAGAGCTTCATGATACAACACCATAAAAGTAGTCTGTATCATCCGCAAGCGAATGGTACAGTGGAAGCATTCAACAAGATACTAGAGAAAGGTCTGACGAATATATGCAATGCGCAGCGCGATGACTGGGATGAACAACACTATGGGCATACCGAACAACGGTAAAACGACTAAACAACCAAACACCATTCCAGCTAGTTTACGGAAGAGAAGCGGTAGTCCCAGCGGAATTCATCGTACCAAGCCTTCTAATCGCAACAAACCTACAATTACCTGAAGAAGAATCCATAAAGGAGCAATTGCAGAAGATGTAAGAACTTGAAGAAGGATTATTTCTTGCGGAATTTCACCAAACGGTACAAAAGGAGAGGCAGGAAGCCTGGCACGACCGGCATATTAAGCACAAGACTTTTTAGTTCAGGGAGAAAGTTCTACTCTATGATAGTAAATACCAGAAGTTCCCAAGGAAGTTGCAGATGCATTGGCTAGGACCATTTCATGTTATCGAAATCAAAGAATCAGGAGTAGTTTTGTTGGCACAACTGAACGGTCAAGTTCTACAGAGATGGGTCAATGGCGCACGCTTTAAGCCCTACCACAAGTTAACCATTTCATTTCCAATAACTCTCGCAACCGAGAGGAGTCAGTAGGGTAGATTAAAGTCAATAACTCTCTCGCACCCGAGATGAGCATAGATAGGATTCAGCATAATAAAAGAAATTACAGTTGTGTTGTGGAGACTGCAACGCAACCAATAGTGGTCGGGGATGGTGTTAGGAATCTGTAATTTATTAGCAAGATTGGCAGAGTCGAATTACAGAAACAACATCGTTTCAACCAACTTTGGGATTCTAGGATCTAGCCCTCCTAAATCCGGAGCGGGATCTCTCTAATGAGTGCAAAGATGGATTTGTCTTTGAAATTTGGGGTAATGGTATTAGGCTAGTTATGAAGACCAAGGGTTTTGTTTTGTTTTTGGATGGTTGAACATGATTGTTGTTAGAGGTGAAAAGTCACAAAGGTGAAGAGGTTCAAAGGTGAGAAGTTGCAAGCCAAAGAGTAAGTTTTGATCAAGAGGAAAAATGACGGCAGGTTTTCAGTCCATTGGGCTATGGAGTCATAAGAGGATTTAATTGGAACAACAAGAGGCAAGAGTGGTCCGTGGGGCAAGTCATCTATGTTTAAGGATCTCTTTAAGGTTTGATTTATGGAATGAAGTGATACAATAAGAAGGAGAAGTAACAGATGCAGAACAAAGAGCAGCCCAGGATCTGGTAAGTACTTTGAAATTAGCCAGCCTTTGACCAGGCACTTAAGAAAAACATGAAAGCAAACTAGGATCTGGTAAGTACTTTGAAACTAGCCAGCCTTTGATATACTTTCAATAGAAAACATATAAAAAACAAAGGGAAACTTGAAGGCAACCTTTGGAGTAGAAGCTAGCAGGCCGGGTTCACCACAAATCCTCTCCTAGCTCTACTTTACTTAGTTATTTCCAAGACAATCACAGAGATAACACAGAATGGCCTAAGATCTGATAAGTACTTTGAAACTATCCAGCTTTTAACACATTCTAAGGGAAACAATCAAACAGTTATGCAAACAAGACTGGGACCAGGGCTCACCATATCTTCCTCAGTTCATCTTCACACAACATATACTGAAAGTAACATTCAAAAATAATATTCAGCTAAGACAATAAGACGAGGGAACGCCAGCATTCCTATGCTTGAACTGAATTAAATCATTTTCAAATAACGCAGTGGGAAGAAAACATTTAAATAAAGATTTTTCAGCCAGAGAAGGTTACTGGTATACAGTAGGCCCTAACATTGTTTAAACTGTTCTTTACAGAAGAAAATGAAACAAAATGAAAACAGGAATAAAATAACAAGTTACAATGAGAATAACATCACCGTCAACATAGACCAGGATCCCATAAATCAACTTGTATTGATGCTCCAAACCAGTTACAATCTTCAAGTCCAGTGTTTTAATTCATCTTTCTTTCATAACCTAACTTATCTATTACAAGCAGAGCTCCAAGAGCCAGTGAATCACTATTTACAATCAGGGATCTTCAGCTCAATTACATTACAATGCTTCAGCAATTACATCAACAACCAACCCCTCACTCATCTTCTACTGAAGTATTTATAGGATGAGGAGGTGAGATCTGATTAAAGATCTCAAATACAATTAATACAAAGTTAATGTTTTCTTGGCCCTTGGGAGGCTCAATGAAGAAACTGTACAGGTGTTTCACTGTATTAATTGGTTTACACTTATGAATTAAGCTCGGTGGGAGCTTTTGTTGACCTTTGAGGCTTTGTGTGATGCTAGGGTTACTCTGCAGACATTCTTTCATTAAATCTCTGACAGAAGTAACTCTTCGGCTGCGTCGAGGTAAAAAATCTGATGCCGATCAATAAATTATGTTCCTGATTGAATACTTTGAGGCGCAGGTGGCACTTTAGTCGCTGGGAGGAATCAATTCGCCTCCATTTGTGGCGGTGGAGGGTTTTCCTGATAAAACACTTTAGGTTTTTCTTTAAACTGTGTTTTAGATTGGGGATTAAGCTTTTGATAACTATCTTAGCCGTAATCCCCATTAATTTGTCCATTAATTCTCTACTCTTATAATTTCCTGGTCTTTGCCACTGATAATCTTTGACTGTGCCAGTTTCATGGTTTTCTTGTTGTCGTGTCGGGCTGCGCAGGGTTTAAAAGGCATCAATGCCTGAGGAAACATGGATGAAACGTGCATTCCAACCCTGTGGGTGATTTCCATGGATGAATCGAAGACGGGAGGGTCGTCACCCTCCTTCCCTGAATCTTCTTTGGAAACCACGAACAAATGATTTAAACCCTGCAAAATGCAAAAACTCATTAAAAAATACTGCTTTTATAGGCTCAACTGCATCGGAAGGTGTGTGGAGGAGCGTGGCCGTCAGATGGCATCATCCGACGATCAGGATTGATCGGGGGAGATTATAGAATAGGTGGAAGAGGATCAAATCTGAGTCATTGATCGCGCATGATTGACGGTCGGGAGCGGGCAATGGAAAGTCAGCGGCGGGGAATCGTTGACTGGGTAACGGAATCGGGCGACGCAACATGGGCCGTCGATCTGCAGATCAGATCGAAGGCGAGGATTGATTTCCTACTGTACGAGGGCCTGTTTATCCGCGGGCACTTTTGTTAACCATCGGACACTTTCGAAGAGCGATAGCCGTTGGATGGGTGGGCCCAGATCGGACGGCGGAGATCAATTTCGCTGGGCATCCTGGTACGAACTATAACGCGCGATGGACGATGGTTGCATCGCAGTTTTCAAATCATACAAGGGACACGCGTCAAACGTCGTATGGAATCGCTGGCCAATGGAAGAAAACAGCTTTTGGCCCGAAAGCGGTGCGAAGGATACCGCCGGTTTTGGGCAAACAGTGCACGGGAGGTGGGGACCACAGGAAGACGCGTTCTGCACCGTCCGATTTGCGGGGCAAATCGACGGTCGAGATCACTCCATAATTCATACGAGCGAAAAACTTTGAAAATAAATTAAAACCCAAAAAACACAATTTACAAAGGTTTTAATGGTTTTGGGCGGAGGAGAAATTTGAAAGGATAAGCGTCCGATGGGTTTAGCAGCTAGTTCTGGCGCTCGGGCGCATGGACGAAAAAGGGTTAGAGGTTTAGCCCGAGGGGGCTTAAGCCCAGAACATTAAAAATATATATTTTCTATGGTTTTTCTAATGTTTTTTCAAAGGAAATAAAGGTTCTGATAAGGCTAAGAAGGGGTCTTAGACCTTATAATATGGATTTTAATGAGGGGAAATAGCAGAAACATGGAAATGAGGGATTTTCATGGGGAATGGAGGGATAGAAGAGGAGGTTAGTTTTGAGGAGAAAGGAAGGGGAAAGGGATGTTTGCAGCAGTATTTGACTTTGGATTTTTGTAGGATTTCAGAGGTTTTTAGGATGTAAAACAGCAGTGTGGGAAACTGGACAGAGGCATGAGGCCTTTAAGAGTCTTCAAGAGCCAACAGTGTTTAAATAAGGAAAAATTGTTCCTTGAAGGCTTAAAACATATTTAGCCACCTTTGGTATAATCAAATTTTACAGGTGGCTAACAGATGGGTAGTGTCCAGTGTGTCATCCACGTCAGACAGAAAAACGTGCCGAACATCAGCCCATCATCATTAAGTGTAGTACTAGTGTCAGTCCGTAGGATTACTAAGATTTGGAAATAATTTCCATAATTAGCATCACCCATACTGTAATAAATTTTCCATAATTAGACATAACCACTAGCCATCGCGTCTACCCAAATCCCAAAACCACAGTTAGCAATGTCAGAACCCACCTCAGCAACTAACTAATCGCACGATTGTAGTCGCAGGAGAAGCCAGCGAAAAATTAGTTAGTTACGGGGTCTCATCAACCTCACCTGTGCTGGTTACTTACATAACCTGCATGCAGAGAAGCGCGAGAATGCTAGAAAAATCCAAGTTAGAGTTAGTAACCTCCAAAAGAGCAAGGGAAGTTGAACCAGAACTAGAATAGAGAAGGCGTCCGGAAGAAGGAATTCAAGAGAAAAGAGAGAGAAATGTTCTACAGGTATACCAGCGACGAGCCAAAAAGACAAGAGTAAGCCTAGCGGTTGTGGAACAGGAAATGGACAGCAGAATTCATAAAATGGAGTCCATTGTGGGAAAATACGACAATGCGACCCTGATCGACACAGACCTTACGGATTCTTTTGAGTTTCCTGCACTAAAAAGGCAGGTGTACATCGAGAATTATGCAACAGAAGCAGGGCGGGCAGCAGTGAGAGTCCTACCTGAGTTCAGGGGTATCCAACAGTCCACGATAATGAATTTAAGGAACTTACCAGTGTTCGGGATTACAAGCACTGCGAGGCAGTGCACAAAATTTTTGTTAAGAAAGATTCAGAACGGCTCTTTATGGCTGGGAAAGGAAATCTCAATTCATGCCGAAGACATCCATAGATTAACTACACTGTCACAGGAGGGAAGAGATGTATCATCAGTGTTCCAAACTGTATCTAAGAGGTGAAGAAGTCTGGAGACACAAACTATTACGCCAAGTATGGCACTCGAATAGGAGGGAAGGGAGCAAATATTGAGTTGATTAATAGACCGGAGGTCAAGTTCGCTCGCTACCTAATTGCTAGCAAGACAATGAGGCACTATACAAAAGGGGAGTGCGCGTTAGACACAATTTCGGTTGCAGAGCGCTGTGTCCAAGGGACAAGGCTGAATTGGTGCTCTTTCCAGCTAAAAGAATTGTTCAAAGCTTGCGAGGACAATTACAAGAGAGCGACCGAGTTCATCTATGGATATTTGATCATGGCGCTAGCCATGTGGAAATGGACCTTCCCCAACATCAGGATACCACTAGAAATAGCAGAAGACCAACCTGTGGCAATGAAGTTTGTGCCGTGGAAAGTATCTGGAAACCCAAGCACAAAGGAAGTGAATGCAGAAGCTTTCAGAGTCTGGTATGGCCAGATGGTTGATGTCGCAATGAGTCAACAAAGGATTCCAAGAAATCTACTAGACGGATATAGTGAGCAGGTCTGGTTCGAAATCACACATAAGCATACTTTTCTCAGGCCTACATGTGTACCAGAAACAACATTCCAGATGAGGCCTTTGAAGTTCCAAATTGACGAAGCAGCCTTCCACACGGAGGTCTGTGCATGGCTAGGAGTGGCGATGGAGATCAGGGATGGAGTGTACACGTACTTCTTTAACAGAACGCTGCCAAACCTGCTACTGGGAGAAACTTCGGAGGAAGCAGCGACCAAGATGTCAAACATATAGCTCTTCCCAATTATTCAGAAACTGAACACCAAGGTAAAAAGATTTAATATATTAGTTCAAGTACTAGCAAGTGATGCCACGATGCCACTCCATTTCCAACATTTTCAAAATTTCAGGCATCCCAGTCTAATCCATCTTCCAACGCAGCCTCTGTATTTACACCCATACCCAATGTTTTGTCTAATTCCCCTCCCCCGGCAACTACAACGCTGGTTGGAAAGAGTAAAACTGCGAAACCAGCAACAGAACCGAAGGCAAAAAGGGCCAAGGTTGCATAATCTAGCCCGGTGGTCGACCTCACATGGGAGGATCCACCTCGACAGTTGAGTGAGGGGTACCAATCCGAGAAGAGCTAACAGTTGAGCCCGAAGAGGCTAGAGTATTACCACCCCACAACCCCATATCCCCCCTTGATTTCTTAAACATCTGCACATCGCCACCTCGCACCCACCAACTACCACCCACCACCTCATCCATCTCCCGAGAACCCCACAACTCCGCCATCCACTTCATCAACCACCATGTTGATCCAGTCATCAGAAGAATAAACAATGGGGACCACGGAATGGAGGTTAACTCAGGTATAGAATTGGTACCCCTAGTTAACCCAACCATGATCCCGCAAACTACTTTTACCAACCTCATTAATCAGTTAGATCAGTGGATGGAAGAAACATCTGGGTCACTCCCCGAGCAGAGTCCGCTCCACCTAGCTGACCTAACAGGTCAACAAGGGCAACAAGATCTATAGATGGCGAACTCTAGCAACCGGCTACAGCACAAAACATCACCACAATCACCGCATGACCAGTCAGCGAGATTTGTCGCCAGCGGACAGCCACTTCGTGCACAAATGCCAGATCAGGGTACCTCCAGTACCGAAAGCATGGAAACTTGGGGGATAGCCCAGCTGTACCATTTCATTCAGAGAGCAGCCCAACAAGCCGAGAGACTCCACTCGGAGCTCCAGCAGAAATGTGAGCAGCAGTAACAACAAATAAGCACGCTTACTGAATAGCGTGAACAGCTGACGACAAAAAAGGAGCAGTTACGGGAACAACTGGAGACAACAACCAGAGTATTCAGGGAAGTGTGGCCTACAGTAACGGCCAGCAGCAGCCAAATATCAGAAGAAATGCAGGAGACTGATGTAGTCGGGTGGGCGGTCCACCTCAGGGTGGCATATTCAAATCTCCAGCGGGAAAATGTGGAACTTAAGGTGGCATTGGCAGCCCGACCCGCATTACCCGATCCAGCGATTGTGTACTCGACACAGATATCAGAAAGATAGGGCCAAGTAATGAAAATATAGGAAGTTCTGAGTACTACAGCAAGAGAAGCATGCAACCTACTGAAGGGTCTATAGGAATGCTCGACAACCCTTACTCTGAAGGCACAACCGGTCTCGCTACAACTTCAACAGATATCAAGAGAAATCTAGGAAGCCACGGACCCGACTGGCCAAACCAACTCTACGCCCAGTCAGATGTGTTAGAAGTCCAGATACAACAAATAGAGGAGACCTCAATGGCGGCCAAGCAAGCCATCGGGGGGCTTCGGCAGCCCGTAAAACTCAGTGCACAGACAATGCAGCAATTGGCCTTTGAGGCCAACACTCAAATCAACACCGTGTTTGGTGCCCTACTGCCGAATGTAGGGGAAGAAGTTGTCACAAAAATCATGGTTGAAACTGAAGAGCTAATGCAAGGGTGGCAGTAGGCCATGGCAACCTTCCAAGAACTCAAGGCATCAACTCTAAACAAGGTCCCAGAGTTGGGGCCCTTGTTTGGACAACCAGGAGAAGGGAGGCAGGCAGAACAGGGCGGAAGGCCAAGCAAACCCATGGAAGTAGAGACAGTGCAGGACAATTGACTCGGGCGAGTCAATATAATGTGGTCGGGGCCTATTGGAGCCCTTGTTTTGAAACTCAACAAATTTTGAGTTGCGACTAGTACGTGGCGGAACGCAACCATGGTAGGCAGAAATATGTCAAGGTTGCGAAGGAGCAAAGGACAGGTGTCACGGCTGTTGCAGAAGCAAGCACAAATGGCGAAAGAGCGCGGAAGGAAACGAGCAGTGGAACTCTCAATGAACAGAAAGACACAGAAGACAGCCGAGCAAGAAGAAAGGAGGAACTATCAGTCACGCTGGCAGCAAAACAAATAGGCAACCAGCCAGCGGATAGAAAGGTTGTTGCAAATGGGAATAGGCAACAGGGAGTTGTAAGAGAGCTCTGTCTAGGTTGTACTGTTCTCCATTGCTCTTGTTTCTATATTTTCTCTCTGTCCAATAGGACTTCTTGTATTCTGCTCTATTCATGCTCACGCAATTGAGCCTTGTAATAGTTTGTCACTGATCGCCGATGCTTAATATAATCAGAAGTGTTGTTCCGAGTATTTGTTATGGTTTTGAATGAATGGTTTTGCAAGCTCCTTTTAAAATTTTATTTATTGCAAGTCTGAATGCATTTATGAGATATATATGTTATGGAACATTGTATTACGGTTGTTTAGACTTTCAACGTAACCTTGATTCAACCATATTAAGGTTGTTGTTGGGGTGATACCGATCGACTCCCTACTATAGTAAGGTCGCGGCATCCCTCGCGTGAGACTCTCGGCTCTTCGGAGCTGGGTACAACTGCTGGCATGAAGCTAGACTACGGCGAAAAACCTTGTTGGTCCTTAACCTGAACTCGGGTCTTCTCTGCGAAACCTGTTCTCTCACCAACAGAAACCACTAACCAAAGGAGGAAACTCGTGGATGTTTAGTTCAACCACTCCCAACGACTCATCCTCGAGGTTGTTGGAATGGAACCTCCACCTCTATTTTTAAAAAACATTCCCAAAACAGCTTGGCGCAAGTATTACACTGGGACAAAGCGTCAGGTGGCACGGGCCCTAGTGTTAATCTTCCACATCGACGTGAGGGTAGAATTAGCTACTTGCGCCAAGGCAAAAACAGGGGTTTTTTATGCTCTGTTTGGGAAATTGTCAACAAGAGGAATGCTACCTTCATGTAGAGGGGTGTAATGAAGGTCTTTGCAAGGCATGACACTTTTCATAAGTCACATAAATGACCCTCCAATGTGCAGGATGGGGATTGCAAGGACAGTGACAAAATGTTTTGTAACATATACAAAGACTCATCTTTGCTTGGTTCATTCCCTGGTCTTTCTCCTCCTGTCTCTGATCCTAGCTTGTCGAATGTTTGCATGATGCAATCATCTTGATCTGACCTCAAGCGGACTAGTTCGACTAGTCAGCAACCCCGCCCTCTGCAACCTCTCCTAGCACCTCGACTCAGCCTTCAGGACCCACTCCTCCAAGTCCCTCACCTGCAGCTAGTATCCATGAGCCTATCTACCCTCCTGACATGGTTCCTCCTAGCCTTAACCATCTCGTAGTTGTCCCGCCTAGCCATTACCCTTCTGGTCAAATATCGTTTCTAGCTCCCCCTCCTAGAGTATTTTCGGGACTTGTTATGGTTACCTTATCCCTTCCTAACATGACCCTGGGGATCCCAATTTGGTATATTGATCCTCCAACCACTATCCCACCTGGTCAGCGCAAACCTTATACTGCTTTGACCCCGGTTCAACCGGTCCCCATAACCCCTCCCTTTGCTTCCATGCCTTAGCCACATCAACGGGAACCTACACCTGTTGTGACAGCTTCGGGTGAGGGGGGAAAAGCTCACAAGAAGGCACCTAAATACAACGCTGCCGCAACAACCACTGCTCCTCCTCGGCCTCCAAAGCGTACCACCCAATGTGCTTTGTGTGATGTTGTCGGCCATGCCACCCATACTTGTCCTGAATTGCCTCCTCTGAAGCCCATGGTTAACGAAGCGTTTCTGAAGTTTGATATCCCAGAGGTATATGTCACTTTACCCGATTCAGCTCCGAAACTCAAGTCTTTGCGCACAAATCACCCTTGTGCTTTGTGTGATTTCCATGGCCACTATAATCACCTATGTTCCCGCCTCAAAGAC
Source organism: Pinus albicaulis (assembly GCA_034641835.2). Classification (NCBI taxonomy): domain Eukaryota; kingdom Viridiplantae; phylum Streptophyta; class Pinopsida; order Pinales; family Pinaceae; genus Pinus; species Pinus albicaulis. Next base: position 1,474,538,214 of record CM076580.1, read on the forward strand.
TACTGCACCTCTTTGGAAGCGGTCCACCAATTCGAGGCCAAGTGCAACGAGTCCACCTCTCCCTTATTTGTGCATTTTGCTTTGATAGAACCAGAGGTCACGCCTGCTCTTATTGGCCTTCCCCCTCCCGATGTCGAGATGAATAAGCCTTCGGCCACCATTTTCTATCTATTATCATTTATGATATCCAGAATGGAAGACCTATCTGGGACTTCCCCTTATGTTTCGCCTGACCTCCCTTCAGCGATCACCCTGGGCTCAACATCGGTGGATCCTTCATCTACTTGTTTTTCGGTCACCCTCCGTGATGATGCGTATGTGAACATCTCTTTTCATGATGATGAGTCAAGTAGTTTTGCCGCGTCAAGTGTTTTTTCTTCCACTAGTCACCCCATCTTCTATTACGATGACGACATTATGGAAGTAGTCACCACTCCTGACTTTATCTATCCCCCCCTACATTGAACCCATGCATTCGAACCACATACACCTTGTGGCTATTACATTGACACCCAATGTTAGGGTAAGGGGGCACCCATATTTGAGAGTCTTAGATATTGTTGTTGACCAACCTATGGGTTTTCTAGGAAAGCACCAGTTCATTATCTCTGAATCCACTCTTTGGGATAGGGACACCATGTATGCCAACCTAGAAAATTAGTCAATTTACTTCATATATGGAGTACCAAAAGATATTGGTGATCCTCCATTCCATTTCTCGAACTGCATAACCATAATGAAAACAAATGGCACACCACATCATAAAAATGTGTTTAGATTCTCCTTTTCTAAATACATTTTGACATGACCATAACATGCTCGGGGGCACCTATGCCCCTCAACCATAAATATCCCAGCTCTCAACCAAAAAACAGCACTAAAACTCCCTTTCTTTGACAGGTCGCACTTTTCAGGTCATTCCCTGGGATAGATCGCAGTTTTCTTCCTAGTACCTGCTACCCAGGGCGCAAAACAGACCCCAAAAAGTGTGACCTGGTCTATTCCTGAGCTCTAGGTGCCTAATCTGAAACTTTAATCCCCTGAACTGAAAGAGTATGGTTAGGCCTCTTACCTGCAACTGACGGATCTCGATTCCAACGTTCGATTTGTCCGCTGTGATCGCCGCAAGATTTAGGGCATCTTCTCCTCTCTACATTCACCACAGCTACACTTGCAAATGAATCAAATTGGAGGGAAAATAACTTATTAAAATAAAAACCATAGATTTTTCTTTCGCGAGCTACGACCAAACCATAGCTCGATTTGAAAAACCTTCAGCACCATTGGAAATCTCTCACCGAGCTCTCAAATGGGTATCCCTTAGTTTTTGTGATTTGATACTTCCCTCGTACACATTTTTTCCAAGAAGAGTCACTTCACCACTCAAAATCGGATTTCTTCACTTGCAACACTTGTAATTGGGGCACCGCTTTGCCTTCATACTTGTCCATGCTCGTGTCGATTTTCATCATGAGTAACCATCTTGTACTCGTGTTTTTATGGTCTCCACCGAGCCTGTTCTGTGTGGCAGTATCATTGAGTCGCCCTTGTTTAGAGCATCCGAGTTGAATCATCATCACATCCATGGAGTCTATCCCGAATCCCTTTGTATCCCGCTATAGTCCTTCGTCCTTAATTGCTTTGCTCCTCTCTCATGTTGCACATTGTGGTCTTCAATCAGACTGTGTACCCTATCCCCTTTGATATTGTCTCAGTTGTTGCCAGGTCATCCATGCCCCTCATGCTTTAACAAGGGAAGTTGTCAACCCGCTACTCAGTACCCCCATTCCATCATCATCCCTGGTATCAGTGTGTCAGTCGCTCTACTATTATCTCTCGTGTCGTAGTTGAAGATCCCTTGCCTCCCCTATAGCAGACCTCCTTCTGTCGACATCAACTCATTCATTCCAGAAGACAGGTCTAGAGAGCGGTGTACCTTGGTTCTAGTTTCCACTCTTGTTCAGCGCCTCGGATCAGGCAAAGAGACTCCTTATTGCCCTTTGACTTGATTGTTTCTTAGCCCCAACTCCTTACTGCATGATCGAGATCTGTATACTTGATGGTTCAGTGATGCAGTGGATTGTACCAGTGATAACTGGGTGTGTGTGAGATGTTTCAGACCTCATGAGGGGGTGGCCTTTCAGGTAGCCCCCCACATGCCCAGATGACCTCTCCATTACAGCCTTCGATGCAGCTCCATAGATTTGATGGTTTCGGCCTCGACTGCTTGCAGTCCCTTTTAGTTTGCATGTATCATTCAGATTTTTAGAGCCCTCTCCTATTTTACAAGGCCTCTTGGGTTGTACTTATATCACATGTACTCAGATATTATTGTATAAGTCTTGGCTATTATCCCAGGCACAGTATGTATGTGGGATCCATTATCATGTTTTTATCTGGCCCATGTTTATGCTAGCGTGTTCATTCTCTTGTTTACTGGACACATTATTCTTTGTACTTGGTTATCTTGACGGGCATAGGTATGCCTCCCCCACCTCTTGTAGAACAGGTACTCACTCATAAAAGAGACTTGTCACACCTGTAAGTCTCGACTCCTCAGGGTCTTGTCCTCTAGCACTTTAGTCTACCTTATATTTCTCTCTCCGACTTCTCCTTCGGTGTCTGGTGATTGAGTTCTTACAACATACTTTGATCATATGATTAGCTCCTAACGCTCGCACGCTGGGAGGGCAATCTGTTACATCAATTTTTGGTCATCTAACTTGTTACCCTAAAGTTAAATTACTTTCACTATGAAAAATAACTTAGTAATCCTTAATTTATTAAGTTGCTTGTGGTCTAAATAGGAAACCACATGAGGCATCATTGAATAAATTCTTATTTGTTTGATTTTCCTCAAGGGATAATTAGTTAAACAGCAGTTTAATTAATATTCCTAGTCATATTTAACCCAAAACAGAGAATTTAATTAGATAAATCACTATTTATCTTATTATTTTCTATGAATAATTATTTAAACATTATTTAAATAATATTCCTTGTTAAATTTCACTAAATCATTTATAAATAATTGAATAAATGACTGTTTATTTAATTATTACTCAACCACACTCTTAAAATAATAAATAAATCATTTATTTACTTATTATTTACAAATAAAGAGATTTAACCAAATTCAAATTCTTTTCCCCTCCAACAAATATAATAAAATATTCTATAAAAGTTTGATCTAAATTTGGTTAATAATATTTTAATTATGCACCAATATCTAGACTAACTCAATATTTTGTTATAAATAGAAGGGTTTTTCCATTCATTCATTACTTTTTGTTGTCTAAAAATCACTCTGAATCTATACTTTTGGTATGACTTTGATCCTCTATCATTGTCATATTTTTCTATCTTTTTCTTGTTAACTCCCTAGAGTTCCATTTTTTGTCTAAGTTTTCTACACCATCAAGAGAGAGATATCTTAGATCTGAAGCGCTGAGGACTCACAAAAACCCATCTCATTGAGGGGGACTGATAGCATCCTTCTATGTTCCCTTCCCAAGTGTCATAATACAAAAATTCCTTAAAAATATTCTTCTCTTGTTCATTGGATGCATGGTTCAACTCTTATTTGTTGTTTAATATCTTTAACTGCATAGATCTGGATTTTTGTAGCATTTGTCTTGGTCAACTAACTGCATATCTAAAGAAATTGACAGTGATCTTTGAGTTAGGGTTGTTTGTTATGCACAACTAAAGTGAATTTTTTTCATACGCTTGGGATTAGAATTCACACTAACAGTTTACATTCCTCCCATTTCATCTTCCATTTTTGTGTCCCCTTGAATGTTGGTATAAAACTTAACTCCATAAGTCCAATAAAGCACAGACATTCAGGGCCTGCGAGTTCTCAACGCACTTCGAACAGCACATTGTCTCCAAATGGAGCCAACGTTAGCCTATAATTGCACATAACATGGAGAAGTGGTCCCTATAAAGAAATCACTGGGAAGACGCAGAGAAGCAGTTGTCATTGGCGAAGGCAGAGGCAGCAAAGGCACAGTTAAAACAGAAAAATAGCGAAGGCAGAGTCCTGAATGAGGTCGGGTCAATTCATGCACGTGTTCCAGTCGAGTTGTGAATGCTAAAGCGGGTGAAGTCGTGAACGCAGGGCAAGTATTCCACGAACAAATAAAAAATGAGCGGGCGCAACCAAAGAGACAAGGTCGGCAAACCACAGCAAGGGAGCAACAAGGACTGTTGATCCGAGCATCTGGCAACGACAGAGATTAAAATTGCAATCGCGGATCGAAAGTGTTGCAAGATAATCGCAAAGGGTAAAATTTAAAGATGTCGAAGTGTGATGTGCGATGGCGATGGGACCCAGCCACCCTCTACACTTCTTTTCATTCCATTTCCCTTGAAAATCACTAAAACCCTACATTTTCTGTCTTTCCGCTTTATTTCTCTACTTTACCTTTTTCACCGCTACATCATTGTTTCTCCTCCTCTTTTCCTATCTCCCTGATTGCGATTAAAGTAGGTCAGTCCATCGCACTTTGTAAACATTACAACTTACCGTTTAGGCGCCCACAATGTATTTCTTTTAATTTACAATGCAGCGTTTGGCCCCACCATAGCAACTTCGCCCCCCACTTCTCAGCTACTTATAACAAGAAGCTAAGATCTACGATGTGCAATGCAGTCAGCCCAATTTTCCCTAACACATTGCTTACCTCCTCACTGTGCTTCGTACTTTACATCCTTTAAAGTTTACCTCCTTTGTTTAATGTTAAGAGTTACAATTTGCAAGTAGCAATGAGGTCCCACCTTCCTCCACATCACCCTTTTCTCCCCACCCTCCACTGCAGATCGTATATTATAACCTTTCACATCACAATTAAAACTTAAAACCTGAGATTGTCAATTTGCGATATCGCATCTCATTTGTTTTAATTTACCTTTGAAGAGCCCACAACCTATTATGTTTAACTTGCAATGTAATCAAGTCCCACCATCCCTCCACGTCACTTACCCTCTCCCAGCGCTTTGCACATCGCACATTTTAAAGTTTACCTCCACGAATTCTTGTTAAAGATATGCGATTGCGACGTGGTTTGGCCCCACCATGATATTCTCCTCACTGTCCTCCACCTTTCCTCCATCTCCAATCACTCCCTCTTCATCTGACAATCCTTGTTTCATTTCGCACCCCCCGCAGCTTTCAAACTTTAACCATGGGTGGGGGGCGGGAATGGGCGATATCCACGTGTCGTCCTCTCGTCATTTCACACCCCCCTCCCCCCAATACCGCTTACCACTTGAGAGCCCCTCTGAAATCTGGTTCCCGCTTTGCAATTCAAAAACACCACATGGGCTTTTGAGGCAGAATATGCAATTGTGGTTTATGCAGTCTACTCAAGAGATCTCCGCTAAAAGAACCAAGGGCGCTCAATATAACAAGCCTCTTCATAAGGGATTAAGTGGAAATCACCAGACCGAGGGAGTGGAGGTTTGCAAGCAATAAATGGAATCATAAAATGACAGTCAGCATGTCCACCTATGACCGCTCCTCGCCATACCGTCCTTAAAGCTTCCATTATTGGCCTCAATAAGCAACCATGTCCTTTCTGTTTTCAGTTTAATTTTAATGATTTCGCTGGTGAAATTTCAATCTCACCCCATTCCTGTTTTAATTCCCCTAGTACAATAAATAATTACTCAATGTACGCTCTGCAAGTTAGGTAGGATGTTTTGATTTCATAGATATGGGTCGATCATAAATTACTAATACCGTATGACCCTCAGAGAGAACTCTATATGTAGGAAATTCTAAAGATGAAAAAAGGTTCTAAAATTTTGGAAGAATTTTGCAGTGGTTTTGTATGATTGTGCTCCCTATGTTCTAAGATACATATTTAAGAGAGTTGTTTGAAGTTAATATGATATAGCGTTGTTATTTGGATTCCAGATAGAGCAACAAGTAATACGCATCTGTTTTCCTTTGTTATCAATAATCTCATTTTTTATGTATAATCATTTGTCATGCTATGTTGCTTTGAAGCTCCGTGTAATGTAGCTGCTAGCAGTTTGCAATTTTATTCATGAATTCATGTTTGCATAACGCTCAAGTGTTAACGCTCATGTATTAAGCTTGTTGCACTCCCTTAATTCGCGCTCCACAAACCTCTGTTGTTGCCAATATCTCATTCATATCCACTTCCTCTCAGGTCGCAGGGAACAACGGATTTTTAAATCTCCTAAACCTGTCTCTTGTGGATTCCTTCTCCGCTCTTCCTCACTTCCTCTGAGGTCGCAGGGAACAACAGATTTTTAAATCTCCTAAGCCTGTCTCTTGTGGATTCCTTCTCCGCTCTTCCTCAACGCCTCTGCACAATTTAAAGCTTCTGTTCATTGTTTTATACTTGACCCATCTAAAAGCCATCAACCTCACAGCCAACCAACTCTTGCTCTTTGCGCAATGATCTGTCAAACCCAATTGACTAGAATCTTGTTGGTATTTCAAATTTTGTACAAAAAAATGACACAAATTCAATAGTACACCAAATTTTACGTAGTAAAGCCCTAACAAATTGTTAAGAAAACATCCATGAGCAAGGGAAAAGCTTTTATTAACCCCAAACAAACAAACAAACACTTTGCAAAAAAAAACAAAAAATTACAATTAAGCTTCCACTCATCTTCAATCTCTCAAACGTATCGTTACAATAGTTTTGATAACTATCGTTTAATTTATGAAAACTAACACTGTTAAAGTAACCTTTTAAAAAAATTACTTACGTGAATTCGAGATTTACATTTTTCACATTTTTTTAAAATTAAACTGTTGTCACATTTAACAAGAATCAATTACTTCATTTCCAAACATTTGCGATTCCATTCTTCTATTTTTAAATAGAAGAAATAAAAAACCCCAAAAAGGATTACTGTACTTCCCTTTTACCTTTCCAAACTGCTTATGCCCTCGATGCACAAGTCAATATTAGTACCGTTCTTTACAATTTCCATACTTTTTGGGAACTTCTAGGTGGATTGTTTCTCAGCACCGTATAGCAAATTTTAATTGTGCAAGTTTAATTTGATGCGATTCCATAAAATGATTGGCATTATTTTGATAACCGAGAGTAAATCTGAATTTCCTGCATATTGATTTAACATCTTCACTTGATATTTCATTGTTAACCCGCCCTTCAAACTTACAATCTGCAAATAGTTTTATTTCTGCTTACCTTTTCGTTCATAAATTTTGCTTTAAATTGCTTCTTATTTGTATTGCTTAACGCATACAGCTAGTATTTTAGTGTAAAGGCAGTACATACAAGAACATGCTCAAGGTCTTGAAGATCTATTCAAACAGACGAATAAAAAATTAGCTAATAGAGGTGCTTGGAAAAGACAAAGGCCAAAGCTACAAATTCAAAGAGGTGACATTTTTTGCAAGGTCACCTCTGTGGAAAAGGCTAGGCTAGATTTATTAACATTAGAATTCCGAGATGAATTGACTCTCATAACAACATAAATTTGAATCCTTGCAATATATTAATCATGAAATTGAATACAACAAAGAATCATTTGCAAATAAGAACCGAGGAAAACAGAGAGACACAGACAAAGAAAAAAGATAGAATCACAGAAAAGGTGCAAAACAAGATCCAAGAACTAGAAATCTAGAAATGCGCTTCACCCAAAACAGGGAATCGGGAAATTAAGTAAAATTAGGACGAAAACCATTGACCCTAGAGAGCACAAAGAAGAGATGGAGAGAACAACAAAAGTTGAACAAATAAACTTTTCTTAACATGGGGCAAACTATTATGTGATGTTTGGTTGAATCTAGAAACTTGTACTCACTACAGAGTTTTGTCGCAGCTGGACAACCTATATCCAAACCAAGAATGAAAGGCAATAGGAATTAAACTCCCCACTGAAAAGGGGCTTTTAAAAGAAAATAAATAATGATGAGGCTCTCTTAAAAAAGAAAAATAAGGGAAGAAGAGATGGAGGAAATAGCAGGAAGCAAATAGGAAGGATGCATATGTATAGCCAAAGTTTCAACCAGCAACCTGGAAGCCTTAGGCTTGAGGGATACAACACATAACACGGACTTCATCTGACTTATGTGTAGTGGCTTATGTATTGAGGTTGAGGAATATTTATTTTCTAAAATCACCCAAACTCTTGACATGCCAAGGTGGAAAAAACCACAATGAGAATGAAACTCGGGTAATCAGCATAATACTTAATCAACAAACCAAAGCCCTGTTGGCAAGAATAAAATCCATTATTTGGTAAGGGATTGGATCTAACTACTGGACAATATTAGTTTACACAGGAAGCTCTCTCCAACTGCAGAAACACCCCTGCTGTTCTGAAATGGCCAATAACTCAACCCCAATGCAGATAGGATCAAACAACGGTGAACGGAAGGTAATAACTCCAAGGAACAAGAATGTTCATTAAGAACAATATACTGTTACTAGTCAAAGATACGATCAAAAAATGGAACGATAATATGTATTTGATAGCATCTTAAAATAGGCATTCATTGGACAGAGAACTGACCATGATCCAAATTAAAATACAAAAACATTTGGTGTTAAAACAAAAGGGTCATACCAGTTCAAAAAATTACAACCGAGGAAAAGGGAATATAAAGAGAGAGACCAAGCAAGACCATCCTCTCCGGGGACTAACCACCTGATAATTTTCAAGTAATAACAAACCTATACACAAGGTCTTGTTGTTGGTAGGGTACTGATTTATAGACTGCAATAGGACAGCCAATGATGTTGCCATAAGATTCATGCCATCCAACGCAAACACAGATTACTTAAAATCATGAAATGGTGAACAAGAATCATCTTACTGACTATTTATTCAAAATATCATGGGGTTATAATTCATTCCAACGGAACTGTACAAACAGTGATTATCAATTTTTAAAAGAAAAACATGCCAGAGTTTTGCAGGCAGGGTTAAAATTAACTGAATTCAAGGCTGCAGAAAAATCATGATTGCTAACAAACCCCTCAATTCCATGACCTGAGTAAAAGATCAAACGGTGTGCATTCAATATGCTAAAATTAACGATTTTGAATAACTAGATCAACATATTTACAAATCTTTCATTCATGTAAAAGCACAACCTTACTCTCTGTCAGTTGAACAATGGCCTATCATCATAGAGCACAGTCCAACACGGTACTGGAATATGCTATTTATATATTCACATGGTATAATATTCACAAATCATCCATATAGATATGACAATAATTTCAAATATTAGGAAAACGTTCGCATAATAACCATTAACTTATGACTAATTTGTCTCCATCACAAGAACATTGACCTATCATCATTGAGCATAGTCCGAAATGGTAATGGAATATGCTATTTATATATGCACACACATGATACTCTTGAAGCCATCTAGCAACATGAAGACAAGTCCAAAAATATTAGGGGAGCGCTTCCATAATAACCGTCCAGAAATTTTACTAACTTGTTTCACTCCTCTCTAAAGCTGCAAAACAAAAAAGCAAAGATGAGACTATTGATGAATAAACTTAAAAGCGAAGATTATAAAATTTGATGGATAAAATTAGTGCAATTCGTGTTAAAAACACAAATTTATACAAAATTTAAGTGAACAACTAGAAATGACACAAAACCACAGCGCAAGTGCTGTAAATATTCAAAGCATCAGACTTACTGTTGTAATTCAAAAGCTTCTCGATGAGATCAACATGAGTCATCAGCATACGCCTACAGCAGTATCTCACCAACCCCAATGCATCAAGAGCGTCCCTAAGCAATAGATTAAAAAACCAGTGGAGGAATAAGCGGATTGTAATGAAAAACAAATATTTTTTAATTAATGAAAATGGAATTCTTGCTGTCAGTACAAAATACTAAATGGAGACAATTACATGGCCCAATGTAAATTACGGAGAAATTCAAATAACATAAGCGTATAAAATTATTTCACTACAGTTCCAAGCATCGTATAAGACTTTCTCAACCTAGAAAGTATAGTTAATGAAGATGTCTGGAGTACAACTTCTCCTTCACTATATGACAGTAAACATATTGTATGCCGGCAAGAAAACTAAGAACACTTAAGACTGTTTTAAGTATACTCTTATTATCACCTTGTGATACAATATTATCTCCATAAATGAGACTGAATAATAACTTGCCTTTTTTTGTTGATACTATAAAATCACAAAGACTGGGAAGGTTAAATGGGAAAGTATTTAGCTTCTTTTAAAAGTATTGAGGGACCAACAGAAAAGGGAACAGCCCAAATGAATTGCACAGGCCCACTATTGGTAAAGTGGCCAGTTTTCTTAAAAATAGTTTTGAAGGCCTTTATTTACACTTAAGTTTCCAAAACACCGACAGTGACATTTCAATCTACAGACAAATGCTTCAAAACATTTTAGCAGCATATCCACCATCAGCACCATAAAAAAAACAATTTAAACACTTCCACAGTGAAATTTCTTGGAAAAAAAATCCCTTAATTCTGACAAGAAAATTGACATAAAAATGATAGTTCTCAAAGGGCATTAAAAACACAATAATCATCAATAACAAATGGAATGATGTGGAGAATCAGCTCGCCGAGGGTTGTGGTCTCTCTATTGCCATATATATTTTATGTGAGCGAGCTTTAAACGCCATAAAAATGATAGGTCTCAAAGGGCATTAAAAACACAATAATCGATCAATAATAAATGGAATAATGTGGAGAATCAGCTCGCCGAGGGTTGTGTTTTCTCTATTGCCATTTATATTTTATGTGAGCGAGCTTTTCCATTTGCCCTGGAGTAGAACTCAACCGGAAGCGAATAAACCGCAAGAAATTGCAGGTCTGGGTCGCTGCTGGCATGTTTAACTCGCCTGCAAAGACTCATATACTCGGGACCCAGTTAATTCAGCTTAGCAGTGATGCCGAGCAGAGTATGCCTTGGGAATACTAAAACGACACGGCAATTTCTTTCAGTTATGACATCATGGAAGATACCTAGTACAGCATTAGGGTTTGAAAAGAAAACCTAGCTGTCTCCTTAAGATGGCTCTGGCATAAACGATTACCCCAGGGTTGATTTCGGATTCTGAGATGTTTTAACAGACGCAATTCAGTACAAAATCATGTGAGGTCTTAGCACGATGTGCCCTTTATTAAATGGCTCCCATCTAAATTTTAAATATTCGTTTAATTTTTCTACCAAACCAGATCAGACAGTATAATAAGAAAAAAATGAAAGATGGGACATTAGAAATCAAGCCAAAGCATCCGGAATAAGAATAACGAGTACCCTTCAGTATAGTCGGCCTGCAGAAGGTCGAGGTATGTATCCCATTTATTCCCAATCACCTGGGTACACGGATAAACCCAAAATCCGAGCTTAAAGAAAAATGGCAAACCTTTATATAAGAAAACGTGCTCAATCTCTGAAAGCATAACCAGCTGAAAATATACAAGCAAAGAACGATCTGAAGAGAAATTGAATATTTGATTACCTTTCCACAGGTAAAACATCGAACGGGGATAATCATTTTCACAGATCACAGGCAAGCGCCCACTAATGACTTTACTCCACTCTGTGATGGGCCAAATACGCAGACCGCTTCCACTCCTTGCTGCTTTATATAGTTGACCGCGCCGGTTTTGCTAAATAATATCATAGGTAAGAATTTAGGTTTTGGGTAACAAATATAAGGTTTTTTTAGTTTTTAAATTATGAATATAATTAATAAAAAAAAGTGGGGGGGGGGTAGGGAGGATAATTATTTTTTAAGTGGGAGGGAATTACCCACAGATTTCGGATACTACATTATTCGGAATATAAAAGTAAATAAATTATTATTATTGAAAACAATATTATTATTATTTTAGCATCTGGACTTTTCACAGTTAAATATATAATTATCACAAATTTTCAGAAGCTTCGTGATTATTATCAACATTATTATTAATCAATAAAAGATTAAAAAACATTATTTAAAATGTTATCAATAATCAAGTAAGGTGGGTTATTTGCCTAGTACACTAATTTTAATAAATTATTAAAGTATTACTAGAAATATGTATCAGAAATTTTCGGTAAAAAATCACATATAAGAAATTTGTGTCGATGCATTTCGAACCAGCCAGTGTGGTTCATCATTAGGACAAGATGAGAAATCTGATGAAGAAACCTATTTAAATAGAAATGGACAACTCCATATAGCCGTTGGAAAAACAGCTAGTTTGACTTGAAACGAAAGAACGGAGGAGAAGTCTCTACATCTTTTTAAAAAGGTCAGATCAGATTTCATCTTAGATACTCGTAAACATGCCCTTTCAAAATGGTGAACTTTAAGTGCCAAGATTTCATCTTAGATACCCGTAAACGTGCCCGTAAACTTTAAGTTGTTAGTTTACGGGTATCTAAGATGAAATTTGATCTGACCTTTTTAAAAAGATGTAGAGACTCCTCCTCCATTCCTTCGTTTCAAGTCAAACTAGCCATTTTTCCAACGGCTAGATGGAGCTGTCCATTTTCTATTTAAATAGGTTTTTTCATCAGATTTATCATCTTGTCCTGATGATGAACCACACTGGTTCGAAACGCGTCGACACAAATTTCTTATATGTGATTTTTTACCAAAAATTTTTTATACATATTAAATTATTGTTATCTTATCCTTTAAGATATTTATATCATGAATTAACTACAACACAATTTACTAAGTAATGTGGATATTTTATAAAACATTTTGGTATGCCATTGGGTTGAAAGATTCATATTTATAAGTATTTGATTTTAAGTTTGATCCCTTTATAATATTTGTGCATAATTGTAACTTTACAGGTTAAATTTTGTGAATAATGTGTGTGGTTGTCTTGTCAAACATCTTGACATGTCGTTTTGATCAAGGACTCATATATCATAAGTTGTTAAGACTCATATATGATAAGTTGTTAGTTTCAAGATTGATTCATTATTATTATAAGGAAAAGATTTTCTAGCGGAAGTTGTTAGTTTCAAGTTTGATTCATTATTATTATAAGGAAAAGATTTTCTAGGGGAAGTTATAACGGAAGTTTTTAGTGTTATAAAATTGGGTAAAATTGTCAAAAAAATATTTGCTACAACATTGGTTTTTGGTAACGAAGGTTTTGGCGGAGTTTCTAACAAAATTTCAACATAACTAAAAAAATTGGGCGGTCAATGGTTATTACAGAGGTTCTTCTCATCGGTGCATTATTCAAGTGTTAACGCACCAATGCGTTTTAGAGTAAACGCACCGGTCCTGCAAAACTATGAAGCACTGGGACGAAAAACAAATAAAGGATGCCTTGGGACATTTAGAAACATCATGGTGCGTGTCATCCAGATGGTCGCCCCGGGGCAATCGAAGCTGCATGCACCGGACCGTAAAGGTCTAAAACCGCACCTGGCGCATTGTAGATGATACAACGCATCGGTTCGTTCTAATTGGTATTGGGATTTGTGCGGTGACCATAGGTCGTATCAACGCACTGGTTCGTAGTATTATAGAAACACACTGGTGCGCAATATCACAGAAAGGCGCCAATATTTCTAATTCGTATTGGTATTTGTGTGGTGCCCATAGGTCATAGAAACGCACTAGTGAGCAATCTCACATAAACGCATCGATGTGCAGTGTCTCACAAACGCACCGAGACTTATAATTGGTATTGGTATTTGTGCGGTGCCCATAGGTCGTATAAACGCACCTGTGCGCTTTATCATACAAACGCACTGGTGTACAGTAACTGACACGCACCGGTGTTCATTTTGTATTTTTTAGAAACATCGACCTGTGACAGTGCAATTATTGTGATTTTTTTAAATTCATTATTTATTAAAAGTCGACACATATCTTATAACAGTATTCATATCAATTAAATTTGTATTAGTACATTTGAATGTGATGTTTGGATTAATTTGTTACATCATATCATAATTATTGTGATTTTTTTAAATTCATTATTCATCAAAAAACGACACATATCTTATAACATTATTCATATCAATTAAATTTGTATTAGTGCATTTGAATGTGATGTTTGGATTAATTTGTTATAACATATCATCAGATTTCACATCTCTTCATTATAATATTTAATCATCCATATATTTAATCAATGGTGTTACATTTCACAACGACAATAAAGAATGCAATAGAATAAATTAAAACATATTTTATTATATATATGAATAAGACACTCTTTGTCATACAAAATGGGACAGTGATTGGTATCCCTTTGTCTTTCAATTGGGACACTATGTCCATTACATTAAACAAAATGTCTGATTTCACAGACAAATATTTCAAAAGATACAACGTCTTGCTTTGATATCCAAACATAATGATCAACATTCTTCGCTTGAACTATTGTCACTACTCGAGCTACTTCCATGACTTGGGTTATTTTGAGGAATGTTTTGTTCACATTGTTGATTGTTTTCTTCTTCTCCGCCTTCCATCTACAAACACAAAAATAAATTGTAATGAGTGTATATACATTGGTGAGAATAATGAAAATTGCAATATTAAATAATATACATCAATGTAAATCGAAAAGAAATGACGTACCATAGCAACAATTGACTCATGAACTATACACACTCTTTCAAAACCAAATTTCATGCCATCTTTCAAGATTTCATCTATTGGCGCAGTTCCATACTTTGTTTCCTGCAAGTTTTATACCCCATAACAAATCATATATTTAATATAAAAGATTTTTTTGTTCTATTAATTATAGACGAAGTTAAGTAAAACAAGATCGATAGATGCTTACAAATTCCACAATTAATTTATGATTTGCCAACATATACTCACAACCCATATTTAACCCAATGTCAATTAATTCGTCTAATGGTTCTTCTTTGTATGTTAGCACATGTTTGAAGATAGTCAACGATGATTGTTGTAAAACAACTTAAAATATACAAAAATGAAATCTAGTCAAGTTGTTATAAGGAAGTAACAAACTTAGATATCAACCATTTTCTTCCTTGTCGCCCTGTTTTATGTGTTGAATGGGTTCCATTTTCTTTTCTTTTCTGCAAGAAAATACTTGAAAATTAATATTTAATACTAAATTGTGTTGAGGTTCAACAAGATGATGATCCTAGTGAAAATTAAGCACCTACACTAGGTGGGGCCCACAGGCTATTGTTTAGGTGTATGTCTATTTTTAAAATGGTAAGAAAATTCTATTTATAGCAAGAGTCTATTTATAGATGGTTGAGAAAATTCTTTTTATGGATGGGTGTCTATTTTTGGAATTCATGTGCGAAGTCGGTTCGTAGATCACATGTCTAAAAATAGAATGCATGTCGATTATTATTATATTTTAATAATAATTAGACAATAAATAATAATCTATTCTCCTGAAGCACTTGATTTCAGTTAACTGATGTGGCAAATCAGTTGACTGAAGGAATTTCGAGTTTTAAGGTTGGTTGGTGGGACATGCAAGTGGACTTCATTGTAACTGAGTGATACAAAGTTGTAACAGAGTTGGATGTGTAGTTATGTGAGCTGTAAAATAATCGAACTCATTTAAGTGAGTTAAACTCAGTTGTGCTAGTTGTAACTAAATATACACTAGTGAGAGATTAGTGAATTAAATATTAAATTAATTCACATGGAGTGATCTCACATGCAACTAAAGTTTTACTACTGTTAACTACATGCATGTCAGATCCAGTGGAGACCCATTTGAGAGATAGGTGAAAGGGACAGTTTGACTATCAGTTGTGACATTAGTGGGTGCACACTTGCAACCAAACACACATTGGAGATGCCAATGAGGATTGCACAGTTAAGGCAAGGCAGGATCTCATTCATTCAGGGATTGTGACTAGCAGGGATTGCGCATTTGAGGCAAGTTGTTAGGAGGCAGTAAATTAGCGCATGTATCTGCCAATTTTTGTATGATAGTATGAGACGATTGTATATTGTACTGAGAGATCTTGGATTAGAGTTTTGTATGAGATTGTTTCATGATCCATGATATATACATAATATATGATAGTGGGGTTTTTAGCTTTATGCTTTCTCGGTAAAAACATCTGTGTTATGTGTGATTAATCTTTCTTCATGTGTTTGCAATTGGCGATTAAATTTCCGCAAAGATTTAAGTAGAAGGATTCTATATTTAACAGTGGCATATAATTGTTAGATCAGGAGAATCCAGGCAATACATAATTGTATTAAAATTTCTACATGGTATCGGAGCAAAGAAGATTGCAATATTGAAGAAGTAGTTAAGTTTGTTGGTGGAAACAATTTGAATTTGCTGGAAGAATTTCTTGGTGTGACAGTTGAGTAAACATCGAAATGGCTTTCAATGGTTTGCGATTAGAGTATGCACTCGAGGGCAGCTCGAAATACATTGCGTGGAAGGATAGGATGGAGGCGGTACTTGAAGATAATGGATTGAATGAATTCATCGACAGTGATGTTCCTAAGCCCACTTCGACGAATTCTGCATTACTTGACGCCTGGCAAAAGAAAGTAGCGAAGACGAGAAGGATTCTGTTGGAAGGTGTGCGAGACCATATTGTCTCAAGCCTTCATGGGAAAGCCACTCCATTTGCAATGTGGAAGGCTTTGACGGATCTTTTCCAAAGGAGCAATGACCATAGGAAATTGGCGTTGAAGGATAAACTCAGAAAGATCAAGATGGAGAAGGGTGACAATATTCCTAAGTATCTCACAAAGTTTGTCCAATTTCGGGATGAACTGAGGAGTATGGGAATAACGGTTGCTAATGATGATTTGGTGAGTTTGGCTCTCTTGGGAGTTCCTAAGAGTTGGCACAGTTATCAAGACTCTGTCAACAGATGGGAAAAACTACTGGATTGGGAACAGCTGTGGTCGGATCTAGTGCAGGAGGAGTTCAGGCGGAACACCAAAGATGGCTCTACATCAAAGCATGATGATGAAGAGGATTATGCCTTGGCTGCCAAAGCAAGGAAAGGGAAGAGGAATAAATCCCGTTCAAAATCCAAGTCTAAAGGAAAGAAGCTGGATTTGTCCAAGGTGAAGTATTTTCATTGTCACGAACATGGGCATCTCGCCACTAACTGCCGACAAAAAAATAAGAACAAGAAGGTTGCTGGAGTTGCAGCTGGTGAGGCCCTTTCCTTGCAATTTGAACTTGATTTCTATTTGATCGCATACTTGGTATCAAGCGCAATGGGATCGGGGTAGTATCTTGATAGTGGTGCTTCCTTCCACATGACTGGAGATAAGGAGCTTTTCAGTGACTTGGAGGAGAAATATCTCCAAATGCATATAGAGATGGGCGACGATGGACGATATAGTGTGACTGGCATTGGTACCATTACCTTTGAGAGGGAGTCAAGTAAACCATTTATGTTGAAATATGTTATGCATGTTCCAAGTCTGAAGAAAAACTTGGTCTCAGTCACGATGTTGGAGGACAGAAGTTATGACGTTGTTTTTAGCGATGGAAAAGCTTTCCTGTGACATAAAACAACGGGTCAAACCAAGAGGATAGGGATTCGAGTCAAAAATATCTACAAGCTAGAGGTAGCTAGTTGCGTTGCAATGGTGGGAAAAGAAGAAGAAGTGGTGAGCCGGGATGAGGGCGAAATATGGCATAGGCGATTGGGCCATCTTCACCATGGCACCTTGAAAATTTTGCAGCAGATTTCTACTGGACTTCCCAAGGGTACTCTTGCGCAGTTAGATCAATGCAAGGAATGTACTATGGGTAAGTTTGTAAATTCCACCTTTCATGAAAAGGATAATTGTACTTCGGTGATGCTAGAGAGAGTTCACACAGACGTGTGTGGACCATTCTCGATTGCTTCAACAGCAAAACACAGGTATTATGTTATTTTTTTTATGACTTTTCTCGTAAATGCAGGATCTTCTTCATGCAGAAGAAGGATCAAACATTCTCAAAGTTCTGTGAGTTTAAGGCATTGGATGAGAAAGAGTCAGGGAAGCAAGTGAAGGTTTTGCAGAGAGATAATGGTGGAGAATACATCTTGAATGAATTCAAAGACTTCTGTAGCAAGGAAGGAATTCAGAGAGAACTCATAGTGCCGCATAACCCACAACAGAATGGCGTCGCAGAGAGGAAGAACAGAATGATCGTGGGTGCTGCACGAGCGATGCTGCATGATCAGGGCCTACTAATGCACTTGTGGGTAGAAGCATGCAACACTGCGATTTATGTGCAAAACCGTTGTCCTCATAGAGTACTTGGCATGAGTACACATGAAGAAGCTTTTATTGCTAAGAAACCGGATGTGTCTCACTTTAAGATTTTTAGTTCGTATTTTTATGTGCATGTGACCAAGAATTCTAGGAAGACGCTGGAGCCGATTACTAAAGTTAGGATATTTGTGGGGTACACATAAACACTCCATAATTATCGTGTGTATTTTCCAAATAGTCAAATGATTGTGGTGCGACGGGATATAAAATTCAATGAGGAGAAAGCCATGAAGTTGTCGCTTGAGAGGGAGCTAGACTTACATGTAGAGGAGGAACTTTTGGTTCCCAAAGATGAGTCTATAGATGTGGATCAACCATAGGAGGAGGTTCATGGAGTGGAGGAGTCCACTCATGCAGAGCCAAACATCATAACTGGCAGAAGGCGTACCACAGAAGTTGAGAGGCTGAAGCTTGATGCGGCACAGAATGTAGGAGTCCCTACTTCACAGCACAGACAGAGATAGTCTCCTGATCGATTCACTAGATACATGGCTCTCATGAGAAAATGTATTGTGACTAAGCCATCTTCTTTTCAGGAAGCAGTGCAGGAGCCCACATGGGTAGATGCAATGGTGGAGGAGTATGACTTCGTTGTCATAAATAGTGCTTGGGAAATTGTTCCAAGGTCAGTTGATAAATCATTGGTAGGTTCAAGATGGATCTACAAGGTAAAGCAAGCTGATGATGGGAGTGTTGAGAAATACAAGGCTAGATTTATCGCCCAGGGTTTCTCACATATCGAGGGGATTGATTATGAAGAAACCTTTGCACCTGTCGCACGGTATTCTTCCATAAGGACCATCCTTTCTCTCTCAGCGCATATGGGTTGGCACATTGTTACAGGACAAATGACCTCCTCATCAGCTCAGAGGAGAAGGTAATATGGAAGAAAGAAAGTGACCTAGACAAAACCTATTTCTGCCAAGGTAACGTACCCCAGGAACTTCTATGTTGTGTTATAACGCTTTTGATCCATGTAAAGGTCACGTTAGTGACTAGGGAAACACTCTAGTTGGCCCAGAGGGCAGCGTTACCCGTGTTTAAACATCAAACAGGAAAAATCCTGCTTAAAACGATTGGAAAAACCAGCTTTTTATCAGGGAGATTCAGTACAAAATAGAAACTGAAAGGCACTAACCTCTTATTAGGCCTTACCAAAAGCAACTAGACTCTCAAAGAAGGAAAAAGCATGTAAAGCTAAGGAAACATCTTGGTTTTTTCCTTTTCAAACTAGCTGAAAGAGTTGGGCAAGATCTGCCCTCTCCATCTCCTATAAAATGGAGCTGTGGGTTACTAGTCCAAGGTCGAAGTTTTTTTGAATACATGTGGAGTAGAGTTACGTTGTTACTATATGGTAGTTGAGGACCGGTGAAGTGACATTGAGAGCTTACCACCTTGATCACCATCACATACAAGGAAAGAGAGAGAGAGATTGGAAGACTGAGGAGAGCTTGGTCCAACCGATGGTTGTAATCCTCCTTTTTTATAAATCAATAGAACTGTATCTGTTTTGTCCATTCTATGCTTTGATATTGTCATTATTTTCCAATTTTTAATATAGCATGATATGAATGCCTTAGATCTATGTTATTTTATGTTTATTATATGCTAATTTGAGTTAATAAATAATATATTGTTGTAGAGATTACATGAGTGCTTTGTTTGATCGCAGGACCCAAATTTGGAACTAGTGAAGGAGGACCTCTGCCTTGCTGCTCAGTGTTTGCCAAAGGATCCGGGATCAGAAAAGAGGTAATCTCTCATCTCGTTTTACTAATTGATATAAATCATCTTGAACATATATGTAGTATCTTTGTGAACTATACAACTAATCTGATTGTCTGCCACAGGCACCGGAAATCCTAGAGAGGGATATTCGATAACCACTACCCAAGCATATTACCCTATAGCAGAATTGGCGACTCCGCTGGGGAGAAAACCCCAAGTTTCCGGACTATTCCTATCACTCTCCTTTTTTATTTCCTTTTGTTCACATATCCTTCTGACCAATTTATATGCTCAGTAGACATATCAAAAACTCACAGAGTTCAGATCAGACCCTGCTTAGCCATCTGAAAAATTTTACCCTGACTAACGCTGCCATTTTTAGTCTTCTAGTGCGTTATAACACGGTATAGGCTTAGAACCAGTGCGTTAGTCTCTGTATTAACGTGGTCCAGGCTTAGATACAGTGCGTTACCCAGCCAAAAATTTGTTGTTCACACCTGTGTTGTGTTTCCTTTAGGTGGTAAAGTTCTTGGCTATCAGAATACCTTCTCTTGCTGGATCCATGTGCTTGTTTTTACCAGCTAGCATTCATGTCTTTTACTCTCATTTGAAAGGTTAATGTCAAATGCATCTACTTTTTGAAGAGAATATTTTTATTTATTTATTATTTTTCTAAACGTAGCTGAATTAATTCTGAATTTTTTTTGGTTAAAATATTGTTAAGTCTAAATATTTAAGGTTGAACTTTGCTATTTGAATGTTTGATGCATGGATGCTGAAAAGAAACCTTTTTTGTAGAAATACTCTTCATCGAATTGAATATTTAGAGCATATTTTTGCATGGTTTTTTGATTCAGAGTCTCATCACATTTCATACATCCACTCCCCCTCCGCAAGACTAATAATCAAAGTACACTAAGAGTCAAGTGATAATAAAATCAATCATATAAATTTTTCTGAGCTCACACCAACAGTAGTTCAGGCTAGGATATTGGGGTAGGAAAAGTGAGAAAATCACCCAAGATCTCCAAACTTGAAACTAGAGTCATTAATGAGCGAAATCCTATGGCACTCATATTATCAGGACCACTTCATTACTGGAGCTAAACGCGAGACAACACTCGAGTGCATGCGAAGGTAGCCCACCTTCAAGTGCATTCAGTGGGAATTCTACATATTGGGGTTCCCTTCATGGATGTCGAAAATAGATCGGGGATCTAGGTGTTCTGCCCATATAACGTGTTGTCTACGACTGTGACCCCCCTGATGATGTCTATGATTTGAGGTATCCTTAGTGGCCAAATTTTTTAGGGACTTACAGATGGTGACTGGGACGGGCTATCTTGGTACCTAAAACAGAGGGACCTACTCTGTCTTCGGTCTTTAGGAGGGTACTTGTCTCCACAAGAGTACTTACACCTATCGTCTGAGGTTCGAGCGAAGCTCTAGAGTAACCGTAACTGTACTTATGACCAACCCTCTCTGTATGCTATTGTGATACTGGGTTTCATCTCCAGCAAATGATAGTACTCAGACAGGGCACCCTATTCTGGCTGCTTGTTGATTGATCTTTAGAGAGTCCTTGTTTCTTTTTTCCTTTTTAGGTGTGTGGTTACTATCACTGAGACTTTATAATACATCACAAATCATTAAAATTTGCTTAAAATAAATAGG
The DNA here is from genome assembly GCA_034641835.2 of Pinus albicaulis. Lineage (NCBI taxonomy): Eukaryota > Viridiplantae > Streptophyta > Pinopsida > Pinales > Pinaceae > Pinus > Pinus albicaulis. Next base: position 1,474,559,874 of record CM076580.1, read on the forward strand.
TCACTGTGGCATCTTCAAACCATCGTCGTCTGTCTAGATGACAGCAAGGTCTCCCTCCTTTGACACCAGAGGAAGAACTGAGTCTTGGTGAACCCATGCCTTCCACGGAAGAGTAGCCTCCATTGAAAAACCCTAAATTTCACATAACCCTGTATCACATGGAATTTCCAGAGGACCCTTTTACAGAAGGCGTCGTACCTCCTTACAATCCTCCACTCACTAATCCGTTGGCACTTGTGATAGTTCAGATTACACCGCAAGAAATGTCTTCGGCCGCACCAACATCCATTTCACAACTGGCACCTATGGGGTCGGTACCCATGGCAACCAACCCAGGTTCGCCACCACCCTCCCTGTCGGTAGTAAGCTCTATACCAATAATCGATAACCCCAGTAGTGAACCTCTACTTGGTCCCAACCCTACAGTCATCACAAATGTCAATGGATCCTCGAGTCCTTCGGGATCTACTCCTACGGTGACCATAATGGGACCCACGGTTCCCCATCCCACAAGTGGGACTACTTTGGTTCCTTTTAACAACCCTTTCGGCTGGAATCCTTTTCTGAGTTCAAACCCCTTGGCCTCCATACCAGGGGTCAGTGTCACTAGCACGCAAATAACAGGGAACATTTCACTACCCCTGCAATCGTTAGGACAAACCAGACAAGATATTGTTAACACTATTCCCTTAAGTGGTCTAAATCTCGGTGTAGGATCCATGTCGTTGCTTAATTATGCACATAGCAGCATGCCTTCGGCCGGCTCTATTGCATCCATATGGGCCAATCCACCCCAACATCCATCTGGACAAGGGGGTACTTTTATCCTGGGGGAAACTAATCGTTTGCCCCACAATAAAATATACCCTACAGACATTAACCATATATCCCTACACCTCCACCCATAATGGGAAATTTTTATCAACAAAGTCCTACTTATCCTACTGGTAACATGTTGATGGGCGGACACTATGGTCCAAATATTCAGCCAATACTTCCTTGGCTAGATCAGGGGGCAAACACACAATTTCCATTTTTAGCAGCTCTAGACATCCCTGACATCTATAAACTAACTAATGATCCCATCAATCACAACCCGCTCTGGCCTCCAGTTCCGCACAAGATTCTGTTTAACATCCCGAAATTCGACGGGAAACAAGGGGAGGATCCGGCTTCACACATCACCACCTTTCATCTATGGTATGTATCTAATTCCATGGTGGATGATAGTATCCAGCTTTGGCTATTCCCCCGCACTCTCACTGGCAATGCTTCCAAGTGGTATATTGAATTACCACGCGGCGCCATCAACACTTTTGGCGCCTTAGCTCCGGAATTTCTAAAAAAATTCCAATTACCTATTAGATTTGAAATGGTACGGAACTTTTAACCTCACTGCGCCAAGACACTGCCACCCACATCTCCGATCACATTCATGAATGGAGGCGTAGGAGGAGGCTGGTCAAAGCGCCAATCCCGGATCATCTCCTAGCTAATTGGTTTTGTAAATATCTCTTACCAACCCTAGCTAAAGACATTGGCCTATCCGGTGTTGTCACAGAAGATCAATACATTCGTAGTGCCCAGCATTTAGATTTAATCTATTCGCAATCTGGCACGCTATAGGATTTACTCCCCCATGCCCCTGGTAATCCAAATTCTCCCGCTACTCCGAAACCTGGAGTCCATGCCGACGGTCTCATCGGCACAATCTCTGGCGTAGCCGCAAAACAGTCTCAGGGGAAAACCTCCCAGCCATCTTTGATTGCCACCGCCCCTAACCAATCAACTACTCTTCTTATTGCTGAGGTAAATTCTGTGCAAACTTCACAAAAACCCAGCGGAAAGAATAAAAAGAACAAGAAAAAGACATCTTCTTCGGAAGAGCAGCCGGACCATCAGAATAATCCCAATCATAAAAACACTGCTAAAAACGACAAATGGAAGGAAAAACCCATGAAATTTCCTTGGAAAATCTGTGTGGAGGACCACTTGACATACAAATGCCCTTGGCTGCAGGAATGCACATATTTTATCGCAAACAAGGACTCTGGGAGAACACTTGTCGTCCTACATAATCCCTTCCCTAATCCACACCAGCAACAGCAACATATGGTTGCAAACCCACCACAACCCCCGCAAAGGGGCAATGGTGGTTCACATCCTTCCGGTGAAGGATCGTCCGCCATTTATGGCATAGAAAGTGTTGAACTTCAGACACAAGCCAAACTTTATGGAAATCCTGTCATAGATACTCAGGAGCCTGGTACCAGTTCAAATCCACCTCCGCCCAATGATTTGCATATCGAACGACCTACTGCTGACCCCACGATTTGTCCCCCCAAAGGGACACTTCAACACATGACTCATAACACCTCTGCACGTGCCGCCCAAAACTACAACATTGTAGAAGATTTGGCGCAGGCACCATCAACCATGTCTGCTCTCGAAGTATTGCAAACTTGTCCAGCACAAAGGAAAGCCTTGCTTTCGTCCATTAGTGGGATTGACCCCCAGGATTCTACACTAGCTATTTTTGACATGGAGAAATATAAACCTCGCCTCTCACACCAACTTGCATTCTAGATACAAGCTGTGTCGAAAGGGAGACCAATCCATCGTACTGTCATTGAGGAAGGTGCTTCAACTTACTTTATGTCAACTACTTGTTGGCTCGCTTTGGGTTCTCCCACTTTGTCTCCACCATCGAATTTCCTTAAAGCTTTCGATGGCCACACTTTCCTCCCAAAAGGCTACCTTGCTAGCTTTCCCATTACACGTAGTGAGAAAACAATAACGGTGGATGTTGAAGTCATAGATTGTCATCTCGACTATAATCTATTGTTGGGTCGCAATTGGTCATATGAAATGATTTCCATTGTTTCTTCCGTTTTCTGACTCATCCTCTTTCCGTTAGATGGGAAAATAGTCACAGTGGATTAGTTATCCTTTTTCACCCGTGATTATGCCACATTACCAAGTAGCACTATACCCCTAATAGGAGGCGCTCCTGACTCATACGTCAATATTGGTACTGGTCTTCTGAAGGAATCTTCCCTAATGGGTTTTTTTTCCTCTCCCACCACCTGAGGTTCCAAATATAGTTGCAATGATATCCACCACATTGGATGGCTCTATCGACCCATGGATCCTACCGGCACCTTCATACATTGATTCCTATGGAGATTATATGCCGCTCTCACCAGCCGAGTTGGTTTACCAAACCATCCAAATTACATCTGAACCCTCCATGGCTATGGTTTCAACCAATAGTACGAACTCCCCGCCCATCACAGTTCCTTCTAAAGATCTCCTCGATGAAATCCTACCTACGGACAAAGATATTTGAGAGATCATGTCTCTAGAAGAACGACCTTGGGGAGAATTCCACCATCACGCTTTGATGTTTGATTCAGATGTGATAACTACTCAATTCCCATCCTTTGACCCACTGGAGATGGTCCCTTTCGTTTACACGACTGTTCAAACCATCGATTCAGAAGGGAACATGGGCAATCTTTCTAAAACAATTCTCATAGATATCTCGGTCAAAACAGGTATCGTGGAAAACATTCAGATTGGAGCAGATTGCAACCCCAAGGAAATTACACACTTCACACCCCTCTTTAAAGAATTTTGTGATGTGTTTGCTTGTTCTTACGACGAAATGCCCAGCATAGATCTGTCTATAGTCGAGCACGAAATAAAATTTTATGACAATGCTAAACCTATTCGACAACGACTCCGACCTGTCCACCCACGCAAAGCGGCCGCCATCAAAACTGAAGTAGAAAAACTTGTGAACGTTGGTTTCATCTATCCCATTCCTTTGACAGAATGGGTTTCCGATCCGGTCCCCGTAGACACAAAACAAGGCACCATCTGAGTTTGTGTTGATTATCACGATCTGAACACTGCTTGTCCCAAAGACAATTATCCTATGCCATTCATAGATCAGATACTTGATGATTGCGCCGGATGTGAGTCTTTTTCTTTTATGGATGGTTTCTCGGGGTATAACTAGATTGTGATTAAAAATGATGACCAACATAAAACTGCTTTCATCTATCCTTGGGGCACATTTGCATATCGTAAACTCCCATTCGGTCTAAAGAATGTTGGAGCAACTTTTGAAAGGGCTATGGAATAGGCTTTTCACTACATTAGGCATATTCTACAAGCATACTTGGATGACCTCCCAACTCACTCCAAGAAGCGATCAAATCACCTCGCACACCTAAAACAAATATTCTCCTGATGTAGGTTCTACAATATACTTCTAAATCCACATAAGTGTGTATTTTTTGTCGATTTTAGACGTCTTCTAGGTTTTATTCTCCAAGCATGGGATTAGGGTTGATCCCGATAAAGTTAAGGCAATCGTTGAATTGCCCGCACCACAATCCATCTTGCAACTCCAACGTTTGCAAGGGAAGGCAAAAAAATTTTGTCGTTTCATTGTGAACTATGCCGATATGAAGAAAGGCTTTATGTGATTATTAAAGAAGGGAACACTATATTTATGGGATGACCAAGCTCAACAGTCATTTGACACCTTGAAACGAGCACTCCTTTCCACCCCACTTCTTAAGTGCCCCCGATTGTTAGCCACCTATAAAATTTGTCATATCAAATGGTGGCTAAATCATTTTTGAAGCCTTCAAGGAACAATTTTTATTGCCAAATTGTTAGTTCTTGAAGTCTTGTGAAGACATCTTATCCTCTGATTAATATTCACTACTATTTCCCTCTTAATTCTGAAAATCTGTTGTTTTCCTGAAGAAAAGACTGCTGCAAAAATTCCATTTTTTCCTCATTTTACCACTCCTTTCACTCATTATTAACCTCCATTTCATCCCCTTTTTCCTTATAAAAATTCCTCCATTTTCATCATTTTCACCTTCAAAATCACTTTAAAACCCTTCTAAATTCATTTGGACTCCTTCCATTGGTTTTAAAGAGCCTTCTTTCCTCTACCGAAACCCTCATTTTCCCTTAAAAACTCTGTTTAAAAAGCCAAAAAACAGTATTTTAAAACTATAGGCTAAAGCCCCTTTTTGGCTAAACCCTAAACCACTTCCCCACCATATACCCACGCCCGGGACCAAGAGTTAAAGTCCCAAGCGCTTATCGCAATCGGAAAATTTCGATGGGCACGTTTCTTTGTTTAAACGAAAAGTCCCGATGTGATGGGCTCCTTTGTATAAACCCCCGATCCCTTTGCCTCTTCGCAAAACCAAAGGCCCTGCAATCGGGCGCTAAGCAATATAAAAAAGCTCGCCCCGACGCACTTTTCCCTTTGTATATTCATAAAAACCCATTTTTCTATGTTATAAAGGAAGCCTACCGGTTCGTTGTTTAAACCAATCTCCACCGTTGATCTTAAACCCATCAATGACCTATGCAATCTCGCATCGGAGATTTCCATCGGGCGCATTTTAATATTTTATTGCCCCTCCCGATCGACGATCTCCCGATGGCTTCTCAGCCGTTGATCTCCCCCCGCCAGTCCCAGATTCGATGCCTCGCATTGTTCTTCCCCTAAGCCCTTTCCCCCGCTTGCGACCTCCTCCAATTCATTCTCCGCCGTCGATCTAATCCGCAGATCGACGGTCTACGTTCAATCGCATTGGATATTTCCTGTGTGCCTTTCCTCTCTCCTCCTCTGATCGCAAACCTTCCGATTGCATCTAGGTCGTCCATGCACCCAGATCTGACGGTCTAGATCGATCCCTGCAACCTTCGTTAAAATTCATGAAACCCCGCTTTATAATGTTTTTCGGCCAATCTCCATCATTGATCTCTACAAATCAACGACCCTCATTAGCCCTTTCTCTACCCGACCCTACCTCATATATTATTTCGTTAGCCCCGAAGATCGATCTCGACCGTCCATATTGAAGATCCAACGGTCTAGATTTATCCAGATAGACCCAACTCTTTTGGGTCCTACCCCTCTCAGATCAGATCTCCGACGTCCATCCCCTGATCGGACGATCCAGATTAAAACTGCCCCACATCTTATCTCCCAAGCATCTATCCTCCATCGCACTCTTTCCACGACCGTTTGATTTGAGGCCCTAGATCTAACGGCCAGCGCGAAGTTTCGCGTAGATTTAAGCCTAAACGATAATTCCTAGAAGTCACGCGATATAAGTGGTTTTCAAAAGGCCACGTGTCAGCCTCTAAAGCATATCTCATTCGAAAAGGTTAAACCGCTTATCCGCCTTTTTTCTACGCGAAACTAGTGGTTTCTATAGCTGAAACCGCTTTCCCCTTTTCTATTGCATTTCATCGCGTTCATTTCCCATCGTTGATCTCTGCAGATCAACGACTCACATTCAATCTGACCATTGAAATATCGCCCTCCGCCATCCTCCAAGGGATTTCATGATCAACCTCCGCCGTTGATCTCAGGGGCTGATCCCATCTGACGGCCCAGAATCATTTCGGAAACCCCGAATTTCCTTTTAACCTGTTTCCTCTGCCAAAGGTATTTTCACCCTTTTTCCTTTGTATTTATTCCATTTTGCTATAAAAGTGGCCCTTTTACATTATATTACCCCGATCAATCATGATCGTTGATCTCTGTAGAGCAACGGTCCAGACTTAATTTCTCCACTGTTTGTTCCAATCACCTCCATTTGACCCCCCGCGATCAATCTCCATAGTTGGATGCTTTCATCCAATGGTTGCGCTCTAAACCTAGGCCTCCAAAGCCGTCTGACCCAAATATGCAGGATTTTTCTAATATTTCATGGTTTATGAAGGTTTTAAAGGTTTTTCAAATATTTTAAAGAAAAATTGAAGGCCGAGGCTGATGACCCTCCAGGCCTTTATTCATCAAAAAGGATCGTTCCATAGGGTTTCCCATCAACGTTTGTTGGTGCCTCATGAGCATTGGAAACATGATAAGAGCCCATTGTAACATCTGCACATCAACAAGACACAACAAAGCTAAATAAAAACAAAGAGTATAAGTGTTAAAGATTCAGTCGCAGCAGAGATGAAGAATTGAAGGTTACGTCTAAAATCATCAATTAAAAGCCTAATCCACTCAATTGAAGACAGTTTAAAGAACAGAAGATGGAATTAGGCCTAATTAAGCCTAATACATAGAACTAAATCAAATTAACAATGTTTAAAGAAAGACAATCAGATCTATCAATCCGAGAAAGCCTCCACTGCCACATCAGAGGCTAATTGAATCCTCTTAGCTACCAAAAGCCACATGTAGCCTCAAAGCATTCAAAAGACGGCATAGTTACTGTTGTTCAATCTTTAACATTAGTCATGGGTGTATTAAAAGGTTGACAAGCCATGTATTAAACTTTGTATCAAGGGGCGAAATATTTCAAAGGTGAGTCGAAAGGAGACAAGGTAATGAAAGCCACACGCGTTAAAGCCGATGGGGAATTAACACAAAAAGGATGAAGTGTAAAGCCAAAAGGCTAACGAGAGATATAAAAGGCAATGGAACGCTGCACTAAACGTAAAACCTATGTACTAAAAGAAATTTCCGCCACGTGAGGATGCACGAGGGAAATTCCGAGGGGGTCGAGCAGTGAGGGAAGGAGGAGATCCATACCCTCGCGGAATTGTGACAGCGTAGCGTGGTGGGGACTCAAGGTTAGAAGGAGGTGGCGGGAACATGTCGCGCGGTGCGGTGACGTGGCAGATCGAGAGGTGGACCCTCACGATGGGCAGGTTGTGTTTTTAATCTGCATAAGAGCTCATATGTTTCAGGAGTTATACAACGCATACGATAAAAAGGTAAGGTAAAGTCCTTTAGGTCAGCTGGTACTAAGACCCATACCAGTATTAAACCCGGCACGAGGCGCCCACCTGCACTCTAACACACCCAATCCTTATGCACCACGTGCCTCACTGTCAGTGTCCTTAGGACACTTGCCTTCATTCGTTTTATCCATCCGTCTTTTTACCTCAAATTACCCAGTCCAGAGATAACATTCCCTCCGTATTTCACTCCAGTAAAAGGTCGCAGGTTCCTGTCTACGGTGTATACCAAGTATGAAAGAGCGCCTGGTCTACCCCAATCATTGTCAAAGTTCCCTGCGTCACTTTCCCGAGCAGACTTACCTTCCGTTCAGGTATTCCATTATTCATTCTCCCTCTGTTTTCCTTTCGATTTTTCAAATTCGTGAATGTCGGCCATGGGAAGGGTAACGCAAAATAAGAGTGAACCAAAGACCCCCCAGGTCCGTGAATCTAGGAATCCCCCCGGTTTCGATCCTCTCCTTGACTTGCAAGCTGGTATTTGTGACCCCAAATACCCATTCGACATCCGCAACATTAAACCCTTGCTTTTCAGTCGCCATCTTAAGAACACAGACCGTTACCGGGTAGTTGTGTCGGGCCTATACCATCAAATTGCCCCTCAAGTTCATTCTGTGGTTGATTTCATCACCTGGCTCAAAGATGTTTTCGACGAGCATCGGGGCACCTTCACTTCCCCTCAGGGGAACAAGGTTCTTTCCCTTTCTCCTGATGTTATCAAGCAAGCCCTCCGCTTCCCTACCAGCGCCACATATGTTAGTTTCAAGGATGCGGCCTTGGCAGCCTAGTTTATCAAAAAGCCACGGGAGGCCCGACGAGCCTTCATTTCCTATATAACCCTCGACCAGGCTACTTCTCTTCCCGCCGTAGAGCCGTTCCCATTAAGTCTGTTCGTTGAGGAGGTTCAGCCCATTCTCTCTCTGATTGCTGGCCTTTTGGGGGTAGGGAGCTCGGAAGACATTTCCACGGTGTGCGTTCATTTTCTATGGCTCATGTCCCAAAAAAGGGTAGTTTTAGATATTCCGAGTTTCCTCTCCTCAACCCTTCGAACCCAATTCCAGGAGCTTCCACAAACCCGTCAGTTCCGTTTCTGTTCAATGGTTTTTTATCTCTTCTTGTACCAACACGCCGATAAGTTTGAGGGCTTGGGGTTAGACAAAGTTTATCTTGAGAATTCCCAACCCAGACCAGTCTTCGACTGGAATTTCTCTATGCGTCAATTACCTAAGGGGGAGGGTTAATCCAGTTTTGTGAATAGTTTTATGTCTATTGCCTATACCATCATTCATGACTCGCCTTCCCCTAGGGTCTTTCCAGAAATGAAAAGCTGGCTGCAAGTCGGAAAATCCCAGAGTACTGGTGATTGGTTTCTATTCAAGGACTACACCGAAATTCGGGTCTATGGAGCCGAAGTTTCCCCTTACCGGCTGCCCGTGTTTCCTGTCCGATGAGTTTATGCACTCGAATACATCCGGCAGGCCCTCAAGGCCGACCAGCTCCATTTTGTTCCTGCCAAGAAGGGCTACATCCTAAGGCTTCCCATTGAAATCGGCCCCTTCGTGGTAAACTCGAGACATGCCCTCCCGATCGTTGAGAAAATGCTGCAAGGTCTGGACCTAAGGCTGGGAAAAAGCTGGGCTTATGACCCTCGAGAAATTATCTTGAACAAAAGAAAAAGGAACAGGTCTGCACCCTACATGCATGAGCCGAGGCCATTTATGGAATGGAGGGCTAATCTCAAAACTTGGCCCTTGTTTTCGCAGATGGAGACAGATTCATTTGCTACAGGGGAGGAAGAGAATGTCGATAGAGGCACAGGTGGAGAAGGAGGAGAAGAAGCAGGTACCTCAGGGGCAGCGCCCCCTCCCAAAAGACAAAGAACAGCCTCCAGTGAGGCAGAAGTCATAGGGGAGGAGCAACTATTGGAACCCTTCACGGTGTCTGGTAAACTGGATAAAGGCAAGGCAGGGATAATGGTGCTAAGAGACAGTACCACTTCTTCTGATTTCACAGAGGTCACGCAGGCTATCATAGAGCATACTTCGCCCAGGGAAATTGAAAGGGATCAGGCGAATAAAGCGATCCGCGACAAGTACAAAGCTGAGATTGGGGGATATGTTGAGAAGTACCATACCAGGCTCTCCGCCTCCATCAACGCGGACACCGAAAGCTTGGTATTGTCTATGGCAGAAGCTATCCTGGATCCTAATTCTGATGTCCCTAGCTATCGGGTGCTCGAGTTTTCCATCGACATGAAGAAGGTACCAGCCAACGACATGTGCGACCTGTTCTAGACAGTATGCGATATGATGAAAGATAAATTGATGCAGGTCACCCTCGCGCTGAAGAAATTAGAGAAGAAACATGACCAGTTGAGGGCTACCCTGACAGCCGAACAAGTTAGCTACCGCGCCAAAGAAAATCAGGTGTGTGTCCTCCAGGACCTGATCAAGAGCAAAGATACGGGGGGAACAAATACACAGGCAACTCTCATTGAACAGTTGTAGAAGGAAGTTGCATCGACAAAAAGTCAGGCCCGTATACCAGCCGCCCACCATGTCCAGACGGCTGAACTGGTATAGGTGGAGCAAGAGAAAGCAGAACTGTCCGCCAAGCTAACAAAATAAAGGGAGGAGAAAGAAAATATGGCCGAAACAATCAACGTGTTACAGAATAAAGTAACAGAGCTACAAGCTAGATGGGACTCACACAGTTGCCAGCCAACTGTGGTGTCAAGTGGAACTAGCTCGTTGTCTGAGCAATTGTTCGCAGCAAGAGCTGAGATTGAGATATTGGAAAAGCAAGCGTCTACAGCAAGGCAAAGGATCACAAACCTGGAAAACTCTCTAGCCGAAAACACCAGAATAATCGAAGGGTTGCAGAAAGAAATAGAGCAAGAGAAGAAGACAATGGCAGATCAACAAAAAACTATTGCAGACATGAAAAGCCGTGCAAAGGGAAATATCACCCTTCTCGAGGCTAGGAGTATAATCTGGTCAGATATAATATTAGCTGTGACTGAGCAATGGGGCTTCTTAAGGACGATGGGGGAGCATAAGTCTGTTATACCCTATCTCAGTAGGAAACTGCAGGAGGCAGACCTTGATCTGTCTAACAGAGCCCAACATGCCAAAGAGTACATTTCGTTCCTCAACGAGCTGGGATCAGATGACATGGAGAAGCACGGTATTCCTAGCCGATTCACTAAGGCTATTGAGTGTCGCAAAATTATCAACAAAGAGATGGCCCGAGTCGCAGCTTCGAGAGCTCTCCAACAGGTGGTCGCTAACGTTGGACGATTCGACGAGGTATGGAGTGAGATCATGACAGCCGGACTCCCCTCCTGCTGGGACTTGACCACCCCTTCCGTGCTCTTGCCTTTGGACCAATACACAGCACGCTTGCAAGAAGAAAGAGACTGAACTGACCTTTAGACGGGCAAAGCAGCTCAGCTCAAAGCCGACACGATTGTTTCATCCCTGCGAAAAGAGTTCAACCTCCTCCACTTGATTAAACACAAGCTTCCTACTGGGGTAGGTTTCCATGCCCTCACTGAGGCCTTTGTCGAGGTGGAGGGGTTCTCAGCAATGCCCGAGCCAGCTACGGACAGTCAGCAGAGGTGCACGCAGTTTATGAGCCAGCATGCCAGTTCATCCGCAAACGTGCCCCGCCTGAATCAACAACTGCCTCCACTCAGCCGCACCTGTGATTCTTTGTCAACTCATGATTCGACCTTAACGGCCTATTTTACTTTTACTCAGTTAATTTCTTTTGAAATTTCGAGTGGGTTGTTTTCCCCACTCTTGCATTTTACTTTTTCACCAAACTGTTGCTTAATTTTATGTTTTTAAAAACGGCCCTAACCCTATCATAAGAGATACTAGTTACTATTCAGAGAGCCCACCTCGGGGAGGCGTCCATATTAAAGATGAAGCCGAGTCTAGCTATACTCCGCATTACTCTTTCCACCCCACCCCTGAAGCTGAAGAGATTAAGGAAGTTACCGAAGTAGCCGTTGTTCACTACATCCCCATCATTATCCATACTTCACTCCCACCTTCTCCTCCTCCCCTTACAGCTCAGACTCTTGTACTACCTCCACCTCCCCCAATGGCGAATATCCCTGGCTTCCTGCAAAACAGATATGCTCCTTTGGAGCTACCTGCGGTACTAAATGATATGCCGCAGGATTATTTAAAGATCCTGCCCAGATTTAGTGGTGAGAATGAGATTGAAGCCCAGAAACATGTCGAAGTTTTCTGCTCTTTCGCAGAGAATTTTAATGTGGAGCATCTGGACGTAGTTATAAGGCTGTTCGTGCAATCCTTAGATGGGGAGGCCAGAAAATGGTTCAAAACACTTGGAGCTCGTTCCATCAACACTTGGGAGGCAATGGAGGACGCCTTCATCAAAAAGTGGGGAGAAAAGAAAGATCATGGTAATGTTCTTACCGAATTTAACACTCTGAAAAAGAAACATAACGAAGGGGTGTCAGAGTTTATCAGAAGATTCAAAAAGTTGTACCTGAGTCTCCCCGCCGAAATGAAGCCTCACCAGACCGCTGCCAAGGTCGTTTTTGTGGCAGCCTTTGATTCTGAATTCGGTTTCTCATTGAGAGAGAGAAAACTAGCCATTCTGGACGATGCACAGACAGACGCACTAGAGATAGAAGCAAATTTTGTCTCGACTGGAAAATCCAAAGGGAAACAAGAACAGGATGTTAGAAGGAGGGGAAAAGAGGAAGTATCCACCTCAGGACAAGACATAGATTCGGCCAATGATAAGATTGAGGAAATGAATAGAATGATCAAGAACCTCTCAAGCAAGCTGGTCAAGCTTGAGATGGAGACTAAGAATTCGCCCTCAAGGAATTTCTAGAATGCTCCAAACAGAGGATTCAATCCTCAACACAGGAAACCACCCTTGCAGATACTGCAGAGGGGACAACAAGAGCAACAAGGCCAAGTACCGCATCCTCTATACTTGGAGGGGCAAGTAGAGGCTTCTCTTGAAGATCCTACCTATGAACAAGAGGAGGCATGTCTTGTTTTCTCAGACAGTGATGACATAGAATTTTCTGTACATGAAAGTGAGGAGGGCGAAGTCCAAGCTTGCTCTGAACAGAAGGCCAACGAGGATGCTGAAGAGCCCGAGATTGATGATTACTGTAAGCAGTTCGTTGACTTCATGCAAGCTCAGTTTAACAGAAAGTACGACCTCAGGTCCTCTAGAAAGAGAATCTGCACTCAAGATGAAGAGGAGGATACACCCCAGAAGTCAGCACCTGCTCCAGAGGAAACTGATCGGAAAGTCCCTGAGAAAGGTAAGAAACCTCTTAGCCAACCTTTGCATTTTGATACTCAAGCTTCTTCATCTTCACAAGCAACTACCCCTCCTAGTGTCAAACCAGTTGTGAAAGATGCCAAGCCAGTCATAAAAGAAGTCAAGCCCCTCCCACAGAGCACAGACTCTAAGGGGAAAGAATATAAAGAGGTGTCGATAGATAAGCCATCCTCAGCTTTCAGTCTACAAAAAGAACTAGAAAAAGTTAAAATCCCAGTTCCCCTGACTGAATTGTTAAAGCAACCTGCATATCAGTCCCAGGTCACCTCTTTCATGCTTCCCCCAAAAGTAATATATATCCTTGACAGTCTTAACTTACAAGAAGAAAGAACTATGGTAGTGTTTGGCCCACATGTCGAGGAATTAGACCCCACTACACCTCCTTTCTACGTGTCTTTGGTGATCCATGACCTATTAGTCCACAACTGCATGCTAGATTCGGGAGCCTCCCATAATCTTATGCCTCTGTCTGTCATGGAACAATTAGGACTCTAGATCACTCATCCATATCAGGACCTGTACTCATTTGACTCCAAAAGAGTTAAGTGCTTAGGCATGATTAAGAACCTGGTAGTCAACCTGGCCCAAATCCCAGCTAAAAGTGTAGTAATGGACATTGTGGTGGCGGACATCCCAGCCCATTTTGGCATGTTACTATCAAGGTCCTGGGGAACAAAAATTGGCGGGTAAATCAAGCTGGATCTAACTTATGCCACCATTCCAATCTTTGGTGGGCAGGAGAGGAGACTATACAGAGAGACCAGGTTTGTGAAAACAGTTACCAAAGCTGACTGTTCGGAAAATTCACTGGTCTACAGTAAGGACAGAGAATTTTCATGCTTGATGTTAGAGGAAGATTACTGCTATGCCCAGGAACCCTCCCTATGTCAAATAAAGGCTCAAAAATCCCCAGAAGACCTTGAGACAGGGATATGGACTCTTCATTTTGATGGGGCAAATTCCAGGGAAGGGAATGGTGCTGGCGTTTTATTGATTTCCCTTGCTGGCAGATGGGTCCCACTGTCCTTCAAATTAGAGTATGAAGCCACCAATAACGTGGCTGAGTATGAAGCACTTTTGCTAGGGCTACAGACAACCAGGAATATGAATATACAAACCCTGAAAGTCCTGGGTGATTCAGAATTGGTGGTCCGGCAGATTAGAAACCAATGTCAAGCAAAACATCCCCATTTAAGAGCCTACAGGAATGAAGTATGGGACATGGTGGAGAATTTTTTCTCAGCTTTTAATATTCAGTTCATGCCCCGGGAGCAGAACAGGATGGCAGGTTCACTTGCAGTAGCTGCTAGCACCTTCCGTCCACCTCAAAATCCTCTCCTAAGGTATGAGATAGAAGTAAGGTACAGACCTTCGATTCCAGACAATGTCAAACACTGGAAAGTGTTTGAGGACGATGAACAAGTGAAAATATTTCTAGAGACAGTGGGGGAGTTCTCTAATATGGAAATCGACTGTTGTGAGGAAGATGAGGCTGAGAACCAACCAGAAAACGAGTGGGAAGAAAAAATGGCCGGGAGCAAAGTGTTACAGCTGAAGGGAAATGTCATCCCTAGAGGCCTGGTGCCCTTGGAAAGATTGTTTGACAAAAATGATGTCTCCAGGCAGCCCAGTAAAATGACAGATGAAAACCAGGTAGAGGACCTAAATCTGGGTACTGAGGCTGAACCCAAAATTGTGAAACTGTCCAGAAAGGTCCCGGATGACTACAAAGTGAAGTATCTGCAATTGTTTCAATCTTATAGGGATGTGTTTGCATGGTCCTATCAAGACCTGAAGACATTTGATATTAGCATTTTGCAGCATGAGATTCCCCTGAAGACAGATGCAAGGCCCCATAAGCAGAAGCTCAGGCAAATTAATCCTCTGTTACTCCCTTCCATTGAAAAGGAAATCAAGAAGCTGTTAAAGGCTAAGATAATTGTGCCATTGAAATACTCTGAATGGGTGGCAAATTTAGTCCCTGTCCGGAAGAAAAATGGAGAGATAAGGCTGTGCGTGGATTTCAGAAACTTGAATAGAGCCTCCCTGAAAGATAATTACCCATTACCAAAGATGGACCACATTCTGCAGAAGGTGGTGGGGGCCTCTAGGATGTCTATGATGGATGGTTTTTCGGGTTATAACCAGGTGGCTGTACTCCCAGAGGACCAGAAAAAGACTGCTTTCACCACGCCTTGGGGTACATTTATGTACGCTAGGATGCCTTTCAGGCTGATCAACGCAGGAGCCACATTCCAGAGGGCTATGGACATAACCTTCGTTGGGGAACAAGACAAGTTTCTGGTGGTGTACCTGGATGATATAACAGTATTTTCAAAAGATGACACCGAGCACATTCAACATTTTCAGAGAACTTTTGAGAAATGCAGAAGGTATGGACTCTCCCTAAATCCTCAAAAATCTTTGTTTGCATTAGAAGAGGGTAAGCTCCTAGGACACATTGTAACTAAAGACGGGGTCAAGATCGATCCTAAAAGGGTGGAAGCTATAAATGGCATCTCTCTCCCCAGGAATAAGAAAGAATTCCAGGTGTTCTTAGGGCGTATCAACTTCCTAAGAAGGTTTATCCCTAACTATGCTGAGATATTTAGTCATATAACATATATGTTAAAAAAGAATAATGAGGTGAAATGGTCACCAGAATCGAGGCAGGCCTTTGCCAGGATAAAGAATGCATTTGCTGAGGCTCCTGTGCTGGCAAGGCCAGATTTCACTGAACCTTTTATGATTTTCTCTTTTGCATCACCTCACACGGTAGCTGGAGTTCTCCTATAGAAAAACGAGGATGGGTATGAGCAACCCATTGCTTTCTTTAGTTAGGTGCTTCATGACGTAGAGCTGAAATACAACATACTGGAGAAGCAGGCTTATGCCCTGGTAAAGTCCCTCAAGGCATTTCACATGTATATTCTGCAGTCTCACGTTACTGCTTTTGTACCCACCGCAACGGTTAAGGATATCCTCGTTCAGGGTGACAGTGAAGGGAAAAGGGGCAGGTGGATCGCAAAGATACAGGAATAGGATCTGGACATCAGACCCACTAAGTTAATTAAAGGACAGGGGCTAGCAAATATTTTGTCAGAATCAAATCATCAAGCTTTGGGCATCCATTTATCTATGGTGGCAAATGAAGATTCTGAGGAACTGACAGGGCAGCAAGAAGTGGAAATGGCCACCCAGAAAATACTAATGAAGTATCTTACTAGTCCTTGGTACAAAGAAATAGTTGAGTATCTCCTGACACTCAACTATCCACCCAGCTGTGATATATCAAAATACAGGGCATTAAGGCTGAAATCGCAAAAGTATGTAGTTGCAAATGGTCAGCTATATTGGAGAGATCTTTCAGGCATACTGTTATTGCTCCTCACAGAAGACGAAGTGAAGAACATAATAACCGAATTCCATGAGGGAATCTGTGGAGGACATTATAGCTGGAGGAGCATGGCTCAGAAAATTCTGAAGGCTGGTTTTTACTGGCCTAAATTGTTTGGAGATGTCTTTGCTTGGGTCAGAGCATGTGACAAATGCCAGAAATTTGCTGAAAAACAAAAGTTAGCAGCTCTACCCCTGATTCCTGTACATGTTGATGAACCTTTCAAACAGTGGGGAATTGACTTCATAGGTGAGATTCACCCACCCTCAAGTGGGCAGCACAAATGGATCCTGACTGCCACGGATTATTTCACGAAGTGGGTGGAAGCCATACCTACACGAAATGCTACAGACACAGTGATAATTAAATTCATGGAAGAGAACATTATATCCAGGTTCGGATGTCCTGCTAGAATAGTAACTGACAATGCCCAAGCCTTCAAATCTACAAAATTCGTGAATTTTTGTCAACAATATAACATCACTCTGGGTCACTCTACAGCTTACTACCCACAGGGAAATGGTTTGGCGGAATCATCAAACAAAACGCTGGTCAGAGCTCTAAAGAAGACAATAAATGAAAACCAGAGGAACTGGGATTCCCAACTGAAGTTCGCTCTGTGGGAAAACATGATAACCAGTAAAAGGGCAACTGGAAAATCTCCCTATGAGTTAGTATATGGGCGAGCAGCTATGTTCCCTATACAATTAGCTTTACCTGTTGCTCGTTTCATGCAGGAGGCTCAGGAGGAACCTGATGGTATGACCAGAAGAATCAACCAGCTGGTAGAACTTGAAGAAACGTGTGGTTAGGTGAACCAACGACTTGTGGAATACCAGGAAAAAATGAAAGAGTTTGACCAGCATACCAAGGACAGAAAGCTACAGGTAGTAGATCTAGCTCTCAGGTGGGATGTGAGAAGGGCCGATAAAGGTAAGCATGGTAAATTCGATTCCCTTTGGTTCGGTCCATTCAAGATTACAGAACAAGGAGGAAATAATACTTTTAAGCTGGAAAATTTGCAGGGAGATCTGCTCGACGCCCCTGTGAATGGACAGTTCCTCAAGCTGTATTTTCAGTTCTGAAGCAGGCTGAAGAAGCCTGATTGTATTATATTGTACATTAGCTGTTGTTTTCATTTTTGAATTGAGTAATGCATGAGTCACGATGATTTGTCCAGAGAGAAGTCACAAGTGCTGGAGAAGTGGCGTGCACACAAGATAAACAGGCGGTCTGCGTAGTTCTCGACATGTTCGGGGACAAACGTGCCATCCCCAGGTGGAGCCAATGTTGTTCAATCTTTAACATTAGTCATGGGTGTATTAAAAGGTTGACAAGCCATGTATTAAACTTTGTATCAAGGGGCGAAATATTTCAAAGGTGAGTCGAAAGGAGACAAGGTAATGAAAGCCACACGCGTTAAAGCCGATGGGGAATTAACACAAAAAGGATGAAGTGTAAAGCCAAAAGGCTAATGGGAGATATAAAAGGCAATGGAATGCTGCACTAAACATAAAACCTATGTACTAAAAGAAATTTCCGCCACGTGAGGACGCACGAGGGAAATTCCGAGGGGGTCGAGCAGCGAGGGAAGGAGGAGATCCATACCCTCGCGGAATTGTGACAGCGTAGCGTGGTGGGGACTCAAGGTTAGAAGGAGGTGGTGGGAACATGCCGCGTGGTGCGGTGACGTGGCAGATCGAGAGGTGGACCCTCACGATGGGCAGGTTGTGTTTTTAATCTGCATAAGAGCTCATATGTTTCAGGAGTTATACAGCGCATACGGTAAAAAGGTAAGGTAAAGTTCTTTATGTCAGCTGGTACTGAGACCCGTACCAGTATTACACCCGGCACGAGGCGCCCACCTGCACTCTGACACACCCAATCCTTATGCGCCACGTGCCTCACTGTCAGTGTCCTTAGGACACTTGCCTTCATTCGTTTTATCCATCCGTCTTTTTACCTCAAATTACCCAGTCCAGAGATAACATTCCCTCCGTATTTCACTCCAGTAAAAGGTCGCAGGTTCCTGTCTACGACGTATACCAAGTAGGAAAGAGCGCCTGGTCTACCCCAATAATTGTCAGAGTTCCCTGCGTCGCTTTCCCGAGCAGACTTACCTTTCGTTCAAGTATTCCATTATTCATTCTCCCTCTGTTTTCCTTTCGATTTTTCAAATTCGTGAATGTCGGCCATGGCAAGGGTAACGCCAAAGAAGAGTGAACCAGAGACCCCCCAGGTCCGTGAATCTAGGAATCCCCCCAGTTTCGATCCTCTCATTGACTTGCAAGCTGGTATTTATGACCCCAAATACCCATTCGACATCCGCAGCATTAAACCCTTGCTTTTCAGTCACCATCTTAATAACACAGACCATTACCGGGTTATCGTGTCGGGCCTATACCATCAAATTTCCCCTCAAGTTCATTCTGTGGTTGATTTCATCACCTGGCTCAGAGATGTTTTCGACGAGCATCGGGGCACCTTCACTTACCCTCAGGGGAACAGGGTTCTTTCCCTTTCTCCCGATGTTATCAAGCAAGCCCTCTGCTTCCCTACCAGCGCCACATATGTTAGTTTCAATGACGCAACCTTGGCAGCCCAATTTATCAAACAGCCACGGGAGGCCCGGCGAGCCTTCATTTCCTCTATTACCGTCGACTAGGCTACTTCTCTTCCCGCCGTAGAGCCGTTCCCATTAAGTTTGTTTGTTGAGGAGGTTCAACCCATTCTCTCTCTGATTGCTGGCCTTTTGGGGGTAGGGAGCCCGGAAGACATTTCCACGGTGTGCGTTCATTTTCTATGGCTCATGTCCCAAAAAGGGGTAGTTTTAGATATTCCGGGTTTCCTCTCCTCAACCCTTCGAACCCAATTCCAGGAGCTTCCACAAACCCGTCAGTTCCGTTTCTGTTCAATGGTTTTCTATCTCTTCTTGTACCAGCACGCCAATAATTTTGAGGGCTTGGGGTTAGACAAAGTTTATCTTGAGAATTCCCAACCCAGACCAGTCTTCGACTGGAATTTCTCTGTGCGTCAATTACCTAAGGGGGAGGGTTACTCCAGTTTTGTGAATAGTTTTATGTCTATTGCCTATACCATCATTAATGACTCGCCTTCCCCTAGGGTCTTTCCAGAAATGAAAATTTGGCTGCAAGCGGGAAAATCCCAAAGTACTGGAGATTGGTTTCTATTCGAGGACTACACCAAAATTCGGGTCTATGGAGCCGAAGTTGCCCCCTACCGGCTGCCCGTGTTTCCTGTCCGACGAGTTTATGCACTCGAATACATCCGGCAGGCCCTCAAGGCTGACCAGCTCCATTTTGTTCCTGCCAAGAAGGGCTACATCCTAAGGCTTCCCATTGAAATCGGCCCCTTCGTGGTAAACTCGAGACATGCCCTCCCGGTCGTTGAGAAAATGTTGCAAGGTTTGGACCTAAGGCTGGGAAAAAGCTGGGCATATGACCCTCGAGAAATTATCTCGAACAAAAGAAAAAGGAACAAGTCTGCACCCTACATGCATGAGTCGAGGCCATTTATGGAATGGAGGGCTAATCTTGAAACTTGGCCCTTGTTTTCGCATATGGAGACAGATTCATCTGCTATAGGGGAGGAAGAGAATGTCGATAGAGGCACAAGTGGAGAAGGAGGAGAAGAAGCAGGTACCTCAGGGGCAGCGCCCCCTCCCAAAAGACAAAGAACAGCCTCCAGTGAGGCAGAAGTCATAGGGGAGGAGCAACTGTTGGAACCCTTCACGGTGTATGGTAAACTGGATAAAGGCAAGGCAGGGATAATGGTGCTAAGAGACAGTACCACTTCTTCTGATTTCACAGAGGTCACGCAGGCTATCATAGAGCATACTTCGCCCAGGGCAATTTAAAGGGATCAGGCGAATAAAGCGATCCGCGACAAGTACAAAGCTGAGCTGGGGGGATATGTTGAGAAGTACCATACCAGGCTCTCCGCCTCCATCAACGTGGACACCAAAAGCTTGGTATTGTCTATGGCAGAAGCTATCCTGGATCCTAATTCTGATGTCCCTAGCTATCGGGTGCTCGAGTTTGCCATCGACATGAAGAAGGTACCAACCAACGACATGTGCGACCTGTTCCAGATGGTATGCGATATGATGAAAGATAAACTGATGCAGTTCACCCTCGCGCTGAAGAAATTAGAGAAGAAACATGACCATTTGAGGGCTACCCTGACAACCGAACAAGTTAGCTACCACGCCAGAGCAAATCAGGTGCGTGTCCTCCAGGACCTGATCAAGAGCAAAGATATGGGGGGAACAAATACACAGGCAACTCTCATTGAACAACTGCAGAAGAAAGTTGCATCGGCAAAAAGTCAGGCCCGTATACCAGCCGCCCACCATGTCCAGACGGTTGAACTGGTATAGGTGGAGCAAGAGAAAGCAGGACTGTCCGCCAAGCTATCAAAAGAAAGGGAGGAGAAAGAAAAGATGGCCGAAACAATCAACGTGTTATAGAATAAAGCAACAGAGCTACAAGCTAGATGGGACTCACACAGCTGCCAGCCAACTGTGGTGTCAAGTGGAACTAGCTCATTGTCTGAGCAATTGTCCGCAGCAAGAGCTGAGATTGAGATATTGGAAAAGCAAGCGTCTACAGCAAGGCAAAGGATCACGAACCTGGAAAATGCTCTGGCCGAAAACACCAGAATAGTCGAAGGGTTGCAGAAAGAAATAGAGCAAGAGAAGAAGACAACAGCAGATCAACAAAAAACTATTGCAGACATGAAAAGCCGTGCAAAGGGAAATCTCACCCTTCTCGAGGCTAGGAGTATAATCTAGTCAGATATAATCTCAGCTGTGACTGAGCAATGGGGCTTCTTAAGGATGATGGGGGAGCATAAGTCTGCTATACCCTACCTCAGTAGGAAACTGCAGGAGGCAGACCTTGATCTGTCTAACAGAGCCCAACATGCCAAAGAGTACATTTCGTTCCTCAATGAGCTGGGATCAGATGACATGGAGAAGCACGACATTCCTAGCCGATTCACTGAGGCTATTGAGTGTCGCAAAATTATCAACAAAGAGATGGCCCGAGTCGCAGCTTCGAGAGCTCTCCAACAGGTGGTCGCTAACGTTGGACGATTCGACGAGGTATGGAGTGAGATCATGACAGCCGGACTCCCCTCCTGCTGGGACTCGACCACCCCTTCCGTGCTCTTTCCTTTGGACCAATACACAGCACGCTTGCAAGAAGAAAGAGACCGAACTGACCTTCAGCCGGGCAAAGCAGCTCAACTCAAAGCCGACATGATTGTTTCATCCCTGCGAAAAGAGTTCAACCTCCTCCACTTGATTAAACACAAGCTTCCTACTGGGGCAGGTTTCCACGCCCTCACTGAGGCCTTTGTCGAGGTGGAGGGGTTCTCAGCAATGCCCGAGCCAGCTACGGACAGTCAGCAGAGGTGCGCGCATTTTATGAGCGAGCATGCCAGTTCATCCGCAAACGTGCCCCCGCCTGAATCAGCAACTGCCTCCACTCAGCCGCACCTGTGATTCTTTGTCAACTCATGATTCGGCCTTAACGACCTATTTTAATTTTACTCAGTTAATTTCTTTTAAGTTTCGAGTGGGTTGTTTTCCGCACTCTTGCATTTTACTTTTTCACCAAACTGTTGCTTAATTTTCTGTTTTTAAAAACGGCTGAGGGCCAGATCATACATGATGGGAGGCTTGATTCCTCATCATGAATTTTGCTGTTTTGAAAATGACATTTAACAAATTTTGTTTATGCAAAGAAGATATTTTTCTGAAAAATATCTTCTCGCTGAGATGGAAAGAAGCCTATATAAGGTAAACCCAATGAGAAAAACGGGTTCCAGATTTCCGGAAGAAAATTGCAGTGTATAAGTTTTTGTATACTTGTTGTGAATCATCAATGCAAATACACAGAGCCCGTGGGGTTTCAACGGAGAGAAGTTCTGATTATGTATGAGGATTCCAGTCTTGATGCTGTATAGTTTGTAATTCTTTCTTTGTGATATTGTGTCATTGTTATCTCCATTGTTATCGATTTCCTTTTATCGTGTCTTGGAATGCGAGGAACATGCCAGCTAGAGTATGAATTTATCACTGTCTGATACTTATGTTTTACTGGTACTTGTTGCTTTAAATATGGCTCATACACGATAAGTCGTTTCGCTTTTCATATCATTCATATTTCCTCTGTATTAAGTATTGTGAAATGTTACTCTTGCTAGATCAATGGATATGTATGGATTCTTAGCTCTTAAGCCCATATCATGTTGAATTTGGTTTTCCGAGCACCATTTCATTGATAGTTAGTACTCCCCTACTATTTTATATGCTCCAAATATCTTTTGTCTAAAGTATCTATATGTTGTTGAGAACCTGGCCCTCTACGATGAAAGCTGTCTCTCAGTTGTCTTGAGTATATATGTGTTGAAGATTCATTTCTCGTCTTTACACAGTCTTTACAGTTTGCTACAATCCGAAGGTCATTTGGTCCCACCCATGTGATGAAGTTTTACATAATTTGATAAGGTAGAAAGAGTCTGAAGCTAATACTGAGTCTGAAATGTATTCTATAATCCTCTACCGTTTAAGATGTCCTAGGCACTGGTCTTTAACAACTCAGGGCTGTCTCTAGGAGCTACAACAGTTACTACCAGAATAGAGGATATTTGCCTTAATACAATCGAATAGTTATTCCAAGCCAAAGAAACTTATTGCAAAATATCAGCAGAGTTATTACAAAGATGACACAGAGCCTTAAAGTCAAACAAGTCATCCCAGCGAGCTTATTACGTAATGTAAAACAATTAATACAAAGGAATATCTGAAATCTTCTCCATTGAGCCCATCAAAGGCCGAGAAGCATTAAAACTGTATTAATTGAACTTAGAAGATCTTTTATCCTATCCCACCTCCTCATTTCTTCTATAAATACGTCTGTAGAAGATGAGGTAATGTTGGTTATTTCATATCTGTTGCCTGTAAATAGTTTATTGAAGCTATTGTAAGCTCTGTTTGTAATTGAAGATACCTAAGTTGAGATGAAAATTTCGAAGCTGTAGAGAACCATTGGACTTGAAGATTGTAACTGGTTTGAAGTATCAAATACAAGCTGATTTATGGGATCCTAGTCTATGTCAACGGTGATGTTTTTCTTATTGTAAATTGTTATTTTATTTATGTTTCCATTCTGTCCATATTCTCTGATAAAGAACATCAATTATAGAGTTAGGATTTACTGTCAAAAGTACCCTTCTCTTACTGATAAGCTGTATCTACATGTTTTCTTCCAAATTGTGTTGTTTAAGAATGATTTAATTCAGTCCAAACTGTTAGGAATGCTGGTGTTCCCTCGTCCTATTGTCTAAGATAGATATTGTTCTTGAACGTTATTTCCAGTTCTTCCAAGTAAAGTTGAACTAGGGAAGTCTATGGTGAGCCCTGTCCTCTAGTTTTATCTCCAAAGGTTGTCTAAAAGTTTCCCTAAGAGTATGTCGAAAGCATGCTAGGTTGAAAGTCCTTACCTGATCTTAGACTATTCTTTGTTATCTTATGTGTTGTCTTGAAAGTTTGCTAAGTAAAGCAGAGCTAGGGAAGTTTATGGCGAGCCCTATCCTCTAGTCTCTTCTCCAACAGTTGCTTTGAAAAGTTTCCCTTAGAATATGCTGAAAGCAGGATAGGTTCAAAGTCCTTACTTGATCTTAAGTTATTCTTTTTCGTGTTTCAAATGTTTTCTATTGAAAGTGCATCAAAATTTTTCTAGTTTCGAAGTACTTACTAGATCTTAGATTACTTTTATGTCTTTCTTAAGTGTATGCCGAAAGCAGGATATTTTCAAAGTACTTACTTGATCTTAGGCTGCTCTTTGTTCTTCATTTGTTTAATTCCCCTTCTTATTGTATCATTTCATTCCATAAAATCAACTTTAAAGAGATCCTTAGACATAGATGACTTGCCCCATGGACCACTCTTGAACCTTGTTTTTTCAATTAAATCCTACTATGACTCCGTAGCCCAATGGATTGAAGCTGCTTCTTTCCTATCTTCTTAGTTGAATCAATATTTAACTTTCATTCACCTTCACCCTTCATTTAGACTTCCTTCACCTTCACATATCTTTGCCCAACCAAAACAAACAAAAACCTCATTATTCATAACTAGCCTAATATCACACATAAAAGCCTTAAAGATAAATCAATCTTTGCACTTATAGAGAGATCCCTCTCTGGATTCAGGAGGGCTAGATCCTAGAATCCCAAAGTGGTTCAAGTGTTCTCTATGCAGTTTGTATTTTCTAGTCTTGCAAATTACAGGGAGCTAACATTTCTGGCAACTCCGCTGGGGATTTTCTGAGCAAAGTTCATCCTACATACTTTTGGAAACTCAGGAAACCCCTGATTCAATGAAAATTGTTGTGTTAGCCAGTTGAGCCACCAGAACTAATATTTCTGGCGACTCCACTGGGGATTCTGAGTAAATTGCATGTCATACATCTCTAAGACCTCAGAAAACCCATAATCTCCTTAGATTGGCTTCACAATAAACATAGTGGTGGACCATAAAACATTTTACCTCCAAAAGAGCTAAAAACTTCCACCTGGTGACTCCACACTCAGAAACTCCCAAGAGACCAAATGATTCCATTGGTAGAAGACCTTGAACTGATTGAACAGACACAGTGACCTCTTTTTCCAATTTACAAACATGGATTTAGATATAGACCCAAAAGAAAAACATATGGTCATGATGGAAAAATTGATGTACATGCTTGGAAAGAGAGTGGATAGGTTTATGGCTAATCTAAACATTGGTGATCTAGAGCAACATATGCCTTTCCTCGAGCAAACACAAACTCTCCCACTACAAGACATGTATGATGAACAAGATTATAAAGAAAAAAATCAAGAAAAAATTCTAATCATGATGAAAAAAATGATGTACATGCTTGGAAAGAGAATGGATAGGTTGATGGCTAATATGAATATTGATGATCTAGAGCAACCTATGCCTTTCCCTGATCAAACCCAAGCCCAATCTCTTCAAGACCAAGATACTGATCAAGACATGTATTATGATCAACACTTCATAGAAGATGATGAACAAACTTACAAAGAAAACAATGAAGAAGGTGGTCAAGAAATGCTTGATTGCCTGCCTATGTATTGCACTATGCTGATAAGAGAACTTCATGACCTAAATGCAAAAACTTATAGTGAGCAGCGCTTTGATGAAACATGTAGCTACTTTCAAAACGCATAATCTGATGTAGGAGGAGAACCAGCTCATATAGGGACTCCCCCTCTAGATTATAACCCATATCAGATTACACAAGAAGTGTGACACCCCGATAATGTGCAAGAAACAACTCATGAACCTAGTATGCAAATTGAATATCATAATAATCATGAGGAATTTTTTACACAAGAAAATCAGGGAACAATAGAAAATCCTCAAAGTTTCCCTGCAAGCACAAGTGAAGTTCCCTTAGAAGAGGCTCAAAAATACATCAGGCCTCAAAATCAGCTAACACAATAGAAAGAGGACTGCTGTGCCTCTGTCCTAAGCAAAAATAAAATTCCTTCTCTCTTAACAGAAGAAGAGATTGATCTAATATTGGATAGACTGCCAGCCTCCAAGCCTTCATTTGAACCAAACGCTTCTGCTCATCTACCTACTCCATCTTGCTGTCTTGAAACAAAAAATAAACTTATAGATCAACTAAAAGAAGAGAAAACTGATAACCCAATATGTTTTATTGGTGAAATTGTTTATTCTGATGATTTTCCAAATTTTAATCAGTCTTATGATGATGACGAGTTTCAAGCAGAAACTAATCATGCAGGGAAACCCGCGTTTGATTGGTGTTATGAGTTTCACCATCATTAGCTTGAAAGCAGTAATCAGCCATTTCAATCCATCATAAATAGCTTTCACATAATTGGGAATCAACAGCCTTTCAACTCAAAGGGTGAAGAGAAGAGAAATGAAGAAATTTATGAGAAAGTCGAAACCAAGGAGCCTTCTCTTGAAAAAGAGGAAACCTTTGAAGACACCCCTGCTCAAGAATATAATAACCTCTTCACAGAGTTCATTCCACTGAATCCGAGCATACCAGGGCTACAAGAGGACAACACTGCCAAATATGATGAATCCTCCAGTTCAGATGATGATGAAGATGAGGGAGAAAAGAAAATAGAATACTGTCCTACTGAGGATATGCTATCTTTTCAAGAAGAATCTTCTTCCTTTACTGATATCAATCTGTCATTCAAAGAACCTGAACTTATATCAGAAGCAAGCATAGATTTAGAGAAATAAGAAATTTCACTGCTTGTTGTTTTGCAGGTTAAGAACGATGACGCTTCCAAGCAACGTACTGAAGAGATAGTCCTCAAAGCTAATGACTTGGAAGCAGACAATCTACCAGACATGGAGGGCCAAAAAGAAGAGAACCTTCATCTTTTCTTTGTTGATCCTTTGTGTGGAAGTCCCAACTGGCTCAAATTATCAAGCATGGATCCTTTGCAAGAGCCAAAGACATGAAAAGTTGTCACCTTCTGTGATAGCCTTGGTTTTGAAGATTAATCTTCAAAATATACTATGGATAACTCTAACAAGCAGCTAGAGTTTCTTCTTCTTTATGACACTACTCAATTGGCTACATTGGCACTTTTGTATCATATGAGAATGTAAATACTCCAACTTAGAATAGGTTAGATAGGAATGTCAATAAAGCTCAGTTTTGAGAAATTAGATAGTTGTTGATTTTTGTCTTGAAAGAAAAAGAAAAATACAAAAAAAATAGAAAAGGAAAAGAGGGCAGATTGTAAAAACAAGAAAGGTACAGCCCCATACCAAAAAAGAGAAACAAAATCTGAAAGTGTGCAAGCTCAAATGCCACTCCTAAGAAACACACAACTAGTTAGTCATACAGCCTAATCATGACTAATTAGTTTTAAATTTACTGCTGATAGGTTAGTGAATTCAATTTTCCAAACAACTTAATCTTGGCTTATCAGTTAGATAGATTAGGATAGAAAAATAAAGGTTCAAACAAGCTCAAAATACGAACCTCAGTTTTCAAAAGAAGAATGGCTCTAAACTGTTTAATTTTAGAGTCAAAGACATAAGCAAATTGGTTCTAATATGCTCAAAACTTGAACTAGATAGCAGAGAAAAAACAACTCAAACAAACTAAAAAACAGAGCTGAAAAAAAAGAGAAGGATGTGCTTAAAACTTTCAGATCTTAAGCCTTCACCAATTTGATTTAATTTTCTGCAAATAATAATCTATGTGCAACTTGTTTTTATGCCATAGATCAACAACAAGTTAGACTATTCAATCCTAATTTGCATGCTTTTAAATTTCTGTTTTAGAAGTTAGAGAATAAAAATATGTTAGACTGTTTAATCCTAACAGATAATAGATTAGGTAGAGAAGCATATGAACTCAACTATTTAATCTGAGTTCATGGAGAAATAAGAAGTAGACTTAGATTAGTTTTTTTCTTTCAAAAGAAAAAAATGTTTGTAAAAAGAGTTGCCAATCCAAATGCACTCTGAAAGAAGAATTTTTTTTAGATTAGTAGGATTGGGTAGGTAGAAAGCTTGTGTTGATGAAGTTCCATTGTTTTTTCATGGCTGCTAACATTTTCAGAGCAAAAGAAGATCATCCAAGTGAAGAAAGTTGTAGCCCAATGGATGAGGCACTGATTAGCCCCCCAGAGAATACAAGTCTGAAGTTCTTGATGCCTTCAAGAAGGCACCATCCTGATGTGGAGCCACTGTTAGCCACCTATAAAATTTGTCATATCAAATGGTGGCTAAATCATTTTTGAAGCCTTCAGGAAAAAAATTTTATTGCCAAATTGTTAGTTCTTGAAGTCTTGTGAAGACATCTTATCCTCTGATTAATCTTCACTTCTGTTTCCCTCTTAATTCTAAAAATCTTTTGTTATCCTGAAGAAAAGACTGCTGCAAAAATTCCATTTTTCCCTCATTTTACCCCTCCTTTCACTAATTATTAACCTCCATTTAATCCCCTTTTTCCTTATAAAAATTCCTCCATTTTCATCATTTTAACCTTTAAAATCACTTTAAAACCCTTCTAAAATCATTTGGACTCCTTCCATTGGTTTTAAAGAGCCTTTTTTCCTCTACCGAAACCCTCATTTTCCCTTAAAAACTCTGTTTAAAAAGCCAAAAAACAGTCTTTTTAAACAATAGGCTTAAGCCACTTTTTAGCTAAGCCCTAAACCACTTCCCCACCATATACCCATGCCCGGGACCAAGAGTTAAAGTCTCGAGCGCTTATCGCAATTGGAAACTTTCGATGGATGTGTTTCTTTGTTTAAACGAAAAGTCCTGATGCGATGGGATCCTTTGTATAAACCCCCGATCCCTTTGCCTCTTCGCAAAACCAAAGGCCCCATAATCGAGTGCTAAGCACTATAAATAAGCTCGCCCCGACGCATTTTTCCCTTTGTATATTCATAAAAGCCCATTTTTCTATGTTATAAAAGAAGCCCGCCGGTTTGTTGTTTAAACCAATCTCCACCGTTGATCTTAAACCCATCAACGACCTGCACAATCTCGCATCGTGGATTTCCATCAGGCGCATTTTAATATTTTATTGCCCCTCCCGATTGGAGATCTCCCGATGGCTTCTCAACCGTTGATCTCCCCCGCCATTCCCAGATTCGACGGCTCGCATTGTTCTTCCCCTAAGCCCTTTCCCCCGCTTGCGACCTCCTTCGATTCATTCTCCGCCATCGATCTGATCCGCAGATCGACGGTCTACGTTCAATCGCATCGGATATTTCCTGTGCGCCTTTCCTCTCTACTCCTCCGATCACAAACCTTTCGAATGCATCTGGGCCGTCCATGCACTTAGATCTGATGGTCTAGATCGATCCCCACAACCTTCGTTAAAATTCATGAAACCCCGCTTTATAATGTTTTTTCAGCCAATCTCCGCCGTTGATCTCTGTAGATCAACAACCCTCATTAGCCCTTTCTCCGCCCAATGGCCCTCATTAGCCCTTTCTCTGCCCAACCCTACCTCATATATTATTTCGTTAGCCCCAAAGATCGATCTCGACTGTCCATATTGAAGATCCAACAGTCTAGATTTATCCCGATAGACCCAACTCTTTTGGGTCCTACCCCTCTCAGATCAGATCTCCGCCGTCCATCCCCTGATCGGACGATCCAAATTAAAACCGCCCCACATCTTATCTCCCAAGCATCTATCCTCCATCGTGCTCTTTCCACAATCGTTCGATCTGAGGCCCTAGATCTAATGGCCAGCGCGAAGTTTCGCGTAGATTTAAGCCTGAACGATAATTCCTAGATGTCACGCGATATAAGTGGTTTTCAAAAGGTCATGTGTCGGCCTCTAAAGCATATCGCATTCGAAAAGGTTAAACCGCTTATCCGCCTTTTTTCTACGCGAAACCAGTGGTTTCTATAGTTGAAACCGCTTTCCCCTTTTCTATTGCATTTCATCGCGTTCATTTCCCGCCGTTGATCTCTGCAGATCAACAGCTCACATTCAATCTGACCATTGAAATATCGCCCTCCGCCATCCTCCAAGGGATTTCACGGTCAACCTCCACCATTGATGTCAGGGGCTGATCCCATCCGACAGCCCATAATCATTTCGGAAACCCCGAGTTTCCTTTTAACCTATTTCCTCCGCCAAAGGTATTTTCACCCTTTTTCCTTTGTATTTCTTCCATTTCGCGATAAAAGTGGCCCTTTTACATTATATTACCCCAATCAATCACGATTGTTGATCTCTGCAGATCAACGGTCCCGACTTAATTTCTCCACCGTTTGTTCCAACTGCCTCCATTTGACCCCCCGCGATCAATCTCCACCATTGGATGCTTTCATCCAACGACTGTGCTCTAAACCTAGGCCTCCAAATCAGTCTGACCCAAATACGAAGGATTTTTCTAATATTTCTTGGTTTATGCAGGTTTTAAAGGTTTTTCAAATATTTTAAAGAAAAATTGAAGGCCGAGGGTGACGACCCTCCAAGCCTTTATTCATCAAAAAGGATCGTTCCACAGGGTTTCCCATCAACGTTTGTCAGTGCCTCATGAGCGCTGGCAACATTAAAAGAGCCCACTGTAACACCTGCACATCAACAAGACACAACAAAGCTAAATCAAAACAAATATTATCAGTGTTAAAGATTCAGTCACAGCAGAGATGAAGAATTGAAGGTTGTTTGCACAGTTTTGAGGGATTATGTCTAAAATCGTCAATTAAAAGCCTAATCCACTCAATTGAAGACAATTTAAAGAACATAAGACACAATTAGGCCTAATTAAGCCTGATACACAGAACTAAATCAAATTAACAATGTTTAAAGAAAGACAATCAGATCTATCAATCCGAGAAAGCCTCCACTACCATATCAGAGGCTAATTGAATCCTCTCAGCTACCAAAAGCCACCTGTAGCCTCAAAGAATTCAAAAGACGACATAGTCACTACTAGAACAAAGGATATTTGCCTTAATACAGTCGAACAGTTATTCCAAGCCAAAGAAACTTATTACAAAATATCAGCAGAGTTATTACAACGATGACACAGAGCCTTAAAGTCAAACAAGTCATCCCAGCGAGCTTATTACGTAATGTAAAACAATTAATACAAAGAAATATCTGAAATCTTCTTCATTGAGCCCTCAAAGGCCGAGAAGCATTAAAACTGTATTAATTGAACTTAGAAAATATTTTATCCTATCCCACCTCCTCATTTCTTCTATAAATACTTCTGTAGAAGACGAGGTAATGTTGGTTATTGCATATCTATTGCTTGTAAATAGTTTACTGAAGCTGCTGTAAGCTCTGTTTGTAATTGAAGATACCTAAGTTGAGATGAAAAGTTCGAAGCTGTAGAGAACCATTGGACTTGAAGATTGTAACTGGTTTGAAGTATCAAATACAAGCTGATTTATGGGATCCTGGTCTATGTCAACGGTGATGTTTTTCTTATTGTAAATTGTTATTTTATTTCTGTTTCCATTATGTCCATCTTCTTTGATAAATAACAACAATTATAGAGTTAGGATTTACTGTCAAAAGTACCCTGCTCTTACTAATAAGCTTTATCTACATGTTTTCTTCCAAATTGTGTTGTTTAAGAATGATTTAATTCAGCCCAAATAGTTAGGAATGTTGGCATTCCCTCATCATAATATCTAAGCTAAATATTGTTCTTGAACGTTATTTTCAGTTCTGCCAAGTAAAGTTGAACTAGGGAAGTCTATGGTGAGCCCTGTCCTCTAGTTTTATCTCCAAAGGTTGTCTGAAAGTTTCCCTAAGAGTATGTTGAAAGCAGGCTAGGTTCAAAGTCCTTACCTGATCTTAGAATATTCTTTGTTATCTTATGTGTTGTCTTGAAATTTTGCTAAGTAAAGCAGAGCTAGGGAAGTTTATGGTGAGCTCTATCCTCTAGTCTCTTCTCCAACAGTTGCTTTGAAAAGTTTCCCTTAGAATACGCTGAAAGCAGGATAGGTTCAAAGTCCTTGATCTTAAGCTATTCTTTTTCGTGTTTCAAATGTTTTCTATTGAAAGTGCATCAAAAGCTGGCTAGTTTCGAAGTACTTACCAGATCTTAGATTACTTTTATGTCTTTCTTAAGTGTATTCCGAAAGCAAGATATTTTCAAAGTACTTACTTGATCTTAGGCTGCTCTTTGTTCTTCATTTGTTTAATTCCTTTTCTTATTGTATCATTTCATTCCATAAAATCAACTTTAAAGAGATCCTTAGACTTGGATGACTTGCCCCATGGACCACTCTTGAACCTTGTTGTTTCAATTAAATCCTACTATGACTCCATAGCCCAATGGATTGAAGCTGCTTCTTGCCTATCTTCTTAGCTGAATCAATATTTCACTTTCATTCACCTTCACCCTTCATTTAGAATTCCTTCACCTTCACATATATTTTCCCAACCAAAACAAACAAAAACCTCGTTCTTCATAACTAGCCTAATATCACACATAAAAGCTTTTAAGATAAATCAATCTTTGCACTTATAGAGAGATCCCTCTCTGGATTCAGGAGGGCTAGATCCTAGAATCCTAAAGTGGTTCAAGTGTTCTCTTTGCAGTTTGTATTTTCCAATCTTGCAAATTACAAGGAGCTAACACCGATTACTCACGCGACTTTCTCCTCTACTTGGCAGCCTCACCATCCTCACTTGGCATGGTTCTGGTTCAAGTTCACAATGACGATAGTGAACATGTGATATATTACTTTTCAAAATGTCTCATCAGACCCGAACTATGATACTCACATGTGGAAAAACTCTCCCTTGCAGTGGTCTTCACTAACACTCGAATCTGACACTATATATTACTACGTCAGACTACTGTTATTGCTTTAGAGAATCCCATGAGACACATTTTGTCTCACCAAGTTATCAGAGGAAAATATTCCAAATGGATAGTGATCCTCCAACAATTTGACATGGTTTTCACTGCTTCCAAAGCAAAGAAATCTCTAGTCTTCGCCAAATTACTGTCAGATCTTCCCAGAATCGACCTAGGAGATGTAGCCCATGATCCATTTATTGATGAATCCATCTTCTTAGTCGATTCTTCTGATCCTTGGTATGGAGACATGTTGTTCAACCTCCAAACTCAACGCTTCTGCCCAACTCTCACATCGGACGACCGCCGTCGTATTCGCCACCAAGCGAAACACCACCTTGTACTCAACAATAATCTATATCGTCGTGGTGTCGATACTATTCTTCGACGTTGTCTCACTATTGATGAAGCAGAACGCGTTTTAAATGACTGTCACGCAGGGGCGTGCGATGGTCATATTTTTAGCATAGCTACTGCCCAGAAAATCTTACGTGCAAGCTATTATTGGCCCACTTTGTTTAAAGACTGCATCACAGTCGTCAAGAAGTTCCATCCATGTCAAATTTTCATGAAGACAATGCATGCTCACCCTGCCCCCCTCCACTCGATTATCTCCATTGGTCCTTTCACTAAATGGGGAATATATTTTGTTACATGCAACCCCACTTTGGTCGACAGACACAACTACATTGTCATGGCAGTCGATTACTTTATGAAATGGGCAGAAGCCATTCCCACTTTCAGAGCCGATGGAGAAATCGCTACTTTGTTCCTATTCAATCAGGTTATCTGTCGTTTCGGAGTACCCCTTTCAATAGTCAGTGATCATGGATCACATTTTCAGAACCATATGATGACATAATTAACTTCCATGCTAGGATTTTGACAAGATCAGTCTTCATCCTACTATCCACAAGCGAATGGCCAAGTCAAAGCCGTAAATGGCATCCTCAAAACCATAATTTGTCGGTTAGTAGGCAACCATAAAACCACATGGAATCGGAAGTTATATTCCGCTTTATGGGCGTACCGTACGTCAGTCAACTGCCACAGGTTTCACGCCATTCCAACTCGCATTCGGTCTAGAGGAAGTACTTCCAATTGAGTGTGAAATTACATCACTCAAGCTCACTGTTGAACTCCTACCTAGCACCATTACCATAGAAGAGCGCTTGCTCTAGCTCAATCACTTGTTCGAGACTCGTCGAGATGCCACACTAGCACTCGAAGCCCACAAACGCTGAGTCAAAGCTCAATATGACAAATCTGTCAAGCCTCGTTCTTTTCAAGAGGGTGATCTTGTCTTAATCTACGATCAGAGACACAACCTCTTGGCGGCAGGAACACTTCAACCATTATGGCTTGGTCCTTACGTAGTCACCAAAGTCCTCTCAAAAGGAGCTTATGAACTTTAGGACTGCAATGGAATTCCGCTCGCGGAGCCCCACAACGGCCTCTATCTGAAGAAGTATTTTGCTTAGTTTCCCACTAGGCATATGCTTTGTAATTTTATGTATATAAGTTTTGCCTATTGTTTTGATGTCTCTGGATATTTTTGGGTTTTTGAGGTGTTTTTTCTCATATACAATCTTTTTCTTTCGCATAGATGCCGTCATCCTCCTTATCATACGTCAGATACGCGGACGGTGCTAGTCGTCACACTAGACACATTGCTTCAGCTTCTTGGGTTCTCTATACACCTGAGTCAGAAATTCTTGATTTTGGGGGAATTTTCCTAGGTAGTGCCACCAATAACATTGCCAAGTACATGTTGGTGATACAACTCCTCACGGAAGCTGCATCTCGTGACATCTCCAATTTAGTGGTCAGGTTAGATTCCCAACTCGTAGTTATGCAGTTGAACAATCATTATCACGTTCATCATCCGGCCTTGTTACGTTATTTTTTAAGGGTACAACTTTTAGAACGTCAGTTTCAAACCATCTCATTTGAACAAATCCCTAGAGGATTTAATGCATTAGCCGATTCATTGGAAAACTATGTATTAGATTGGCATTTGTCACATTTGTTATAAAAATATTTACACATGAGTATATATTTTTCCCCATAGAAAATACATAAACATTAAAAAACACATAAACAAACAAAATCGCCAAAATTATGTATATATAAATGTGTCGTGTCCAGATCAAAATTACATCAAAAAATCTCCCAAAACTTGGGGTGTTTTACAAAATTTGGCTACACTAAGCCTCGCTATGACATTTACACATCTCCTCCTCCAGCTACGACTGATGCTCAAAATAGCAAACAATTTCCCTGGCTATCCTCCTGAGAGGCACCAGGTATCTCTCCGGCACACCCAAAGTATGTCGCTGCAGATGAACTGGAATCTCTCTCATAGGAAGAGGTGGTACACCCATGCTTAAACCCTCCAGGTTCTTGGAAATATCATGCAAAATCTAGGTATCATCACTCTCTCCGGCGGCTTCCGCATCCTCTGCTGCTGCACCAGCCCTAGGTAGCTGTAGTCCTCGCTGTGCATAACTAGGGGCTCTGTCTAGGCGAACAGGTGCCACATCTGTGTCAAGCAAACAAGCTTCATGTCAAAATATTTTTTCAGCCATTTAACCAAAAAAACAAAAAAAAAATTGCATAAACATTCAAAAGACAAAAAATACTTCCAACTACACTGATCAATCCTTCTCTTACCATCTAGACCCCACTGAGTGCCCGGGGGCAACACTAACTCCGGATCTCGTGTAAATTTCATCCCCGCATAGGGATAGTCCTCAAGCATGATGATCTGGTGGTTAAGCCAATCAAAGAACCCATCATCAAAGAAATAACGGATGGGACCCTCTCCCGTCCGCGGTATCAAAGCTTCCCATCGAGCCTATCTTGGCTCTCGCGGGCCCAATACATCCGTAATCATCATGGGTCTCAAAACCGACACTCGCTCTAGTAGGAAGGAAACAACTAGTGTCCCATAAACAAACTCTCTCTGAGTCAGGGTCTTACATGCTGTCAGCTCTGCACGAACCCGACGGAAAACACCTTCACACCAGTCAAAAACCTGGGGCTGCATACAATCTAGTGCTGACAAAAACTGGGCCTTGGTGGCCACGTGCTGTCTCTTGGCCCCGGGCAAGCAAACTATCATCCATAACAAAGACCTCAGTGGTCTCGCGGCCACCCGTGCAATAGGTACCCGGTTGCTAACTGCCATAGTATCACGTATGAAATGAGCAAGGATCAGGTCAGCAATAGTACAAGGATCTGCCCTGGGCCCGATCAAGTTAGGCCTTGGTCCACGGCACGACAGACCAGTCAAAAAATAGATATCATCTTTCTCAATCGAGAGCTCATTGCCCCCGATATGAAAGACATGCTGGCGATCATCCCACTGTTGTATTATCCACCTCATAAGGTCTTCTTATCCCCAACATACTTCAGCAAACCACACCTGTGGAGAACCATGAACGTAGCTGCATCAGTGAACATCTCACGTTATTCTCGCTCATGTTCCCTTTCTCGCCAAATACTCATGATGAACAGCTTTATACCTGCAAAATCAACATTTTTTATGGATTAGAATTTTTTTGGAGTGCTTCACAATGATAAACAACAAGTTCTTAAAAACATAATTGCGCCTAACGCGGGATTTAATGCCCAACAATGCGTGCTAACACGTTGTTTATTCACGGGAGGTGCGTTTAACGCGGGCAAAGCACTGCTAGCCCATGTTAGCCGCTTAAATTTTTTATGGCTTGCTAAAATCCCTATTTTGAACCCACAGAACAAGTAAAAAACATAATGAAATGATAGTAGGAGGTTCCAGCTCTTCCTGAATCTCGCGGAAGGAAGAATCGTTGCCCGGATCATCTGCAATCGCTAGTAGTAATTTCACCACTTTTTTACCCCAGAGCTCAATCACGGCATTCAAACAGTGAAAATGAGGGTCTCCAACCTTCTTATATCCATTTTTGGGGGCAAAGATCCACTCAGTTGGTCTAACAAAGTAGGGAATTCCTGCTGCATGTTTGTCACAGCTGTTATTTTCGATTACCGATGTTCTGATGAGTTTTCATAAATATCTATATGCAGAAATGACCAATCAACGATCAAGAATCGAGCCTTCTTTTTATGGTATTTTTCTAGCTCGTTAAAATCGATAAACCTTGAGCTTTCTTCTTTAGGCTTGTTAAAACTAACATGAAGAAGCAACGAGCTTTATTTTTAGGAAACTTTTTTCTATCTCGTAAAACCGAAAAAATCCCGAGTTGTTTTTGTCGGGCTCGTTAAACTACCATGACAGAAGACTATGAGCCATTATTTTCATATTTTTCAAAGCTCTTTAAACAGAAAAAGTAACTGATTTTTTCTCCGTGTGACTCGTTAAAACTTCATGGAGAGCATCGAGTTTTTCTATGTTGGACTTGTTAAAATTTCATAAAGAATATTGATTTACTTTGTCTCCTTGTACTCATAACAAAATGAGGTAGACGTCCCTCTGTTACACAGTGATTTGTCACCGTCCCTACCATTCCCCGTCCCACACAATGGAGGACCCATTTTGTGACCTGTGAATAGTGTCATGCCTTGCAAATACCATTATTGCATCCCTTTCCATGAGGACAACATTCTTTCTGTTGATCATTTCCTGAGCAGACCCCTAAAAACACCTGTTTTTGCCTTGGCGCTGGTAGCCCATTATGTACTCGCGCCAAAGGGGGGAAATTAACACTGAGCCCGCGCCAATTGGCGCTTTGTCCCAGTTAAGCACCCACACCAATCTGCTTTTGGAAAGTTTTTTAAAAAAGGAGGCGAAGTTTCGATTACAACAACTTCGTGGATGAGTCATCAGGAGTGGTTTCGACTGAATAACCACGGCCTTCCTCCTTTGGCCTCTTGTTTCCATCATATGGGGAACCTCCCAAAGGATAAGGCCTCCCTTCCACTATTGTAGGGATCCCAACCTCCTCCTCTCCTCTATAAATATAGCCTTCATCCATTGATGAAGGGGCTGAAGGGCTAATAGTCTTGAAGTGTCTAAGCTTTGAATCTCCAAATTCCCAAGAGCCTTTGTGCCGTAAGAGCCCTCTTTCTTCCCTTAAGGCCGACTCAAGTAAGGAGACTATCGTCGAGAGACTCTGGAGAGGTTTTCCCTTTCCTTGGCGAGCTTTGCGAGACGTGAACGACTGGAGACCCATCCGAAGGAGACCGCGACGTCAGAACATTGGTTGTACTCTCTTTCGATTGTTATTTAATGAATGATTATGGTTATGGTTCCACTCTGTTTTCACTTATGTTAATATGAGTTATATCCTTTCTGACTGATATCTAGTTGCGTATTCTGGATTTTATGCTTGTATTCGTGTTGTTTCTTGCATGTGCACGTATTCCATCCGCGGAGATCGTGGAGGGATTGTGATCTGCCAAGGCTGAGGAACGGGGACGCTCTCTTTTACGAATCATAGCATTGGACTCCAGGTAGGCCTCCATCTTTGGTCTTTTATCCGTAACTAGGAACTTGCGCTGTAACATTTTATGATTGTTGCTAGACCCCTGCTGGGCTAGTAGGGATCGCCTCTGTCCGCAGAGGGGATTTACCTCCTCAACAATTTGGCGACTCCGCTGGGGATTCGTCTAGTTTTCACTGTCTCGTTTAGATTGTCTCGTTTTGATTGTTTTATGATTTTCCTTGCTTGGTTAGCCTTTTGGGCTGGCTCTTTTTGTGTTTTGGCTTTTGGTTTAGCCCCGGAGGATCAGATCTGACCTCTGCTTTTCCGAATTTTCACCTTTTCATAGTTGGCTTGATTGGCACGAGTTTAGCCCTGACAGTCGCTCCAGTTGGCGCAGTTTGCCAGTTCATCACTCGCGCCATTCCCTGTTTGGCGCGGATTATAGCCAGATAGTCGCGCCATTTCCTGTAGGTGCTAAGGTTTACCCTTGTTCGGAAGCTTCTTTTGGTCAGTACTTTGCTTCTGGGTTTGTTTTGGATTCTGCTTGAAGTGGTGAGTCTGGTCTTGGTTGGGAGAAATTCTTTGTTTTTTTCATTTTCAGGCGTTGGCGCTTGTTGTCAGTTAGCAACCCGCGCCAATTAGCCATTGGCGCTAGTTGTCAGTGATCAAGTCGCGCCAATTGGTGCCAATTGGCGCTAGTTGTCAATGGACAAGTCGTGCCAATTTCAGGGTGTATGAAAATTGAAATTTTTTCCCTTAATCCTTCACCAGTGTGTCTTTCCCTTCGGGTCTTTCCTCCGTATGAGCATAGATTACATTGCTCATTATTTGGAATGTCTTCTTTCTATGATTGTTTGATGTAAAAGGGAATGAATGCCTTGTTTTGATCTCTTGCTTTGGAAGTCCTTTTTGTGTTTGACCGCATATGTCTTGTCAAATTTTGAGGGATTTTGTCACAAAGTATTTTGAAACAACGATTGCATTCTTAGTGTTTGTTTGCATCCCTTTTTCTTTCATCCTTCATTAAGAAGATTTGCGTTTTTTAAGTTTTTGTCTCATCGTTTTCTTTTCGTTAAAATGCATTAGATCACATTGCATTGAAAAGTATTTTTTGAGATACATCATTGAACTTAGATTACATTGTTTAATGATTGAAAACTAAAAATCGCTTTGAGTGCATTCTCTTTCATTAAAAGCTTGCATTAAGTAGAATTTAATTTTGTCGAAAAATGCATTGAGTGCATTCTTATCATTTGAAAAGGAAAAGGAAATTGTGCATAGATTACAATTGCATAGTTTTCGAAAAAAAAGGATTTTGCATAGATTACATTGCATTATTCGCTTCGTTGAATGTTTGAAATTACTTTCGGATAGTGAAAGTCATCTAGTTTTGAAATTTTCGTTTTCAGTATTGTTGTTTATTGCATCATTGTTTGAAGCTCTTCCCTTAACTAGATAGCATTCATCGAATTGAAAGTTTTCTTTTCTCATATAGCTGCATACAGGAGAGTGTCATGTGACATACGGTAGGGCCTTGAAACTGAAACATAATTGAAGATCAACCATAAAATTTACTCAATTTACCTAAGGAAGCATTGAAACATTAACGAAATATTTAGAGGTCTAGGCTAGAGACGTGTTCTAGCGTCGTTAAACCTAGTAGTTGTCGTTTGCCTCTTAGATTTAGACAACACTAGTATGGACTTGTGCTCCCCGTACCGTCGCGTATATAAAGGGAGACCCCACTAGGTTGCTATCCTTTATCCGTAGGAAGCCGAGTCTGCCGCCTTATACCCGTGATACACTGGACACAGCATTTGGGGAGATTGCCTGCACGTACGTTAAGTCCTTGGTTGATTTCTCTTTCATTTTTGAAACCAAGGTGTATATTGCAGTTCACGGTTATTTGGTACACCCTTTGCTTAGCATTCCTGAGTAGTCAGTTTGATCTTTTCTGACTCTTTAAATTTGAAAAGGTCATCAAGCGCTTGTCCTTTCACGCTTGTTTCCAATCTGAAAGTGATAGAGTCACCTTTTGCCTGTTTCTTGACTCTTAAAATATGAAACGGTAGAGTTTTGTTTCAATGTTTTAAAAATTAACTGCCCACGAAATATTCCTAGTTAAAGTTAGTTTCCTTAGGGTGTTGTTCTGAAGATCGTTTCTAATGGAAACTTTTCCGGAGTTCACCAACCAAGGAATCCCCTCCGATGGGAATCCTGGTCCTTTTCCTCCTTTTGGGAATGTTGGTGCTCCTTACATGGCAACGTTGTCCCTTCCTGGGTTAACTGTTGGGTTGCCTGTTTGGTTGTTTTCAACCTCTGTGGTCTCGAATATCTCCGCTACTGTTCAATCAGTTCCCCCACCTGAACAACATCATGTTGATTCCAAGGTGGACCTCTCCCCTTCTTCGCCTGTTTCTGCGTCCTCCTCTTCTACTTCGCCTGGTGAAAGCCTGGATTCGAGTAACCAGGTGGTTAAGAAGAAGAAGAAGAAGACAAAGAAGAAGAAGTATGATAAGCGAGAGGCTAAAAGTGCAGCCACTGTTTCTGAAATATCTCCTCTCGATAAACCTTCCAACCCTCCACGGAAAGTCAAGTTCCCTTGCCTGTTGTGCACGGGAGACCATCTTCTTCGAGACTACCCTGGCATCCCCAAGGTGCTCGAAGCATGGTCTGACGGCCGTCCGCCGTTGCCTTTGGCTTCTAGGAGTCAGGTTGGGGGCACGTCTTCAACTGGTACTGATAAGGATCTTAAGAAGCAGGGTAAGATTACCAATCCCTGTAAGTTGTGTGAAGGGCATCATGCCATTCACCTTTGTCCTTATATGGATGAAGCCAAGCGAGTTTTGGACAACTCAACTGTTTCTACACCACACCTCCCGGTTGGTTATAAACAGCTTTCTTTGATTCCTCCACTAGCTAATCCTACGATTGGTCAAGAGTCATCCTTGGTCGATCCCACTCCCCCAGAAATTCAAATTCACGAATCCGTCCCTGACCAACCATTGGTCGTAGGATCAGTTGAACTGGCCCCGTCCGCGGTGCACCAGGTCTTTTATGTCGAGAGTGGATCTCACACCCCCCATGTCCTTCTGATTTCGTCAGATTCTTCAGACTTGGAGAAAGATTCTCCTGTCCCTGTACTTCCAGAAGCTGCTCCCCCACCTCCCATGATGGAGGCTCCGGAGGATATCCCTCCCGCCTTCGAGATGGAGATTATGGAGAATGCTCCTTCTTCCGTAACACCAGGGGAAGACCATCTCGGTTCGATGGTAGCCCTTCCGAGTAGTCTGGTCGCCTCCTTTGATTGGAGTCGATTTGCAGGATTCCGCCTTCCATCTTACGTGCCTTTCGAGATCACAGTACAGGCTCTTGGTCTGGTCGTACCCAACACCATTATAGACGAAGGCACCTCTGTTAGTATTCTATCCTCAACTACTTGGCAAGCTTTCAGTTCGCCGCCGCTTGTGCCTATTACGCAGAATCTGTTGGCATTTAACAGAAGAACGAGTCAACCGTTAGGTATCCTTCCAAGGTTACCTATTACTTTGGGAGGTAAAATCGTCCATATGGACGTGATGGTTGTTCCAGGCCCCTTGGATTTCAATCTACTCTTGGGGGCGCGATTACACCTATGCCATGGGAGCACTTGTCTCCTCCCTCTTTCGTGTGGTATGTTTTCCGCATGAAGGAAGGATTGTGACCATTGATCAGCTTTCATTCTTTGGTCCTGATGTGGCAGCTAGCCCACCATCATCCCTTCCTGGTTTTTATCCACCCGTTGTATCTGCCCCACCGCAGGTCAACTATGTGGCTACCTACCCCATGCCTGTGCTCAGTGATGATGCCGTTGTGCATCAGGTGTTGGGGGCATTGGGTCCAGACTTCCAGGATGTTTTCCTTCCATCGAGAGGGGAACTCTTGGAAGCGATGACTTCTTGTTCATTATGATGAGGTGGTCGAAGCACAGTTCATTTTCTTGTGTCAAGCTCCTTAAAAAATGAAACAAGCCAGTCGGAGCACAGTTCATTTTCTTGTGTCAAGCTCCCTAAAAAATGAAACAAGCCGGTCGGAGCACAGCTCATTTTCTTGTGTCAAGCTCCTTAAAAAATGCAACAAGGTTGTTGGAGCAGAGTTCCTTGTCTTGTGTCAAGCTCCTTAAAAAATGAAACAAGGTTGTCGGAGCAAAGTTCCTTGTCTTGTGCCAAGCTCCTTAAACCATGAAACAAGGTGTCTTGAGGATAGTTCTTGTAATGTGTCAACCTTGTTAAAATAATGAAACATGTTCTTGTTCAATTCGAGTCTTTGATAAGTTCTCGTAAAATCCCAGTCGAGTCTGTCTCTTGATCTCGTAACTTGAACCTTCACTCCATCTGCCTTTCATATGGATTGAAGCTTGGGGGGCATGTACCTCGAATTGAGTCACCATGTCAGCATGCTTACTTTTTCAAGCATAGTTTGTTTCCGTTTCAAGCTTGTGTAAAAATGAAACTGCTTCAAGCTTAGTTTATCTTTGTTTCAAGCTTGTGTAAAAATGAAACCAACTTCAAGTAGAGTTTTTTGATTTCAA
Source organism: Pinus albicaulis (assembly GCA_034641835.2). Classification (NCBI taxonomy): domain Eukaryota; kingdom Viridiplantae; phylum Streptophyta; class Pinopsida; order Pinales; family Pinaceae; genus Pinus; species Pinus albicaulis. The sequence goes on from CM076580.1 coordinate 1,474,602,805, forward strand.
GCTTGTGTAAAAATGAAACCTTTCCCTTTACCTCTTGTGATTTCCATTTTATCAGCCTGTTTTTGCCAGATGAACCTTGGTTTTCTCACTCCATTGTCACTATCTGCTTGGCCGATCATATGCCTTCACTTGGTTGTTTTACCTGTTCCTGAGGAACCGCTGCGATGAGTGGTCTTTGTTAGCCAGCCTCTTGACTTTTATCATGTTTTGAGCAGTTCCACCATTACCGGAACCAGTAGCTACCCTTTATACCACTCGTTCCTCCAGGGGGAGTCAACTTTCAGCTCTTTTCTGACTCTCTAAACATGAAAAGATTGCCGAGTCCCTTGTCGTTTCGATCTCGTTAAAGTGGCTACGAAACGACATCTACCCAGTATACGTTTACCCCTTTTTCGGGCTGGGATGGATTATTTACGAAAAAGGAATACCCTAGCCTATCGCGACTAGGAGGTTTTCTCGGATATTGTTTTCTACCTTTTCAGGTCCAAGGAACTATCTACGAAAAGGGACTGCTGGAGTTTACTTTTTTGCTGTCTTTTCAAACTCTCTAAATATGAAAAGGCGCTGAGTTCTTCCTTTGTCAGACTCGTTAAACCCTGATGACATTGGACTCAGTCGAAATGACGTTGTCCGAGTTTCTCCTTCATAGGGCTTGTTAAACGTACTAGGATGGATTTGCCCGAAGGGCGGAATTATATTAGAAGCATATGCTATCCCCTTCAAGCTTGTTATAAAAAATAATTGGGGTACTCGCCAGAAATGGTGGGGGAAAATGGAACCATCTGCCATCGTCATCTATGAGATGTCCCTCTTGAACATGACACTCATTCGCATTCGTGTCGGGTTGGGGACATCTCATCTCGTTGCTTCACTTTGCCTCCATGGCTTTGGGTAATCTCTTTTGACCTCTCATCTGTTCACTGCCTCGTCGCCATGACCTCTGATCCGTTGATGTCAAATACTGCCAAGTCCATTGTCGTGCCGTTTGTATGTTCAAGAGAAGTTGGCCTCTGCAAATTTCAACCTTCCTCTGATTCTCATATGACCCTGATCCACAACAAAACATTATGTTCCTCTGCCTCGTGTCGATGATGTGGGAATCATTATGGCCCACCTTCGATCATGGTCACTTCCTGTCGACTTCAACTCATTATCCAGGAAGTTGGTCTAGAGACTCTTTATGGTACCTTGGAGCCTGCATGCCTCAATGGCAGGTTCGTCGCATTCGACGTGAGGTTTTCATCATTGGCCTCCGATTGAGTGATTCTAAGTGGTGTGATGTTCATGCCAACTCATTGATTCACACGCCGTAGATTGTACCTTCCGTCGTACCTTGAGGGCCATTTGCCAGTAGAGTGGAAGTAGCATCGTCACCACCATCATCGGGCCGGTAATCGACGACCAACGACCCATGTTCACTTCGGGGCCACCCAGTCCACAGACTCAACTTGTACTTTGTTTGGTTCAGACAGAGCGCAAGAACCCGGATTGTGTCTCGTTGTAATCCAGTTTATCAGGATTATTATCATTATGTATATGGTTCATTGATTACGGTCGCGACCATGTTCATTTATTCGATCCTCACGGATGGCCGCGCCCATACCCTGATCCGCATTATAGTGTACTCTTTTTGATGGTTGTGCCCATACCACATATACATCATGTACTTGAGATATCAGTTGTATCTTTCTGCGCAAGTTTTCCGACGGCGGGCCTTCAGTTGAACATGTTCTCGTAAAGCATTTCACCCCTCTCTCTCGGGCCTCATACTTTAGGGGGCATCTGTTACACAGTAATTTGTCACCGTCCCTACCATTCCCCGTCCCGCACAATGGAGGACCCATTTTGTGACCTGTGAATAGTGTCATGCCTTGCAAATACCATTATTGCATCCCTTTCCATGAGGACAACATTCCTTCTGTTGATCATTTCCTGAGCAGACCCCTAAAAACACCTAGTTTTTCCTTGGCGCTGGTAGCCCATTATGTACTCGCGCCAATGGGGGAAAATTAACACTGAGCCCGCGCCAATTGGCGCTCTGTCCCAGTTAAGCACCCGCGCCAATCTTCTTTTGGAAAGTTTTTTAAAAAAGGAGGCAAAGTTTCGATTACAACAACTTCGTGGATGAGTCATTAGGAGTGGTTTCGACTGAATAACCACGGCCTTCCTCCTTTGGCCTCTTGTTTCCACCATATGGGGAACCTCCCAAAGGATAAGGCCTCCCTTCCACTATTGTAGGGATCCCAACCTCCTCCTCTCCTCTATAAATATAGCCTTCATCCATTGATGAAGGGGCTGAAAGGCTGATAGGGGGGAAGTGCCTAAGCTTTGAATCTCCATATTCCCAAGAGCCTTGTGCTGTAAAGAGCCCTCTTTTCCCTTTAAGGCCGACTCAAGTAAGGAGACTATTGTCGAGAGACTCTGGAGAGGTTTTCCCTTTCCTCATGTAGCTTTACAGACTCCAACGATCGGGGACCCTTCCAAGGAGATCAAGAAGCCGTCGAACATTGGTTGTACTCTTTCGATTGTTATTTAATGAATGATTATGGTTATGGTTCCACTCTGTTTTCACTTATGTTAATATGAGTTATATCCTTTCTGACTGATATCTAGTTGCGTATTCTGGATTTTATGCTTGTATTTGTGTTGTTTCTTGCATGTACAGGTGTCCATCCGCAGAGATCGTGGAGGGATCGTGATCTGCCGAGGTTGAGGAACGGGAACGCTCTCTTCTACGGATCATAGCATTGGACTCCAGGTAGGCCTCCATCTTTGGTCTTTTATCCGTAACTAGGAACTTGCGCTGTAACATTTTATGATTGTTGCTAGACCCCTGCTGGGCTAGTAGGGATCGCCTATGTCTGCAGAGGGGATTTACCTCCTCAACACCATCAAACATAGATTTCTCATTTTTCCAAATTTGATGGACTAACTCACGGAAAATGAACCATTTCAGGCTTACTATTCTCCCTTTTTCGTGCTCGGTTATCAAGACATGACAAAGGTACCCCCTGGAGTTGTCTTTTTCGACATTTTTCAGACTCTCTAAATATGAAAAATTCACCAAGTTTACCCATCTGGACTCGTTAAAATTAATCAGATGGTGAAAAAAATTGGACAAAATGGATACTACTTCTGCTACATTTAAGAAAAGATGAGTTGGCAGCAAATATCTTGAACATGGCACTTCCCAGGCAACTCTTTCACTTTTAGCCAAACCCTACCATCTATGATTTTAGCCTTCGTCTCTCAGTATTCTTACATTGGTCAAAAATCCTAAATACTCTTTGGTGTTCATTAAGCCTAAGCTGCCTAGTACCCTGTTAGAGTGCCTTCTATTGTTCAAGCAGATCTCGCTATCTACTGCTCCTCATATCAACCAAACCGATCATCATGCCAAAAATTATTTGTCATCAGTTATTCCCATTTACTCTTCATATTCTCCATTAAAAACAACATCATCTTTTCCCGTTTCATGTTGATTGATGTAGGACGCCTCAATGCTTACCTTTTGACAGGTCTCTTCCTATCGACTGCAACATATTATCTAGGAAATGGACCCAGAAACACATCAGTACCCAGATACTTGCAGACATTAGTGGCAGGTCATCTTGTATTTAATTGGGGGTCTTCATTTTTGGCTCCTGATCGAATGATTCTACGAGTGTTTGACATCAACTCCTTTTATTCACACTCGCTAGATTGTACTGTGCATCTTGGGGACCATCACCATTATCGGTGGCCACCCTCGCGTCTGCTAACAGTTTTCATTACTGACTGGTAATCAGACGATTTCCCACATGTTCGATGATAGATCCTCCATTCACATGTAAGGAAATATGTAGTTTAAGTGAAGCGATGGCCAAGACCTTGGGGCGAAGGTTACATCATTACAGTTGTGTTTCCTTCCCCAAGTTGCGATATTATTTATGGAGACAAATTTTTAGTATTGATCCTGTTCTGATAGATACTTCCACGTTACGATTATCAGTGGACACACTGTTCATATCTCTATTTTAGAGAAATCATATTGATTAGCTACTGAGCATGGGAATGCCCGACTCAAGACAGATACTATATTTTCCGACATATGTTGTTGTTTCAAGTTTTCCTCAGTCCTCCAATATCTCTAGTTCTACTACACATATGATAAAGTATTTCGGCCATCGTCTTCGTCTCTGACCTCACACTTTAGGGGGAATCTGTTACAGGACAAATGATTTCCTCATCAGCTTAGAGGAGAAGGTAATATGGAAGAAAGAAAGTGACCTAGACAAAACCTATTTCTGCCAAGGTAACACACCCCATGAACTGATAAGCTACGCTATAATGCTTCTGATCCATGTAAAGGTCACGTTAGTGACTAGGGAAACACTCTAGTTTTCCCAGAGGGTAGCGTTACCCGTGTTTAAACATCAAATAGGAAAAATCCCGCCGACAATGATTGGAAAAACCAAATTTTTCTCATGGAGAGTTAGTAAAAAATAGAAACTGAACGGCACTAACCTCTTATTAGGCCTTACCAAAAGCAACTAGACTCTCAAAGAAGGAAAAAGCATGTAAAGCTAAGGAAACATCTTGGTTTTTTCCTTTTCAAAATGGTTGAAAGAGTTGGGTAAGATCTGCCCTCTCCATCTCCTATAAAATGCAGTTGTGGGTTACTAGTCCAAGGTCGAAGGTTTTTTGAATACATGTGGAGTAGAGTTACGTTGTTACTATATGGTAGTTGAGGACTGATAAAGTGACATTGAGAGCTTACCACCTTGATCACCATCACATACAAGGAAAGAGAGAGAGAGATTGGAAGACTAAGGAGAGCTTGGTCCAACTGACTGTTGTAATCCTCCTTTTTATAAATCAATAGAATTGTATCTATTTTGTCCATTCTATGCTTTGATATTGTCATTATTTTCCAATTTTTAATATAGCATGATATGAATGGCTTAGATATGTGTTATTTTATGTTTATTATATGTTGATTTGAGTTAATAAATAGTATATTGTTGTAGAGATTACACGAGTGCTTTGTTTGATTGCAGGACCCGAATTTGGAACTAGTGAAGGAGGACCTCTGCCTCGCTGCTCAGTGTTTGCCAAAGGATCTGGGATCAGAAAAGAGGTAATCTCTCATCTTGTTTTACTAATTGATATAAATCAGCTTGAACATATATGTAGTATCTTTGTGAACTATACAGCTAATCTGACTGTCTGCCTCGGGCACTAGAAAGCCTAGAGAGGGATATTTGATAACCACTACCAAAGAATATTACCATATAGCACACATTCATCAGATAGATGTGAAGACTATTGATCAGCGGTTGTCATTGATGTCAACCCAAGCAGCACCAGGGGCTACCCCAATATTGCATGGGAATTTTGACTTACCAAATTACTATATTCAAGGTCAAGAATGTTTGAAATGGTTTCTACTTGTCCAGATGTTTCCGTTGATATATGGCACGCAACGTAATTCTTCACGGTTTGAGAGATATTCATGTTTGAAGTTTGTAACCCCAGTGAGTGGGCTAAAACCCCATGGGGTTGTGGCATGGGTCATTGAAAAGTCAACAATTATTAAATTTTAAGCTCCTAAAATCCCCCCCACGTTCACTTGTTTTAGCCCCTCTCAACCTAAGCATTTATATAAATTGTCATCCTCATATCCTCCTTATGTAGGGATTTCGCTACCTAAAACAGGTCATTGTGGAATTTGCGCTCTAATTTTTTTTTCTACGAAGGTTCAGAAGCTGAAAATTTTATGAGGTGAAGCTGAAATTATATGGAGTCTCCTGTAAAATTTCATATCAGGGTGCGCAATATTTTCGGAAATATAATTTGTGGAAGTTAGTGTTTTTGCAAGCTCCTGAACTTCATCTCAAATAAGTGACCTTGGGAAAATCGTCATAACTCTCTCTTTGAGTATCAATTTGGAATTATGTAAAAAGTGGCAGATAGTGCATGAACTGTAGTTTTCGCTATATCAATTTCAGAGCCAAATGAAGAAACAATGACACGTGGCACTCCGTACAAGTTTGCTCTACTGAAACAATCCATAATTAGGTCATTGTGAGAGATTGGGCTTAAATCTCTCTTGAAGAATCCAAATTGGATCAGACCTATGGCATTGGAAAGAAGACTCAGATTAATACTATAGAACTGAAAATCACATATTGGGGAGTTGAAATAACAGAGATACACCAGATTCAATATCGAGATCCTAGAAGGCAAGAAAAATCTAGATCATGTGTTGTTAAGGGCTGCAAAGGACCAGAATTTCTAGGGCAGCAAAGTGAAGCAAGGTGCAACAAAGGGTAGCATGACAAGAGCAACAATCAAGGTGCAGAACAACAACAAGAAGTTCAACACATGAAGTCTTCAAGTGGGCAGCATGGCATACAGCCATTGTAAAGGTATCATTGTAAAATTTTTACAAGTGTCTATCTGCCAAGAGTTGAAGAGGCGGTGTCGGGAGGTCTAGGATCATCATTAGATGGTTGTGTCATAGTTGGGTTTATGTTCCAGTGTGTCTTCTTCTTCTACATTATTCTATATCATTGTAAATTGGACCATTTTACCTGGTACGAGAGTCCATTCTTGTTTTATTCTTCTATAGGGTGGTAGGGTGGTGCTAGGCTGGTGCATGAAGTCATCAACAGGTTCAAGCCTGTGAAAAATTTAGGGTGGTAGGATGGTGCTAGGGTGAGTTGTAGCTCATTAGGTGTTGGGGCATCCGTTCAGTTGACTACTAAAGAATCTAGAGCATTGGAGCATCCATCTAATGGTAGCTGGAGAAGAATGCTTTTCTAGATTCTAGGAAGTTGGAGCTTTATTTTCAATTGGAGTTGAATATTAAAGAATTATTAGAAAAGCATTCAAGTGGTTTTTGTCCCAGAGAGAGTTTCCACCTTAAAAACTGTGTGCATTTGTGTTTCTTTGTTTACTGCTATCATTGTACAAACACTGATAATAATTGAAGATTAACTATTGATCTAATTGAAAGAAATATTGATTCACCCCCCTATCAGTATTTCCAACAATTGGTATCAGAGCTTGGTTCATTCAATAGCTATTTAACAGCTGGAAGGAGGTCATGGAGCATACCAAGAATGGTGTACCTCTGTTCAATGAAACTAATTATGCACTCTGAAAAGGAAGAATGGAGGTCTATCTCTTGGCGCAAGGTTACGAAGTATGGGAAACTGTTCAAAATGGATTTACATCAACCGTGGATGAACAAGGTAAGAAGAATTTGGTAAATGATGCAAAAGCAAAGAATATTATTATCAGTGGACTTATTGAATCTGCTTATCATAAGGTGTTGGGTTGTAAAACCACCAAAAATGTATGGGACAAGCTTGAGAATATATAGAAGGTGAATCAAATGTCAAAGAAGCAAAGCTTCAAATCTATAGAGAAAAATTTGAGCAACTCGGAATGAAAGAAGATGGCAACATTGTTGCATACTTCCAATACATTGATGAAATAACCAATACTCTGGGAGGATTGGGAGAGCCAGTTGACGAGAAGACTATTATACGAAAGATTATTAGAACGTTACCAGGGAGATTCAACCCAAAGGTATCGGTCTTGGAATACAGTGCAAATCTAGACAAACTCAGCAAAGAGGAATTAAATGGAGTTATCATAGCATATGAAATGAGAATTGATGAAGAAGAGGGTACTTTGCATCTAGAAACTGCGTTCATTGCATCTAAGAAAACCAATAAGGACAAACAACCTTCAATTGAAAAGACACGCACTTGTAAGTGTGAAGAGAATGGAGATGATGAAGAAGGTATTTCAGATGAAAAATATTCTTACTTTACGAGAAAACTAAAAATTGATAAGGGAAAATTCAAAGGTAAACTTCCATTGATATGTTTCGGCTGTGGTGAGGTTGGGAATTTTGTAGCAAAATGTCCGAACATAAGTGATGGAAACCCAAAAGGAAAGAAAGGCTTTAAGAAATTCAACAAGCAAGAAAAAAAGAAAGGATCCAAAAGGAAATTTCTCTCTAAAGAAGATAGGTCATCATTCGATGAAGACATTGACAGTGAAGAAGAAGCCAATGAGAGAGTATTGTTTTTGGCCAAGCACAATAAACAAGAGGTATCAAACAATGAAGAAGAAGGGTTGACCATAGAAGACTTTTCTAAGTCGGCAATCAGGCTTATAAAAGAGCTCAAGGCTGAGAAGATTCATTCCAATAATCTTGAAGAACAAGTTTAAGGTCTCAAAATTGAAGTTTAAGAACATAAATGTATTGAAGAGTCACTTCAAAAGAAGTTGGAAGAAAGAAACCAAGAAATGGAAGCATTAGAAGTTGAAGTAGTTTCTTTGCGTAAGGAAGTGAAGAAGGGAAAAACTGTCCAAAACTATGCCAACAGCTCAAGGGCATTGGAAGAAATCATCAACAATCAACGATCTTACAATGACAGAACTGGCCTCGGTTACAAAGAAGAAGAAGCAGGACCTTCTACAACAAAATACAATCAACCTATGATATCTGACATGCATGAAGACTTCATTGGAAAAGATTCGCAAGAACATCCTTGGAAGATGATTCCTCGATGAAGATTTCCATCCAGGTACAAATTTTTTTTTCATGGCTATTGTTATTCATGTGGAAAATTTGGTCATAGAGCTGTAGAATGTCGCACATACCCTAGGAACCAATAAAATTCCAGGATATCCTTCAAATATGAACCTCACAGGGCTCAATGAAACATCAATAGATTTGAACATTTAAGAAATAATATGGAATGTTACAAATATCAGAACTTTGGACATATAGCGAGAGACTGCAGACTTGAAAATCCTCCAGAAGAATCTTCGAAGCCACAGAACGAACGACCATGGAAGAAGAATAAGATTGATAATTGTGCTCTTGCTCTCAAGGCTCAAAACAACAAAAATGTGTGGTATGTTGATAGCGGTTGCTCAACGGATATGACTGGAGATAGAAGGAAATTTGTATCTCTAAAAGAGAAGAAGGATGGAACCATATCCTTTGGAAATGATGGATCTTCAAATGTTATAGGATCAGGTATTGTCACTCTCGGAAGCAAAGATGTTATAGCCAAGAATGTTCTATTGGTTGAAAACATGAATCACAATCTGCTCAGTGTTAGAAAAATGTGTGACCAAGGACACACAATGCTATTCAACTCCACAAAATGTGAAATCAGGAAAGGCAGGTATGGTAAAATTGTGGCTACAACAAGTCGAGCTCCAAATGACATATATGTTCTGGATGAAGCAACTAAAGCATGTCCACTAGCTAAAGAAGATAAAAGCTGGTTATGGCACAAAAAAATGGGTCACATAGACTTTGACAATCTTGTCAAGATAAGAAAAAATGAAGCAATACGAGAAATGTCGAAAATCTCAAAACCTTCCAACACACTGTGTGAGGCCTTTCGGCACGATAAGAAGACAAAAGTCCAATTTAAAACAAAAGAACACTTTGCATCACATCCATTGGAGTTTATACATACTGATCTATGTGGTCCTGTGAGAACAAAAGGCTTATATGGAGAATTATATTTCATGTTAATGATAGATGACTATACCAAGATGACAGCCGTCAGTTTCCTAAAGAAAAAATCTGAAGCATTTTAGTGGTTTAAGATCTACAAGGAGTTGGTAAAAAATGAAACTGATTTGAAATAAAGTGTCTAAGATCAGATAATAGCGAAGAATTCACTTCCAAATTATTTCAGCAATACTGTGACGAAAATGGAATAAAAAGACAAATTTCAATAGCACGAACACCTCAGCAAAAGGGAGTTGCTGAAAGAAAGAACATAACCACACAGGAAATGGGTAGAGAAACGTTGAAGGACTCAAAATTGGATGAAAAATTATGGGTTCAAGCAATTGATATGACAGTCTTCATTATCAACCGAAGTCTTTTGAGAAATAATTGAAACAAGACCCCATATGAATTATGGAAAGGAAAACTAGCTAATGTAAAATATTTCAGAATCTTTGGAAGAAAATGTTATATCAAAAGAGAAGATCAAAATTTGGGTAAGTTTGAATCACGTGTTGATGAAGGTATATTTGTTGGTTACTCACGCAAAATAAAGGCCTATAAATTCTATAATCTGAGACAAAAACAGATAGTGGAGAGCATACATGTTACATTTGACGAAGATGGTGTTATAACGAATAATGATGAGGATCTATAATATTTGAAACTTGAGACAGAGGCTGAAAAAGACACAGAGAAAATTCTAGAACAAGAAGCAACTATCAACCAGGAAGAAGTAAATAATGATCATCAAGATATACCAGAACAACAACAAGAAGCTCTTCCAAAGAGAAAAAAAGAATGGATTCAAAAGAACCATCCATCAAATCAAATCATTGGTGACATAAATGAAGGTCGACATCTTCGTTCATCACAACAAGCTCACATTGCTTTTCTAGCAACCTTTGAGCCTAGTAGTTTTGAGGAAGCCAGCCAGAATGAACGTTGGGTAGTAGCTATGAATGAAGAATTGGATCAAATCGAGAAGAATAACACCTGGGAATTAGTTCCACGACCAAAAGATAAAAATGTCATTGGGAATAAATGGGTGTTCAGGAACAAATTGAATGAAGATGGACATGTTACCAGAAACAAAGCAATAGTGGTTTGCAAAGGATATGCACAAGTGGATGGAAATGATTTCGACGAAACATTTGCACCAATTGCCAGAATGGAATCCATCCAAATGTTTCTCGCCTATGCATGTTCAAGAAAAATCAAAGTCTACCAAATGGATGTTAAGTCAGCATTTCTGAATGGCGAATTAGAAGAAGAAGTTTACATCGAACAACATGAAGGTTTTCTACTATCAAAAAAAGAAGACTATGTTTGCAGGTTAAAGAAGGCTCTATATGGTCTCAAGTAGGCTCCCAGAGCATGGTATGCTCGTCTTGATGGATATCTACGTCAACAAGGGTTCAAGAAAGGTACTGTTGATAACAATCTTTATGTACAAATAGATAAAGATAATTTAACAATCGTTGAGGTATATGTGGATGATAAAATTTTTGGTAGCAATGATGATCAACTAAGTAAGAAATTTTCTACAAATATGCAAAGTGAGTTCAAGATGTATTTACTTGGTGAGAAGACATACTTCTTAGGGCTTCAAATATCTCAGCAAGAGAAAGGAATATTTATATGTCAAGCCAAGTACATGAAGGAAATGCTCAAGAAATTCAAAATGGAAGATTGCAAACCTGTTCTTATTCTGATGGTAACATGTTGCAAATTGAGCATAAATGACTCATATAAGGATGTGGATCAGAGGTTGTACATATCTATGATTGGTAGTATTCTATATGTAACAGCCTCTCGGCCAGATGTTATGTAAGCAGTTGGACAAGTAGAAAGATTCCAAGTAGCACCAAAAGAATCACATATTATTGTTGTCAAAAGAATTCTTTGATATCTAAAGGGCACTGAAGGATATGGCTTGTGGTATCCCAAGGGTAACTTATTCAAGCCTTTACATATGCATATTGGGTAGGAAGTGTTGATGATCGTAAGAGTAATAGTGGAGCATCATTCTTTCTAGGTGGTTGTCTTGTATCATGGTTGAGCAAAAAGCAAACCTCAATCTTGTTATCTATAGTGGAAGCATAATACATTGTAGCAATAGCATGTTGTACTCAAGTCCTTTGGATGAAACAAACTTTGCAAGATCTTCAAGTCCAATTCAGTGAGCCTATTCCCATATTCTGTGACAACACCAATGCCATCAGCATCTCCACGAATCCTGTCATGCATTCAAAAACAAAACACATTCCTATCAAATATCATTTTGTTAGAGAACAAGTCACTAAAAAGAATATCAAACTTGAGTATGTTGGTACAAAAGAACAAATCACCGATATCTTTACTAAACCTTTACATCGTGAAGCATTTGAATATATTAGCCAGAAGCTTGGGATTCTCTCAAGTTCTCATTAGATTTTCCTTCTTCAGAATATAAAGGGGGAGTGGAAGTGTGTACAGGTCTGTAGGATGGTTGTGTGTCAAGGGGAGTTACCCTTTTACATTGAGGTCAAAGGGGGAGAGAATTTTGTAGGAAGAGGTGTCATGATCGCAGGGGGAGTACTTGTGTTGCCATCAATGCCAAAGGGGGAGATTGTTGATCAGCGGTTTTCATTGATGTCAACCAAACAGCAACAGGGGCTACCCAAATATTGCATGGGAATTTTGACCTACAAAATTACTATATTCTGGGTAAATAATGATTTTTATGGCTTCTACTTGTTGAGATGTTTCCGTTGATATATGGAATGCCATGTAATTCTTCACGGTTTGAGAGATATTCATGTTTGAAGTTTGTAACCCTAGTGAGTGGGCTAAAACCCCATGGGGTTGTGGCATGGGTCATTTAAAATTCAATAATTAATAATTTTTAAGCTCCCAAAATCCCTCCCACATTCATTTTTTGAAGCCCCTCTCAACCTAATAATTCATATAAATTGTGATCCTCATATCCTCCTTATGTAGGGATTTCGCTACCTGAAATAGGTCATTGTGGAATTTGTGCTCTAATTTTCTTTCTACGAAGGTTCAGAAGCTGAAATTTTTATGAGACAAAGCCGAAATTCTGAGGAAGCTCCTATAAAAATTTCATATCAGGGTGCACAATATTTTCGGAGATATGATCTGTGGAAGTTAGTGTTTTTGCAGGCCCTTGAACCTCATCTCAAAGAAGTGACCTTGGGGAAAATTGTCATAACTCTCTCTCTGAGTATCGGATTGGAATTATGTAAAAAGTGGTAGATAATGCATGGACTATAGTTTTAGTTATATCAATTTTAGAGCCAAATGAAGAAACAGTGACACATGGCATGCCATACAAGTTCACTCTACTGAAACAGTCCATAATTAGGTCATTGTGAGAGATTGGGCATAACTCTCTCTTGAAGAATCCAAATTGGATGAAACCTACGAAATTGGAAAGAGACTCAGAGTAATACTACAGAACAAAAAATCACATATTGGGGAGTTGAAATAATAGAGATACACCAGATTCAATATCGAGATGCTAGAAGGTAAGAAAAAGCTAGATCATGTGTTGTCAAGGGCTGCAAAGGACCAGATTTTCTTGGGCAGCAAAGCAAAGCAAGGTGCAGCAGAAGGTAGCATGACAAGAGAAAAAATCAAGGTCCATAACAATTTAGGAATTTCAGCACATGAAGTCTTCAAGTGGGCAACACTGCATACAATCATTATAAAGGTATCATTGTACTAAGTCATTGTAAATGCATCATTGTAAAAAATGTACAAGTGTCTATCTGCCAAGAGTCGAAGATGCGGTGTTAGGAGGTCTAGGATCATCATTATGTGGTTGTGTCATAGTTGGGGTTATCTTCTAGTGTGTCTTCTTCTTCTACATCATTCTATATCATTGTAAAGTAGACCATTTTTCCTGGTACGGGAGTCCATTCTTGTTTTATTCTTCTATAGGGTGGTAGGGTGGTGCTAGACTGGTGCATGAAGTCACCAATAGGTTCAAGCCTGTGAAAAATTTAGGGTGGTAGGGTGGCGCTAGGGTGAGTTGTAGCTCATTGGGTGTTGGGGCATCCGTTCAGTTGACTACTGAAGAATCTTGGGCGTTGGAGCGTCCATCCAGCAGGAGCCGGAGAAGAATGATTTTCTAGATTTTAGGAAATTGGAGCTTTATTTTCAATTGGAGTTGAATATTAAATAATTATTAGAAAAGCATTCAGGTGGTTTTTGTCCTGGAGAGGGTTTCCACCTTAAAAACTGTGTGCATTTGTGTTCCTTTTGTTTACTACTATCATTGTACAAACACTTATAATAATTGAAGATTAACTAATGCTCTAATTGAAAGCAATATTGATTCACCCCCCCTCTTAGTATTTCCAACAAAGACTGTGTTCCTTAATGGGATCATTGAAGAAGAAGTGTACATTGAGCAACCTGAAGGATTTGAGATCTTTAGCAGCGAGTTGCATGTGTGCAGAATCAAAAGAGCGTTGTATGGGTTGAAGCAAGCACCCTGTGCTTGGTACGCTCGGATCAACAACTATTTCACTGGACTTGGCTTCACCAAGAGTGAGGCGGATGCAAGCTTATACCAAATTGTGGTGGAGGGTAAGATTTTAAGAATTTTTATTTATATTGATGATTTAATACTGACTGGTGATGAGTAGACGATACACTCATGCAGGGAGGACCTTGCAAAGGAGTTTGAGATGAAGGATATGGGCCTCCTTCACTATTTCCTTGGATTTGAAATATGGCAGCGAGAAGGTGAACTTTTTGTGTCTCAAGGCAAGTATGCAAGGGAGATACTCAGTAAGTTTCACATGGAGGGTTGCAAACCCATGGATACTCTTCTTCCAGGAAACTAGAGGAAAGAGGATGCTACATCTGGAGAGGTAATGGATGCTACTATCTATCGACAGTTGGTGGGTTTGCTCATGTATTTAGTTAATACAAGACCAGACATATGCTATGCGGTTAGCCAGCTTAGTCAAGCGATGGTTAAGCCTAACAAGCTCTTTTGGAAGGCGGGCAAGCATGTCCTGAGATATCTCAGGGGCACATCTGAGTATGGCTTATGGTACAGACAGACAGATGAGGTGAAGTTGCATGGCTTCATAGATGCAGATTAGGCGAGCAGCCCAATGGACAGAAAGAGCACATCAGGAGGGGTCTTCAGTATCGGATCTACAACTGTTTCTTGGTACAACAGGAAATAGAGATCCATGGAATTTAGTTCAGCGTAAGTGGAATACATGGCAGCAAGTCAAGTTGCATGTGAGGCTATCTGGATGAGGAAGATCTTGGTCGGTTTGATTGGTTCTCATTTAGATCCTATAGTGATTCATTGTGATAATTAGAGTTGCATTAAACTCTCGATTAATCTTGTGTTTCATGATAGATCTAAGCATATAGATATCTGATATCATCATATCAGAGATTATGTGCAATGGAAGATCATGTTGCTTCAGTACATTCCTATAGAAGATTAGGATGCAGATATTCTAACGAAGGTGCTCACCAGGAGCAAATTCGAATACAATAGAGATAGGATCGGGGTGAAGGATAATCCCTTTCTTGTTGAGAGGGAATGTTGAGATTCAACAAGATGATGATCCTAGTGAAAATTAAGCAACTACAATAGGTGGGGCTCACAGGCTATTTTTTAGGTGTATGTCTATAGAATGGTGAGATAATTCTATTTATAGTGGGAGTCTATTTATAGATGGTTGAGAAAATTCTATTTATGGATGGGCGTCTATTTTTGGAATGCATGTGCGAAGTCGGTTTGTAGATCGCATGTCTAAAAATAGAATACATGCCGATTATTATTATCTCTTAATAATAATTAGACAATAAATAATAATCTATTCTCTTGAAGCACTTGATTTTAGTTAATTGGTGTGGCAAACCAATTGACTGAAGGAATTTCGAGTTCTAAGGTTGGTTGGTGGGACATGCAAGTGGACTTTGTTGTAACTGAGTGATACAAAGTTGTAACAGAGTTGGATGTGTAGTTATGTGAGTTGTAAAGTACTTTAACTCAGTTAAGTGATTTAAACTCAGTTGTGCTAGTTGTAATTAGTTGGAACCTAAACATAAACTAGTGAAAGATCAGTGAATTAAATATTAAATTAATTCACATGGAGTGATCTCACATGCAACTAAAGATTTACTACTGTTAACTACATGCATGTTAGATCCAATGGAGACCCATTTGAGAGATAGGTGAAAGGGACAATTTGACTATCAGTTGTGACATTAGTGGGTGCACACTTGCAACCAAACACACATTGGAGATTCCAATGAGGATTGCATAGTCAAGGCAAGGCAGTATCTCATTCATTTAGAGATTTTGATCAACAGGGATTGCGCAATGGAGGCAGGCTGTCAGGAGGCATTAAATTAGCGCATGCATTTGCCAATTTTTGTATGACAGTGTGAGACGATTGTGTATTGTACTGAGAGCTCTTGGATTAGAGTTTTGTATGAGATTTTTTCATGATCCATGATATATACATAATATATGATAGTGGGGTTTTTAGCTTTATGCTTTCTTGGTAAAAACATCTGTGTTATGTGTGATTCATCTTTCTTCATGTGTTTGCAATTGGCGACTAAATTTCCGCAAAGATTCGAGTAGAAGGATTATGTATTTAATAGTGGCATATAATTGTTAGATCATGAGAATCCAGGCAATACATAATTGTATTAAAATTTCTACAAATTGTTTATTTATTATACCTAATCGAAAAATTCAATGATTACATATTACATTTGAAGCACGTTGTTGTTGAGATGGCTCTTCGTGCAATGCAATTACATCCATTTCTTTGACCATCTCCTTGTACACATTTTTGGACATTCCTACTAGCATATTTATGATATCAACTCCTTCATCTTTTGAGATTTTCATAATATTCCTGAAAATGTAACATGACAATAAACTATTTAGTTTTTATACTGATATATAAAAAATAAATATAACAAAAGTGATATTTATAAATAATTCTAGAAAAACATTTAAAGGAATATTACTTTTTCATTCCTTCTTTTTAGTTGTTGTACGTTTTTTCTATTAAAAGTTTGACATGTCTCATTGACCAATTCTCTAGAAACTCTTCCTATAGTTTAGATAAAATTTGGTTATTGGAATCAAGGGATTGAATTTTGTATTGTAAGTGGAAAGAACATCTATACATTTGTTCCATTAGTTCCCTCAAACTTCTGTAAAAAATTCCCCCCCTTTCGTTAACCTCCATGACCACTCTAGAAGAGCTACAGAGCAATTCATTTTCATTTGCATGTTCTATTTTTTTCTTTTCTTAGAACAACATTCATTTTCTGAGTTGTTGGTCCCTGTAGAACATTAAACATATGTGAATTAATAGATTGTTTGAAACATGTTATCTAATAATTTTAAGTATATTATTAATGAAAATTAAAAAAAGAAACTCATATTTGATCGATATTATTTTTTCATTCACCTGATTCATCCTTTTGTAATTTTTCCATCAAGATTTTACGCTCTTCTGGACCTAGATCATAAATAATATTATCGAAATTCGTCATTTGTGGCTCTGCATGATACACAGTAAGCTACACATATTAGTTAAACTTACATATAGTTCAAAAATAATATTTTTTGTAAAGAATTACAAAGAACTTGCCTTTTTTTCTTTTCTTGATGTGCTATCAATATTTTTGTTACTTGATCTCTTGTTAGCCATTTCTTTATCAATATGAAACCTATGCCATATCATTCATTAATATATTTTATAAATAAATCATCAAATTTTTTAGGTAATAAAATATATATATCAAGAAACTGGTGTGCCTTTAATGTTGTACGCACCAACGTCGATGCGTCGTGTGCTCTTATAAACACATCGCCAAAACAGTATAGAACATCGTACGATGCTCTATGTCAACAAGGAGCACCGGTGTATTATATGTTATCCAGTGCACCGATTAACATAGAAAAAATTAATAAAAATCCTCTAGTGTTAGTTTTTGTAGCATATGGTGTCGTGGAGGGGACGGTGCGGCCTATTCTTATAAACACATGCCTATCCTTATAAACGTACCGCGAAAACAGGGGACTACTATACAATTCTCTCTGTCAACAAGGAGACCAGGTGTGTTATATGTTAAACGGTGCACTGATTAACACATAAAATAAAATAAATATTTTTTTCCAAACAGTACGTGCGCAGTGCGCTATAATGTAATAGTGCACTGATTCTCTAATTTACATATGGCGCATGGATTAAAAAAAATATGTTTTTAAATTTTTTTGTGAAATAGTACGTGTCACACCATTTTTTGGTCATCTAACCTATTATCATTAGATGGATCCAAGTACACCATGTAAGACCAATTTTACCCTAAGTAAAATTGCTTTCACTATAAAAATAACTTAATAAACCACCTTTATTAAGTTGTTTATGGTCTAAATAGGAAACCCTATGAGGAAATATTAAATAAATCTACATTTGTTTGATTTTCCTCAAGGAATAACTAATTAAACAATAGTTTGATTAATATTCCTGGCTATATTTAACCCAAAACAAGGAAATTAATTATATAAATCATTATTTATCTTATTATTTCCTAAAGAATAGTTATTTAAACCTTATTTAAATAATATTCTTTGTTAAATATGACTAAATCACCCATAAATATTTAAATAAATCATTATTTATTTGATTATTACTCAACCACATCCTTAAAATGATAAATAAATCATTTATTTATTTATTATTTACAAATAAAGGATTTGACCCAAGTCAAATTCCTTTTCCCTCCAACAAATATAATAAAATATTCCATAAAAGTTGGATCTTGATTTGGTTAATAATATTTTAATTATGCACCAATATCTAGACTAACTCAATATTTTGTTATAAATAGAAGGGTTTTTCCATTCATTCATCACCTTTTGTTGCCTAAAGATCACTCTGGATCTATACTTTTGGTCTGAATATTGATCCACCATCATAGTCATATTTTGATACCATCTTTGTTTGGGTTTTCTACACCATCAAGGGAGAGAAATTTTAGATTTGAAGTGCTGAGGACTTACAAGAACCCATCCCATTGAGGAGAACTGGGAACACCCTCCTATGTTTTCCTCCCAGACGCCCTTAATACAAAATTCATTCAACATATTCTTGTCTTGTCTATTGGATGCATGGAGTAAATCTTGTTTTTTCTATTGTTTAGTGTCTTCTAATGCATAGATCTAGATTTTTGTAGCATTTATCTTGATCACCTAACTACAGATCTGAAGATATTGGTAGTCATCTCTGCTATTAGGGCTGTTGGTTATGCACAGCTAAAGTGGTCTTTTTTCGTATGCTTGGAATTAAGATTCATACTAACAACTGGCGACTCCACATGGGTTTACAATTACGACCACTATCGTTTTTCTGATCCTTGCATATCCAGCTTCTTCAAACCCTAGGATTTCTCTTCAACCCCTTGTTTTTTCTTTTCTTGATGCTGTTTTTAACCTATAAAACCATAAAACGATAAAAATTCTAACTTCCATGTGTTTTCGGACCTATTGCGCAGGTGACAGACATTAGCCACAGCTGAGTCAACAAGTTTATCTGAAATCTACCGCCGAGAGTGCAAGAAGTGCAGGTTGCACTTTTTGGCCCAAAAACTGCGACCTGGAGCTTCAGGAAGCGGGAATCAGCCCAAAAATTGCGACCTCTGCTGAAAACAGGTCGAAAACTGCGACCTAGATTTTCTGCAGGGATTTTTCTGAAAGTTTTATGGGTTTGTCTGAGCCTTTGTTCAAGGTTGTCTGACCTCCGTCTCTACCCATTTTGGACCTGTACTTGTTCTATTTTTCTCAACTAAGTGGGAACCTAGCCCCCTAGGGCTTCAGTATCCTCCACTTTTTGTGGAAGAGTTTTTGCTGTTGCAGGTTGTCTGAAATTTTAGAGTCTTCAACCATTTTTCAGATCTGATACCTCACCTTCAGATCTACTTCAGATTGGCTTGTTATCCATCCAAAACACCTCATTTATCTTTGTTTGGGTTTTCCTCTATGGTTCACTCCGTTTCCCTCCTGGAGATAGCCTTTCGCCACCTCTTTTTACAACAAATTTTCCTCTGATTTGTTGTTGTTTTCTGCACCACTTTTTAGCAGATTTTGTCCTTTAGATCCCTGTCCCTCCTAACCTTAGATATATTGACTTTTTTAGTGTGTTTTGATTATTTTTTTACTCACCTATAGACTAGTTGTTGAGAGGCCCACCTCCTTGGGTTTATATTATTGCATCATTAGCTGTTTATTTTATGTTCTTGCAAGCTTATATACTGTCATTTGTAGGTTTATTTGCAGCTATACAACACACTTT
The DNA here is from genome assembly GCA_034641835.2 of Pinus albicaulis. NCBI lineage: Eukaryota > Viridiplantae > Streptophyta > Pinopsida > Pinales > Pinaceae > Pinus > Pinus albicaulis. Next base: position 1,474,622,701 of record CM076580.1, read on the forward strand.
TTCTTTTTCTCTACAAACGTCTGGGTTTAAAAATTAAAATTTACACACTTTACACACACACCCTAAGTGAAAAAGGGCTTGGTTAACATTTCCAAGAAAATACTCTAAAACATTGAAATCAATTGATCTTGAACCTCTCTGCCCTTGTTCCCACATTGTAATCAGTTGATCTTGCACCTCCCTGCCCTTGTCAGTCTCTTTTTCCTTTGTTCCGTGTTGTGTTGTCATCATTGCGCCACCAAGGTGTTTATCTTAGAGACTTCTTAGCCTTCACCCTCAGTTTCCAGTAGGAAGAAATACTCCTCCGTGAAGGATTCAAGTTAGTCCTCCACCGAGTCCGCACACCGACTCTTCTTCTGGTCCTTTGGGTTCTCCTTATCATTTCACCTTTAGTTCTCCCCCTATCACCTTCACCATGTTTGGTGCAGGACCTAATACTGGTGGTAACCCTAGCCCTCATGCCAAGAATGCCACTAGTGGGACCGCAACGGACACTACCCCGGCTGCGCCCTTGCTCCCCTTCATGGTAGACCTCAGCCTTCCCGATTTTGACCAGTTGATAAACGACCCTATACACCATGATGCTAGTTGGCCTTGCATGTTGACAAAGCTCCCTTCCGACATCCAAAATTTTGAAGGCCTTGCTGGAGAAGATCCTTCAAATCATGTTCGATATTTCCACATGTGGTGTTCGTCTAACTCCATTACCGATGACTCTGTACGTCTTCGGTTGTTACAACGAACGCTTACAGTTGAAGCTTCTAAGTGGTATGTTGATCAGGCCCCTTCCTCTGATACAACCTTTGCGACTCTTTCTTGGGATTTTCTGTCTTACTTCCAGCTCCCCCTTTGTTATGACACTGGTACTGAACTCTTGAATTCTTTCTGTCAATCGTCTACGACCCGCCTTTCCGATCATATCCAGGAATGGCGGAGAAGAAAGAGCCTATGTCGAGATCCTAACTTCGAAGACTATGTCTACATGGACTGGTTCCTTAGATCTCTTTTGCCACCTATTGGGAAAGATGTTGCATCACACTTTCCTCAAACCGGAGAAGCCGCACTCCAAATTGCGTTAAAATATGACCTGATCTACGCTCAATCGGGTTATGTTTATATCATTCTACCTTATCTTCCCAGACCTGGTGGTGCCAACGCACTGGGGGAATCTCATGCCGCCGACGCTATCATTGGAGCTCTCTTTAATCCCTATGTTCAACCTCCCATGGGCTATGGTTTTCCTCGGGTGGGGCTAGCACCTCCTGCACTTTTCCCCCTCCCGATAGCATGTATCTAGGATATGGCATGCCTCATATTTTTACCCAACCTATTGTTTACCACACTATTACCCAACCTCCTTATTATCTGTATCCACAACTTGGTGCTCTAGCTCCACCAACATTAGCACCTCCTCCTCCCTTCCCTTCTCAACCCTTGCAATAGCAAGCACTGCCCCCTCAGGGGCAGGTGTATGCACAACAGGGCGTGACTAATCCTCCTCCCACCAAAAAGAAGAGGAAAGGCACTCAAAATCAATCTGCCCCTGCTAATCCTAGACCTAATCACGGTAATGCTCCTAACACTACAAACCAGCAACAGGGCACTCAGCCCAAGCAGGATAGGCTTGTTCGCATGAACAAGCCCTGTTCTTGTTGTGGTGTTTATGGTCATTATACGCATGATTGTCCTCTTTTGCCACAGATGCAGCAACTGTGGGAGTCTCAAGCAACTTTGAGAGGATAGAAAGACGTCCCTTCCATTCCTCCCAGTCCTACACCTATTCAATTGGTTGTGCTTATCGATCCTTTCCCTCAGCAAGGATTTGTGGCTACCCAACCACCTGAGGGTCAGGCGGCCACTCAACCTCTTCCATCTGGTACCTCAAATTACCAAATTCTCAAGATGAACTCTGATTAACCTCCAACCTTAGACATCAATCTTCAGACTCGGTCCCGTTAGTCCAACAAGCCTCCCACTACGTCTGTCCCCGAGCCGCCTCCTTCGGTCTCTACAAAGCCTCTTTTGACACCTAATGGCCCCTTGAAGATCCCTCAGCCTAAGGTGGAGGTTCATACCAAGATCCCTAAGGGACCACTATGTCGAAATGTTGCTTCTGGCAAAGGTTCCCATTCGTATAGCATGGTATATGATCTGGCACAATCTCCTACTACCATTTCAACGCTGGAACTCCTCCAGTCGTGCCCTTCACAACAAAAAGCTCTACTATCTGCCATGGGAACTGTAGATCCTTCCGACGATCGATTGATTGTCTTTGATATTGACCGGTCAGAGCATCCTCCTCTCCCAGCTTCCGTCACTTTCCAAATCCCAGTCAAGATCCGGAACGCCAACGTTTCCTAGTGCATTATTGATGAGGAGGCATCCACCTGTGTGATGTCCGCTTCGATTTGGAAGCAAATCGGATCACTTGAGTTGGCTCCTTCCATGATCACTCTCCGAGCGTTTGATGGCCACACCTCTTAGCCCATTGGCTTATTCCGCAATTGTCCTATCACTCTTGCGGGCAAGACTGTTTGCGTTGACGTAGAAGTCATAGATGCACCCTTAGATTACAACATTCTATTGGGTCATAGCTACACTTATGCGATGTTAGATGTCCCTTCTACGATCCACTGCAAGATGTCTTTCCCTCATAACAAAAATATAGTCACCATTGACCAGTTGACATATTACGAACCGAAGTCTCAGACCTCCCCTGAGTCCACTATCTCTTCGGTGGCCAACAAGCAAACCATCAATCCTTGGATCAGTGTTTCACTTGGAGTCTACAAAGATTTCTCATTGTTTGGTACATTCTGTGGTCTTCCTCCTCCTGTCTCTGATCTTAGCTCATCAAATGTTTGCATGATGCAATCATCTCAGGCTGATCTCAAGCAGCCCGCTTCGGCTAGTTAGCAACCTCCTCGCCCTCCACAACCTTCTCCTAGCCCTTCGTTTCAGCCTTCTGGACCTCCTCCTCTTGGCCCTTCAGCTGGTACTCATGAGCCTCCTTACCCTCCTGGAATAGTTCCTCCAGGCCTCAACCATTTAGGAGTCGTCCCGCCTAGCCATTACCCCTCCGATCAGATATCGTTCGTAGCTCCCCCACCAGGATTCTATATGGCACCTGTCATGGCCACCCTCTCTCTTCCTAACTTGACCCTTGGGATTCCCGTCTGGTACCTTGATCCTCCAGCCGCTACCCCACTAGGTCAACCTAAACCTTATTTTGCTTTGACCCTGGTTCAACCGGTCCCCATGACTTCTCCCGCTGCAATAGTGTCTCAACCACCTCAACAGGAACCACCTCTTGTTGCAGTCGCTTCAGGTAAGAAGGGAAAAGCTCGCAAGAGGGCCTCCAAGGACAAGGCTATGTCGACGGACCCTGCACCTCCCCCGCCCGCAAAGCCTTGTGCTTTGTGTGATGTCGTCGTCCATGCCACCCATAACTGTCCTGAACTACCCTGTATCAAGCCCATGGTTAAAGTTGCATTCCCTGAGTCTATGGTCCCTGAAGCCTCTGTTTCTTCCTTGACTGCAGCCAAGAATCCTAAAACTATTCACACCAACCAACCTTGTGCATTGTGTGATCTCCATGGCCATTATTATCACCATTGTACCCGCCTTACGCATTATCGTGCCTCGTTAGAGGTAGTTCGGGAGTACTAGATTGAACAAAACCAATCCGCCTCTCCCGTACTTGTGTAGTATGCTGCAGGCTAGACTAAGGATTTACCCGCTCCCATTGACATTCCCCCTCCCGATGTCAAGATGAAGGAGCCTGTAGCCACCATCCTCTACCTTTTATCATCCATGAGACCCTGGGTGGAAGCTCCCTCCGAATCTTCCCCTGTTGTTTTGCTTGACCTCCCTTCATCGAACACCCTAGGCTGAACATCAAGAGATCCCTTATCTGTTTTTTCTTCCGTCATCCCTCGTGACAATGCGCATGTGAACCTTTCTTCTCATGATGATGAGTCAGGTAGCTTCGCTGCATCATGTGATCTCCCTTCCTCCAGTCACTCCATCTTCTATTGTGATGATGACATCATGGAAGCCATGTCCACCCCTGAATTCATCTTTCCCGCCCATAAATAGGATAGCACCACCTATGCCTATGGTGACTTTCGTGATCTCAGCACAAGCTACACCTCCAGTAGCTCCCACACTCCACCTCATCGTTGACGTGTGAGTAGTAGACATCTTACCCAGAACACTCACTCCCACGAAGTGTGTTCGATTTCTACTTTGCGCTCAGGTTGCCAGCATTTTTCATCATCCTCCCATTTATTGTCTTGTGACACCTTTCATATGGACCTCCCGTCCACACCTTATATCAGTTTTGCTGATGGTGCAAGTCGTTATTCCAAGAATTTAGCCTCAGCAGGTTGGGCCATTTTTACCCCCTTGCACTCCCTTGTTCTCTCAAATGGGGCATGCATTGGTACTGCTACCAATAACCAAGCCGAATATGATGTAGTGCAAGTTTTATTAGCCGATGCCCTTTCACATCACATCCTCCACGTTCATGTTCGTTTAGATTCCCTGCTTCTTGTCATGCAATTGAATGGTGTCTATCGTGTGCATAATCCTATCCTTTTTAGAAGATATTTATGAGTGAAGCTTTTAATGCGTGAATTTAAAGTCATTACATTCAGTCATGTACCTAGAGCACAAATCACTATGTATATAGCATTGCAAACCATATTCCAGATTGGCATTTAGCACACACAAGACAATAACATTAAAATATCAAAACGATGCATATCCATAATATGTGTCGTATAAAATGTTTTAGAGTCCATCTACTCTTATACATATGACATGCCCATAGCATGTTACAAAACTCAAAACTGGGGGCACCACCTTCCCCTACACACTAATCACTATCTAGAGGATCTCGAGCCAATGGCTCTGCCCCCGCAGCTCGTAGACCATGCATACCCTGTCCGGCCATCGCCATGCGCCGCATGACCCCTTGCCACTTAGAGGGTAGACCAATACATGGCTCTATGTATTGGTCATCTAAGTCCTGCCAGCCGCGCTCTGAAACACTGGTCAGAAGCCTCTTACATCTTTGATGGATATCCTCCAGGAGGGCTGCTACATCCTCATTTTGCTGCGCCCTCGCTCCACTAGGTCCTGGGGTCCCCGATATTGCAGGTCGTCCCATATATCTGGTCAGTTTTACCAGTGTTGTATCTGCATACCAAAAGTGAAAGAATCAGTACCACATACAATATTCTAGACCTTTACATGCACATAAAAGATTAGCAATTTTTCACTTACCATCGGGCCCCCATGTTCGACCAGGCGGCAGTGGAAAATCTGGGTCCCCACAGTAACTCATCCCACTATAGGGATAGTCGTCTATATATAGTGGCATCTGATCCCAATGAGCAAAGAACTCGGGTCGGAACACCTATCCAACTGCCCCACCTCCTCCTCTGCATAGTAGTCGCCCCCACCGACGCATCTTAGGCTCTCTCGGGCCCCCATCTTGGAACTGTATGCGAGGTCGAAGGGTCGGGATCTTCTCAAGGAAGAACGAGCACAAAACTGTACCATATGCACAGTCATGGTTGAATTGCCGCTTGCATAGCGAAAACTGTTGTTTCAATGACGACAACATCATCTGGCCCCACCCATAGTAGGTCCCACTCAAAACACTCTGCATAAGCATCATCTTCCCTCCAGTGATGTGATGGAGTGCCTGGTTTCCTAGGATCTGCAGCACCGCTGTGGCCACAGCATAGGTCTCTAACCTCTCCAAATCCCCGATGGGTATCCGAGTCCCCTTGACTTGGAGACCTGGTTGACAATGGTATTTTACAAACTCTATGCTATTCTGCCCCCGTGGTAATACTGACTGAGTATTCCCTACCATCCCAAGTGGTGGGAGACCAGTCAAGAAATATATATCCTGGACTGTCAACTCGATCCGGTGCCCCTGCACTATAAATACCTCATGGTCTGGGTCCCAATAGCTGACAATCCGAGCCAATAAGGGCTCTCCAGCTCTCATCAAAGGGTTTTCCACAAACTTCAAAACCCTAAACCTTGCCATTGCACTGCGGACACCTTGATCCTCCCAGATCTTCGACCGTAATGCGCCCAGGTCTCTCTCTCTCCAGTTGATCCGTAATTCTTCCACATCTACACAGAACCATCATATTTTTTAGTATACAGATAGGAAAGACTGTATCTCATCATAAAAACCAAGTACTCAGCCAAAAAATAGCACAGAAAAACCCTTCCTTGACAGGTTGCACTTTTCAGGCCCAAACCTGGGACAGTTCGCATTTTTTTTCTCAAAACCTGCTACCCAGGTCGCACTTTTTGCCCCAAAAAGTGCGACCCAGCTGTGAAGAGGAGCAGGGGTTTGTTCTTGAGCCCCGGGGACCTAATCTAAACTTTTAATCTGCTGAAAAGAAAGAGTAGGGTTAGGCCTCTTACCTACAACTGATGGATCTCGATTCCAATGGTCGGTTTGTCCGCTACGATCGCTGCAAGATTTAGGGCCTTCTCTCCTCTCTACATTCACCACAGCTCCACATGCAAATGAGTGAATTTGGAGGGAAAATGCCTTATTAAAAGAGAAACCCCTGTTTTTTCTTTTGCGTGTTGCAACCAAACCGTAGCTCAGTTTACCAAACCTTCTATACCATTGGAAAGCTCTTACTGAGCCCTCAAATGGGTATCTGTTAGTTTTTAGTGATTTGATACTTCACCACGACACTTTTTTTCCAAGAAGCGTCACTTCACCCCTCCTCAAAATTGAATTTCTTCACTTGCAACACTCATACTGGGGGCACCACTTTACCTCCACACTTTTCCACGCTTGTGTCGACTTTCGTCGTGAGTTACCATCTTTTACTCATGCTTTTATGGTCCCCATTGGACTTTTTCTGTGTGGCAACACCATCGAGTCACCCTTGTTTAGAGCATCCGAGTTGAGTCATAATTGCATCCATGGAGTCTATCCTGAGTCCCTTTACATCCCGCTATAGTTCTCCATCCTTCATTGCTTGGTCCCTCTCTCGTGTCGCACATTATGGCCTTCAGCTCCACTGTTCCCTATCCCTCATGATGTTGTGTCAGTCACTGCCAGGTCATCCATGCCCTTTATGCTCTAACAAGGGAAGTCATCCGTTCGCTACCTAGTACCCCCCATTTCATCGTCATCATTGGTGTCAGTCTGTCAGTCGCTCTATTATTTTCCCTCGTGCCTTAGTTGAGGATCCCTTATTTCCTCACCTATGGCAGACCTCCTTCTGTCGACATCAACTCATTCATTCCAGAAGACAGGTCTAGAGGGTGGTGTACCTTGGTTTTAGCTTCCACTCTTGTTCGATGCCTCAGATCAGGCAAAGGGACTCCTTATTTTTCTTTGACTTGATTTTTTCTCAGCTCCAGCTCCTTTCAACATGATCGAGATCCGTATAATTGATGGTTCAGTGATGCAGCAGTTGATATCGGTGATTCCCGGGTGTGTGTGAGATGTCAACCCTCATGAGGGGGTGGCCCTACAAGTAGCCCCCCACATACACAGATGACTTCTTCACTTTAGCCTTCGATGCAGCTCCATATATTTGATGATATCGGCCTCATCCACTTGCAGCGCCTTCTTGATTGCAGATATCAGTTATATTTTCAGAGCCCTTTCCTGTTTACAGGGGACTTTGGGTTGTATTTGTATATCATGTACTCAGATATTATTGTACAAGTCCTGGCTGTTATCCCAGGCACAATATGTATGTGGGATTCATTATCATGTTATTTATCTGGCTCATGTTTATGCCAACATATACTATATTGTTCAGTCCCTTACTTACTGGACACCTTATTTTTTGTATTATTGCCTCGATGGGCATAGGTATGCCTCCCCCGTTGCCTATAGCAGGTACTCCCTTATAAAAGAGACTTTTTGCACCTGTAAGTCTCGCCTCCTCAGGGTCTAGTTCTTTTAGCACTTTGGTCTACCTTATACTCTCTCTCTTTGACTTCCCCTTCTGTGTCTAGTGATTGAGTTCTTACAACGTACTTCGATCATACAATTAGCTCCTAACGCTCACACACTGGGGGGCAATCTGTTACACCATTTTTTGGTCATCTAACCTATTATCATTAGATGCATCCAAGTACACCATGTAAGACCAAATTTACCCTAAGTAAAATTGCTTTCACTATAAAAATAACTTAGTAAACCACCTTTATTAAGTTGTTTATGGTCTAAACAAGAAACCCCATGAGGAAATATTAAATAAATCTACATTTGTTTGATTTTCCTCAAGGAATAATTAATTAAACAACAGTTTGATTAATATTCCTGGTTATATTTAACCCAAAACAAGGAAATTAATTAGATAAATCATTATTTATATTACTATTTCCTAAATAATAGTTATTTAAACCTTATTTAAATAATATTCTTTGTTGAATATGACTAAATCACCCATAAATAATTAAATAAATCATTATTTATTTGATTATTACTCAACCACATCCTTAAAATGATAAATAAATAATTTATTTATTTATTATTTACAAATAAAGGGATTTAACCCAAGTACACTTATTCCTTTTCCCTCCAACAAATATAATAAAATATTCCATAAAAGTTGGGTCTTGATTTGGTTAATAATGTTTTAATTATGCACCAATATCTAGACTAACTCAATATTTTGTTATAAATAGAAGGGTTTTTTCCATTCATTCATCACCTTTTGTTGCCTAAGGATCACTCTGGATCTATACTTTTGGTCTGACTATTGATCCACCATCATAGTCATATTTTTCTACCATTTTTGTCTGGGTTTTCTACACCATCAAGAGAGAGGAATTTTAGATCTGAAGTGCTAAGGACTTACAAGAACCCATCCCATTGAGGAGAACTGGGAACACCCTCCTGTGTTTTCCTCCCAGGCACCCTTAATACAAAATTCATTCAACATATTCTTGTCTTGTCTATTGGATGCATGGAGAAAATCTTGTTTTTTCTACTGTTTAATGTCTTCTAATGCATAGATCTAGATATTTGCAGCATTTATCCTGATCACCTAGCTGCAGATTTGAAGATATTGGCAGTCATCTCTATTGTTAGGGCTATTGGTTATGTACAGCTAAAGTGGTATTTTCTCGTATGCTTGGAATTAATATTCATACTAATAGTATGTGCGTGGTGTGCTATCATAAGACAACGCATTGGTGTGCTAGTTTACACAGGGTGCACTGATTAAAAAATTCACGCAAGGGCCGACATGGATTGGGATTCGACTATGCAATTCGTCCCATGGGTTAGATGTCATAGGCTTATATATATAGCAATACAAAACCTATAAATCTAAAATGAAAAGCCCTAATTCTGAAATCACAGAAACAGGAAGAAGCAAGGGTAGAAACAAAAAGAATGAAGGGTTTAGAGTAAAAGGGTTTTTGTTTGTTTGTTTTTGTTTTTGTATTTTGTTTTTTTGAAAATGAACAGTAAATTTAATTTTTTTACTTACTGCATAAAAAATACTGCAGAAATGTAAAAAAAATAATAAAATTTAATCACGAGATCATTTGAAATTCGATGCTACAAGGTTTGAATCACCAGAGCTTTGGAATTCTGATTGTCTGAATAGTTTTGTTCGAAAGTATTTCGCTGCTCCACAGTGCTCTCATGCTCTCTTGCTCCAGGTATGTCTCGTGCAAATCTCTGTTTGATTTTTTTTACAAAACTAGTGAAATAATGAAAATTGTTTAGTAGTTAAAGAATTTTTTTATGAAATCAGATTTTCGAAAATATTTTGCTGCCCATTTTTCAATTTACCGTTTTTTTTTCACTTAAAAAAACTAAAGTTGCGTTTTTATTTTATTTTATTTGCGGCTATTCTTCATCGGTGTGTCAACTAATACCACCGCACCGGTGCATCAATTAATAACACTACATCGGTGCGCAGTAACTAAAACGCACCAGTGCTGTTATTGGTACATTAACACCGATAACAATAAATCCATTTTTAAGCCACAGAAATTACTTTTAGGTGTTTACACCAAAATTTATTGTTGATTTTGCTCAAATGCAGTGAGAAAATATCATAATTATATTGAATGGAAAATTATTCAAAATCCAGTTCGTTCCATAATATTTCTCAAATTCCATTGCAGAGTTCTCCCTATCCATTTCCAGACGTAATATTTACTTCAAATTTTATTTATATTTTCATTATCTAATTGAATTTATGTTTTTTATCCAAGTCAATCAGCTTAATAAAATTTATAATGTATACAAATTTGCAGGTTCATGCAGATTCAGAATCGAGTTCAGATACACAAAATATTCAAACAACTCCAAAACATCAGAAGCTTTTATGAGGAGCAGCATACCGCAAGGCGCATTTGGTAGATGAAAATGGACAGCCGCTTCACCCTACCAATTGTAACAATATTGCATCTTCTAGCCACAATCCCAGGACAATGATGGTAATAATAATTTTTTGGTATATTAATGTAATTATTTCAACGTCAAACGAATTAATCATGCATTGTCAACATTTTTACTAATTGATATCATAGATTTTGTACTAATCATGTTCAAATATATATTTTTAGATTATTAGGATTCTAGTGATGATGAGAGACCTACCTACCATCTTCCGTTGCACCCTGCAAAAATTTCAAATCGAGAGAAGGTTGAATTAAGAGAAAAAATTGAAGAGGAACAATACCAAGAATGGTTGAATCAACCACTGATTCAATTCCCACTACGTCGAGATTCACCAATTAGGAATGACTACAACAATAGTAGTTCTTCACAAGATGGCATGGAGGCAATCAAATAGAGGTTGGTATGGATGATTACTTAAGGGATACGACTTCCATGGAGACAATGTTGTTAGATGCATTCCAAAACTATGATCAGGTAGGGGCTAATGCTCATATCGCTGACACATTTTTCGAAAGCCTTAAATTTGCTTCCACCACCCCTCTCTTTGGACCTGTTAGTCAGTCAAAGTCTACCCAGTTGGGGAAAATGATGTTACTGTACATTGAAAGAAAAGTTTGGCTTGTCGAATGCATGTTTCTCAGAAAATTTGAGGTAAGTTACCATAAAGTCATCCCTTATATAATTTTGAGAAATATAATCACACAATGAAAATAAAAATGGTCAATTTTATGAACATTAATAATTATATTGACATCAATGTATATTTAATATTGTCCATGATCACCAACTACATGTTATTCAAAGATAAGGTTCTTCCGAATGATAATGTCTTGCCCAGTAGCTGCGAAGAGGCAAAGAAATTGTTGAAAATGTTGGGTGTTGACATGGTGTTGAGTACATATCATATCATGCATGTCCAAATGATTGTATTCTATATAGAGGAGAATATGCAGACAAAGAGATATGTCCAAAATGTGGGCATGACAAGTATGCTAAATAAAAAAAGAAGGGTAAATCACATGGTCCTCCTTTTAAGATATTGAGGCACATGCTTATAATTCCAGGATTCAAAGGCTCTTTCGTTGCAAAGAATTAGATATGTCGTAGGGATGGCATGCCTCACACAGAAGTGAGTTGGGAGTTATGCGAATCTAAACAGATTCAATAGCCATGAAGCATATAGAGGATACATGGCCCAAAAAATTCAAGGATGAAGTACAAAGTCTATGACTCAACATAACCATGGATGGCGTCAACCCATATTCCCTCCAGAACACCAACTATTCTATTTGGTGATCAATAACAATATCCCCCCATGGTTTTCCGTGAAGAATGAACATCTTGTGTTGGCTCTCATAGTCCCTGGTAGAAGACAAGTGAAGAATATGGATGTCTACTTACAACCACTAGTAGATGAATTGAAGGAATTATGGGATGGGATAAATGTATATGATGTATCAAGACCCATCGCAGCAAAGAGGAATTTTACGTTGTATGGAACATGTGCTTAAATGACACATGATTATCCAGGCTTAAGAGTTTGCTCTATTAAATTACATGTTTATTGATTTTTTTATATACGCAACAATGTTCTTTTGCATATTAGTTATTTAATTCGTTGTAATTGTTCCGATCTTCATGATATTCTTTAATGTGCCTTGGATATAAATTGTATATAATAATCTCGCAGGTCTTGTAACAAAAGGGTATCTTGGATGTAAATGTTGTGGACCTTCTGTGAAAGCTAGATGGTCCAACGACCTATGAAAGCTAGTGTATGAATTCTCTAGGCTATTCCTCCTAGAAAAACACCCTTACAGAAGGGAAGCATCCACTTTCAATGGTAAACGAGAGAGAACCCAAATTCCTCCAATAACGACACCAACTGAATGTCTTAGAGCATATGAGAGAGAGAAGGAGAAGGAGTTCATATAAATGTTTGATTCAAATGGGGAGCCTATGTTCGATGATCCGAAATTCTTCGCCACCTATGTTGAGAAATTTCCCATTGGGATGAAAAGGAAATCTATCTTTTATAACCTCCTATATTGGGAGCATATTAAGATTACCCGCTTATTAGATCCCATGCATATATTTAAAAATGTTTCATCTTCTTTATGTAGGCACATATCATCGAAACAAAGTGACACATTGGCTATTAGGAAAGATCTTATTACTCCAAAAACTGAAAAGAAACATTGGCCAAGACGATTAGAAAGTACAAGATCAGAGGTAGGAGTTGGTCCTCTAATTCATGGTATTTCAAAGAAGGTGATGTCCCATGGATTTAGAAAAAATATGATATTTCTTTGGCAAAGGAATTTATAATGGGTGTGAGGGTGCCATCTCAATACGGGTCTTCACTACGGCGTTGTTTCACCATGGATGAACATTTTTCGGGTTGAAATCGCATGACCATTTGAATCTTCTAAGGGTATGTATAATGTCAAAAGTATGATTTTATTATTTGTTATATTAATAAAATTTATCCTATGCAGGTATCATAAAACATAACTATTTTTGTATATTATTGCACGTGTTTATAACTTTGCAGTGTCATTATCCTTTGTTCGTGCGTGGGTGTGTGAAACATGAATTCCCCCGAGACATAGGACGTGCCATATCTAAATTATCTTCATTTTTACGTTGGATCACGTCAAAGGAGATTCATGTGGCTAGCATTCCACGACGGTGTCAAGAGATAGTTGAGATTGTTTCTGTGTTTGAGAAGGAACTGCTGACGAGTTTCATGGACATGCAGGTTCATCTTCTAATCCACCTAGTAGATGAGGTTAAATTAGTTGGGGTGGTTTCTTGTCTTTGGATGTTCTTCTTAAAGAGGTACATGAAGAAATTGAAAGGTTTTGTTCGACAAAGGGAAACACCCCAGGGGTCCATGGCAGATGGGTACATATAGTATGAGTCTTTCTATTATGCCAGTGAATACATCAAGCAGATCGACAACAGACCAGGTGTGGGTGATTTGGGACAATGAAAGGGATGAAGAAAAAAGAGAAGGGGAGTTTCTCCAAACGAATGGTAAAATTACTTGATAAAGAGCAAGCAACTTATAATTTTTCAAATTTACACAAAGTAAATATTCATGTTGAACTTTGATATAATGTATATTTTGATCTTTATGTATTATAGAATTTCGGTTTGATTTCATCAACGAATGCATAAATTGAAGCAATCAATAAATTCATTCTTTACAATTCCGAAACAACACAACCGTGGGTCGCTAAAAGAGGATGAAATAGGATAGTGACAGGAAAGAATTCAGACGGGTGAATGGTAGAAGTGTGCCTTATCCCGATCATTTAAAATAAAATATGCCAAAAATATGCCCCAACAGTTGGGTTGCTTTGAAATTGTATGCCCCAAGTCAGAGAGAAATACGGTGCAACCGGTCGTTACCTGCGTGCCGAAGAGGATGCGCTAAACATTGGGATTGGGTGCACCAACTCGATAATAATATATTTAATTTATATGTACATTTGAAACTTAATAATGCACCTTTCAAATTTAATTACATATATATTTCATATTTTAACTGTTGGGTTATTATAAGACACATGACACTATGATTTTTTTACTTTTTTATAGGTGCATTTGTTCCCATCTATGTGGGCATATGGACACTATTTTCGCATAGAAAATTCCAATGATGGACACATGACACAAGATTGTGGAGTGGAAGTTGAGTTCGATCAATCTAGTTGATCTAACCACCGTGATCATAACCTAGTACGAGGGATGTTAGGTTATGTCAGAAAGATACAAGAGATCATTGAAGTGGATTTATCTTCCTTCCAATGTGTTATTTTTAGGTGAAAGTGGTGGGACACCTTTGATCGGAATAATGTAAAGGAAGATCACGATAGTAGGCTGATATGTATCAACTCTATAAAGATGTGAGATAAAGCTAAGGAGCCCTATGTTTTCCCCAAACACTGCAACCAGGTGTTTTTTTACTTAGATGTGTTGGATAGGGATTGCTAGTTCGTATTGAGACATGACCCTAGATCAAAACATATTTTTGAGAAAAATAGGGTTATCATGCCAAATAAGCTGGAAGATAATGAGGGTGATCATGATAACCGAGAGTGATTTTGTACGTGTTATTTCATCATTTATACTTTTTAAGATGGGTTTTTATAAAGAAGAGGACTTAATTACCTTATAACTTATAAGAATATTTTTTTTGAAACATTATAATATGTATTTTGTTGAGATTCAATAAGATGATGAGCTTAGTGAAAATTAAGCACCTTCACTAAGTGGGGCCTGCAGGCTATTTTTAGGTGTATGTCTATTTTTAGAATGGTGAGCATAAAGTTAGCAGGATGTTGATTCTAGATGGTTGATAAAATTATATCTTTGGATGAATTCCTATTTTTAGAAGATTGGGCGAAGTCTATTTATAGATCGCTAATCTAAACATAGACGCATATCGATTATTATTAACCCTTAATAATAATTAGACAATAAACAATAACTTATTCTCTTGGAGCACTTTATTTTAGTGAAAATATGTGGCACATCAGTGGGCTGAAGGAATTACGCAATTCTTAGGGTGGTTGGTGACTCATGCATGGAGGACTTTGTTATAATTGACAGTGGCAAGTTGTAATAGAGTTGGAAGAGTAGTTACGTGAGTTGTTATTTAGTTTAACTCAGTTAAGTGAGTTAAACATAGTTGTGCTAGTTGTATCTAGTTGTAACTAAATATACACTAGTGATAGATGAGTGAATTAATTATTTAATTAATTCACAAGTAGTGTCTTACTTGCAATTGAACAAATACAACAATTAACTACTTGCATGTTAGATCCAGTGGAGACCCAGTGGAGAGATAAGTGAAAGGGTGAGATGGAGTATCAGTTGTGACTATAGTGATGCATTCAATGAATCTACACTGAAATTGAAGATACTAATGAAGATTGCGCAGTGCAAGCAAGGCAAGATCGAATTAATTCAAGGATCTTCTTCTGTAGGGATTGTGCAGTGGAGGCAGGTTGTCAGGAGGCAAGAAATTAGTGCATAGATATGCAAATTTTTGCATGACAGTGTGTGACTATTGTTGATTGTACTGAGAGCTCTATGCTATGAGCTTTGTATGAGATTGTTACATGTTCCATTTATATACATAATATATGAGCGTTGGAGTTTTTAACTTTAATTTTTCCCGGTAAAACATCTTGTTATGTGCGATTGATTTGCTTCATATGTGTTTTGCAATTGGCGATTTAATTTCCACAAAGAATTAAGTGGAAGGATTCTGTATTTAACATAAGATTAATTTGTTTGATCAGGAGAGTCCGGTAATATACATGCATATTGTATAATTTCTACATGGTATCAGAGCATTGTTGATCACTGGAGATTGCAATATTGAAGTGGTGCTGAGTTTTTGTTGGTGGAACAATTCAAACTTGCTGCAAGAATTTCTTGGTGTGATAGTTGAGTAAACATTGAAATGGATTTCAATGAATTGTGGTTCGAGTATGCACTCCAGGGCAGCTCCAAATACATAGCCTAGAAGGACAAGATGGAGGTGGTGCTTGAAGATAATGGTTTGAAGGAGTTCATCGATAGCGATGTTCCTAAGCTCACTTCGACAGATATTGCATTACTTGACGCTTGGAAAAAGAAAGTAGCGAAGACAAGAAGAATTCTGTTGGAAGGTGTTAAAGAATAAATTGTGTCAAGCCTTCATGGGAAAGCCACTCCATTTGCAATGTGGAAGGCTTTGACAGATATTTTCCAAAGCAACAATGACTATAGGAAGTTGGCGCTGAAAGATAAGCTCAGAAAAATTAAAATGGAGAAGGGCGACAATATTCCAAAATATCTCACGAAGTTTGTCCAATGTAGGGATGAGCTGGGGAGTGTGGGAATTACAGTTGTGAATGATGACTTGGTGAGCTTGGATCTCCTTGGGCTTCCGAAGAGTTGGCACAGTTATCAAGACTCTGTCAATGGACGAGAGAAACTGTCGGATTGGGAGCGACTTTGGTCGGATCTAGTGTAGGAGGAGATAAGGTGGAGTACCAGGGATGGCTCTTCATCAAAGAATGAGATGGCTCTTCATCAAAGAATGATGATGAAGAGAATTACGCTTTGGCTGCCAAAGAAAGGCAAGGGAAGGGGAAGAAATCCCATCCAAAATCTGAGGCTAAAGGAAAAAATCTGGATTTGTCCAAGGTGAAGTGTTTTCATTGTCACGAACATGGGAATCTCGCCACTAACTGCCCACAGAAAAAGAAGAACAAGAAGGCTGCTGGAGCTACAGTTGGTGAGGCCCTTGCCTCGCAATTTTAACTTGATTTCTCCTCGATCGCATGCTTGGTTTCAAGCTCAATGGGATCGGTGTGGTATCTTGATAGTGGTGCTTCCTTCCACATGACGGGAGATAAGGAGTTGTTTAATGGCTTGGAGGAGAAAGATCTCCAAATGCATATAAAGATGGGAGACGATGGTAGATACAGTGCGACCGGCATTGGAACCATTACCTTTGAGAGGGAGTCAGGTAAATCTTCCATAGATCAACTATCCTATTCATACCATTTCTGTTGAAAGATGTTATGCATGTTCCATGTCTGAAGAAAAAATTGATCTCGGTCGTGATGTTGGAGGACAGAGGTTATGACGTTGTTTTCAGCGAGGGAAAAGATTTCTTGCAACATAAAACAATTGGTCAAACCAAGAGGATAGGGATTCGAGTCAATAATCTCTACAAGCTAGAGGTAGACGGCTGTGCTGCAATAATGGGCAAAGGAGAAGAAGTGGTGAGCTGGGATGAGGGTGAATTATGGCACAGGAGATTGGGCCATCTTCACCATGGCACCTTGAAGATTTTGCAGCAGATTTCTATTGGACTTCCCAAGCGTACTCTTGCGTAGTTAGATCAGTGCAAGGGATGTACTATGGGTAAGTTTGTGAAGACCACATTTCATGAAAAGGAGAACCGTGCTTCGGTGATCCTGGAGAGAATTCACACAAACGTGTGTGGACCATTCTAGGTTTCCTCAACAACAAAACATAGGTATTCTGTTATTTTTGTTGATGAATATTCTCGTAGATGCTGGATCTTCTTCATGCAGAAGAAGGATCAAACATTCTCAAAGTTATGTGAGTTTAAAGCATTGGTGGAGAAGGAGTCG
This sequence comes from Pinus albicaulis, assembly GCA_034641835.2. Lineage (NCBI taxonomy): Eukaryota > Viridiplantae > Streptophyta > Pinopsida > Pinales > Pinaceae > Pinus > Pinus albicaulis. The sequence continues at coordinate 1,474,640,299 of CM076580.1, forward strand.
GGGAAGTAAGTGAAGGCTCTGCGGAGCAATAATGGTGGTGAATATATCTCGAACAAATTCAAAGACTTCTATAGCAAAGAAGGAATTCGAAGAGAACTCATAACGCCTCATAACCCAAAATAGAATGGGGTCACGGAGAGGAAGAACAAAATGATAGCGGGTGCTGCACGAGCTATGCTACATGACCAGGGCCTACCAATGCACTTGTGGGTGGAAGCATGCAACACTGCGGTTTATGTGGAAAACCGTTGTCCTCATAGAGTACTTGGCATGAGTAAACTTGAAGAAGATTTTACTGGTAAGAAGCTGGATATTTCTCATTTAAAGATTTTTGGCTCATTTGTTTACATTCATGTGACCAAGGATGCCAGGAAGAAGCTAGAGCCGACTGCAGAAGTTAGTATATTTGTGGGGTACATAGAAACACCCCATAATTATCGTGTGTATTTTCCAAACAGTCGAATGACTGTGGTGCGACGAGATATAAAATTCAATGAGGGGAAAGCCATGAAGTTGTCGCTTGAGAGGGAGCTACACTTGCATGCAGTGGAGGAAATTTTGGTTCCCAAAGATGAGCCTCAAGATGTGGATCAGCCACCGGAGGAGGATCATGGAGTGGAGAAGTCAAATCACGCAGAGCCAAACATTAGAACTTGAAAAAGACGTACCACAGAAGTTGAGAGGCTAAAGCTTGATGCAGCACAGAATGTAGGAGTCCCTACTTCACAGCGCAGATAGAGACAGTCACCTGACTGATATACTGGATACATGGTTCTCATGAGCAAGTGTATCGTGACAAAGCCATCTTCCTTTGAGGAAGTAGTGCAGGAGCCCACATGGGTAGATGCCATGGTGGAGGAGTATGACTCCATTGTCAGAAATAGTGCTTGGGAGATTTTTCCAAGGCCAGTTGGTAAATTAGTGGTAAGTTCAAGATGGATCTACAAGGTAAAGCAAGTTGCTGATGGGAGTGTCGAGAAGTATAAGGCAATATTTTTTGCCTGGGGCTTCTCACAGATCAAGGGGATTGATTATGAAGAAAACTTTGCACCTATCGCATGCAATATTCTTCCATAAGGACCATCCTTTCTCTCTCAGTGTAGATGGGTTGGCACATTCATCAGATGGATGTGAAGACTGTGTTCCTTAATGGAATCATTGAGGAAGAAGTGTACATTAAGTAGCTTGAAGGATTTGATATCTTTAGTAGCGAGTCGCATGTGTGTAGACTCAAAAGAGCGTTGTATGGGCTGGAGCAAGCACCCCATGCTTGGTACACATGGATCGATAGCTATTTCACTGGAATTAGCTTCACCAAGAGTGTGGCGAATGCAAACCTATACCAAATTGTGGTGGAGGGTAAGATTTTAATCATTGTTCTTTATGTTGATGATTTAATACTAACGGGTGATGAGCAGTTGATACACTCATGAAAGGAGGACCTTGCAAAGGAGTTTGAGATGAAGGATTTGGGCCTCCTTCATTATTTCCTTGGATTGGAAATATGGCAGTGAGAAGGTGAACTATTTGTGTCTCAAAGCAAATATGCTCGGGAGATACTTAGTAAGTTTCACATGGAGGACTGCAAGCCCATGGGTACTCCTCTTCCAGGAAATTGGAGGAAAGAGGAAGCTACATCAATAGAGGTAGTGGATGCTACTGTTTATCGACAGTTGGTGGGTTCGCTCATGTATTTTGTTAATACAAGACCGGACATATGCTATGCGGTGAACCAGCTTAGTCAAGCAATGGTTTAGCCTACCAAGCTCTTTTGGAAGGCAGGCAAGCATGTCCTGAGATATCTTAGGGGCACATTTGAGTATGGATTATGGTACAGACAGACGGATGAGGTGAAGTTGCATGGCTTCATAGATGCAGATTGGGCAGGCAACCCAACAGACAGAAAGAGCACATCAGGAGGGGTTTTTAGTATCGGATCTACAACTATTTCTTGGTACAGCAGGAAACAGATATCTGTGGCACTTAGTTCAGCGGAAGCAGAGTACATGGCAGCTAGTCAAGCTGCATGTGAGGCTATCTGGATGAGGAAGATCCTAGTCGGTTTGTTCGGTTCTCATTTAGATCCTACAATGATTCATTGTGATAATCAGAGTTGCATTAAAATCTCGATTAATCATGTGTTTCATGATAGGTATAAGCATATAGATATCCACTATCATCATATCAGAGATTGTGTGTAGCAGAAGATCATGTTGCTTCAGTGCATTCCTAGGGAAGATCAGGACACAGATATTCTGACGAAGGTGCTCACCAGGAGAAAATTTGAATACCATAGAGACAGGATCAGGGTGAAGGATAATCCCTATATTTTTGAGAGGAAGTGTTGAGATTCAACAAGATGATGAGCTTAGTGAAAATTAAGCACCTTCACTAAGTGGGGCCCACAGGCTATTTTTAGGTGTATGTCTATTTTTAGAATGGTGATCATATTCTAAAGTTAGCAGAATGCTGATTCTAGATGGTTGAGAAAATTATATCTTTGGATGAATTTATATTTTTAGAAGATTGGGCAAAGTCTATTTGTAGATCGCTAATCTAAAAATAGATGCATGTCGATTATTATTAGCCCTTAATAATAATAATCAAACAATAAACAATAACTTATTCTCTTGGAGCATTTTATTTCAGTGAACAGATGTGGCACATCAGTGGGCCGAAGGAATTACACAATTCCTAGGGTGGTTTGTGACTCGTGCATGGAAGACTTCGTTATAACTGACAGTGGCAAGTTGTAACAGAGTTGGAAGAGTAGTTATGTTAGTTGTTATTTAGTTTAACTCAGTTAAGTGAGTTAAACTCAGTTGTGCTAGTTGTAACTAAAGATGCACTAGTGATAGATGAGTGAATTAATTATTTAATTAATTCACAAGTAGTGCCTTACTTGCAACTGAACAAATACAACAGTGAACTACTTGCATGTCAGATCCAGTGGAGACCCAGTGGAGAGATAGGTGAAAGGGTGAGATGGACTATCAGTTGTGACTATAGTGATGAATTCAATGCATCTACACTGACATTGAAGATGCCAATGAGGATTGCGCAGTGCAAGCAAGGCAAGATCAAATTCATTCAGGGATCTTCTTCAACAGGGATTGTGCAGTGGAGGAAGGCTGTCAGGAGGCAAGAAATTGGTGCATAGATATGCAAATTTCTGCATGATAGTGTGTGACGATTGTTGATTGTACTGAGAGCTTTATGCTATGAGATTTGTATGAGATTGTTACATGTTCCATTGATATACATAATATATGATAGTTGTGGTTTTTAGCTTTAAGCTTTCCTGGTAAAACATCTTGTTATGTGCGATTGATTTGCTTCATATGTGTTTTGCAATTTGCGATTTAATTTCTGCAAAGAATTAAGTGGAAGGATTCTGTATTTAACATAAGATTAACTTGTTAGATCAAGAGAGTCCGGTAATATACATGCATATTTTATAATTTCTACATATTTTGAATTAATTGGTAATTTGCATTGTGTTAATGTTAAAATCAACATTTCACTTGATAATTTGCAATTATGTTGATCTAAAAAACAATGACGTACTGTATAAAGTTCTTTTTTTTGGGTATGTAAGATCATAATAAAATAATGATAATTTTAAAGTGCATGAATTTATTTGCATTATTTTCTAAACTTTATTATGTTACAAAAATTCATACTATTCTAGATTTATTATTTTACAATTATTTACAATTTTACAAATTTAAAAATTTTAATAAAATCATTTCACATTATACAATTAAAATTTTCACATTAAAACAATTAAAATTTTACAAATATTTTACATACAATTAGAATTAGAATTAGAATTTTACAATTTCACATACAATTACAATTAAAATTACAATTACAATTTTAGAATTTTACATACAATTAAAATTTTACAATTACAACCACTTCACATTAATACAATTAAAATTTTACAAATATTTTACATACAAGTACAAGTACAATTACAATTACAATATTTACAATTATAATTTTAGAGTTTTCCATACAATTAAAATTTTACAATTTTACATACAATTACAATTTTACAATTACAATAATTTCACATTAATACAATTAAAATTTTACAAATATTGTACATACGACTTGCAATTAAAATTAGAATTAGAATTAGAATTAGAATTACAATTTTACAATTTCACATACAATTACAATTAAAATTAAAATTACAATTACAATTAAAATTTTACAATTATTTTACATACAGTTACAATTAAAATTACAATTACAATTTTACAGTTTTACATACAATTAAAATTAAAATTTCAATTACAATCACGACATAATATTTAATGAATATCATGATTTAATATTAAAAATAAAAATCATTGTCATGATAACCATTGTACAAACATCATATTTGACTAAAAAACACATTCAAATTCGCTAACATCATCTAATCATCGTGATCATGATCATCTAACAAAACACAAGCATTTTATAACATCATCACAACACAAACATCAAATATACATCTCATGTCAAATAACTGCTATCACATACACATCTACCTGCAAGTTGCACATTAAATGAACATATATAACATGAACTAACAATATACACATCATGATGATCACCAACATGTAAATTAAGTAAAACTACAACATGAACATAAAATACATGGACCATATATATATATATTTATAATGTAAAAAATATACAACTATAATATAAATGTCAAATATCAGCTGGTGGTACATCATCAGTAGCAGTACTAGTCAAGGCCTACTCAGTCAATGGTGCAACCTCAACAAGCTCAGATAGATGCTGATCATCACATGCCTACTGATTTGGTGGTGCCTCATGTTGATTAGGATCAACTGCCGGATGCTCATGATGACTCGACATGGATGGTCCATCCTGCTCATGATCATGAGTACTGCTAGATGCTGCAGGTTGTTGATCATGATGACTCGACGTGGATGGTCCAGCCTACTCATGATCATGAATGCTAGATGTTGTAGGCTGAGAAGACTGACTCGACGTGGATGGCCCAGCCTGTTCATGATCATGACTGTTGGTTGATGCTGCAGGTTTCTCATTTGAGCCATGAGGTGAATAGTGATCACTCCCCTGATCGTGATCATTAGATGATGCATCATTGCGCGACTGTCGACGTATTGCATCTCGACCACGCCTACGTCGAAGGGCCCTCCTCAACCATGCCACTAAGTTGGTAGCTCCTATGACATGTCGCATCAGGGTCAACATGTCACGTGGCATGCCTCTCCACATGTCTATAAGCCTAACATCAACCTGTATCTCTCTCATAGTGGCAGGCATGAATCCTCCCTCCACAAGCAGTCCACAGAGTTGGTCACCCAAATCCATCCTAAATCTAGTGCCAAGTCTACGCCTCACACCAGCTGGTACCTACGCAACATGAGGACCAGCCTGATCCTTGGCATCTGTCATCTCCTGATCACCATCAGGATCTACACCTAGATCATTTGGTGGCAGTAGCATCTCATTGCCATCAAATGACCCAATGTATACAAAATATATATAAGTACACAACAATAATTAGTCAATTTCATTAAAAATTTTAACAAAAACAAGTTAAATAACATGTTAGAATAATTTTAAAGAAAACAGTAATATTACCTCTATAATCCGGCGGCTCATCATCTATGAAGAGGATGTCAGCACACCCTTTCTAATCCAAACCAACATACGATTAGGGGACCAGAACGAAGGGATGCTCATCAACACTGGCTAGCAACACCAGTGCATCATGCGATATCCTCGCGGAAAACTCTGACTCGCCCCTCTTGGGCATCATCTGTTCCCACATCTACATCTGTACATGCAACATCGGCCTACAAGGTTGTCGAAAAAAAGTAGGCCTTGTCTCTGGAAACCTCTAAAAAATAAAAAAAAATAGCTCTGAAGAAAAAGGGAAGTTCACCCTCCCTTGTGCCTGAGCACGAAATCTATCTAAAGCTGTACAGAACTACTGCAAAAAAATGGCAGACCATCTCACAAGTCGTGGCATCTGTAATAAAGAATCAACATAAAATAGAAGTGGGAAAATAATGTGTTGCCCGTCGTTGGTATGGTATGCAATGGTCGAAATCAGTAGTGAGAGGCACCTCACCTCCTCTCCACCAAATGAAGCAATACATAACTGACCTCCGGAGACCTAAAAATCTGCAGAAGATAGTATATCCACGCTAATGTATCTCTGCGAGTACACCAACTGACTCCCTGCTGCATAGCCAATGGGGACCTCTAGGAACAAGGGAAAATCCACCCCTCTCCTCGATAGGCCGGTAATGAAATAGATTTCCTCCTCAATGGGAACATACCACTGGTTAGGACCAACCCGGAAAGCTTGTCGGTGGGCATTCCACCTATGGATAAGTTGTCGCAATAACCCACCATGGCCTTTTAGGGATGTAGCCTCCTCATAGAACTTGACGAGGCCTATCTTCCTTAGGAGTGTCTGGGTGGCTGCTGTAATAAGACGAGGGTACATATCTCTCCCCATATCTCGTGCCTCCCACAGGTGAACCATGTTATATTGGTCCGCCTGTTGTTGTTGTTGTTCCCTCTCTTCTCTCCTTTGATGTCGCTGAATGATTCACATATTAAATACAATTTATTTTATGAAACGAGACATGTATTTAGGAATATATATATATATATATATATATTTTTTTTTTTTTTTAATTTTTTTTTCTTTTGAAAAAAAAAAACAGTCGGCACGCCACAAAAAACAGGCATGCACTGGTAATGATGCGTCTGTTTTATCACGCATCGGACACGGTGCACCTGGAAATTTGCAGCGCACCGCAAATTATGACTTGTCCTATCTCAAGTGGTGCGTTGACTAAACACACCGCCAAACATTAACTAGTGGTCTACGGTGCGGTCGTTTAACCGATTGCACCGTTGACTATGAAAAAATTCGAGAGGGAGGTGCGATGACGAAACTACTCTCCCTGGGGCGGATAGTTTTTTTAGTGCACCACCCTCCTGGCATCATTACACGGTCAACGATGAGGTGGTATAAACGACTGCATCGTTGACCATGTACCAGTATCGGGATGGCTGTGTGCTGACCAAACTATACGCCCCGGGGCTTATAGTTTAGGAAGTGCACCTCCCTCCCGACTTCACTACATAGTCAATGGTGCGGTCGTTTACATGACTGCACCGTTGAATATGTCTAGTTCGCGAGGGCAGTGCGCTAAAAAAAATACCCACCCCGGGGCGCATATTTTCGTCAACACATCACATTCCCGCACTTCGACATGGTCAATAGTGCGACCTGTAAATTTATAGGCAGCACTGCGAACCAATGTGAGCTGAACGGCTTGAGCACAATGCGCGGGTTTTTTTTTTAATTTTATTTTTAAATAAGGTGAATTTTAAGTTATTTCAGAAAAATAATCCGCTAAAAGGTTTAATTATGGAAAAACAAATAAAATACCTGTACATTTGGCCATCGAGGAGGGATATTGTCTATAGAATTTGCAAAACTAAATTTTCCCACCGTTTTAAAAAATTCGAAATGGAGATGGTGGGCAGTGGAAAACAACAGTGCGTGCAATGGGGAGCAGCGATGGTAGGGCACCTCACACAAGGTAAATTTTCACTGGTGCTTGAGAGCTCTGGAGCACTGAAAAGTGAAAAATGCGGATTTTTAGTCGTATTTTTTTTTTTGAACCCTATTCCAGTGCACAGGTTTTCGAGGCACACCGGGCGGTTTATTCCAACCGCACTGGGCTGTTTCAGTTTTGGCACGGGGTTTTAGGACACGCCAATGTTGAATCTATGTAGATCACTGGTGCACTACAGTAATGAGATGAACCTAGCTGGTTTGTACTGAGCGCACGATGTCCTGATGTGCCAAATTTTGGTACGCACCGGTGCTTTCTCTAGGGGAATGCATCGGTGCGGTTTATGATGACAAACGCACCGAGAAATACAAAAACATCCGCAAAAACCTCCACCCACCAACCTTCTCTAGTAACCTCCGCTACAAACGGATGTCTGGGCTATTTTTATAAGGGGTTCCACAAAAACATCTGCTAGAGGGTATTTTCCTTGTAGTGTACCTACATGGCAATCAATATATACAATTTTATAGGGCCATTAATGCGTGGGGCATTATATGTCACTTGTTGGATAATATACTTGCTTAAATTCAATGGGTGGCATATGCTGCTCCCGCACATTAATGGCCCTATAGCATTGTATATATTGGTTTCCCACATACATGGTGCCCACGCATGACTACAACTCCATGGGTTGAATTTGTATCACTTACATGGGTATCTTGTTGAATGTTCAATTTTGATGGGTTGAATTTATATCACTGACATGGGTATCTTGTTGAATGTTCAATTTTGTGTTTTGGTTAAGGACCCATGATTATATGTAGGTTTTGAGTTTGATTTCCTCATAGTTCCTATGCATTGCTACAACTCCGCATATAATGACATGGGTTGAATTTCTACCAACAACAATAGTGCCTTGTCAAATGCCTCATTAGAAGATTTTGCTTAAGGATAATAGCCAAAAGCATTTGGTCTTGAGTTTAATCCCCCATAATGATTACACATAGTTGTAATTCCATGGATTAAACTTTACTAATAACATGGGTTGATCTGAAATGGGTGGCTGACTTGTTATGCTATGCAAGCACCTCCCACTCAGTTAACAAATTAAGATCTTGCTTATACTTGATAGTGCAGAATTGAATACTTGAATCAGGTGTATGTGTTTTAAAATGTTTAAGGCTTATGTGTGAGGAATTAAACCTTTGTTTTTGATGATTAAAAACATGTACAACAAGCATAAATTTCAGCAAACTAATCATCAACACATAACAACAAATTTAATAAAGGAGTTCACTCGAATATCATGGGCTACGTCTCCTTGAGCCTTTGTCAATTGACTTAGCTCTTTGGGATTATGATGGATAATTTCTTTTACAAGTAACTACTCAACTCTAATGGTTGTTTATATTGTATCAATGATTTTAGAATACCATCATACCCCTGGAATGGCTACTATCTCTTTGGAAATGGACCTAGGCTCCCTTAGACTTGAACTCTTTTGAAGGTGCCCTTAAGCTTCCCTGAGCTTCTCTATGGAACTAACTCCCTTAGAAGTCCTTTTCTATCCTTGAAACCTTTCCTAATGTATCCATTATATTTCAGTAATCCAAAAGAGATTGTTCATTTTGTTATAGCATCATTTTTCATTTTTCACCCTCATGTGAATAATGATTGTCTCTTTGGCCTTGGGCAACTTTTCCCCTAGACTTGAACAACTTCATAAAAAACAATGTCTAAAATCCCATACGCGATTATGCCTAGACTTTTCTGTGTATATACGCGAGCCCATTCATACTTTTCCATGTATGCCATTTAAATCATTAAAAAATATATAAAATTCCTTATTTTCAAGGTAGAGTGATGGTTATTCCCGTAATTCAACCACCCCAGCCTGTGGCCCAACTGTTTCCAACTGCTGAAACTACTTTGAGGGAGTATAAAAGCCCCTCATGTGTATGTCCTAAGGGAGAGAGAAAATTATAGATATTATACTCTATTAGAGCCCTATTTCAAATATGATATTCCCGTGCCTCCTGCACTTCCCAGGAACTAGTACATTTGTTTCCTGATACTCATTCTATCCATTGTACCATAGCATTCTTTTATTTATTTTTAGGCTTACTACATGAAAAAGGAAAAAAAGAATCAAATATGTTAAAAAGAGTGGGAACGGGATGTTACTTCATATTTTGATGGTAGTTACAGTATTAGTTTGTCGCCCTTGAACAAAGCACATACCACTATGTCTTTTCCTCATTTGGGATGCTTTTAGTTTTGGCCTAGGAGATGCCATAACCTTGTTTTAGGCATTAGTTCTCCCCCGGTTGGTTATCTCTTCCAATCATATGGAGAGTTTGTTTTTTCCTCCTGCATAACAGACTTATACAGTGTCATTATTTGCTGCCATGGTCATCATGAGTCGTGATTTTGTTCAAGGGAAGTTAAACCTGAGTCGGCCATTCTGAGGTGTCTCTTGACTTATTTTTTCAGGCCTTCCCGGTCTTGTCAGTATCTTGTACTATCACATCATATTTTTGGTCCTCTGCTCGTGCTGGTTTGATAAGGTCTCCATTGAATTCTTGTCGACATGTTTGTCTCTTATTGACTATGACATATTGCTCTGAGAGTAAACCTAGAGCCGCACCCTGGCCCTATTTACATCATTGATAGGTGACCTTGTGCTCAAAATTTGATCATTAGTATGGGTCTTTGACTGAGTGGTTTTCCTTGTGTTCGACGTCAGCATACATTATCACACTTGGGATTTGTGCAGTACCTTGATTTCCATTTGACCTTATCGGTGGATATCTCGCCTCTTTGTAAACTTTCATTATTGGCTGGTTCAGAGGGTTTCTTCCATGCGCTAGCTTCATCTTGTGCATGTCGAAAACGTACTTCGGGTTGGTTCCTTCACTCTACTTCGTCCAATTCCTTCCAAATCTTGGCCTGCGGGTTACACTTGCGCTGGACTGATGTGGGATGCCTCAATGCCTTCCTTCCAATATATATTTTCCCATAGACTCCAACTCATTGCTCTAGGAATAAGGTCTAGAGTCTTTTTGTCAATACTTTAGGGTTTGCAATCATCAGTGGCAGACTCTTCGCTATCGACAATGAGGATTCATAATTGCCTCCTGATTGATAGATTATTACAAGTGTTTGACTTCAACTCATTCATTCACACTTGTTAGATTGTACTGAGGCACCTTGACACTCATTATCATTATTGGTGGGTTGTCTCGCGTTTGTTAACGATATACATTATTGATTGGTAATCAAACGATTTCTCACATGGTCAACTTCAGCTCATTTATTCCCATTGTGTAGAATTGTGCCATGGTGATTGGTGAAGACCTCGGGTATGCATCAACATGCTTCTTTTCACTTTTGACAGTTCATCCAGTTTCTGCCAGTGATGCCGTCTACCGTTATATGTTGCAATTTTAGTACAACAACATCTTATATGTTGGCTCCCGAGTTGCGTGATTGTATTCCACATTTTATGATTTGGTACCTAGAGATTCAATTACTTGTGAGATCAGATATATATTACAGCATCATTGATCAGTCTTTTATATGTGATACTTGGAATTTATTTCGAGTTGTACTTCCGGGCAGTGATCAGATTATTCACTATGTACTTTCCAGTTCAACTATACTTGTATACATTTTGGATCTATAGACATGCTTTTCTTTCACTGAGCATGGGTATGCTTGCCTCAGACATGAGCTAACTCTTTGACTTATTTCATTGGTTTTTTGGTAGGCTTAAATTTGGTGAAGTCCTCTCTTGTCTTTGCAAGGTTCTGTCTATGCACATAATGTATTTTGGCCATCATGTACCCCTTCTGACCTCATATATTAGGGGGCATCTGTTATAGCATCATTTTTCACCCTCATGTGAATAATTATTGTCTCTTTTTCCTTGGGCACCTTTTCTTGATATTCCCATTCCTCCTGCACTTCCCAGGTATATTCAGGAAACTCCTGTTTCCTTGAGATGATCATCATCCTATATGACATATTGTGTGCACACATCTTGGAAGAATCCTAGCGAGGTGAGGGCTGGACAGATCCAGAGGATGGTTTGCTCAAAGGCCGTGGAAGGCTTCAGGTGATCTCTCCACTTTTCTATTATTTTACATTCCATTTATAATGAGAAGAACCATATTGTTCCTGAAATTCACGTGTTTATATCTATTTATATATGTGTAAAGATCATTAATTGAAAATCTAGTATCGTTTATATGATATTATACATGAGTTACACTGACATTTAGGAACAATATATGCTGTAAAACTAGTGTTTCATGTTCTTTCTTTCTTGATTTCTAGGTTATGAAGCACAAGGAGTTGCTAGGGGTTTGCACCCCGCGGGATCTACATCAAACGTAGGACTTTTGGGTAAGTTCCGCAATAGATTAAATCTAGTTTTCGGCATAAAATATAGGTTAAGTGAGTCCTTCTTGAATGGTATGCCCTTGATCGTGAAGGTTTCCAACCCAAAAAACTTTAGGGATTTATTTCTTGAAACACATTTTCTCCAAATGAGCTCTCGCTCCCCAATCTAGGCCTCCAACCCCTGGTGGCCTTGGGCTGCCCGAAAGTTCCCTGTGGCTTCTTAAACTATAGAAGTCTCCAAATGTCTCTTAAAATCCCTCCAATGGATTCAAAATGTCCAAAATAGTAAGAATAGACTATTCACTTGCTGAAAAAGTCCTATGGCTGCTCTGGTTATGCCCCCAACACCTAGTGGCACCCTGTGGCTCTACACTCACTAAAAACTTCTCTGAAGCATCTTGGCCTTCAAAAGCCTTCAAAATATTCTACAAATTCTTCCATTGGATTCATAAGGTTCAAGATAGTCATAATAGACTACTGGTTTGTTGAGAATGGCCACTGGATGCCCTGGATAGGCCTCATTCTCATGCTGGCCCCTAGTGGCCCTAGTGGCCCTTAGAACTTCTCTGAAGCAACATCACACACTCAAAAGTCCTCTTCTAGCTTTGAAAACCTCACCAATGGCTCTAGAATGTCCAATAAATTTGAAATTGACTATTCACACTCTTAGAATGGTCGAAAACTGAGTCTCCAACTCATTTTCCTAGTAACACCTAGGAAAACTCCACTAAATGTGGAGGACTTCAGTTTAACTGGAGTCAGTTTGGAAATTTCTACCACATAAATCATGCCTCCAAACCTCCCAACAACCCTAAATGTGGCATTAAAGTTGTGGTTGGGTGGTTGGACACATGTCAACCCCCAAAACCCGTGGTTAGTTCACGGTGGAGTGGAACTCAGCTTTTAAACCTTGGGTTGAAGTCGAAACTACGGGTTAAGTTGACTGGTTAGCGAAAACCATTGCACAAACCTTGTGGAGACTTAATATTGACACGTTACAATGTGAATGCACAACATAGAACTGGTGGAGACCGTTTGTTTAACCGCATGGAGAAACCATCGGCGGATATAACGATGCCATGTGATAAGTCTTAACCTGTTGGTGGTTGCATTAAATGTCTGGCTGTAAGTTTGATGCTAGCCATGTGAACGCCTTCGCAGGGACCGCTGGCAGGTTGGGACTGTCAGCGGTCCCCAAACCCTAAGCACCATTGCGCTAAACCTTAAATTAAACCTGACTACCATTCATGTTAAGAAACACTTGTGGCGTGTTGACACGCAGGTGCATTAGCTGGGAGAAGGTCCAGGGTTCAGGCCCTGTGGACCCAAACCAAAATTTTGATACACCACTAAGGGGACATGTGGTGGCGTCAGGGCTGGCCATGTGTCACCCTCTGATTGGTCCTCATAAACCATTCAACCAATAATACCCTGCCACTTGTCACCATGGGACTGGCCTAGAAGGAATATTCTGAGGAATATTATAGGAATATTCTCTAGAATATTCTTTTTTGCTAACTGTACCTTTGCCCAGTCAACTCTGGTCAAATTTCAATTTTTCAGTTTACTGGACTTTTCAAAACGCAATAACTTCTTAATACGGTTTCGGTTTTTTGAACTGTTCACAACGCCGAAGATGAGATCTATCTGGTCGCTTAGGTTCGTCACACTTTCAAACACTTTTTAATTTGAGCTATCACTTAGGTCCTGATCCAAATCTGATCATGGGTACTTTATCGAATGCACTAGATTGGCATTTTGGCTAAGGCCCGTAGTTAGTCGATCTTAAGTTTGAAGGTCCTAAAATAGTGCTTATCTCACTACATATCCACATACAACTTTATAGATTTAAATTCTACAAATGATACCGTTACCTTGTCAAACACTCTTACCTAGCATTTTGGTTAAGAACCCATGACGTAATCTTGAGACCTAGGGTTCACTTAATTAGTTGAACCATGTAATATCCCATATTGGGATTAATAGTAATAAAAGTGAAAATAGACTAAAAACTACGGCAACATAAAATAAATCATCAAAACATGTAAACTAGAGCCAAAAAAAACTACTGAGCCATTTTATTAAAATGAATGGAATAAGTGCAATAGTGGTGCTGGAAAGCTTGCACCTGGGCCTTCCCAAAGCAGGTTGAATCACAACTCAAACCCAAGCTAAATATCCTACTGGAAGTGGCTCTGTCTCTGCGCTGCCTAGCCCAGAAATTATGTTTCTACTCCAATGAATCTACTACTAGGGCTTGGAATATTTCTTAGAACATTTTAGGCTTTTAACCACGGTCTCCACTCAAGAAGCCCACAATAACCTGCGAAGGATTTTTCCAAATATGAGCTTTAGAATTTCTGCCTAGTTTTCCCCTAGCTCCTCAAGCTGATGGCTGAGTTGGGATCCTAGTTTTCCCTCTTAATTCTATGCAGAAAATTTTTCCAAATTAATCTTGGCCACTCCTCAATAAATCCAGAAAATCCCAGAAAGGGTTTATCCTAGTTTTGACTTCGGAAATTGGTCCTCTTGGGTTTGGCACAATGAACTGATAGGGAAAATTGAACCACTGGAAGAATATACTCAGAAATGTCTCTGAAATGCTGGAATAAACCCTAGTAGGAGGTGGCTAGCCTCCCCTTCAATTCTCTTAATGATAATTCCCTTCTCTCTAACCTCCCGACTCAAAATCCTCACTACACTGCGTCTTCCACTACACAATTTTCTCTGCCTCTGCGCAGTCCAGAAATGGCCACGTTTCCTCCTGATGTTGCTAGTATAAATTTCCCTCACAAAAGGGTGGAAATCCTCTCCTGATTGGGCACTTGAATTCCCTCGAGGAAAGGGTTGAGATCTTCGCTTGAAGATCTCGTGTGCTAAACAACATTGCAGGCTTGTCTCTCCGGGTCAACCGTGCTTTGTCAAAATGATAAGAAGAAAATAATTGAATGAATGAATGAATAAAAAATGAGCCTTCCCTTCCTTCTTTTATTCATTGAGGCCCAATGTATTCCTTGGGTCCCACCTTGGCTTGTGCTGCCTCTCCTTGACCAATCATGTGATGCCTTCCTCTAGCCAATCCCATGTTGTCCTTTTCATGCCTCTTCTACGCTTCCACCTAAGGCCAATTAAAACCCACAACTAGAGCCACAATTTCCCTTAGGGACTTTAGGAAAAGACTTTATTCGACTTAATTATTAGTTGTGGGTCCCCTACCCTCTTTATTTCCGCCCAACATTAGGAAATGTCAAAATAAATCAATATTAATATTCCAATTACCCGACTACTAATTTGGAATATTATAGTCCTCCCCACCAAAATTGCTTGTCCTCATGCAATGCCTAAACAGGCATCCTCTCTAGCTAATGCTCCACCATGGTCACTACAAAATTTTCTAGGGTCCCAGATGCACCACTAAATCGTCCTTGATCTTTGCATCGATCTGATATGGAGGGATCCCTAAATACCAGGATCCCAAGCCATCATGTCCAACATGAAGATCCCCCTGCTCCACCCACCATCCTACCAGGAAAAAGTAACAAAATCCCTTTGCACACCATCAGTGAGTAGTAAATCATGATGATATGGCATTGTGCCCCACTCCTCGTGAGGTTTCCCTACCAAATAGTCCATCCCATGCACACCAGGAGTATGCCCTCGAATATACCACCTAATCCATGCAGAGATAGTGTCTTGCTCATGTGAGCTTCTTCGTATATCATGTTGTTGGCCCACCTTCCAAGTTGCTGAGGTTCCCCATGCCATCGGTGAATCACTAAAGACCAATGGAAGATTTGCGTGATCTCCCCCTATGGTATCCAGCTCATCCCTAAGGGGTATTGAGATGTAAAGAGTGGTGATGATCAAGCCCCCTTCTGAACTCAGAGCAGTGTCATCATGTTGATGCTGTGCTACTCTGATTATGGAATACTCCCCACCGTTTGTAGATCGGATCCTTCTCTCCTGAGGCCTAGTGGTGCAATGTCGGTAAGAGCCAAGTTCATCCTGCGCGAGCATTACCTTGATGCCAATATGTACCCCTCCACATATAACTATGATCCTATGCAGCAACAGAGAAAGTCGACCTCACCACTTGATGGAGGCCTCTGAGTACCACCATGTGCCAACCCAATAATGAGCTAGATCAATCTTTATCACGAATTCGACCATCACGAGACAAAATGGACTATCAGTCAGTTGAATCTCTACCTCCCATAGTTGGACATGCTGAACCATATCTCTGACAACTGCGGGAATCCCTCTGTGCCTCATATCTAGTACCTGCATGTGACCAATATAGAGGGTCCATATATCATGGGAAAATATGATGCACGCTAACCTGCCATGTGCCTACCACTATGTAGTACAAATGACTACTAGAAGCCAAATGTGACAAATATCCACCCCCTGAATGCAACCAATAGATGGATATCTAATACTCACAATCAACTCAAGGTGTGTGGATCCCTCCTGTTCCTGCCAACCATCTCCACCGGGTCTGCCATACACCCTCTCAATAATGTGTCGATACATTGTCTACAACCTAGACACATACTGGGATAAAACCTCAATTGTACCCAATATCCTCTGCTCATGCATGGTCTCGAAATGCCTTGAGAAAAGAGTGACGCATGTCTCCCTCATGACCCACTCCCTAGGCGTAGGCTCAGTGATTATTGATATGCCACCCCTGCGGAAGATCATCTCATCCCCCAAACTGTGGTTGTCAACTAACGCACTGACATAATGCCATGGCTGAGAAGTCTCTCCCCAAGTGTGCTGAGTGTCATCTAAATATCTTGGGTGAGCTTCGCGTACCCCGCTACTCATGCCCAAAATGCCAAAGGAAAACAACAAAATCGACTGTGCTCATGAGTGATGTAGAAGAGGGTCAGGCATGTGAGTCCCCACTGATGTCGTCAAGTATTTCTCATATGTCTCCCCATCGGTCCTGGGTGAAAAACCCCCAAAGGTATGCCCGGTGTCTCCGTCCATGAGTCTCCCTGGAAGTAATACTCTAAGACCCTGTTGTACAACACCATACACCCATGCATACCACTGATCATCCATGTACTCCTCGGCATGCCACTGCACACTGCAACATACCCCAACTATTGATGTACCACCCTGTACCATCTCGTGCCTTATTTGTGTCAAGGAACTAGTCACTCCTCGCGTGTACTCGATGTGATGTAAGAAACTCCTACTTCGCAATGCAGGACACACTACGGTACACCACCATGCACCTCCATGTACACCAGTAGCCTCTGCTCAATGCTAGGTGCTCCTACACATCCTTGAATGTGATGGCCTAGAGTTGTGTCTCTACATGTCCACCCTGTTAGTCATCAGTAATTTTTGCTGATATCAAAAGATGACTAAGTTATAATCCTAGAAACAACATTTGAGAAATATTGTGAGTTCTAGAAATATCACCGCCTTCATTATCTTAAGCTAACTATTTTCACTATCTTTTCCCCTCTATGTCTCCTAAAAAATCTACCCCATTGCTTCAAATAAGACTTCATTATTGGGCCTGCATGCCTCATTTCATCACCTCACTTTCACTCACATTCATAACTCTCTTCATATGAAAAGCCCACCTTTTTCGATTTCTCAAAACCCTCTTGAAACCCCCCTTCTTCATCATTTTCCTAAAAAACATATTAAACAATGTAAAAATCTCTTTTTACGTTGTTTAAGGTTAAAAATTTAACCTATCCAGTCCTTTTTAATCTTATTAAAAACCATTTTTTATGCTAAACCCGCCCTTTTTTGACATAACAGGCCTTAAGCCCCTCTCCACTTAAGCCCTACCCCCTTTGCCCCCACAGAACCACCCCCTCCACCTATTCTTAACCCCTTCCTCCTATTCAAAAAATACCTCCGCCCATTCATTATATACCCCCCGCAAACCTTATAAAGAGCCCCCTTAACCCTTCATTAATATTTAAATGGGCCCCGCCTTCCACTTAGCCCTTCCGCCCAATCGCAGCTCGACACCTATCCCCGGTCTCCACCCTCCAAATCTACGTGGCGCTCCCTCAACCCATTCCACACCATTGATCTCACTCCCTAAGATCCGACGGCCCAGATCCCATATCACATAGAAAATTGTGATGGGTTTAATAACCCCTGACCCATGCGAAATAGGTGGTTTTCCACCTGCCATGCGTCGATCACCTAATGGTATCGCGCGCCCACCACACTAAACCACATACCGCCTCCAATCCATGTGACAAACCACCCCAGTTTATCAAAACCACGTTTCGCCCCCATGCCAAAATTCAAAGTTCTGCCTAGTTCTGCCTCTGGAACCTTGCCTCTTGCTCCATTCCTTCCTCTGCAATCACCTCACGACAGCCCAAAACCCATGAAACTGCAGTAAACCCTCCCGCAGGTTTTAAAAATCTAACCAGTTTGTGTTTTGTGCAGGTTTTAATGGCGGAGAATTCCAAAATTCCATCCCATAGTCCGAGAACGATGAATGAAACCCCTAGATGACGATCCAAGGGTCTTAAATCCAAAATTATAGGGATCAGAGTCCTTCTCAAGGTTTGATTGATGATGAAAGCATGCTCATCAATGGATCATAAACCCTCCAGCACGTAAAGAAAGCGTCCCTGCATGAAGGACAAAAACAAACAGTCAAAGAAGCAGTAGAAGAAAGGAAGATCAAAAGGATTAAGAGCCAATCTTAATCAAAGGATAAAAATAGAAGATTAGTCAGGCAAATAGTGATTAAAGGGATAAAGGCAAAATATCAAGGGAAATAAAATAAAATAGAAAGACCAAACAGAATTGAAGAAAAAGTGATAAAGAGAAGATAGTAAAGCATAAGGACATAGTTTAAGGCTTAAGAGAGAGATTAAAGACAAAAAAAGGATAGAGTAACCTAAGACAAATTCGAATGACTCAGCTCACAGCAGTTATTCCTCTCAGAAATATTTTTAGCCACATAAGTGCTTTGTTTCCTTCAAAAGGCATTAGGCAATTATTAAGCTGTGTCAAAGATATTTATCTGTCAAGCAGTTACTGTAAAAAGTTATGAATAAGCCTTAAAGTCAACACATTCACCTATTTTTCCTTAGAAGTTAAGATAGAAGTTATTAAAATAGAGAAGTAGCTGCAGATATTCCTGCCTTGAGCCTTGCATGATATTTATTGGGCCAGAATTGTGAATTACGGATAAATCACGCTTTCCTAGACAGGTGCTAGTCTAGAACAACAGGTGAAAGACTATATGACTATTTTTCCTAACTCATAATAGATACACAGAGAGGATTGGAGGCTTACTTGATCAGTCACTTCCAAATGGCTCCTTCTGTTGCCTCTGTTGCAGCTTCAAATTCAAGCGGTTTTTGGGCTGAATGCTTCCTGCAAGAAAGAACACTGAAACAACAAAAGATGCAATAATATATATATCTATTCAAGCTAGTTAGCTAAATCAGTAAATCATAAACCATACACATCAACTAAGATCTTGCAATATGGAAAATCAAAGCCAATACATATGCATATAGGGAAAAATAAGTAGTACTCTTTATTGACGATAGAAGGAGAGGTTACAACCTAGTGACTGATTTGAAGTGACCTTCCAACAACGTTCCCAAAACTCATTACAATATAAATATCTCCAGCAGTAGCTACACAAATCTACCTCTCAATTGAAAATTCTCCAGCATTTCTCTACTCAAATTCTTCCTCCTCAAGCACTTAGATTTGTGCTCAATTTATAGATGAATTGTAGGTTGTTTTGCAATCAATGAATTTCCAATAATAGGCAAGACATGCTTCCAGTCATGTAGATGTCAAATGGACACTTGGATCCGAAGCTTGACACATGTGAACTCTTCTAGAAGGCACTGGCCAAGTGGAGATTCCAGAACAATGAGAATTTCGCTCCCAATGTGACCAACACACCTGTGAATGTCGGGAAGTGCTTTGCGGAGAAGCCTTGCATGGGGCTACCTGCATATGCAACGCACTTAGGCCCCTTATAGCCTGCTTTGGTGAGCTCTCATATGCCATATAATAAGCTTCAAACCATGGAAAACTCTGCTTGATGAAAGTCTTGCTTGATTTGTCTTGTTTCTTTTCTTAGGGCATATAGCAACTAAAATGATAGGGAATGATAGACCCTTGATCATTGGTCCTGGAGATGATGTCCAGTTAACCAGGTCATTGGGAATGGTGCCCAAATTGACCTATAATAATTTCCCCCTAAAGCATGAGATCCAAATAATAAGAACATTTGATTGAGATGCTTTACACTATGATGAGCTTGGAAAAGAAGTGGAGTGGTCACCTGCATCAATCTTACAATACATTACATCATGATATATCCTCTTTGATCATAATTGCTGAGGGTATGCATTTCCATGTTCAACACATAAAACAATCTAATAACATGTACATAATTCATAAAGTCGTCTTCATTGGAATGTTGCCTAGATGCAGACATGCCTACAGATTAGGCCCATGTTTGAATGATAATCTGTATGTAAGGTTACCGTATAGATGATGTGTACAAAAATCATGAAATTGCAGCCCGGATGGATGAAACTAGATCCAGGGTCTTCTTATCTCATTCACTCGATCATTCGGGTACAAGTCTAGCCATGAGAATATATGATTTGTAGTCGAACATGGAAAGACAACGTTTGATCACCAGCCAATGATGTGAGATGTTAACAAACGCGAGAGAACCACCTTTAATGTCAATGGCCCTCAAGGTACTGCAGTACATTTTGTAAGGCGTGAATAGATGATTTGATGTCGAACGCCAAACAAAATCTTTCGGTCAAAGGTCCAGAAGCGAGGATCTTGTCGATGCTGTAACAAGCCTCATGGTACTGGAATTTGATGTTTCTGAGTGAACTTCCTGGATATTTATTTATCGTCAACAATAATTCACCTTATTGCAAAACTGGAGTTACTGATTTCAGAGACAAAGGGTATGACTTGATATATCAATTTTCAGGGATGACGATCATGAAAATGAAGGTTTACGAGTATTACAGAAGGATGAGTTTTTAATCACTGGATGAATTCCCTTGAACATATCAGTGATACTATGATAAGTTGGCAGCATTGACCCAAAACCAAAGTGAAGGTATGATGAACCATAGGTGTGAATGAACCGTCAAGATGATTACCCAACCTAAACAGTCACAGACATGGAGTGAAAGAAGTGTCATGTTCAAGAGTGACTTGCTACCATAAAGAAACTTTTGCTCATTTTTCCCAAATTTTCCCCGGTCATTTGTCGACCAGTACCTCTTTATTTTTTAACAAGCTTGAGTAGGATAACGTTTGCTTGATCTATAATTCAACCCTTCGGGCGAATAAAGTTTCAATATTTAATAATTTAATGAGTCTAGCAATGAATGAAACTCGATTCTTTCCATGATCGACAAGCCCGTCGCTATTTTATGTTTTAATGAGCTTAATGATAGTGATAGCCTGGTCCTTTTTCATATTTAGAGAGTCTGAAAAAAGGAAAAAAGAGAACTCCAAAGATACTTTTTCGTAAATTTGTCACTCAGACCCGAAAAAGTGTAAAATGATATCTGAGAGAACCTCTTTGGTCATGTTTAACCAAGGTATTCCTTTTTCGTAATAATCCATCTCAGTCCAGAAAAGGGTTAAACTTATACTGAGTAGATATCAACTCATTTACTTTTACGAGCTCGAAAAGACAAGTGCTCGGCAATATTTTCACATTATCGGAGTCTGAAAAGAGTTGAAAGAAGACTCCAGGGGTTCCTTTTTCACTGTTATCGAAGCTTGAAAAAGAGATAAAAGTGCGCTTCAAATCCTTTTTCATTTTTAACAAAGCTCGAAAAATAAGGAGAAAAAGTATGCTTTGTGGTCAAGTCATTCTTTGAATAAATCTGCACGACTAATCTGTTCATCAGTTGTATTTCGTGTTCAGAACAACATAAAATGGATTAAAAATACCCGTTTCATGATAAAAACATAATAAAACTATAGTAATACCAATTAATTTAACTTGCAAACAATTAAATGACTATAAAAAAGTAGTTTCACTATTCATTTTTACCATTCCATAGTTACCATTTGCATTTTGGAGCCGTGAACCTGATTTTTTCCCTCGAACTTTAGTCATTGATTGCGGTTGTTTCTGTGGACAGATTTCGTCGCCATTTGATCTAGGTTAGTACCATGAACCTCCTCTTCCCTTTGGTATTCGTTTCATTTCCATTCTTTGCAGATTTTTAGGGTTTTAAGGCCCCTAGGGTAAATTCTTCCCAAAATGAGGGCAACGCACCTTTGAATGTCGAAACCTACATTGCATAGCAGGTACAGTGAAGGGTACTTGCATGTTCAACGCATTGTCTCAGCCCAGGGAGTGCTTTGGACACAGTTCAAGTTTTTGGTTTTCATGTTGTGCCCAAAATTTTCCTAGTTTTTTTTTGCAATGAATGGAATCTAATGGATCTTATGGTTGTATTTTAGGTTTCCATCGGATTATAATGACGATTACATGGAGGGAAAGAGAACATGAAGAACAAGATATGATTGCCTTGAATGATCCGGGTACTGTAAGTGCCCTAAGAGATTGTGGACTACTTAAGTACTTCAAATTGTTGGGAATGATGCAACAAATAGAACTCTTGGAGTTCTTAGTTCGAGCATGGGATCCAGTGATAGAGGCATTTCAAATTAAGAACAAAGTGGTTCCCTTAACAGTTGAGGATGTGTGTTTTCTCATAGGTTTTTTGAGGAGAGGTTTGCCCATTTCTCTCACAGGGTCTACCATTGGAGGAGAGACAGTGGGGAATTATGTTATGCAGTATTTCTATCCAGGGGCAGAACCTAGCAAAGATGGAAAAATAAACACCCGAGATGTCAGGGATTTTCCTTTGAGAACCATCCTTTTCACGATCACTAAATTTGCTGGCACTGTTACACTACATCTTGCGAATAGATCGTATATGCAATATGCGTTAGAGTGCTTAGAGCCAACAGTCTTCAACTGGTCTGAAGTTGTTCTATCTCAGATAAAGGAACAATTGAATAAATCAAAGGGAGGAAGGAAGAAAAATTTCAGTTATGGTTCAATCCTTATCTCCTTCGCTTTGGAACGGATTCCACTAATGCAACCACAACATATAACACTGGATATATCTAGTCCTAGAGATCCTCGAATGCAAATATGGGTAGAACTCATGGTCGACATGTAGGCCAATCGACCGTTGTGTTCTCTACTGCATTCTTTGCCTGGTTTCAGTGATAGATCGTCACCATCGATGAGTAAGCATACGCAGGTGTCGACTTCCGAGGAGATCCAGATCTAGTATTACCAGAAGGCGCTTAGTGGGGTGCAATAGGTAAGAATGATTTGACCATTTTTATTTTTTATTTTTCTAAGGTTTATACAATGTTTTTGTGTTTTGATTCCTTTCCAAGACTAAAATAAATATTTAATATAATGCAAATATTGGTCGTGTTCAACGAGTAGAGGAACCAGAGCGTGAAGTAGATGCACCAGTAGAGAGGGCTGTCGGGAGAGAAGTCCTTTAGGACCTTGATAAGGCTGAGACTCTAGCTAAGCTTGAGCAGCACATAGAGGGGTTGACCTTCGGGATTCCAGATTTCCGGATCGAAGAGTTTCCCATGCGACTGCAGCGACACATTGTTGGTGTTCCTAACCATTGGATGTGGTTGTTTCGTAGGATTTCTAGATCTATAGCATGTTACCATGAGAACCACTAGTTTACTTGTGACATTTTGCATACATTTTGAGGTCAAATGACCAATGTGTCTTGGGCACAAATTTTGTAAAAACCTATAACTATCTATCTATATTATTTCAGAGTTTTTCCTATGTTTAATGTGTAATCCTATTCAATGACGTGAATGTTTTCTTTACCTATGTCACAAATTTTTGTCTAAAACTTGATTAGCTAATGAATCAGTCAAAGTGTTCAAATTTCTGGAAATGTATTGATATTGAACAAAATCAAAATGTATTTCCAAAAGTCGAACTCTTAATAACAATCTAAGAATTGTTGGATTTCTAACAGTATAAACACTAGTAAGTTGTAATACCACAAGTTGTGAGTCTAACCTTATGATTATGCGGTTAATACCAAATGAAATGGCATCAGAGATAATTTTGATCAACGCGCTATACTCAACAATATTGTTCGTCGATCTATCAATACAAATCCCTTGAAAACTCACTAACTCGCCATTCGGAGCGAAAATGGCCCGCACTGTAGAGGATAGATTCTGCATACTACGACTAGCACCATCAGCACATCCAAAAAATGGTTCCAAAGATTCATTCATCTGCGATGAAATGTAAAGTGGATTACTAATGTCAAGAAAACTCAAAAAACAAATTAAGATAGTGAATGCAAATCAACATCATATGTACAATATAATACAAAAAATTACTACGCTCATGATTAAGCATAGTAACGTTTCAAATACAACCCATTTCTAGACTGTGCCAATGGAATCCCATCGTAATCAACTAACTCGTAGGCACCCTTAGCAAGAAATATTTTGACAAGATAAGGGCCATGCCACAATGGATCGAATTTCCCTGTACCTATTACATTAGCTTCTTGATCACAAAGAAGGACCAATTCACCCTTTGAGTAGATGCAAGGTTGGACATTTTTGTCGTATTGCGCCTTTATACGTCTCTTATGTGCTTCATTGGCCAATTGGGCTTCACGTCACATTTCATAAAGATGGATGAGGTTAAGGAGATGCGCTTCTTCTTCTGAGGTGTCAGGTAACAAGTCTATCACGAGTTTTAACGATGATATTTCACATTGGATTGGTAAGATAGATTCCAGACCATACACCAATTGAAAGAGTAAATCCAATTGCATTTCTCACCGAGGTTCGATATGCCCACAAAGCGGAGTACAGGATCAAATTCCAGTTCCTTTTACGGAATCCTATCATTCATTGAAGCATTCGTTTAATAATTTTGTTAATAGCCTCAACTTGTCCATTTGATTGTGGATAATAAGGAGTAGAATTATCATGCGACAATCCTAACTTGGTAGTCAATTCAGACATCATATGGTTGCGAAAATGCTTCCCATGATCCGTAACTATAGCCTGTGGGACCCCAAACCAATAACGTGGTTGAAGCAAAAAAATTTAGCTGTTTGTCCTTTGTTATTGAATGTAGGCATCGCTTCGGCCCATTTGGTAAAATAGTCGACAATGACAATAATATAACCAAGCCCCCTGAACGAAGGAGGGTTACAGGTCCTGAAGTCAATACCCCATTTTGTAAATGGTCCTACAGAGACAACAGGATGCATTGGCGCTAGCAGTTTGCGGATTTTACGATAAAAAATCTAGCATGCATTGCAACTTTTGATTGCGAGGATGTAATATCAAAAAATAGTAGGCCAAAAGTAACTAGCGCAAAGTATCTTCTACGCGGTAGCATATTCAGATAAGTGTCCACCACAAGGCCCAACATGACAATCATGAGTGAGGCACCTCCTTAAAATGGTATCAACACCACGACGATAAAGTGTATCACCGACGATCAGATAATCTTTGGCTTGGTGTCGAATACGTCGCTGTTCAGAGCGAGAGGTATTAGGTCGAAAAGTTTGGGTTTGGAGATAAATGATAAAATCTCCATACCAAGGATCAAATGATCTGATCAGAAATAGAGACTCATCTGGAATAGATGGTTCCGACATAGTTGCAGTACTATCAGAGGGAAGGTCACAGAGAAGCTCACCCAAAACTAAAGACTTCTTTGAGTTGGATTTGATGAATTCCAAATCAAATTCCTGCAAAATGACAATCCATTTTGAATATTCCCCCCCAACAATTGACGTGATAAGATATAATTCATGAGGTTGCAATCCAAAACTATTGTTGTTTTTCGGAGTAGGATATAATGGCAAAATATTTGGACAGCTTGAACAACTGCCAAGGAAAGCTTTTCTACGTACGAGTAGTTAACTTCCGTATCATTGAGATTATGACTCAAATAATAGATCAGATGTTCAATTCCATCTTCTACTTGGACCAAAACCATGGCGATGGTCGTTTTTGCCGCAACGATATATAGGAAATAATCATTTTGATAATTAGGAGGATACATTAATGACGTTCGGAAAAGAGTGTCCTTGACAACATCAAAAGAAGCTTGCGCAACTTGATCCCAATGGAAGGGAACCCCCTTTTTCAATAATTGAGTAAATCCTTTAGCCATTTCGGCATAGTTTGGAATGAACCTTCTCAGGAAGTTAGCCTTTCCTTGAAGTTTATGTATCTGAAGTAAGTTTGATGGTGCAGGAAAATCAAGAATAGCCTGAACCTTCAGTGGGTCTATTAAAATTCTTTATTTTGAGACTAAGAATATGAGAAATCAACCAGAACCAACACAAAACACACATTTATGTGGATTGAGACGTATCTTGTAGTGTCGGTAGCGTAAGAAAATGGCTCTCAAATGCATCGGGTGATCAGCCTGATTTCATGAATGCGCTGATAAATCATCTAGATATGGTTGAACAATGTGCTTGATGTTGTTGAAAGCATAATCCATTGCTCTCTGAAAAGTTTCCCCAACGTTCTTTAAACCAAACGGTAGTTTCCTATATGCGAATGTGCCCCAGGGACAGATGAATGCTGTCTTATGTTGGTCATCTGGGCGGATATTGACTTGATTGTAGCCGGAAAATCCATCCATGAACGAGAATATTTCACATCCAGCACAATCGTCAATAATCTGGTCGATAAAGGGAGTAGGATAGTTATCTTTCAGACAAGCATGATTAACATCTTGATAATTGACGCACAGTCTAATAGTTCCTTATTTTTTCATAATGGGAACGATATTGGAAACCCACTCAGTTAGCGGAACAGGGTAAATGAAACCAGTACGCAAAATTTTTTCAACTTCTTCTTTGATGGCAACGGCTTTCTTTGGATGAACAGGATGAAGCCGTTGGCACACCAGTTTGACGTCAGGATACATATTAATAGTGTGTTCAACTATACTAGTATCTATGCCTGGCATTTCCTCGTAAGACCAAGTGAATACGTCACGAAATTCATGAAATAGAGAGTGATATGAATCAAGTTCTGATGGAGAACAAGATACACTGACATGAATATTTTCTACAACAACAGGTTTGGTCGAAATATCAATAGAAATGGTTTCTTCAATATTTGATGAATTTCTCTTAGAGTCAATTGCATTAATCGGTAAATGTAATATCCCAAAATAGGGATTCTCTACAACAATAAGAATACCCTACCTTATTCCAAAGTCATAGAGCAGCAAGAAATCAGCTTATTTAGTGTATTAAATCACAAAGTCATCAAATGACAATCACAACAACAAACTATGTCTTCATACAATGTCTCCAAGTGGGGAAAAGTAGTAATATTGGCCCCAAAAACGTTATTTTCTGAAGATAGCATTATAACAATGGAAAATAACGGTTGTGTCCATTAGTATATGTAATATAGGACATGCATGCAAAAGAGTTTCAGAGACAAATTCCTTTAGCCTAGTTAAACATGCCTCCCATGCTCAAAACAACTTAAAATTGATGAAACCCCAAGACTGCAACACACAGAAATTGCTGCATAAAGAGACTGTGTAGTATAATGGAGATAAAACTCAGAAAATAGAGAGAAAAATCATATCTTCTATTAGATTACTCAATGAGGCATAAAAACAGAGATCTAGTCTCTTTTATACAAATCCAAGAAGACTCGGCAAAGGTTTCTTGACATAAAAGATAGACAAGAAAGAGCTGCTGCAGATCTGTGGCTGCATCACGCTATATGGATGAAGATCTACATGATAATGAATGAAAATTTGAATAAATAGCTGTAGA
The DNA here is from genome assembly GCA_034641835.2 of Pinus albicaulis. Taxonomy (NCBI): domain Eukaryota; kingdom Viridiplantae; phylum Streptophyta; class Pinopsida; order Pinales; family Pinaceae; genus Pinus; species Pinus albicaulis. The sequence continues at coordinate 1,474,668,173 of CM076580.1, forward strand.
ATCTTCTTCTAGCTCTCCCAAAGAAAGGCTGATCCTCCTCTTGGGAAATTAGCTCATAAAAGTGGGGTTTTGACCCCTCCCACTGCACACCTTAAGAAATAACGCAGTTTTCTGAAGGGAATGCATTTTTGCTGAAGGGAAGTGCTTAGCCCAACACCAGGTAGTGGAAAATGTAGCTTAGAAATTCTCTCTTAGATCTCTTAGACAAGGTCTCCAAGAAAGAGTAGGGAATTCCTGCCTCGGAAAACCCTAGCACTAAGCAGTGCAACAAACTTAGCTAAACAACCAAAGTATGTAGGAAGTCTAAATAGACCACATAGAATATAATCTCCAATATGCCCCATATGATTTCCATCTCCTCCATTATATAGTCGATGAGCTTCCTCACCAAGGGTCCCACCCACTATGAGGTTGCTTCCATGCAAAGGTTCCTCCTCCACAACTACGCTGTCTTTATTAGTGAGGATCATCCTTTTACAATGCAGTTTGATTTAGTCAAGCTTGACTAGATCAATCTTGATAGGGTCATCCTTGACTGAGTCTTCATGCCTTGTATCCTTTCACACTCAAGGTGTCTTCATTTTGGCTAGCTAGATTGATCTTCATTCACATTGAGTTGTCTTTATTTAGGATCCACTCTTTGAGGATAAATCATGTTGACTTGGTCAAAATTGACCTTGTCCACATAGTTTAGACCTTGTTCACACCTGTGGATGCTTGATCTGGTTATTTCATGATCCCTTTTCACACTGTGAAGTATTTTTATTCATACTTAAACAACTTATGAGCCTCGCCCATTTATTCATCCATCTAGATTTTAAAAGAAATATTAATATTCCTATTAGCTGCATGATAATTTAGGAATATTACAGTCTTCCCCTCCCAAATGTTTCTTGTCCTCAAGCAACTGTAAGGGTGCTGCAAAATCTCCCCCTTTCTCTTTGTGGCCTTCTCAAGAAAGAAGGGATGACAATCATGGGGAATTCCATAATCAATGAAGGTCTCCCACCTCCATGCTATCATCCAAATGAAATGAATTACCTCCCAGCGTGGTAACCCATAGAAAAGCTCCTCCCAAATACTCATGAGAGGTATGTCCCAAGTGCTCCAAACAATCATATGGCCTACCTCATGGAGAAACAAGTGATTTACCATGGTAGCCATATCTTTCCCCATGCTCCCTTTAGAACATGTAGTGCAGAAAATGTGGGAAATTCCTCTCCCCAAGGACACATTTCACCAATGTGCCTTACCTCCCACCATGTTCGCAAGGGTAAGAACATTTCCATCATATGGAATCATGATTAGAATCATGCTAGCTGCCATATATGATAAAGGAGAAGAAAGATGTTTTCTCATGTGCAACCAGTGCAGTTTTACCCTTAACTGCCATAGAATAAAAGATGACAAGTGCCTCCCCCAACACTTGTTTGCTGATCCTTCCTTATTGTATGCATGGAGAAGGTGCATAATAATAGGTGAAAAGGATTCACACCTTGAAGAGTGCTTCCTCCCTCCAAGATTCTTCAAGGCATGATCATCATCAACATATTTTATGGCCTTAAGTGGCCTATGAAACCCATCATAAATAGTGCTCTCTCTTGGAGCAAAGCCCTGCAAGTGAATGTTAGAAAAATGCAAGCATATAGGAAATACATCATAATATTCAGAGATACAATCACTCACACACACTTGTTTTTCATTAGTGAGGTAAATCATGGATGAGTTTCCTCTCACATTCAATGAGTAAGGAGGTGTGAATGCTAACTCTTCCCAAGAGTTATGTTCCTCCTTATATAACAAATAATCCATGCACTTCTTCATATGAGAGTGCACCTCTTCTTTGAAACTATCCCACATGAATCCATCTAAGATAGTATGGTACGCTCTAATGAAACCAGTGGGTTTGGAAAGCAGGTTCTCATAGGTTGCATTTAGTAGTTTCTCCTTGAGCTTGGAGCCTCTAACCAAATAGATCTAATCATGGAGATAAATGACTCCCTCAAATACCTTATACCTTCCATCCATTACCTTCCCATCAAGAACCTCACATGTGAAAATGTCCTTGGAGTATTCCATCATGATTTGGGAATCCCAATAAGGATCTAGGTTTCCCAAAAATGACAGCGCTATAGAGGTCTGAAATGCAGCCCCTATCATATCATGGCTCTCCTCTTTAACAAGCTTGATGTCCAAATCACATGTTGGAGAATTATAATATTTTTTTTGCTACCTCTTTTGCAGCTGATATTTCTCAAGACAAGATTTAAGGAGACGGAAATCAACTTCCCCTTGGAAATTCCTTGTCTTCCAATACTTCCTTAATTTTTCCAATGCATGCAAGAGTGCTATCATCCTCTTATCATGTTCAGAAATCTCCTTTGTGAATGAAGATACCATGGGCTGCCCCAAAGATATGGAGTTTCCATGTGTCCTCATGTCCATGCCATCATAGAATTATGTTTTCTCCTTTCTCAGCGTAGATAAATGGGTGGGAGATAGCAATTTCCATTTCAGAAAATTGCTTACCTCTCTTTTGAATTCATGAGAGATTCTCTGCGCTGTGCTGGCTTCTCACAAGGCTCCATCCCTAGCCAAGTACGCAAATGCTGCCCATAGTTGAGAGAACACTTTAGTTTTCCTCCAATCAAGAGGTGCTGAGGTGCTCTTGTTATGACTGCGTTATCATCTCCTGCCTTCCCTTCCTCCTCTTCAATAGTTGAAGTTGCCTCATCACCAATAAGAGACCTTAGATATCGGTCTTCTATTGAAGGAGGAATCTTCATGCCTTCCTCTTGAGAAGAAAGCCCTTCATCAAATGGAGATCTTTCCCTTGGCAAGGTATCAAACAAGCTTACACCCTCTTCCATGGTTTTTAAAAATGGAGTTGGATTTATAGACCCTTCCAACTCATGCAAAAGATTTGTTTGATACGGTTTGATAGTTTCAATAGAAGATGTTACACATTAAGTTTCATCAAACCTTTCTACTAATATTTCAATTAAATTTGCATAAGTATGTGTATTTTCATTTCTTAAGGAAAAAGATTCAAACAACCACCAAGCATATGCTTTACCTTCAAAATGCAACGTTGCTACTTTGATGGCTTCAATTTTTGAAACTTGATGTTGTTGCACAAAGTTGTCTAGCTCCTTCACCCAAACCCTAGCTGGACATTTAGGTGATCCATCAAAAGTAGATAGATAGAATATACCCACACCATGCTGATTTATCCTTATGCTTTGTTGGGCAATTTATTTGAACAAATTGCTGCATTAAATTATCGACCAGGGAAACTCGTGAGCTTGTGATGGTGCCAGCAATATATATGCAGGAGTAGGCAACTAACTCTATGTCTAACTAAATTGTTTATGATTCAATATAATATGCAAAGGAATACTTTAGACAAGGCTCCTAACTTAGGAGGTCCTGGTTGTCCTTCCCTACAGTATCATAGAGAAATCATTCATAAAACCAGAAACTTGAAATAAAGACAAGGCTATTCAAAAGCCGAAAGTAATATATTCTATAACTCTAACTCAATTAGTTTAAAAAGAGGAATAATATTGAAATGGTTCTTGACTCAAGAAATCCACTTTCACCTCAATTACCACTTAATGAATCAGAGATTAAAACCAAGAACTTAAGATGGATAAATTATTAATGAAAGAAGCTCTTAACTTAAGAGACATGTAAAGTATTCCATTACAATTCATTCATCAATCACACACAAATCCTTAAACATCTAAGCAATGAAATGAAACAAAATCTAATATGAAATAAAATGTTTCTCTCATCCTTTTAGAGTGAGCTCAATTCTCTTAAGAACAAGACAAATTATTCCATATACTACATTAAGGAAACTTATATCTAAATCTACAGAAATTCCATAAACACAATTTACATCTAAAACTACATAATGGAAATATATGAAAAATGAAGCTTTATTCTATTCCATCATCAATTGGATACAATGCTCTAAGAGTCCTCCTCTTGGAATGGAGGAGGTACTCCTATTTATACAATGAGAGGAGTAACAAACTCATAATGATCATCCATTAATATCTCTAACCATCTAGACACATAACCCTATCCTCCATGATTTCCTCCATGATCTTTTCCATGAGGTTTATCTTCTTAACTTCGAATTTGATCATCCAAGGCCACATAAAGGTGTCTTGGAAGCTTCCTTTGAGCCTACACATGTCAACAAACTCATGCTAATTGTTAGGCATAAGTATAAGCATATTATTTTCTAAGTTTTAGCCATAAATTCACTTTAAAATGTTAAGAATTAATAAACTTTTGGAAAAACATAGTTATGACCCAATAATGAGGTGAATGTAATGATATGGAGGTGGAATGGAGGTGACATGAAGGTAAAATGTGAAGATATTGATGAATAATGGAGTGAAAATAGGGACTATTTTGAGGCCCAACATGCTTCTTTCCTCCTTGATCTTGCAAAACCCTTGGAAGTTCAAGTTATCCTTGAACTCCTTAGATTGAGCTTCATACTTCCGCAAATACCCTCCAAGAGTCTCTTTCTTTAGCACATCTCCTTTATTCCTCTACATGAAGAAGTTGATGATAGAACATGGTATATCTGATGATATGGCTGAATGCTCATATCCATAAGATGAGGACTTACAACCTTCCTCTTGTATAGATCTTGTTGAGGGATTTTCATGTTTTTCCCTCCTCATTTCTTTGATGCCCTTGCTTCCACCCTTCATATTTGGAAAGAGAAGTTTTGAGAACCTCTTTTCTCTAGAAAATAAGAGTTTTCTTTGAACTCTCTTGTAGATGTTCTCTTCCCCATGAGAAGACTCCATAATTCTTGAAGCTCATAGGCTGAGCCAAGATTGATGCTCTGATACCACTGTAATATCCCAAAATAGGGATTTTCTACAACAATAAGAATACCCTAAGGTATTAAAAAGTTGGATATCAGCAATAAATCATCTTATATAGTGTATTAAAACACATAGTCATCAAATAACAATCACAACAACAAGCTATGTCTTCATACAATGTCTCCGAGTGGGGAAAAGTAGTAATATTGGCCCCAAAAACGTTATTTGATGAAGATAGCATTATAAAAGTGGAAAATAACGGTTGTGTCCCTTATTATATGTAATATATGACATGCATGCAAAATATTTTCAGAGACAAATTCCTTTAGCCTAGTTAAACATGCCTCCCATGCTCAAAACAACTTAAAATTGATGAAACCCCAAGACTACAACACACAGAAATTGCTGCATAAAGAGACTGCGTATTATAATGGAGATAAAACTTATAAAATAGAGAGACAAATAAGATCTTCTATTAGATCACTCAAAGAGGCATAAAAACAGAGATCTAGTCTCTTTTATACAGATCCAAGAAGACCCGGCAAAGGTTTCTTGACAAAAAAGATATACAAGAAAGAGCTGCTGCATATCTGTGGCTGAATCACGCTGTATAGCTGAAGCTCTGCATAATAATGGTTGAACATACAAAGAAATGGTTGTAGAATCTTCTTCTAGCTCTCCCAAAGAAAGGCTGATCCTCCTCTTGGGAAACTAGCTCATAAAAGTGGGGTTTTGACCCCTCCCACTGCACACCTTAAGAAATAACGCAGTTTTCTGAAGGGAATGAGTTTTTGCTGAAGGGAAGTGCTTGGCCCAACACCAGGTAGTGGAAAATTCATCTCATAAATTCCCTCTTAGATCTCTTAGACAAGGTCTCCAAGAAAGAGTAGGGAATTCCCGCCTGTGAAAACCCTTGCACTAAGCAGTGCAACAAACTTAGCTAAACAACCAAAGTGTGCAGGAAGTCTAAACATACCACATAGAATATAATCTCCAATCTGCCCAATATTCTTGCCATCTCTTCCATTATATAGTTGATGAGCTTCCTCACCAAGGGTCCCAGCCACTATGAGGTTGCTTCCATGCAAAGGTTCCTCCTCCACAATTACGCTGTCTTTATTAGTGAGGATCATCCTTTTACAATGCAATTTGATTTAGTCAAGCTTGACTAGATCAATCTTGATAGGGTCATCCTTGACTGAGTTTTCATGCCTTGTCTCCTTTCACACTCAAGGTGTCTTCATTTTGGCTAGTTGGATTGATCTTCATTCACATTGAGTTGTCTTTATTTAGGATCCACTCTTTGAGGATAAATCATGTTGACTTGGTCAAACTTGACCTTGTCCACATAGTTTAGACCTTGTTCACACCTGTGGATGCTTGATCTGGTTATTTCATGATCCATTTTCACACTGTGAAGGATTTTTATTCATACTTAAACAACTTATGAGCATCCTTGCCCATTTATTCATTTATCTAGATTTTAAAAGAAAAATTAATATTCCTATTAGCTACATGCTAATTTAGGAAAATTACAGTAAAGAATTCGAAAAGAAATTTTTGATGGATAGGTGATATAGTTCACTGAGATTGTTTTCTTCACAATTAGGAAGATGGGAACGCTGATGATAATCTTCCCATGGTTCTCCTTCTAACATCATAGCTTCCAAAATATTTTCATCTGTCAAAAAATTTGAGGAAAATGGATCAAATGGAGTACCAAAATCTAAGGAACGATCAACCCAAACACTTGGCGACGCTGATTTCAGATTTTCTACCCAAGCCAAATATATTGATTGCTATGCCAACTCAATAGGTCTGGGTGGTAAAAATTCATCCAAATTAGAAATATCAGAATCACCCAAACTCTCCCTTAAGCCAGACAGAGTGGAAGAGATCATGTAGCAGGTCTCTATGCTTGCAATTTCTGCCGACGTCGCGGGCGGCGGTAATGAAAAGGTTCCCATAAGATTGGAACCCTTTAAGAATCCTACACAAATGTTCTGAATTTCTAGTTGGGGTAAGTGAACAAACGAAATGCTTCTAGTTACCTGTGAAGTGGAGGCAAAAAAGGATAATTGATTAATGACTGTGATTGTACCTTTATGTGGAAAGACAATCATTCTAAAGTATGTAGAAACAATGGCAGTAATTGCATATACCCATGGTATTCCAAGTAAAATATTATAGTCAAGGGGTCCATCAACAACCTCGACAACAATGTTTACTATTTTTCCCCTTAATTCAACATCCAGGTTATTGGTAATACCACAAGGTTTATATGTTCTTCCAACAAAAGCCTTCAACGTCGTTGATGATTTTAATAATCACGGCAAGCCAAGTGACTTCCAACAATTTAAAGAAATAATGCACGTAGATTCTCCCTCATCAATAATAGTGCGATGAACAAGGTGATTGAGAAAATTTACTTGTATGGATAATGCAAATTCTGCCGGTAATTGTGGCACACAGCCTGTATGGTTAAAGATGAAAATATTAGAATCAGTTGGATCAATTCCACCAATGGTTGACAATAAAGGCTGTTTCTGGGAGGGAAAATTTTGTAATACCTCAAGAGAAGACATAGCTGAAGGGTATTGAGCCAAATATTCAACTGTATTATAATTTTGTGCAGCTCTTTCTCAAGGATTATATGTCGATTTATGAATTACTCCCTTCGGTGGCTTAATTGTCAATCCAGGAATAACCGTGGGTGGTACTGATTTAGTAGATGGATTCGTTGTCGAGGTAGTAGGTTGATCAATGGATGAACTACCATAGTATTTATTCCGCGTCGACACCAAAATATCTTGGGAAGGTTTTGTGGTGGATAAAATTAACACTTGGGAACTAAGAGCTGGATCCATAGCAACCAAATTAGTGTCTGGATTTGGAAATGGGTTTGTCAACATAGCTGATGCATGGAAAGTCTTGATGATTTTTGAGACTTTAGCACGGTGAATACAATCCCTAACAAAGTGTTCCTCGTTACAAATTATGCATGGATAACGAGGTTTTCGTGGACGGTTGATCAGATGATCTTTCCTGCGAGTTAGAAGTTTGCTTTTTCTTTGATTTCCCCTTTTTATTACTTCCTGGTTGCTTGTCACTTTTGCCTTTGTCAAATGACACGGCGTTAATTTTGGAAGTAGGAGCAGGATCAGATGCAATAGCGTGATGTGTGTTTGCAGTGCCTATCAAGCTGTCTCCGGAATGAGAGTCCTTTATTTGAGGAGGAACATTGAAATTAGATCGCAGCGAATTAGGAATTTTTTCATAGAGCATGCCAGATTGAGTATAAAGCAAGTCTAAATATTGGGCACAAGCGATAAATTTCTCTTCTGTGATGACACCACCTTTAGCCACATCCTCAGTTATAGATGGTAACAGGGACTTAATGAACCATTCAGCAAGGAGCTGATCCAGAACAAATGTCTTAACCATTTGTCGATGGTGACGCCACTCATGAATATGATAAGAAATGTGAGTAGCATTAGTCTGTTTGAAGTTGGTCAAGAGTTCCGTTCCAATTTCGTATCTGATCGGTAACTAGAAATGCATCAAAAAGGAAGCAGCTAAAGCAATGAAATTGTCGAAAGAAGCTCTAGGTAACTCAATGTACCATTTAGCAGCCAAACCTGTGAGCGTATGTTGAAAAAGACGTAGTCGAACAGAATCATCATTCAGGGAATTTGATGAAAACCATAAATGATAAGTCATGACATGAGTCGACGAATATTCTCCAAGGTTTCCATTGAATTTAGGAATATTGGAGGGTAATTTATGAGGTATCACCGGCCACCAAGGAGCATAATTTATAGGATCATTGGTTAACCAATTTAAATTTGGTAATTCCAAAGTTGCAACAGAAGGTAATTGTCGATTAAGGTCAGGTTGAGCATATCTAGGGTAAGATGGAATTGCTTGGGCAACAGGCCTTTGAGCACCAGAATACGAAATTTGATGCTGGTAACCCAGATAGGGGTTTTTTTGCATAGCAAACACTTGAGGATTCGGTTGACCAAAACCTAGATACGATACTTGTTGAAATGAATTTTGAGGCATTTGCGCTTGTGGCTGCCAAGGGGTCTATCCACCAATGTTATAACCCAAATTAGAATAACTTGGATTCTGTTGATATGTATAACCAGGTTGCGTTTGTGACATCCCATAAAATGGTACACCAGCTTGTGAATAAATGAGTCTTGATATAGGTTTTTGTAAATTAACCAAAGTATTTTGAGTATGTGGACCCAACATTTGATGATATTGAGTCGAAGAACTCGCCTGATAAGGTTTATTTACAATATTTTGATTCTGTAACAGGGGTATAGATGTATTAACAAGTGGTAATGAGGTGGGTGTAACAGATTAACCGGTTGATACCAGTGTAAAACCGTTTGTGGTTGGATAGGCAGAGTGGGCTGCCATTGACAAACATTCATGTCAACAAACAGTTTGACCAAAAAGAGACTGAGTACTGTCATATTGGGTGACCAAAGGTTTCCCCCCAGCATAAGGAGGATAATAAGATAGAAAATAATTTTCTCCAAATGCTGGGAGTCTAGATGATATGGTACTTAAAGGAATTGACCCAAAAGGACTGACTTGATATTTCCCTGATGATGTATGTAATGAATCAAGTTGTTTAGTACTAATGATAGGAATACTAGTTAAAACACCAGATGATGACATTGGTAAAGACCATGATCGTGAAGATGCACCAGAGAAAGTGCCAGATAATTATTTGTAACCTGTTGGGACCGAAGGGCCACCGTGCAAATATGATTCTGGTTAGGTTGTGAACATCGATGAAGTAGCAAGGGTAGGAGTTGACATAATTGGAACAATAGACCCAACCGAAAATGTTGGTTTAGACATGGTTGTTTGACCAAATGTATACCCTCGAAGATTGATGGGAGATTGAATGGGAACAGGATCAACAAAAGGATATGGAAACGATTGAGGAAAAGACTCGTACAGGTAAAGGTCTCCCCCAAAATGGGTTGGAGTTAAAGGTGTATCGTCTTGTGGGATTTATTCAATCGAAATTATACCAGGAGGAAGAACTTCACCGTCAGACCCAAAATATATTTCAGACGGTTGATTGTGTGATATGGGAGTTTCAATATCTACAAAACTTTGTGGGATGACCAAGGTAGGAACAACTTCTGGTTGTTCAACATCAAGATTTAGATGTTCTGGAAAAGAAAGGATAGGATCTGGATTAATTTGTGATTGAAAAACGTTGGGTCCAGGAGGTATGGTCTCACTGATTGAATGGATCGTGATTGTAATATTCCATTTTCAGGATTGCTCATAAATTATGCATAAAAAACGCATTTCTAGAAAAAAATGCAATAAAATAGTAAAATGGACTCTTGGGTCCCATATATTAGTCAATATACATTCTAAATCCAAGGTTAGAGCTGAAACAAAGCAAAATAGGTAGGTTAAACAGATCTCCCACACCTAGGATTGCCAAAAAGTGCTAAAACCCTAAGACTGCAAAATGCCGAAGCAGCTGCTCAAGGGACTGCGCAGTCTAAGAGAGGGTTTACACATAAAATCATAGGATAAAAATGGATCTACTCATGTATTGATAAATAATTCTGAAGAACAGAGATCTAATCTCCTATACAAAATACAAAAGAAACCGACAAGGGTTTCTTGTCAAACACTCTGCATACAAAATGGGAAATTCAGTAATTTATTGAATAACCACTGCAACACTGAAGTACATGAGTGTAGAAGGCTAAAATATTTAGATCTGCTGTAGATCCCTCAAGGGCTTCCTCCCATGAAAGGATGAACCTCTCAATCACAAGGAAACACTGCAACGGAGCCACCAAACCATGGAATGAACACTGCCTCCAGAATAACGCATTCCCTAGCAGAAAAAACGCTGGAAATGTATGGGAAATGTGTGGTCTGATACCATAGATCTGGAATAAGCTCATTATCTCTCTAAACTGATCTCTCAAGTGAAGGAAACCTTCCTCCAATAAGAAACTAGCTAAGAAACCGTGATTCCAATCCTTTCCACTATTGCACCCAACAACACGCACAATCTCCAGAAAATTTGTGCTGATGAATATGGATGAAGATTGGCCTAAAAAAATGATGTGGAATGATGAATTCAAGCTCTCCCAATGAGGCTACTCAAAGGAAAGAGGTGGGATTCCCTGCCCGGGAACACCCAGTGCTAAACAACACTACAACTTTGCTAAGCCACAAAGCAGCAACAAGTCTTGGCAGACAAGAATAATAAACTAGAACATGAAGAATAATGCTTCCATCCTCTTCCTTATATAATACATGAATTTTCTTACCCTTGGCCCCACTCAATTAGGTTACTTCTAACCCAGGTTACATCTCCCTCCAAAATTGCGTTATTCATCCTTGGATTCCTCCTCCACTAGAACTGCGTTGTTGACTTAGTCAAAGCAGCTTGATTTTATCTCTGTTCGCACATGGAGGTGTTTTATTAGGCTATAAATAATGTCTCCTTTCACACTTGGAGTTTTTTTATCCTCCTTAGGAGACTTATGGGATTTTCTACCCATTTAGTTACCGGCTAGAGCTGCTGCTAACTCTAATGTTCCATTTAGCTTGGAGGCTAAAATTTTGGAACATTACAACCCTCCCCTCCAAAATATTTTCTTTTCCTCAAGAAAATACATAAGGAGAACAAAATTTCTCCCCTCTTCCTCATGTGGCATCCATCAATAGCCTCCATCATTGAATCAAGAGAATCTACAAATATACAGTCATCCAATGCTTCCTCCCAAGTGTGCAAAACCAAAGTGTCTGCAACAATCAAAGGTGGAAAGTGTGAATGGAAACTTTCTTGTTGTTTCATGGCCTCCACAAAGTAGGAATGATGATCATTATGGTGAATGAGTGCCTCCTTCACCCATGCTATCATCCAAATGAAGTAAGTCACCCTCCAACATGGTAACTCATAAAAAGTATCCTCCACCTTTGGCTCCTGAAATGTAGGTGGGCTGAATAAGTGAACATGATAGGCAAGAGGGCCTATCTCACACTTTCATCCTCTCCACTTATGATAAGTGTAGAAGCCATGTTGATCTTGGGTTGCAACATGATTTCCCTCCAATGGCAAGAAGAAGATTGTGCCTCCAATGACTCTCCCTCCAAAGTCATGAGACATGTCAACCCAGACCATCCCATCCAAGATGAATGGCACATAATCACCATTTGGCCTCCAAATCACGAAATTGCTGAAATTTAGGTGCAATTTTGGATGGTACCAAATTTTCTCCAAGGGGATATTACGCAGTCCCCCCAACTACTACTTGATAATGTCATATGGCAAGTGGTCCTGCAACAAGTTACAAGTTGTATATGTTTGTTCTCCCAACATGGGGACGTAAACATCAATGTTTATCAGCTGTACATCGATAAAATAACAAGACACTTGCCCAAAGTCATGTATAGATGGGCTACTATCATCATACACATTGGCCCTAAAGTGATCATAAAACCCAAAAATACTCTTGCTCTTTTGAGGAGAAATGCACTGTTCAAACATGGTGGGAAAGTAAAAATACCCAATGGAGTAATCAACAAGTGCAGAAATGAATTTCCTACCATACATAGTGAGTAGGCTAAAAGTGAGGTCCATGTATAAGTTCCCCCATGTGGATTCCCTCACAAAAATCTGCAAGAAGAAGGGATACAAATACTCTTTGGAACACTCCATCAATAAGAACACTCCCATGTGACAATGTTGTAGGCCTTAAGAATAAGGCTCCATGAATTCTCCCTTTGACATTCCACATGCCAAAGCCATCCACCATCATGCTGCTATGTGAGAAGATCATCTTCCGACATGGAAGTCTCTCATGATCCTCCAAGACTGAAGGGTAGCCTCCTTTCACCATGAATGTGCCTTCCTTCTCAGAAATATCATGAAAAGTATGGGAAGAATTTTTCCCATACTCTCCCAGTGCAACCATAGCAACAACAACTTCTGCTACTGCCTCATCTCCCCCTCATACAAACCATAGAGTAAGATCATGAAGGTCAAATTGTATGATGCCCCATACCAACAAGTCTTTTACTGCTCTATCATATGGGTGCCATGCCATCCAATTGGTTTCCCTCTCCATACAAAGCTTCCCTTGAATAAAAACACACCAGCAATACATGGAAGCAAGATACAATAAGAACAAGTTGCCAAATGACAACCGGAGAGTGAATCATGGTACCTCTCATGGAACTAGTGTAGTGCATCCTTTGCCTGCATCCAAATAAGAAATAACAAGTGCTCTACCAACCACTTTTTTTCTGCCAAAGTCATCTCATAAGATGAAAACATGAAGTTACAATATGGTGTCATTGGTGCACACCAAGAGACATATGGCTTCCTCCACAACTCATAAAAAAGATAGCCAAAATCAGTGCTACAAGTAGCTACAAGTACATCATCATACAATATGAAATAAGAAATATCCATCCTTGTTACATCATGCTGCTCAAATAAGGGAAAGGAGTACAATACAAAACATGAAATGATACCTCATCCATCAAGTACTTGAGGTCTTGAGCTGAAATGGCTCAACTATAAATTTTCCCTCACTCCCAAAGAGTAGGAAGGGGGCCGTGACATCCTCTCTATCACCATCCGGGCTATGCATCTCTCCATATGCTGAAATATGTCATGCTGAATGCCTCCCAAGTGAACTCCTCCATCAAATGGAAATATGCATCAAAGTGCATAGAAGAGAATTCCTCATGTGTTGCATGTAGTAGCTTCTCCTTGAGACTAGAAGATCTAGTCAAGAAGATCCTGCCATAGGAATGACCACATCATCCACCATGTATCTGTCATCTCCATCCGGGTCATCAAGAATCATGCATGCACCAAGTTCCTTGGAGTACTCTACCAAGAGCTGAGATCTCTAGTAAGGATCAATCCTCCTCAGTGATAGCGCTGGTGATATGGCATGTGAAGCTCTCCTCATGTTGCTGCCTACTACTTTGACATCCCCCATGCCAAAGTCTTCCTCCAAACTCTTCACCTCTCCAAAATCCAAGAGTGGTGAACCCAAAGACAAGATATCTCTCATCAACTGTAGATCTAGTGGCCTCCCTAGTGGAATGCCTCCATGTAGTGAGACATCAATGTCAAGAGTAGACTATACATATGATTGGGCAACCTTGCCCTTGCCCTTACAGCACAAATCAGTCTGCCTCTTTCTTGCACTGGCTCTTTGAAATAGAGAAGGGTGTGTACCTATCATCAAATGATGCTGCTCTTCCTCCCTTCCTCCTCCTTCCAACTGCAATGCTGCACAATCATGCTGCTCACTGATTGTGCTTGGACCTCCATGTATGAGATCCTGGGGAACTTCTTGCAAAAGCACAAGAATCCCTCCTATTGGAGCATGTTCTCATCCCTCCTCTGCATGAGGCACTGGATGTGCTCTATATGTGACAGCGCTGTTGCCCTCATCTTTCTCAATGTGTGTGGGCAACATCTCAACAGTTGGATCCTCTTGTGAAAAAGAGATCCCTATTCCCTCTTGTCCAAGAATGTGAACTGGAGGTTCTGCTTCCGGCAATGTGGAATGCAAGATTTTTGCTTCTCCCATGGTTTTCTGAAGTGGAGTTTCCTTCATCACATGCAAGGGTTTTGTTTTCTCGAGTTTTTCTTGCTCATGTGCCTTAGGGGGTTTTTCACCAAACCTTACCATCAAAGTTTCTATGAATCTTGCATAAGAGGAAGTATTTGCATTTTTTATAGAACAAGACTAAAAAATCCACCATGCATGAGCCTTACCTCTGAATTGCAGCGCTGCAACTCTGATGGCTTCATCTCCAGAAATATAGTGCAGTTGCAAATAGGAGTCTAGCTCCTTCACCCAAGCTCCAGCTGAACATGTAGGTGATCCGGAAAAAGTAGATAGAAAAAATCTATCTGCATCCTGTTGCTTGCTCTTCTCCAACTAGATCTTGCAAAACTCCTGGAAATCAGTATGATCTCTAAACCTCTTAGTTTGAGATTCATACTCCGACAACAAATCACTAAGAGTTCTCCTCTTAGGCATCTTTCCTCCTCCCATCCATCTCAAGATAGCTTTGGGCACTTGACTGCGCTGTGCATCATGGAGTGTAGCTGCATGCTCACACTCACCATGTGAAAATCTAGATTCAGCTCTAGATTCAACCTCCTTTGGAGATCCCATCCCCAATCTCGTCTTCTTCAACTCTTCTTGAAAGCTCTTCATAGATTTTGGAAGAATATTTGTAAGCTTGTCTTCCTTTCTTCCTGCATATACTAAAGCTTTCTGGCTTCTATCCATCTCTCCTTATTCTGATAGCTGGATCTCACAGGCTAGGTCAGAGATCATGCTTTGATACCACTGTAATATTCCATTTTTAGGACTGCTCATAAATTATGCATAAAAAACGAATTTCTAGCAACAAATGTAATAAAACAGTAAAATGGAATCTTTTGTCCCATATATTAGTCAATATAAATTCTAAATCCAAGATTAGAGCTGAAACAAAGCAAACTAGGTGGGTTAAACAGATCTCCCACACTTAGGATTGCCAAAAAGTGCTAAAACCCCAAGACTGCAAAATGCCGGAGCAGCTGCTCAAGGGACTGCGCAGTCTAAGAGAGGGTTTACACATTAAATTACAAGAGAAAAATATATCTACTCATGTATTGATAAATAATGCTAAAGAACAGAAATCTAATCTCCTATACAAAATACAAAAGAAACCGGCAAGGGTTTCTTGTCAAACACTCTGCATACAAAATGGGAAATTCAGTAATTTACTGAATAAACAGTACAAAACTGAAGTAAATGAGTGTATAAGGATATAATATGTCTGATATTCTATATATCCCTCAAGGGCTTCCTCCCATGAAAGGATGAACCTCTCAATCACAACGAAACATTGCAACGGAGCCACCAAACCATGCAATGAACACTGCCTCCAGAATAACGCATTCCCTAGCAGAAAAAATGTTGGGAATGTATGGTAAATGTGTGGTCTGATACTATAGATCTGAAATAAGCTTAGGATCTCTCCAAACTGATCTCTCAAGTGAAGGAAACCTTCCTCCAATGAGAAACTAGCTCAGAAACCGGGATTCCAATCCCTTCCACTGCTGCACCCAGCAACACTGCACAATCTCCAGAAAAGCTGTGCTGATGAAGATGGCTGAAGCTTGGCCTAAAAATATGATGTGGAATGATGAATGAAAGCTCTCCCAGTGAGGCTTTTCAAAGGAAATAGGTGGGATTCCCGCTTGGGAACACCCAATGCTAAACAACACTGCAACTTTGCTAAGCAGCAATGCAGCAACAAGTCTTGGAAAACAAGAATAATAAAATATAACATGAAGAATAATAATACCATCCTCTTCCTTATATAAGACATGAGTTTTATTGCCCTTGGCCCCACTCAATTAGGTTACTTCTCACCCAAGTTACATCTCCCTCCAAAATTGCGTTATTCATCCTTGGATTCCTCCTCCACTAGAACTGCACTGTTGACTTAGTCAAAGTAGCTTGATTTTATCTCTGTTCACACATGGAGGTGTTTTATTAGGCTAGAAATAATTTCTCCTTTCACACTTGGAGTGTTTTTATCCTCCTTAGGAGACTTATGGGCTTTTCTACCCATTTATCTACCGGATAGAGATGCTGCTAACTCTAATGTTCCATTTAGCTTGGAGGCTAAAATTTTGGAACATTACAGTGACCACGGGTAGCTGTGAAGACTCTGTTTCGACAACAGTAGAAGAAACAGGATGTGTGTAAACAATTTGAGCTAACTCTGGTTTAAAATATGATGTTTCACCAGAGGTATGAATTGTACGTGATTCCGTAGATCGTGATCGCCTTCGCCTACCAGAAGTAACTTCTGGTGGTAAAGGTGGTTTTAAAGCTAATATATGCAAACTATGGGGGATAGAAGTTTGTTCTTCCATGATTACTGATTTATTTTAACCAAAAAACAAATAAACAAAAAGAGGGTAATGCTAGGCAAAAGGGTTTACCAAGAAACTGTGAACTGCATAATACCTCCTGGCGAACCAAGAAGTACAGACAAGTAATCTCCCCGAATGCTGTGTTGGGTGTATCATAATGTCAAGGTGGCCGACTCGGTTCACTATGGATGGATAGCACCTAAAAGTTGTCCTCCCAAATATACTCGAAGGTACATGGAGGCCCAAGCTCGTATTAGCGTTGTCTGATGTGAAACCACATAGTGAGAGCACCCCTTTATACTTTTCGTACTGTAACAACGCCCGATATACCCGAAAGTACGTGCATGAGCTACGATATACTTACGTACATGGAGTGAGGTATCACACTCGGAATGTATCGCAGACAAGTTAACGACAACTGCTTTGTTTTATGACGCCGGAACACGTCTCTAGCCTAGAATTTCTAAATTTTATTGTTATGGTTCCAATGTGTTGTTAAGTAAATTGAGATTAATTTTATGTTGATCTTGCTTAACAATTTGCCTTTCAAAGGTTCACCGCAATGATGTGTATGAAATTCCTAAAATGCAAGCTAAGAATGATAAACAATATTTCACTTTCAGCTTCTTCAATGAAAAACCTAGCTGCTAAGGGAAGAGAGAAAATAATTTGTGAGCAAACAAATCAATGAACAAAACAAATCAATGAATCACAAACTAAATGCAAATTTCCTAATGTTGCTTTTGCAAAACACACATTATTCTACATGAAAATGCAAGTTTTTCTTTTCAGTTTCCTTAATGTTATGAATGCAGAAAATAAACTAGGTGCAATAAATCAACAATTCAAATTCTTTTTACTTTCGAGAAACAAAGAATACAAACAAAAATTTCTCTTTTGAAGGAAAAACAAGGATTTCAACAACAATTTCTCCTATCAAGGAAATGAAGATTTTACGACAATTTCCTATTTCGAAAGAAAATTATTCTTAATGCAACCATAAAAAAATAATTTGAAATCAACTTGTCAATGATAAAGGAAAACTTTTTTTAAAACAACATTGAACAAATTTTCAGTCAAAGGAGAAGAAGTATATAGAGTCATTGGTCAATTGAGGATCAAACTTTTCAAAACACAGTAGCAAACAAAAATGAAGCAAATTGCAAAGGCAAATTCAAAGGAATTTGGGTACTTTTCAGGAGTCAATGTAGTCTCTAAGGGGAGACAGTGCTCTGCAACGCAGGCTAGGAAGGGAGACAGTGCTTTACAAAGCACTGTGTCCAATCTAAGGGTGCGTTGGGCGCAGTATACAAAGAAAAATACTACTATTTAACTCACTATATTTTCAAATTAAGCTCTGAAAAGGTTTAATATTTGTGTGTAACAACTACTCGGTGGGTAAAAAGATCAAAGCAGAGGCTTAAACACCTAGAACTAAGAGAAATTCTCCCCAGTGGAGTCACCAATTTGTTGGGCTAGAATTGTGAATTACGGATAAATCACGTTTCCCTAGACAGGTGCTAGTCTAGAACAACAGGTGAAAGACTATACGACTATTTTTACTAACTCAGAATAGATACATAGAGAGGATTGGAGGCTTACTTGATCAGTCACTTCCAAATGGCTTCTTCTGTCGCTTCTGCTGGCCCTTAAAATTCAAGCGGTTTTTGGGTTGAATGCTTCCTGCAAGAAAGAACACTAAAACAACAGACGATGCAATAATATAGACATCTATTCAAGCTAGTTAGCTAAATTAGTAAATCATAAACCATACACATCAACTAAGATCTTGCAATATGGAAAATCAAAGCCAATATAGATGCATATAGGGAAAAATAAGCAGTACTCTTTATTGATGATAGAATGAGAGGTTACAACCTAGTGACTGATTTGAAGTGACCTTCCAACAACGTTCCCAAGCCTCATCACAGTATAAATCTCTCTAGCAGCAGCTACACAAATCTATCTCTCAGTTGAAAATCCTCCAGCATTTCTCTACCAAATTCTTCCTCCTCAAGCACTTAGATCTGTGCTCAATTTATAGATGAACTATAGGTTTTTTTGCAATCAATGACTTTCTAATAATAGGCAAGACATGTTTCCAGTCGTGTAGATTTCAAATGGAGACTTGGATCTGAAACTTGACACATGTGAACTCTTTTAGAAGGCACTGGCCAAGTGGAGATTCTGGAACAATGAGAATTTCGCTCCCAATGTGACCAACGCACCTATGAATGTCGAGAAGTGATTTGTAGAGCAGCCTTGCATGGGGCTACCTACATATGCAACGCACTTAGGCCCCTTAGAGCTTGCGTTGGTGAGCTCTCATATGCCATATAATAAGCTTCAAACCTTGGAAACCTTTGCTTGATGAAAGTCTTGCTTGATTTTTCTTGTTTCTTGTCTTAGGGCATGTAGCAAATGAAATGATAGGGAGTGATAGATCCTTGATCATTGGTCTTGGAGATGATGCCCAGTTAACCAGGTCATTTGGAATAGTGCCCAAATTGACCTATAAAAACTTCCCCCTAAAGCATGAGATCCAAATAATAAGAACATTTGATTGAGATGATTTACACTGTGATGAGCCTAGAAAATAAGCGGAGTGGTCACCTGAATCAATCTTACAATACATTACACATGATATATTCTCTTTTATCATAATTGCTGAGGGTAGGCATTCCCATGTTCAACACATGCAACAATCTAATAACATGTACATAATTCAAAAAGTCATCTTCATTGGAATGTTGCCCAGATGCAGACATGCCTACAGATATAGGCCCATGTTTGGATGACAATATGTATATAAGGTCAACGTACGAATGACGTGTACAAAAATCCTAATATCGCAGCTTGGATGGATGAAACTAGATTCGGGGTCTTCTTATCTCGTTCACTCGATCATTCAGGTACAAGTCTAGCCATGCGAATATATGATTTGTAGTTGAACATGGAAAGACATCGTTTGATTACCAGCCAATGATGTGAGCTGTTAACAAACACGAGAGAACCACCATTAATGTCAATTGCCCTCAAGGTATTACAATACATTTCGTAAGGCGTGAATAGATGATTTGATGTCAAACGCCAAACAAAATCTTTTGGTCAAAGGTCCGGAAGCGAGGATCTTGTTGGTGCTGTAACAAGCCTCATGGTATTGGAATCTGATGTTTCTGAGTGAACTTCCTGGATATTTATTTGTCATCGACAGGAAGTCACCTTATTGCAAAACTGGAGTTACTGATTTTGGAGACAAAGGATATGACTTGATATGGCAATTTTCAGGGATGACGGTCATGAAAATGAAGGTTTACGAGTATTGCAGAAGGATGAGTTTTTAATCACTGGATGACTTCTCTTAAACATATCGGCGAAACGATGATGAGTTGGCAGCATTGACCCAAAATAGAAGTGAATTTATGATGAACCATAGGTGTGAATGAACTGTCAATATGATTACCCAACCCATGCAGTCACGAACATGAAGTGAAAAAAGTGTCATGTTCAAGAGCGACTTGCTACCAAAAAGAAACTTTACTTACTTTTCCAAAATTTTCCCCAGTCATTTGTCGACTAGTACCTCCTTATTTTTAACAAGCTTGAGTAGGATAACATTTGCTTGATCTACAATTAAACCCTTCGGGTGAATAAAGTATTGCTATTTAATAATTTAACGATTCTAGCAATGAATGAAACTCGATTCTTGCCATGATCGACAAGCCCATCGCTATTTTATTTTTTAACGAGCTTAACGACAGTGATAGCCCGATCCTTTTTCATATTTAGAGAGTCTGAAAAAGAGGACGAAAGAGAACTCCAAAAGTAATTTTTCATAAATTTGTCACTCAAACCCAAAAAAATGTAAAATAATATATGAGAGAACCTCTTTGGTCATGTTTAACCAAGGTATTCCTTTTTCGTTAATAATCCATCTCAGTTCGGAAAAGAGTTAAACTTATACTGAGTAGATATCAATTCATTTACTTTTACGAGCTCGAAAAGACAAGTGCTCGGCAATCTTTTCACATTATTGGAGTCTGAAAAGAGCCAAAATAAGGCTCTAGGGGTTCCTTTTTTGCTGTTATTGAAGCTCGAAAAAGAGATAAAAGTGCGCTTCAAATCCTTTTTAGTTTTTAACAAAGCTCGAAAAATAAGGAGAAAAATTATGCTTTGTGGTCAAGTCATTCTTTGAATAAATCTGCACGACTAATCTGTTCATCAGTTGTATTTCCTATTCAGAACAACATCAAATGGATTAAAAATACTTGTTTCATGATAAAAACATAATAAAACTATAGTCATAGCAATGAATTTAACTTGAAAACAATTAAATGACTAAAAAAAAAGTAGTTTCACTATTCATTTTTACCATTCCATAGTTACCATTTTCATTTTGGAGCTCTGAACCTGATTTTGCCCCTGAATTGTAGTCATTGATTGTGGTTGTTTCTGTGGATGGATTTTGTCACTGTTTCTGTGAAAAATTCTGTCTGTGAAACCAAAGATTCTAGGTTTTATACCCAGCAGAGTTGCCAATTTGTTGGGCCATAATTGTGAATTACGGATAAATCACACTTCCCTAGACAAGTGCTGGTCTAGAACAACAGGTGAAAGACTATGCAACTATTTTTTCTAACTCAGAATGGATACAAAGAGAGGATTGGAGGCTTACTTGATCATTCGCTTCCAAATGGCTCCTTCTGTCGCTTCCGTTGTAGCTTCAAATTCAAGCGGTTTTTGGGTTGAATGCTTCCTACAAGAAAGAACACTGAAACAATAGAAGATGCAATAATATAGATATCTATTCAAGCTAGTTAGCTAAATCAATAAAGCATAAACCATACACATCAACTAAGATCTTGCAATATGGAAAATCAAAGCCAATACAGATGCATATAGGGAAAAATAAGTAGTACTCTTTATTGATGATAGAAGGAGAGGTTACAACCTAGTGACTGATTTGAAGTGAGCTTCCAGCAACGTTCCCAAACCTCATCACAGTATAAATCTCTCCAGAAGTAGCTACACAAATCTAGCTCTCAATTGAAAATTATCTAGCATTTCTATACTCAAATTCTTCCTCCTCAAGCACTTAGATCTTTGCTCAATTTATAGATGAAATTTAGGTTGTTTCACAATCAATGACTTTCCAATAATAGGCAAGACATGTTTCCAGTCATGTAGATGTCAAATGGACACTTGGATCCGAAGCTTGACACATGTGAACTCTTCTAGAAGGCACTGGCCAAGTGGAGATTCCAGAACAATGAGAATTTTGCTCCCAATGTGACCAACGCACCTATGAATGTCGGGAAGTGCTTTGCAGAGTAGCGTTGCATGGGACTACCTACATATGCAATGCACTTAGGCCCCTTAGAGCCTACGTTGGTGAGCTCTCATATGCCATATAATAAACTTCAAACCATGGAAACCTTTTCTTGATGAAAGTCTTGCTTGACTTGTCTTGTTTCTTGTCTTAGGGCATATAGCAACTGAAATGATAGGGAATGATAGGCCTTGATCATTGGTCTTGGAGATGATGTCCAGTTAACTAGGTCATTGGGAATGGTGCCCAAATTGACCTATAACAATCTTCAAGGTTAGGAATGCACTTACTCTGTAATAAATGATACTCAAACCCCATCTTAGACTTCACTTCCTCATTTGTAGCGTAAATACTGCATCTGAACTCATTATCTTGTTGGCATTTGATGACTCTTTGAAGTAATACATAGTCTCTTGGAAGTTAAAAAGAAATTGAAGTCTTGGAACTTGTGGATGTCTTGGTTTGTTTGTTGATGGAGGAGGCTAGATCACTGGATCCCTGAGCTTGGTTGTTGGTGAAGTGATTTAATCTGTTACTGTTATTTCTTGTTTTCATTATGTTTCCACCTTTCTGTGTTGCAGTAGAATAAAATTTTTAGGCTAAGAAATTTCTTTTGAAATCACCTTAGTTCTGTTCATTCTTCATTGTCTTAACATTTTCTTCTGCCAGGACATTTAAGAGAATTCTTAATTTCTCTCTAGACCCCCTAAGCCTATTTATTTCATAAATAGTTGAATACGGTTGTTTTTAAGCATGATTTATGGTTTTCCCTGCTTACTTGCTGCCACTTAAACACTATTTTTGAGGTCTCTCTCTAAAGTACCATTCTTTAAAGTCTGGCAAAGAGGTTTTATTTTGATCATACCCTTTATACTTGCTTAACTAATTGTTTTAGAGATCTTCATAATTATAATCAAGGATGTTTAGGAGTTCCCTCTTCTTTGATTATAGTTATATTTATGTCTTAAGTGTTTTCTATCCTTGAAGGTGAAATCACTAGAAGTTAAATGAGTTTCTCGCCTTCTATATTTCATTGTAAAAGTTGTCTTGAAATATTACTTGCTGAAGTGTGGATTGTAGAATTTATGGTTTTCCCTGTCTATTTATTGCCTCTTTATGTTCTTGTGATATTTTAAGTCCCTTTGTTGAGAAGTACATATGCTAAAGGATTCTTAATTTCCCTTTACCATACTTTTCATTCTTACCTTTGATGTCCATCTCATAAACCCTCTTAAAACTTGAAGATCCACTAGCCAAGTTAGATTTGCCCTATGATACTCCCCGATCCATTGATGAACTTATCATGACTTCCATTTGAATCCATTGCCCAATGACTTAGAGATTTCCTCATTCTACCTATGCTTCTTGATCATTATGTCTAACCAAAACAAACAACAAAACATCACACTTAATAACTAGCCTAAAATCAACCCTGAAAAGAAAACAAGTACACATCCTTTTCAAAACAAATAGAGAGATCCCTTTCTGAGTCTCGGAAGGCTAGGTCCTAGGACTCTAAACACTGGTTCCATGTTGCCTTGTCATTTAGTATACCAATCTGCCAAATCACAAGACACCAACATTCTGGCGATCATGGTGGTACCTTCTGAGTAAATTCATTCTTAAACACCCTTAAATGATTCAGAAACCCTTGAATGATAGTATCTGGTGATTTATCTGCCACCTCATCCCCATAACCAACATTCTGGTGATCACGGTGGGACCTTCTGAGTCAGTGACAAGCTAAGCATACCTTAGGACTCCAGAAACCATTATCAATCATAGAAAACTCAGTTGATGGCCATAGCGTAGACTTTGTTTGTTTAATCATCCTAGCTAAATGATGATTTAGGTGTAGAAAACTCTTACAAAACTTAGAACTACAGGAAAGAAACTCATAAAACCCCAAAAACATATGTAGATTGGTTTATTGTCAATTATTGGTGGTGGACCATATACAATTACCTTCAAAAAAGCTAAAAATTTCCACCTGGCGACTCCACTAGCCCTAGTAGGCCTATTACTACACTAGTACTTTCAGATTTGCAGCAGAATTTTAGCAGAGAAGCATCTCATTCCACTCCTCCTGATTTTCAGCTTGTCCACCACTTCATTGCTTTCCATAGTAAATTTGCTCATAATCATCTTGCTGGTCCAAGTACTTCCAACACACCCATCCACACATCCTATTCAAAACACTCCATTTCATTCCACTTTCCCTTCCACAAATCCACCTCTTGTAAATCCCCCATTTTCTCCCACCATGGCAGCATGGTATGCCCCATTAGTGTTACCACAACCTCTGGGCCCTTTACCAAATGATTATCAATCTAGAATTCCCCATTTCACTAGAACTGAATCTACTACTACCCAACAACACGTAGATAAAATGGATGATGCCTTTGATTACATGGAAATAGAAGAAGAGACCATTAAGATGAGAATATTTGCCCAAATTTTAGGAGGAGAAGCCAAAAAATGGTTTAAAATCTTAACTCCTAATAGCATAAATGATGATCCGGATCTTGGGGGGAGGCCCCCAATATCTACAAAGTTGAAATGACTCTGACAAGATCTGCAAAATTAGAATGCTAGAAAAAAGAGAGAACACAGAACAAATAAAACCACAAAGAAAATTGTTTTATTAAAACAGAGAATAAATGTAGAAACTACATTATGGTGGACCATCTGTCCTTTTACAAAGTGAGGCTTGTTATTTATATCCTTTTTTTGAGTTACAATACTATGGGTAGATACCATGGGTCAATACCATGGGTAGATACCACTTACAATACCATGGGTAAATTCCATGTGTAGATGAATATCATGGGTGGATACATACCATGGGTGAATTAATATCATGGATAGATGTCACTTACAATACCATATGTGAATAAATACCATGAGTCGATTCCATTTACAATACCATGGGTAAATTCCATGGGTGGATGCAGCCATTTTCCATTCGGATCATTCCTACCTCCTTAAGAAGCAATGGTCCCCATTGCGTGAAGTTCCCTCCTGAGAAGCCTTTGTTGAATATGAAGAGCCATCGAAGAGAAGATTTTTGTGTAGTTAACCCATAACCATGATGAACGAAGATCCGAGGATAGAGATACCCTGTAATGCTTGTGACCAACTGTGATATTGACAGTGTGCGGTCTAGAAAATGGGCTTCGATGAAGTGTGGGTTTGTGGATGAACCAAAACCATGAAAAACAAAGATCTGAGGATAGAGATACCCTATAATTCTTGTGAACAACTGTGTGACTAACAGTGTGTGGCCTATCAAATTGACTTCGATGAAAAGGATTTTCTGCGGTTGACCCATAATCGTGATGTTGATTGTTGATGAAGTAGCAGGTGCCTACATAGCTTGGGGTGGGAGGGCACATCTCCAAATAACCCAAGCCAAATGTTGTTATGCTGAAAATGATGAATGTGAAGCAGGTGCTTACTAAAGCGGGGTGGGAGGGCACGTCTCCAAAGGGAATCCGCTTCGAATGCTGCTCTAGATTTAAAATAAGCATAACTCGGTCAATATAACTCAGAATATTTATTATAACCTATTTTTGGAAATGGAATGATCATTCTACATCTTCTCATATGTTTGAAATCGCTATCTGGAGACTCTAGACTCTTAGATTCATGCTGGAACTATCTCGCCATCACAAAATTTCTGAAAAAATAGTTGATTTTAAATCAACGATAACTCCCACATTCGGACTCCGATTCGACCAATTTTTTTTTTTGAAATTGGGTGATTTTTCAAGGGGAGCTCAGAACTATAGCCATTTCTTTGAAAATTTTCACTGAAAACTGTGAAAAATAACAGGAGAGGCGCCGTGCACGAATTGTCGTCAGAACATTTTCTACAACATTACTGATTTAGAATCAGCTATATCTCCCTCATCCGAACTCCAATTCGGCCAATTTTTTTTTGAAATAGGGTATTTTTTTGCAATGAATCCAGATCTGGTCTTTTATTTTGTAAAATTTTCACCAAAATTTTCAGATCTAATATTCAAACTCGCCGCCCAAGAAATTCATGGAGTTTGTTGAAGATTTCTGCCAAAAATTGAAACTGAAATATGCTTCAAACCCTCATTCCCATGTATTCGTAACCTGAATCTGATACCACTGATCCAGATCTTGGGGGGAGGCCCCCAAGATCTAAAAATTTGAAATGGATCTGACAAGATCTTCAAAATTAGAATGCTAGAAAAAAGAGAGAACACAGAACAAATAAAACCACAAAGAAACTTGTTTTATTAAAACAGAGAATAAATGTAGAAGCTACATTGTGGTGGACCATCTGTCTTTTTACAAAGTGAGACTTGTTATTTATAGCCTTTTTTGAGTTACAATACTATGGGTCAATACCATGGGAAGATACCATTTACAATACCATGGGTAAATTCCATGTGTAGATGAATACCATGGGTGGATACATACCATGGGTGAATGAATATCATGGATAGATGTCACTTACAATACCATAGGTGAATAAATACCATGGGTCAATTCCATTTACAATACCATGGGTAAATTCCATGGGTGGATGGATAACATGGGTGGATGAACACCATGGGTGGATGCCATTTTCCATTCGGATCAAATGATCTCCCTTCTTTATACCAAACATTCATAAACAAATGGGAAATTAAAAATAACCCTCTCTAAATCCTTTTTGAATATAGAAACCTTAAAATAAATGCTGGGGAAAGTGTCCAAGATTATTTCACTAGATTCAATAGTGTTTACAATGCACTTCCCCCAAACATGAAACCTCCACTAGGCTTAGCCTTAGCAAAATTTCCTGAAGGCTTTGACCCGGCCATGGCCTACTAGCTAAGAGAAAGAGACCCCTTGACTTTAGAAGATGTCCAGAGGGGAGAAATAAGTGTAGAAGAAAATATGATTGAGAAAAGAGCTAGGTTGAAATAAAAAAAAAGAGTTACATATAAAGATGAAACAATGGCATCAACCTCATCATCCGATGCCAAAATTGATAACTTAGTGAGGGTAATGGAAAGAAGGCTGGAAAAGATAAACTTAAATGATAGAATGACTCCTAGAGAGAACTAGATCAACCCCCAAAATATAAATATAAATTCCAATTTCAGAAGAGACCCTATTCAAAATAGACAAAGAGATAATGACCAACAAATTAGGCCTCCTTTTCAAGAAAACTATGTAGATCAAAAGGAAGAAAGGGAGACAGAAAGGTTGGAAGAAAACCATGTGAATTTAATAGAATCTGACAGTGAGGGTGATGCTTTCCTCACTGAAGAAGAACAGGGATTTTTCTCCTTAGAACAAACTGAAAGCAATCATGAGGATTCTGAAGACTACCAATTGGGATTTGAAGATGCTATAATGGAGGTTCACAAACAATATGATCTTAGAGGCAAAAATAACTAAGAGACCTGCAAGAATAAAAACACAGAAACTGCTGTTAGGAATACCTTAGAAAATCTTCCTAAAAAGACAGAAAATAGTTCTTACACTGTTGCTAAGAAAACCAAGTTAAACAGAGACAAAACCAACCAGCCAAGTGTTGACCCAAGCTACCCTAGTAATTCTGCTAGTGGCCTTGAGAAATCTGTCCAAAATAACAGTCCTAATAAAACTCAGCAAATCAGAATTGCTAAAAAGACTATGTTTGACAAATTAGATGTAAATATGTCAAAAACACTAGTCCCTTTCAACCTTGAGGGTGAAATTTCCAAGATCAAAATTAGCATACCTTTAGCTGAACTAGTAACCCAAGATGTATATAAAATTAAAGTTTTGAAAGCTTTGAATATAGGCAATGATACTGATACTTTAAACTTGACAAATGATAAACTAGAATTTTTGTTTGGTCCTAAAGTAGAAGGAAAATACCAAGAAGGAACCATCCCTCCATTCTATGTCAACTTAAATATATATGATAAGATCTTACACAATGCCATGCTAGAATCTGGTGCCTCTCACAATCTCATGCCAAAAGTAGTGATGGAGAGATTAGGCTTAGAAATTACTAAACCTTACAAAGACCTATATTCCTTTGATTCAATCAGAGTCAAATGTTTAGGCCTAATCAAGGATTTATGTGTCAATCTAGCACAAATTCCTGCTAAGGGTCTAGTTATGGACATAGTTGTTGCTTACATTCCCCCAAAGTATGGCATGCTTTTATCCAGATCATGGGGAGCCAAACTTCAGGGGAACCTTCAAATGGACATGTCTTATGCTACCATCCCAGTCTTTAACCAGACATGGAGGTTATATAGGGGATCCCATATGAAATATATGGTAAGCAACATAGATAGGCCAAACGACACTCCTGTTTATTCCATTCATTCAGATCTTGATTCATTTATCTTTTTTAATGAAGAAGAAATCATCACACAAGAAGATGAAAATTAAAAATAATTAAGCCCACTTGAACAACCAAATCCGCCCTCAAATGAAAAACATAACAACTCATAATTTAATAGCCTTGAACAGAAAAATGATAGTGAGCAGGAGATAGAAACACTTTTGACAATGAGATTTGATGGCTCTTGTAGCAAAGCTGGTTCTGGAGTTGGTGTATGGATACATAATACAAACAAAGGACATTCCTACAAACTTTTTTTCCCTTGCACTAATAACATTGTAGAATATGAAGCCCTCCTTCTTGGCCTACATTTGCTCAAAAATTTAAGAGCCAAAAAATATTAGTCCAAGGAGATTCAGAGCTTATTATTAGGCAAAAAAAAGGGGAGTATTCAGCCAAAAAACCAAGATTAAAAGAATATAGGAATGCTGCCCTAGATCTCCTGAAAACTTTTGAAAAATATGACCTCAATTTCATCTCTAGCGCTCAAAATAACCTTGCAAATGAGCTTGCCTTTGCTGCCAGCAATTGTCAAATACCTCTGGTAAATGAAATGTTCACTGTTAAAATAAAAAATAGGCATACAATCCCTGACAATCAAAACTATTGGCAAGTGTTTGAGGGGATAAACACATTGATGATTTTCTGGAATTTGAAAATGATTTTGCTATACTAACACTTAGCTTAAGCCATGAAGAAGAAAGTTTTGATGAAAAAAAAACCCCTAAAACAGAGCTATCCTCTACTGCTGATATAAACCAATTTAAACATCTTTATAAGGCAAAATTATTTAACAAACCAGATCAAAGGGACCTTGAGGTTTTACAATGCAAATATGATTTAATACCAAGGGGCCTTACACCATTAGAAGAGCTTTTTGACCTCAATGATGTAGCTAAAAAACCAAAGATGGAGCATATAGAAGCTAATGTAGAAGAACGTAACATAGGCAACATGAATGAACCCAAAATGATCAAGCTATCTAGCACTCTTCCTGCTCATATTAAACAAGAATACATTGAACTTTTCAAAGAGTTTGGAGATGTGTTTGCATGGGGATGCAAAGATCTACAATCATATGATACTAGCATTATTCAACACAAAATTCCTCTTAAGGAAAATCAGAAACCTTTCAAACAAAAAATAAGAAGGATAAATCCTATTTTACTACCTTTAGTTGAGAAAGAGATCAAAAATATGTATGATGTTTGGATTATAGTCTCTCCTAGATATTCACAATGGGTTTCCAACCTTGTATCTGTTAGGAAGAAGACTGTGGAAATTAGACTTTGCATTGACTTTCGAAATCTGAACAAAGCCTCCCTAAAATATAACTACCCCTTACCTAAAATGGATCACATACTCTAAAAGGTGGTTGGATCTAAAAAAATATCATTGTTAGATATTTTTTCAGGCTACAACCAAGTGCTTGTACTCCAAAGTGATCAACACAAAACTGCTTTCACCACACCTTGCGGTACATTCATGTATGTTAAAATTCCATTTGGTTTGATGAATGCAGGGGCCACATTCCAAAGGGCCATGGACATAGATTTCTTAGAAGACATAGGCTATTTCATAGTCATTTACCTTGATGACATCACCATTTTCTCAAAATCTGACAAAGAACACTTAGTCCATTTAAAGAAAGTTTTTGAGAAATGTAGGAAATATGGCTTGTATTTAAATCCCAAGAAAATAGTCTTTGGACTCTAGGAAGGAAAGCTCATAGGCCACATAATCTCTGAAGAAGGAATCAAAGTAGATCCCAAAAGGATTGAAGGTATATTGAAAATTAGCCATCCTAGAAACCTCAAAGAATTGCAATCTTTCACTGGGAAGATCAACTTTTTGAGAAGGTTCATCCCTAACCTTGCTGAAATTTTGAGAAATATCACAAACATGCTAAAAAAGGAAATAGGAGAAAAATGGACCTTAGAATCCAAACAATCATTTGATCTGGTAAAACAAGCTCTCACTCAAACACCAATTCTAATCAGTCTTGATTTCACCAAGGATTTCTACATTTTTTCATTTGCATTTGAACACATCATTGCTGCAGTATTGTTGCAAAAGAGTAAAATGGACCAAGAACAACCCATATCCTTCTTCAGTAGAGCCTTAAGAGATGCTCCACTCAAATATAACATTATGGAGAAATAAGCCTTAGCCTTGATAAAAGCATTGAAATATTTCCGAGTCTACATATTACACTCACATATCATTGCTTTTGTCCCACATACAGTTGTCAAGGACATTATAAATCAAGACTTTGATGGTAAAAGGGGAAAATGGATTGCTATTATTTTAGAATATGATTTAGAAATCAGGCCTACCAAGATGATCAAGGGACAAGGATTAGCAAAACTCATGGCAAAATCAAATTTCCAAGCATTAGATATGAATATGGTTGATGTTTTAGAAGAACAAGAAGAATTCACAGCTCCATACATTGAAGAATTTTTTTAGAATTCATCTTGGTATGCTGATATCATTTACATGCTTCTCTATCTTAACACTCCTCCTTCTTTATCAAAGACTAAAGCTAAATTTTTGAAACATAAAGTTTTAAATTATTGCATTTTAGATGGAGTGTTATATTGGAAAAATGTTGTTGGCATACTGCTTAAATGTTTGCTGGAGAATGATGCAAGAAAAGTCATGCATGAGCTGCATGAGGGAGAATGTGGAGGTCACCTTTACTGGAAAGAAACAACAAACAAGATTCTTAGAGCTGGCTATTACTGGCCCACCCTTTTCCTTGATACTAAAAAACTAGTCATGACTTGCCATAAGTGTCAAATTTTTGATGGCAAGAGAAAACTCGTACCTTTACCTTTGCATCCCATCAGTGTTGAGGCTCCCTTTCAGCAATGGGGTTTAGACTTTATTGGAGAAATTCAACAAACCTCATCTACCCAACATAAGTGGATCCCTACTGCCACAGATTATTTTACCAAGTGGATAGAGGCTATTCCTTCTAGAAATTCTATTGACTCAGTCATTATCAAGTTCCTTGAGACCAATATATTATCTAGATTTGGGTGTCCAAGAAAGATCATTACAAATAACGCTGCTGCTTTCAAATCCAAAATAATGGTTGACTTCTGCTAGAAATACCGTATTACCTTAGGGCACTCCACAAATTACTACCCACATGGAAATGGACTTGCTGAATCTTCCAACAAAAGCCTGGTCAACATTATCAGAAGACTGCTGGATCAAAATCAGAAATCATGGCATAGAAAGCTAGTTCATGCATTATGAGCCGATAGACTAACCACCAAGAAATCAATCAATATGTCTCCATATCAGTTGGTATATGGCATGGATGCAGTCTTCCCAACATCCTTGGGAGTTCCTGTCATGAAGCTTCTCCAAGAAGTGCAATCAGGAGAAAATGACATGCAGAGAAGAACGAATCAAACTATTCATTTACATCAGACAAGAAAGGAAGTGTACAAAAGGACACAAACAATACAAGAGAGCATAACAAATGTCTTTGACAGAAGGACTAAAGAAAACAATTTCTAAATTGGAGATGCAGTTTTGAAATGGGATTATAGAAGGGAAGACAAAGGTAAGCATGGAAAATTTGAGAATTTGTGGAAAGGGCCTTACATCATTCACTCAATTAGGGGTCATAATGCTTTCTTTTTATAAGGGCTGAATGGAGAAGAATTATTTGGAGGTCTTGTCAATGGAAGGATGCTCAAACACTATTTATGTCAAGATTCATAGGTTCAAAGCTTTCATTCATTGTGTATAAACATTAAATGAGAAAATATTGAGAACAAAAATACAAAAACAATGAAAGAAAGGAAAAAGAGGGCAAATTCAAAAGAGGTATAGCCCCATACCCGAAAAATAGTACTGCTAAAAGTGTGCAAGCCTAAATGCCACTATTGATTCAAAATGATATCTTCTTTAGTCATCTAGCCTAATCATGGCTGAACATGCTTAAAATTTATGTTGATAAGTTAGTGAAAACAATGATTGTCAAGATTATTTCAAAACTTGACTTATCAAGAAAGATATATTAGAAAATATAAGATACTGGTTCCACATGCTCAAAACATAACCAAAGAGGAAGATAAGGACGCATTACAAAGGATAGATCATAGCCTTACCTTTCTAAGTTACTTTTTATGCAAAATAATGTTTGTGTGCAGCTTTTTCCAATGCCACAACCATGGAAAGTCATACTGCTTAATCTTGATTTGAACCATGCTTTAAATTTTTGTCAATAGTTTAGAGAATCAAGACTGCCAAACAACTTAATCTTGGCAGTCAAAATAGTTTTAGGTAGAGAATAAAAAGAGTTCATTAGTTTAATTTGAACCCTTGGAAGCAATAAGGATTGAAGTAGATAGTGTATTTCTGTTTTCAAAAATAAAATGTCAAGAGTTTTCCAGTTCAAGTGCACTCAAATAAGAAAAAAATGTTAGGACAAGTTGGAATGGGTAGGTATAAATACTTTCAAAAGGAAATCATATGTTGTAGATTGTTAAGATTGTCACTTCAAAGAAATATTAGTAAGTGAAAAAGAAGAGAAATCTGCCCAATGGAAAAGACACTGGTCTGCTAAAACTCAAAGATTTGATAAACTGAAGGTTCTGGACACCTTGAAAGGAAAGATGCCCTCCCCAAGTGGAGCCACTGTTAGTCATCAGTAATTTTTTCTGATATCAAAATATGACTAAGTTATAATCCTAGAAACAACATTGGAGTAATATTGTGAGTTCTAGAAATCTCAATGCCTTCATTATCCTAAGCTAACTATTTTCACTATCTTTTCCCCTCTCTGTCTCCTAAAAAATCTACCCCACTGCAACAAAGAAGACTTCATTATTGGGCCTGCTTGCCTCATTTCATCACCTCACTTTCACTCACATTCATAACTCTCTTCATTTGAAAATCCACCTTTTTCCATTTCTCAAAACCCTCTTGAAACCCCCCCTCCTTCATCATTTTCCTAAAAAACATATTAAACAATGTAAAAATCTCTTTTTACATTGTTTAAGGTTAAAAATTTAACCTATCGGGTCCTTTTTAATCTTATTAAAAACCTTGTTTTATGCTAAACCTGCCCTTATTTGACATAACAAGCCTTAAGCCCCTCTCCACTTAAGCCTTATCCCTTTTTCCCCCACAGAACCATCCCCTCCGCCTATTCTTAACCCCTTCCCCCTATTCAAAAAATACCTTTGCCCGTTCATTATATAAACCACGCAAACCTTATAAAGATCCCCCTTAACCCTTCATTAATATTTAAATGGGCCCTGCCTTCCACTTAGCCCTGCCACCCAACTGCAGCCCGACACGAATCCCCAGGCTCCACCCTCCAAATCTACGCGGCGCTCCCTCAACCCATTCCGCATCATCGATCTCACTCCCTGAGATCTGACGACCCAGATCCCATACCGCATAGAAAATTGCGATGGGTTTAATAACCCCCGACCCATGTGAAATAGGTGGTTTTCCACCTTCCATGCATCGATCGCCTAATGGTATCGTGTTCCCACCGCACTAAACCACTTACTGCCTCCAATCCATGCGATAAACCACTCGGGTTGATCAAAACCGCCTTTCACCCCCGCGCCAAAATTCAAAGTTATGCCTGGTTCTGCCTTCAAAACCCTACCTCTTTCTCCATTCCTCCCTGTGCAATCACCTCTCGACAGCCCGAAACCCATGAAATTGTAGTAAGCCCTCCTACAGGTTTTAAAAGTATAACCAGTTTGTGGTTTATGCAGGTTTTAATGGCAAAGAATTCCAAAATGCCATCCCACAGTCCGAGAACGATGAATGAAACCCCTGGATGATGATCCAAGGTCTTAAATCCAAAATTATGGGGATCATAGGCATTCTCAAGGTTTGATTGATGATGAAAGCATGCTCATCAATGGATCATAAACCCTCCAGCACATAAAGAACGTGTCCCTACACAAAGGACAAAAAAAGATAGTCAAAGAAGCAGTAGAAGGAAGGAAGATCATAAGGATTAAGAGCCAATCTTAATCAAAGGATATAAACAGAGGATTAGCTAGACAGACAGTGATTAAAGGGATAAAGGAAAAAGATCGAGGGAAATAAAATAAAACAAAAAGACCAAATAGAATTGAAGAAAAAGTGATAAAGAGCATATAGTAAAGCATAAGGACAGAGTTTAAGGCTTAAGACAGAGATTAAAGATAAACAAAGGACAAATTAACCTAAGACAAATTCGAATGACTCAGCTCACAGTAGTTATTCCTCTCAGAAATATTTTTAGCCACCTAAGTGCTTCGTTTCCTTCAAAAGGCATTAGGCAGTTATTAAGTTGAGTTAGATATATTTATCTGTCAAGCAGTTATTGTAAAAAGTTATGAATAAGCCTTAAAGTCAACACATTCATCTATTTTTCCTTAGAAGTTAAGAAAGAAG
Organism: Pinus albicaulis; assembly: GCA_034641835.2. Classification (NCBI taxonomy): domain Eukaryota; kingdom Viridiplantae; phylum Streptophyta; class Pinopsida; order Pinales; family Pinaceae; genus Pinus; species Pinus albicaulis. The sequence goes on from CM076580.1 coordinate 1,474,703,125, forward strand.
TTATTAAAATAGAGAAGTAGCTGCAGATATTCCTGCCTTGAGCCTTGCATGGTCTTCAAGGTTAGGAATGCACTTACTCTGTAATAAATGATACTCAAACCCTATCTTAGACTTCACCTCCTCATTTGCAACATAAATATTGCATCTGAACTCATTATCTTGTTGGCATTTGCTGAATCTTTGAAGTAATACATAGTCTCTTTGAAGTTGAAAAGAAATTGAAGTGTTGGAACTTGTGGATGTCTTGGTTTGTTTGTTGATGGAGGAGGCTAGATCACTGGATCCCTGAGCTTGGTTGTTGGTGAAGTGCTTCTAATATGTTATTGTTATTTTCTGTTTTCATTATGTTTCCACCTTTCTGTGTTGCAGTTGAATAAAAGTTTTAGGCTAAGAAATATCTTTTGAAAACACCTTAGTTCTGTTTATTCTTCATTGTCTTAATGTTTTCTTCTGCTAGGACATTTTGGAGAATTATTAATTGCTCTTTAGACCCCCTAAGCCTGTTTATTTCATAAATAGCTGAATACAGTTGGTTTCAAGCATGATTTGTGGCTTTCCCTGCCTACTTGCTGCCACTTAAACACTGTTTTTGAAGTCTCTCTCTAAAGTACCATTCTTTAAAGTCTGCAAAAGAGGTTTTGTTTCGATCATACCCTTTGTAATTGCTTAATTAATTGTTTTAGAGATCTTCATAATTATAATCAAGGATGTTTAGGAGTTCCCTCTTCTCTGATTATAGTTATATGTATGTATTAAGTGTTTTATGTCCTTGAAGGTGAAATCACTAGAAGTTAAATGAGTTTCTCGCCTTCTATATTTCATTGTAAAAGTTGTCTTGAAATATTACTTGCTGAAGTGTGGATTGTAGAATTTATGGTTTGCCCTATCTATTGATTGCCTCTTTACGTTCTTGTGATAATTTAAGTCCCTTTGTTGAGAAGTACATATGATAAAGGATTCTTAATTTCCCTTTACCCTACTTTTCATTCTTACCTTTGATGTGCATCTCATAAACCCCTTTAAAACTTGAAGATCCACTGGCCAAGTTAGATTTTCCCTATGATACTCCCCAATCCATTGATGAATTTATAATGACTTCCATTTGATTCCATTGCCCAATGACTTAGAGATTTCCTCATTTTACCTATGCTTCTTGATCATTATGTCCAACCGAAACAAACAAAAAATCCTCACACTTAATAACTAGCCTAAAATAAACCCTTAAAAGCAAACAAGTACACATCCTTTGCAAAGAAAATAGATATATCCCTCTCTGAGTCTAGGAAGGCTAGGTCCTAGGACTCTAAAGACTGGTTTAATGTTGCCTTTTCATTTAGTATACCAATCTTCCAAATCACAGGACACAAACACACCCCCAATCGGTATCATCACCTCCACTATCGCATCACTACACCCGTCGTTGGATGGATCATCACTCCAAACCCTCCCTAAGGGATCCGAGAAGTGAATCTCCCTATATGTCAGTAGTGATTCCACCACTTCTCTGCTCTGCTCCGACCTCTGTGCTCCACGCAAAGGTGAAGAATCCCTAGCTCCATACAAGTCACCGTCTAGTGGCTTGCCAATTCCACCTCCTCCAACAAGCTCCTACCAAAGTATGTTGATCACCCTGTGACCCTGCGTATAAATTTCATACTGAGACAACCCAAAGAGTCTGCCCACAAATTGGTTGGCCATTGGAGCTACCCGAAACTCCCCTAGAAAATGTGCATGCTCAAGTGCTAGGCCAATTATACCCTCCAAAATATAGTCAACTGGCTTGCCTGGGAAATGATAGGTAGTCCCACCTGGATCTCAATGCCAGTCTATGGTTCCTATATTCTGAGCGCCTGGAAACTATTGCTGAAGTACACCCGCGTCCACTACCATCTCCATAACCCACTCCACCGAGAACCAAATATAAATATCTCACCATCCAACCTCAACATGCGGATGTTGCACCTTGTGCAACTGTAATCGTCTCATCTCGCTATCCAGGTCAACATATGAAATCTGACTAGGTGGCTTTGTCTCTCTCTCTCCAATGGGAATAGGTGACCCAATAGCGCTGCTAGCCCTGTCTATTTATGCCTGAAGGGGGCTTCTCTAACACTCCAATGCGCCCTCTAGCTATACCATTAGGGAATCCAATTGTTCCCCAATGTGGGCCAACTTGGACGCTAAATCGACACAAACCACTCTCATGCCCTCCAGTTCCTCGTTTTGCAACAAAATAGCCTCTCATACTAATGTGGCCTTCCCTTTCAAAGCTAAAAGGTCAACCGAAAGCTGATGACACTGTTGTGTGTGACCATCATATAATACCTATGTATCTCCTAATGCCTCATCAAGGGCTAGCCCAAAGGATGGCTGCACACCCTCCTCCATAGACACTCCAACACGCAAGACGTGCTTACTAGTAATATGCATGTGATTGTCATCCGACAATTCTGACATAGACTTGGAGGTTTCTGTACCTATTGGCCCTCAAAAACAGTGGATCTATCTCTCGACACCTCATCAACCTCTGATGTGTGGCTATCATCAGAGAACTTGGTCACAACCCCGGATACCCCATCAATGGATACCTCAAAAATGGGTGGTGTCTCATCAGCGAGTGTATGTTCAACTGTATCCTTGCCAACCATGGCCCCTCAAATACTATTTCATATTCTTCCTTAATTCGTCCCACCATCCCTGCATAATTCCACATAATTCCCCCTGATCTGTGCATGTCTCTTAATTCACGGAACTCCAAAAAGAGAGGGACGCTTGAATGTCATGTCCCAATGATTGGTATGCCCGCTAGTTTGCTGCCAATAACTCCACATCTGTTGCAATCATCTCTTGCCATCTTGATGTATTATCCACCATTCTAGGCATAAAAAATTTGTTTTACAATTAATAATGGTATTGATTCCCAATTATTGCATGAATCAGTTTCTTCCCCACATTAACCATCATTTGTTGCTCCCTAATCACCTAATTCAAGGTTACTGCCATGGCATCTGAGTTTAACCTTTCTTGGGATCCCATGATTTCTTAGTTTTTTAATTTTGGTCTTGTCATAGAATGAAAGGTTTCCCATAGGTTGAGCCAAGATTATGCTCTGATACCACGGTAATATCCCAAATTTGGATTAACAGTAATAAAAGTGAAAATAGACTAAAAACTACGGCAACGAAAAATAAATCATCCAAACATGTAAAATGGAGCCAGAAACAACTGCTGATCCATTTTATTAAATTGAATGGAATGAGTACAATAGTGGTGCTGGAAAGCTTGCACCTGTGCCTGCTCAAAGCAAGTTGAAGAACGACTCAAACCTAAGCTAAATCTCCTGCTGGAAGTTGCTCTGCCTCTGCGTTGCCTAGCTCAGAAATGTTGCTGCTGCTCCACTGAATCTTTTTCTAGGGCCTAGAATAATGGTCAGAAAATTCTGGGTTTTTAACCACGATATCTGCTTAAGAAACCCACAATAAACCACGAAGTATTTTCCAAAATATTGACCTCATAATTTCTGCCTAATTTTCCCCTAGCTCCTCTAGCTGCTGGCTGAGTTGGGATCCTGGTGGTGAGCCATGGTATTGCACCAAAAGTGTTGCAACTCCTAGGGGCTGCCCTACTTTACTTTATCAACTCGGGGTTCATACAAACTTGGAGGTGATAGTGCTATATACACAACAGATGCATTATGTTCATGTCATCCTCTTTTGCTTTACGAAAGGGTGTTATTTCTTAAGCTATGATAAAAACTAAAAACTAAATTGATTGAAGGAAATGACAGAAAGGAAACTAACTTAATTTTCAAAAAGGAAATGATGGAAATGAAACTAATTTAATGTGCAGAAAGGAAATGATAGAAAGAAACTAAATTAAATTCCTGAAAAGAAATGACAGGAAGGAAACTAAACTAAACTTATGAAAGGAAAATAATTTAAACCACACTAAACTTGGCCAGTCGGCTAAACACACCCTACTTATCTTATTCTCTATCTACCATGATTCTATCCATGTAGCTAAGCTATCCAGGACTTAATTCTAATTGAAAAAGTATTGATTTGCAGCTTGGAGAAGAAAGGGGTAAAGGTTCTAATGGAGGGATAAACACATGAAACCAGGCTTAGAAGTGGAAAGAGTGGGCTTAAACATTATTAAATATTTATTATGGCACAAAAAGTCTTTGGAGCGGAATGATTTAAAAAGTGGGATGGTGGAGTTGCGATGGAGGGTGATTGAAATCGGCGTTTGGAGCGGTAAAGGTTAACAATAACAAAATAAAAAGTGTGATTTGTGATGTGTGATGCGGTGGATGAAGTGGTGGTGGGACTAGTGGCAGAGTATGGGGCGATATCTCAATCGACAGATAGGAGCGGTAAGTGTTAAAGGAACAAAATAAAAAGTGTGATTTGTGAACTAAGATGGGGCCAAAACTGTGAAGTGCGAAATGAAATGGGATAGAAACTGTGAAGTGAAAAATGCAATGGGATAAAAACTGCGAAGTACGAAATGCAATATTGCAATCGCAATATCGCAAAGTTGGAGGGATATCAGAAGTGTTGTTCAGGAAAATTTCGCGAAGCGCGAAGTGCGATGGGTGACGTGGCGGTGGGACCGATAGCGGAGTGTGATGACAATATCACAATTGACGTCGGGAGCGGTAAGTCTTAAAAGAAAACCAATAGAAATTGCGATTTGTGATTTCGCAATATCGCAATATCAGAAGGTTGGCGAAGAAGCGATAGTGCAGTCAGGAGAAAAGTGCGAAGTGCGAAATGCAATAGCGGAAATTTCGATGAGGAAAGGCGGAGGTCGAATTTTAATGGTTTTCATGCGTTTTGTGTAAAAAAAAAGGTAAGGTAACCATGACCAATAATAACAAAGGAATAAGGCGGGTTGGATATTTTAAGTGTTTTTAGGGATAAAAGGTGGGTGAAACAGTTGCAAATAATGGGAAAAGGAGGGAAATGGATGTGTAAAAACAATGTTCAGGTTGTGAAAACAGAGATGGAAAATGAAGCAGGAAGGCACCACAGAGCTTCTCTGGGGTTTTAGCAATGGTTCCTGCAATCAACTTGCTAACTTATGCGCAAATAAATAGACAGATACGTAAAAATACAATGCAAAGGGAGACTAAAAAATGGTAATGCAACTCTATGTTTAATCTCAAAACAATGAACAGAGATCGGTTTTTGGGTTTGTGGGAAGGTTCACCCTCCTAGAGCTCTATTGATAGATATGATAAGGGGGTCTTGATCCACAAATTTTTTGGTTTTTCTCCTCTATTCTATTACTCACAAGAAAATGAAACCTACAACAGCACACTGAAAGAAAAACTAAACAAAAACTTGAAGCATAAACGAAATTATCAGAAGCGGAGCTAATGAAATGATAGAAAGTAGAGAACAAATACAACAGAGAGGTTGAGGCACATGGATTGGGCCCTAACCCACGAGCCTAGCTCTCTCAAACTTAAATCAGTAAAATGAAATCAGTCTGCCCATTTCATAAAAGAATAGCCTCATACATTTCTGAAAGTTTGATCACTGAGTAAAATAATAAAAAGCTCAATAGCTTGCAACAAAGTTCCGACCCTTCCTAGCTCTATCTTTGCTCTATTTATTCTACAGGGAAGCTACCAACATCTCCCTAGAACATAGTGATTGAGTCCACTTGACTCCAAGTAAAAAAAGATTGAGTGCACTCGTCCTTGAGTTGCTTGGCTGCCTCTGGAATTCGAATCACTGGAGAGAATCATTGGGATCCTTTGGCTGCCTTTGAGAGTCAAGTAGAGTGGAAAATCCTTTTATAATTTCTCCTTGTTGTCTCCTCCAAGTCTTTATGATAAAATCCTTATAAAACCACCTATACTAGCATCATAAAACCAAATAATAATAAAAATGAAAGAAAAATATATCTAAGAAGGCAAAAAGGTGACCATTAACCCCTCCAAATATGTCTAATGATGGAGCTCATCATCACCCCCCTACTGAATGGTTACTCATCCTCTAAGCAACTAATCCTCCTCCCGCATTTCCTTTAAGGCTTTGCAAGCCCCCCTGATTTCCTAAGGAAGAAGTGTGGGAGTTTCCCCAATGGGTTAAAAACCATTACACTTTTTTGCATTCTCCCATTCTCTATCAACATCTGTGTCATTTTCATCATTCAGCCCCAACAACAAAGGTAGGTTGAGATTTAGTCCCAACCATTGGATATTTTTGGCTTTCATGGCCCTATTGTATAATGGTGCCCTTTCCAATTCATCCCTCAGTATTTCTTGAGTATGGTACTCTCTATTCTTGAGGCTGCGAGGGAGGTTGTTCCATCTCCTCTAGCTGGCCATAATGCACTCATCTTCTATCTACCTAGAAACATCATCAAAGTGGTCCATTACCTTTGTTTGAGTCTGAAGGTAGCTTTCAACTAGTGTAGGGTCCCTTTCGATCTCTCGACGGTTAAGGATGACTCCTCTTGGGATGAATAATTTTGGTCTGATATATAAGGGTTCTTTATTTCTCCTTCCCAAGACCCTCCATATATCTTTCGCTCTAGTGTCCTCATTCATCATCCAAGATACTAAAGCCATCAAATACATATCCCCCATTGTAGGATTGGGGTCCCATGTATTCAGATTTGTCAGCACAAGGTTATGCACATAAAACTCTTCCATCTTTGCCTGATTAGCCATGTTAGCTTGCTTGCAGAAATCCATGAATTGCCTACAATATTGGAAAGGTAGGGATCCATGGGAGGATAGAGTTTTGATTTCAAATAGGAGCCATTGCTCCTTGAGGTACACAACATATGAGTCAGAAGGGAATCCGTGTTGAAGGGCTTCTATGCACAAGTCTGCCATGGTGGCTACTTGTTACCATTTTTGCTGCAATTGCTCCTTTAGTGCTACATTCTCTGCCCGTGCCTTCTATAGTTGCTCCTTCAGAACAGTTTATTTGATTCTTTCCTCCTCCATTGGTGATTCTTCAATGATACTCGGCCTCGTGGGAGGAGTTTGTAGCTCTCTCTGACTTATCCTCCGACTCTTGTCAGCTCTAAAATACATAAAGGTCTGCCTTTTTCTCTTTGTGCTCAGAGGAGCTAAGGTGGCAACTACCTCTTTGTCTTGAGGGGATGTGGTGTTGTGCTATGAGTCTACTTCTTGCTCACTTTCTGCTACCTCTATGACTTCTATTGCCATCTCTTCCATTTTTCCTTGGCCCTTTTTCTCTTCCACTTCTTCTTCTGGTTCTTCTTGTTCCTCTCTAGTTCTTCTTCTTCTGTTTCTTCTTCCTCTAATGGTTCTTCTTCTCCTCCTTTTCTAAGGCTAGGAGAAAAGCTTCCCTTGGTCCCTTGCTATTGTGTCTGATACGCGGTATACTTCAGAAGCTAGCTCGACTGCTGGTGATGTTGTTCTGTTGTTGTTGCTGCATGCTGTTCAAATACGTAGCCCACTCTCGGTACTACTGTGCTGCGGGGTCCCTTCGGTCTCTTTCCCTAAAAAATTCTCAATTCACTGGTTTGGATGAGATAGGATCTCTTCTTATTAGATTTCACAACTAATTTTGGAGCGCTTATACAACTCAGCTCAGCTCCAATTCTTGTTGTAGACAGTTGGACCCTCTTCTTGTTATCTGGATGATACTGTGTGTCTCCTCCCCTCGTTCTCCTCTACTCCACTTAATTTAATTTTTTTCTTTTGCATGCCCAGGTGGTGTGACTTTGCAGTTCTCCCTAGTCAGACTTCACGACGGTGGCCAAGCTAGCTGGCCACCTTTCTGCCCCTTAAACTCTAAGTCTGCAAATTTAATTATATCTGGCTATTATGGAATCATAGCGAGGGGTGAGAAGCTATACCTGAGTTTTCCTATTTCTATCAAGGCATTTGCAGGAGCTGGAATTTGGAGAAAAGCTTTTTAGATGCTGCGTTATTCATATATTCATGTTCTCTGAGTGAGCAACTTGTTGAATGAGCAACTTCCTGAGTGAGTTGCTAGTCTTTTCTTGTTGTTTCTTTCCATTGTAGATGTTTTGTGGGGTGCTCAAGATGCCATGGGTGGCATTCTCGCTCTCCTGGAGTCCGTTATGCAACTTTCCTTCTTGTTTTTCTTTGTAGTCCATGAAAAAATTTGTTTTTGAAGGAAATTCTTGATGTTTGTAGCAGTTTGTGGCTTTCTTTATTTTGCTACATTATGCTCAGGAATGGAGGAATATGGTGTAATATGGAGGTGATGGAAGAAGTTATGCAAATGAATGGGGTGAATGATGGGATAGATGGTAAAATAGGAGAAGGGAAAAGAAGATGAATGCTTCCATGTGTTTCCAGAAAACATTAATAACCTACAAAACAAAAAATATAGAAAACACAGAGATGCAGATGTATATTTTTTGTTTTTTTTTTTGTTTTTTGAAAGAAAGTGGGCTACCTCCATGGAGGTTTTCAACCCACAAACTTGCCTTGGGTTCCTCAGAGAGGTTTTCACCCATGGATCTTTATTCTCTTTTTTTTTGTTGAGAGAGCAAGTGAGCTGCCTCCATCGAGGTTTTCAACCCACAAGCTTGATTTGGGTGCCTTAGGGAGGTTTTCACCCATGGATATATATATATATATATATATATATATATATATATATATATATATATATATATATATATATATATATATATATTTTTTTTTTTTTCTCTCTCTCTCCTTTTTTTTTTTTTTGAGGAGGTGTGGGAAACTATGGGGTTTCCCATCACATACACCTTTATTCCTATTGAATTTATGAACTCTACCCTTGACAAAGGCTTCTTGTAAGTTTTAATTCTGTGACCATTGACAAGAAAGGGGATTCCTTCCTCATCTATGGTTCTGATTTGAACTACACCATTATCAAATCATTTTTCCACTGTGTAAGGTCCTAACCATCTTGTCATAAGCTTGCCTTTGAAATATTTAAACCTTGAATCATACATCAGCGCCCAATCTCCTTATTGGAAGGCATTTTCTTTGATGTTCTTGTCATGCCAGACCTTCCTTTGCAGCTGAACTACCTCCAGGTGAAGAAGTGTTTGCATTATGAACTCATCCAATCCATTTAGTTACAGCAACCTCTTTTTGGGCATTTGATAGATCTAGATTTAATTCAGCTACCGTTCTTAAATTATTGAATTCAAACTCAACTGAAAGTAGAACTTTCTTACCATAGACTAGTTCATAAGGAGTGAATCCTATTGTTGTCTTGCAAGTGGTGTTGTAGGCCCAAATAGCTTCTACCAATCTGTTTTCCCAATATTTTCTGCTACTTCTCAGAACCTTGGTGAGGATGCTCTCTAAATCTTGGTTAGTTACTTCTACTTGGCCATTCGTCTGAGGGTGAGAGGCATTAGAAGTTTTATGCTTAATCTTGTGCTTCCTCAAAAGATTATCAATGAGGTGAGAGGTGAATTGTGCTCCCTGATCAATGATTACTTCCCTGGGGTGCCCAAACTTGTAAAACACATTATCCCTCAGAAATTCTGCTACTTTCTCCTCGGTTGCTACCTTCACTACTTTTGTTTCATCCCACTTTGTTAGGTAATAAGTGCAAACTATGATATACTTATTTTATCCGGACAGTGAATCAATAGGTCCAAAAACGTCCATGCCCCACTTGTCAAATGTCTTAAGAGCCACCTTAGGGTGTAAAGGCATCTCATCCCTTTTTTTGGGTTTCCCCATCCTTTTGCACTGGTCACACCTGCTGGTGTATCTTCTGGAAACTTGGTGAAGGGTAGGCCAATAGTATCCAACCTGCAAAACTTTGTAAGCAGTTATTTTTTGCAGAAAAGTGGCCTCCACATGGCCTGTCATGACATTCAAAGAGGATATCAAAAAATTCTTCCTCCGTCACACATATCCTTAGGATTTGATTAGGGCCTAGCTTGAAAAGGTTTCCCCAAATCCATGTGAAAAGGGCATTTTTTCTGATGATTCTTCTCCTCTCCCTGAATGAAATATTAGGAGGGAGTCTCCCAACAACCAATTAGTTGGCTATATCAGCAAACCATGGTGAGAGTGTTGATATAGCAAAGAGATTCTCATCTGGCAGCTAGTCATCCACCATTACTTCTTTACCTACAAGGAGAGCTAACCTGGACGAAAAATCTGCAACAACATTCTCCTTTCCAGGTTTATCAACAATAGTCAAATCAAATTGTTGTAAAAGTAACAACCATCTAATTATCCTAGCATTAACATCCAGTTTGTTCATTAAATACTTGATGGCTGCATGGTCAGTGTGAACAAAGGTCTGATATCTAGTTACATAATGCCTGAATTTGTTCAAAGCATGGAAAATGGATAACATCTCCTTCTCAGTAACAGTATAATTAATTTTAGCCTTGGACAAGTTCTTGCTAATGAAATAAATGGCATAAGGGAATTTGTCCTCTAATTGTCCTAATGTTGCCCCTACAGCTTTGTCGGATGCATCAGTGTGGATGTGGAAAGGCAGAGTCCAATTTGGACCTTGGAGGATGGGGGAAGTAGTCAACTTTCCCTTAATGAGCTCAAAAGCCTCTTGACAAGGACCAAACCAAATAAACTCATAATCTTTGGCCAATAACCCAAATAATGGCAAGGCCATCTTGATGAAATCTTTTATGAACCTTCTACAGTAACCATCTAAGCCTAAGAAACTCCTGACATCTTTATTCTTTTGAGGAGAAGGTACCCTTTTGATGATAGTGATTTTGTTTGGGTCTACCTATATTCCTGCTTGGTATATGGAGTTTCCTAATACAACCCCTGCTTTCTTCAAAAATTCACACTTTTCTGGGCTCAAGGATAGATGCATCTCAATGCACCTTCTTAGTACTTTACCCAAATTGGAGAGAGCTTCCTGGAAGTCATCCCCATATGGTGGGAAATCATCCATCTATATTTCGACAGAGTCATGGACTAACTTAGAAAATATGCTCAGGATAGCTCTTTGGAAGGTAGCTCGAGCATTGCACAACCCAAAGGGTAGGACTCTATAAGCAAAGGTAACCCAAGGGTGGGTTAAAGTAGTCTTATCCTGGTTTTCAGGGCTGATTTTAATCTGATTGTACCCACTAAACCTATATAAGAAGGATAAGAACTTCTTCCCCGCAAGGACATCCATGAATTGGTCTATAAAGGGCAAAGGGAAATGGTCTTTCTTGGTGGCTTTGTTAAGTTCTCGATAATCAACACAAATTTTCCATTTCCCATTCTTCTTTGGGACTAGGACAAGAGGAGATACCCACTCACTGTCGGATATAGGATATATGAACCATGCATCCAATAGTTTCTACAGATCTTCTTTGAATATGTCCCTTAGAGTCGGGTTCATCCTTCTTTGGGGTTGTCTCATAGGCTTGCATCATTATTTGATGTAAATATGATGTTTGCACACTGAAGGATGTACCAATTTCATGTTTTTGTAATCCCAAGCAAATGCATCTAGATTCTCTTTCAAAAGCTGTCATAGCTATTTCTCTTCTTCATTCGAGAGGTTTGGGTTGATTTTCTGAGATTTGGATGGGCCAAACTCAATAACCTTGGTGGTTTTAGAGGTTGAATCAACTGATTGCACTTCCATCCAAGGTTGGCTTTCAAACTCTTTGACTAAGGTTTCGAGAGGAATCTTAGTGGAGGACTAGTTTTGAATGGCATGGGGGATGAGTTCATCTTCATCAAGCTGCCCCCTCTAAGAATATCATCTATGGTACACATAAGGGCAGTGTTATATAACTCATCTTCTTCCTCCTCCAACCATAGAGGGATATCATGATCAATGGAAGGCTGGGCTAGAGGATATAACACTAGCTGTTTAAACAGAGGCTTATTTTTGATAGTCATGTTTCCGGCCTGATAACTAATATAAGCATCTGTAGTGGCTAACCAAGGTCTCCCTAATATCAGAGGATAACCATTAAACTTGGTTTTTGGTTGCAAGACTAGGAAACCTATAGGATACTCCCAAGAGTTAATGGTAACCATAACATCCTCAACAATCCCTTCCGGAGTTACTGTGGACTGATCTGCAGGTTGCAGAATTATTGTGGTTTTCCTCAAAGTCCCTTGGAGATTAAGTTTCAACATAGTTTCCTTGGTCATGACATTGATGGCAGCCCCTAGATCAATCAGATTGTTGGGGACTATGACACCATTTATATGCACATCAATAACTGGACTACCAGGGTCCAGGTACTTTGAAAATATCACCCTTCCCAGCATTAGGTAAGACAGTTGTCCTACCACATTGATGGTGGGGGTATCTCTCTTCCTTCTCCCAGGTTTTTTGAAGCACTTTTATTTGATGAGCCTATTATATATATAGTGACATCCTTAATGGCCTAGAGAAGTGGTATACTTACACACAAATTTTCCAATTCTACCAGGAGTTCAGTCTCCTCTAGGGTGTGCTAAATAGGATGGATCAAGCGCTCAGGAAAAGGAGGTTGTTTGATCTGAGTGTTACCTTATTCCTTTTCCTCCTCAACCTCTATAGGTGGAGATGGAGGATGGTTGTCTGGGAGTACTCTTCCCGACCTGAGATTAACCTCTTGTATCTTTACAACATAAGCTAGATAGAATGTTTCTCCACTGGGAGCCTAATGTGCTTGTCTATTGTTCAGGTTCGGATTGGGTTGTGCAGGTATAGGTAGCCTAGGTAGAGCAGCATGAGTAAGATGAGGTTGAGGTTAGGGTGGAGGCATTAGATTAGGTGGTTGATTTTTCTGAGGCCTCCACCCTTGGGATGGATTTTTCCACTGAGGTTGTTGTGGAACATATTGTTGAAATGGTTAGTTTACTAGCCGAGGGTGATATGAAGGGTTGTAAGTCCAAGTAGGAGGTGTAGAATAGGATGGAGGAGTGGGGGTGTAACAAGGTTTCATGGGTGCACTCTGATTTTTGTGATAGTAAGAGTGAGGTGCACCTTACATACCTTGTTGATATGACCGAAGGCCTTGAGTGCTTCTCTGGTTGATGAAACAGAGTTGCTCCAACATTGCTTCCCCACCTTGATATACAAATTTAAGTCCAGGTAAGGAGGGACACTTTTCTGTGGCGTGATTCTCCTCTCAGACTAAGAAAAATTTTATGACATTCAGTGGACATTCATTTCTTGGGTGCTTCCTGGTACATCTAGGACAAAATATGGCCAAGGCTCTCTCTGCTTCCTCTTGCTTCCTTTTGACTTGCATTATGTCCATTTGTAAAGAAAATGTGTGCAACATGTCACTCTTGAAGTCCTCTAGCATGTTTCCAATCTCATGTTTTATGAAGGTGGAAGAGGAAGGGGTATTGGATGTACTTTGGATAGCTCTACCCTTCTTCCTAAATGTAATATCCCAAAATGAGACTACTTAGCAATGCATGCTAAAATAACGCAGTTTTTAGAAATATGTGCAATGAAATGTAAATGCAGCTCATGGATCCCTTAGATCTAATATTATAGAAACTACATCTGAAATGAATTCAGAAACAAATCACTATTGCATAGTTAAACATGCCTCCCATGCCATAAATAGCTGAAAATCATGCAAAAATAGAGACTGCAACCATGTATGAAAGCTAGAACACCATGACAATGTTATTTTATTACCTTTGCAATAGAAGTAGGTTTTACATCAGATCTAGAGCAAGTATGTGGACAAAAAGGTTAGATATACAACAAATCCATGCACTATACAAGCTCTTTTATCAATCCCCCTTGGGGTTTTCAGCAATACACCATGTACAAAATGTAGATCTAAGTTTTAAGACAGCAGATATATGGAAATAATCAGATCTGGAAAGTGGATCTGATCTGATATAACAAGATAAAGGATCTCCTCCAATAGATCTCCAAAGTGAAGGGCATATCCCCAACACTCAGCAAATCATATCTCCAAATGGTGCAATGGATCACCTTGCAGCAGCTCCTTCAGAAATAATGCAGATATATACTCTCTCTGCGCTGTAGGGGATAAAATGATGTTGGATTGTAGCCAAGATATGGAAATATAGCTCACAACCTTCAATACTGTCCTCCCAATGGATTAGAAGACCACTCCACTAAAAATAATTATTGAGATGGCCTAGATCTGAGGATCTAGCCTCCACTTGCTGCAAATTTCTAAAACAGTCAAACCCTCAACAGGATCTGTGCTGTCAAAGGAAGGTGAAGCTTGGCATTAATATAGATAGTGGACAATATGATGCAAGGCTCCTCCAAGAGTGGAAGAGAAGGAATTCCTAAATAGGAAGACCTTGTGCTAAATGAAGGAATTCCTAAATAGGAAGACCTTGTGCTAAACAACTAGAGAAAGAAGTATGTCTAAACAGACCATACAATCAAAAAATCATAATCATAAGATAATCTCATATGGCTGCCATCCTCCTCCTTATAAAAAATGTTAGCCTCCTCACCTTTGATCCCACTCATTAGGGTTTCCATCTTCATGCAGTGAATCTCCGTCCAAAACTACGCTGTCCCTTCATCAATACCACTCCTCCACAACAACACTGATGGACTTGGTCAGTCTTGACTGGATCTCCATGCAATGTCTTCTTCCACACACAAGGTGGCTTTATTCCAACTGTATAATTAGATCTATATTCCCACTGGGTTATCTTCATAAGTGTTTCATATCCTCCACATTTTCTTAGTTGACTTGGTCAAACCTTGACTTTGTCCACATGCATTAGGCTCTTGTTCACACATGAAGGTGGTTTATCCAGTTATGAATATGATCCCTTTCCCATTTAAAAGGGATTTTATTGCTACTAAAGAGATTTATGGGTCTCCCTACCCATTTTATTCCTCTATCTAAGAGCAAAATAAAATTTTAATATTCCCTTAGCTGTATGCTATGTTAGGAATATTACAGTCTTCCCCTCCCACATGTTGCTTGTCCTCAAGCAACTACAAGGATAGAACTGAAGAGCCTACCCTCTTCCTTCTGTAGCATCCTCAAGTAATATGCTCTTCCAAAGAACAAGATGCCCTTTCAACAATATGCCCTCAATTTGTTCCTCCTATGTGTAAAATCATGCCTTTGGTAAAAATTCCAAATGGCTCTCATCATGAAAAAGTAAGACATACATGGAAACAACAATATATGATCTAGAGTCCTTCTTGAGGCATGGAATCATAAATATATTGGGAATCATCATCCCCATTTGAAGCCTACATCCCCAAGCTATCACCCACAAGAAGTGAGTCACCTCCCAACATGGTAACTCATGAAACATCTCCTCCACCTTAAGCTCCAGCAAAGAAGGTGGGCCGCATGACTGAAGTTGTGGGACTAGCAAGTCCATCCCACGCTGCTTCTCTCTCCACTTATGATATGTATGGGGCTGCTGCTGATCTTGGGCTGAAATATCACGGTCCTCAAGAATGACCCAAGTCACCCCACCAAACCAAACATCCATGTAGTGCCTCCCCAAAGAACTCAAGCTCTCCAAATGGTTCCTCCCATATGGAGACAAGAGGTGCAGTATGGCAATCATGGTTTATCCATTGTTTCTCCTAAAACATGCATCATATGAAGTATGGAGAATCATACTCCCAATGGGCACCTTCAAATCTTGTGCCACTCCGCCAATAGATCTTCCCATCAACATAGGAACATCATCAATATATGGAAATATAAAAAAATGAAAACAAGTTGCCATGTGACAACCAGGAGGTGGAACATAGTTCCATATATGGAACCAATGCAGTCCATCCCTTGCCTGCCTAAAAAAAAAATGTAACAAGTGTCTTTTCAGCCACTTGTTTGCTGCCACAATAATCCTACAAGATGGAATCATGAAAGTACAACTTGGTGCCAATGATTCACACCAAAAATTATGTGGAATTCCCCCACAAACCATAAATAAAATGGCCAACATCAATGCTACAAATGGCCTTAAGTACAACAAAAGACAATATAAAAGAAGGAAAGACACTCCTTGGTACAATATGCTGGTCATAAAAATAAAGGAGTACAAATGATGAAGCAAAATTATACATCCTCTATTATGTACTTTGGTCATTGAGCTGAAATGGCTCAATTGAAAGTTCTCCCTCTCTTCAAGTAAGTAGGGAAGTGGTTGTGCCAACCTCTCCATCATATTCTGGGCTATGCATCTCTCCACATGCTGATATACATCATTTTGGATGCCCTCCCAAGTGAACTCCTCCATCAAGGAATGATATGCATCAAAGTGCATGGAAAGAAAGCCCACAAGTGCTGCATGTAGATCTTTCTTCTTATGCTTGAAAATCAAATTCAAGAAGATCATATCATGGTAATAGATGTCTCCATCCACTACTCCATCACTCTCCCCTCCTACATGCCCATCAAGTGCATCATATATGAAGTGATCTTGGGAACACTCCATCAAAAAACCCAAGCTCCCAAGTGACAGTGCTGTTGGCCTATGTAAATAGGCTCCTGCCAACTCATAGCTTCCTCCTTTGACAACCCTCATCTCAAAGTCATCATCAAACATAATGCTGCTATATGTGAGAGATCCTCTCCAAGGTGGAAGCACCTCCTCATTCTCCAAGGTTAAAGAGTAGCCCCTTTGCACCATGATAGTGCCATCTCCTACTCTTGCAACATCATGCAAAGTATGGGATAAGATCAGCCCATACTCTCTCAATAACAACCAAAGCAACAATAGCTCTAGTTGCCTCCCCACACCATAACCATATAGATCATGGAGCAACAACATGATGATTTAGATGAAAGATATCACATCACTCCAATATACCCAAACTCCTTTCTGCCATATGATGTAAGTTCCATGCCAAGTTCCATCCACCTTCCTACTCTTTGAAATAGAATGTGTCATATGATGACCAAACTATTTAAAGAGTAACCAACGCAGTCTTGCATCTTACTGTCCAATGTCATAGATCTGTAAGTGGTTTCCCAACTTCTTGCTCATCACCCATCCAACCCATGGTGAGTGTTTATCATCATTTCCAAAAGTGGCACTCCTCCAATGGAGAATACCAACCTCCCAAATCAGATTTATGTCTTTGCACTTCATGGGGTTTTGAAATGCAATCTTCTGAAGATCTCCAAATGAAGACCACTCATCAATGACCAAGTTGATCCCATAAGGATCCAAATAGGTGGTAGGAAAAAACCTCCCATCATGATGTGTACGGCTCATCAAGAAGTATCCAACACAAACATGAGAGATTTTATCCATCCTAAGATTTCCTCCATCATCTATCTGTTCCCTCTTTGTTATACATATGAGAAGGTCATTGGAATATTCCAACAATGGTTGTGCCCCCAACTCATCACTGCTACTAAATGACAGCGCTGTTGATCTCCATGATGGTGCAGTTGCTGCCTCAAGATCAGATCCAATGTTGAACACATAGTTTTGCAATTTATTGTTCAAGAAAATACTCATCCCATCCTCCAAGAAAATACATTCCAACTTTAAGGGTTGTGTGCAGCTCATCAATGATACATTAGGATGACTGTTTGTCTCTTCCTTGAATGAATCAAGGCTGCTCAACGCAGTGAAAATTTGCCGCTCCAAATCAGCAATATATTTTGACCCTTGGTCATGCATGGCACATTCCCATCATCCTCCATATGTTACATTGAAATAACAGGAAATGAAAACATATGCATACCTTGGTACAACTTGGGAACATCTTGTACTGATACAAGGGTTCCTCCTTCCAGTGTGATGTCTTCCCCAACTACCGATGATGATGGCTACTCTTCTATAGCTTCATCAGCGCTGGTACAAGTCTCTTCTTCTTCATGCATCTCCATAATGGTGCATGGGACTCTAGATATCAAGAGTTCAAGATCATATTGCAAAGGTGCAAGTGGTCTTCCTCCTGAAACAAGTGCTCCTGCAGTAAATGGTGGTGAAGGCTTCTTCCCTTCTGATTTCTTCTTGTAAAAATTCTTGATCAACCTTTGAGTAAAGTCTACATATGCAGTCACTTTTACATGACTCAAATGGCTAAACCACCAATTTTGTGCTTCACCTTGAAGGTGCAACACTGCAATCTCAATAGCTTCATTTCCTACTACTAGATGTAGCAGAAAAAATGAATCCAACTTCTTTCCCCATGAATTTATTGTGCATGAGGATGACCCATCAAAGGTATACAATATAAATCTATTTCCCTTCATTCTTCTATTGCTGCAAGGCCTCCTTTCTTCTTTGAGCTGAATAAACTCTGGGAGAGTCATATTCTTCTTGATAGCTCTAGGTTGAGACTTATATTCTACAAGATATTCACTTAGAATCTCAGGATATAAGTATTCTTCACTTCTATGCCTTTTATCTTCAAAAATAAAGGCCATAGAATGTTTCCTTGGAGCTACATGCAACACTGGATCTTATTTTCGCTGATAGGAAGTACTTGGACCTTCCTCATCTTGAAACCCTAGCTTGGCTTCACTTCTTCTTTGCTTGACCTCCTTGGTGAGGTTCTTCTTAGATATGAAAAGAGATGAGAGTAAACTCATTCTTTCCATCATTCTGATCTTTGTCTTGAAACTCACAGGTTGAGCCAAAGATCATGCTCTGATACCACTGTAATATCCCAAAATGGGACTGCTCAACAATGCATGCTAAAATAACGCAGTTTTCAGAAATATGTGAAATTAAATGTAAATTCAGCTCATGGATCCCTTATATCTGATATTATAGCAACTATATATGAAAGGAATTCAGAAAAAAATCACTATTGCATAGTTAACCATGCCTTCCATGCCATAAATAGCTGAAAATCATGCAAAAATAGAGACTGCAACCATGCATGAAAGCTGGAACACCATGACAACGTTATTTTATTACCTTTTCAATAGCAGTAGGTTGTACATAAGATCTAGAACAAGTATGTGGACAAAAGGTTAGATATACAGCATATCCATGCACTATACAAGCTCTTTTATCAATCCCCCTTGGGGTTTTCAGCAATACACCATGTACAAAATGTAGATCTGAGTTTTAAGATAGAAGATCTATGGAAATATTCAGATCTGGAAAGTGGATCTATTATAATATAACAATATAAATTATCTCCTCCAATAGATATCCAAAGTGAAGGGTATATCCCAACACTCAGCAAATCATCTCTCCAAATGGTGCACTGAATCACCCTGCAGCAGCTCCTTCAGAAATAACGCAGATATGGACTCTCTCTGCACTGTAGGGGATAAAATGATGTTGAACTACAGCCAAGATATGGAAATATAGCTCACAACCTTCAATATTGTCCTCCCAATGGATTAGAAGACCACTCCACTGAAAATAAGTATTGATATGGCCTAGATCTGAAGATCTAGCCTCTGATTGCTGCAAATTTCTGAAACATTCAAAACCTCAACAGGATCTATGCTGTCAAAGGAAGGTGAAGCTTAGCCTCAAGACATATAGTGGACAATATGGTTCAAGGCTCCTCCAAGAGCTACTTAATGGAAGAGAAGGAATTCCTAAACAGGAAGACCTTGTGCTAAACAACACTCTATCTCAGTTAAATAGTTAGAGAAAGAAGTATGTATAAATAGACCATACAATCAGAAAATCATAATCATAAGCTAACCTCATATGGATGCCATCCTCCTCCTTATAAAAAATGTGAGCCTCCTCACCTTTGATCCCACTCATTAGGGTTTCCATCTTCATGCAATGAATCTCCCTCCAAAACTGCGCTGTCCCTTCATCAATACCACTCCTCCATAACAACGCTGATGGAATTGGTCAATATTGACCGGATCTCCATGCAATGTATTCTTCCACGCACAAGGTGGCTTTATTCCAACTGTCTAATTAGATCTATATTTCGACTGGGTTATCTTCATTAGTGTTTCACATGCTCCACATTTTCTTAGTTGACTTGGTTAAACCTTGACTTTGTCCACATGCATTAGGTTCTTGTTCACACATGAAAGGTGGTTTATCCAGTTATGAATATGACCCCTTTCCCATTTATGAGGGATTTTATTGCTACTAAAGAGATTTATGGGTCTCCCTCCCCATTTTATTCCTCTATCTAAGAGCAAAACAAAATTTTAATATTCTCTTAGCTGTATGCTAAGTTAGAAATATTACACTAAACACCCTAGAATGGTTCTTGAAGACAGTTTTGATTGTTTCATAGGGTTGTTGGTAGATACCTCATCTTGATAGAATATTCAATGTTTCTATCATCTCTTCACTGATCCCTCAAAGAAGTACAAGTTTAAGTGATGCAGGATCAAGAGTATAGTTGGCTCTCTTATAGTTTAATTAAAACCTCTCTTCATAGTCCTCTAGGGATTCATCAGGTCCTAGAGTCATCCTAAATATTTCATCCTTAATTTCCTTGGACCTACAATAGTCTCTGTATTTGCTGCTAAAGGTCTCTTCCATTTGTGCCCAGGTAGTGATGCTATCCCCAGACATACCCATGAACCAGTGCAAGGCTGCATCCTTAAGGGTGGATGGGAATAACTTCAACTTCTAATCATCAGAAGTGTAGTCATAAGTCCTACAAACAACAAAAATTCAAACATGAATGTGTTAGGATCCTTAGAGGTAAGTCCATGAAAGTGTGGAAGAGATGAGGGGCTAATGTTTTTCATCTTAGTTTCCCCATCTGCCTCTCTTATGGGAAAGGCTCTCTGGATCCCAGCCATGGTCAAGATAGGTGAAGCAGGTCCCTCATTTGAAACAAGGTCTTCTTCTTCTCCCCCAATAGGATCCTCAAAATACTTAGAAGGATCTCCTATAGGGGGTTCCATCTCACTTCCATTGAAGAAGAGTGAAGGGTGGCTAGGAGGTGATGTGGGGGTTTTAGGTAAGATTTGTCTTTGAGTATTCCTACTCTTAGGAGGCATGAAAATCAGATATTTTTTGTATTTTTTTTAATATTTCTGAAATGACATGAAAATAAAGGAAAGAAAAAAAGAATGCTAAAACAAAATCAAAGCATCTACTAGACACCTCCTTGGCAACGGTGCCAAAAAGTGGTGAGCCCTTGTATTGCACCAAGAGTGCTACAACTCCCAGGGGCTGCCCTACTTTACTTTATCAACCCGGGGTTCATACAAACTTGGAGGTGACAATGCTATATACACAACAGATGCATTTTGTTCATTTCATTCTCTTCTGCTTTAAGAAAGGGTGTTATTTCTTAAGCTATGATAAAAATTGAAAAGTAAATTGCTGGAAGGAAATGATAGAAAGGAAACTAACTTAATTTTCAGAAAGGAAATGACGGAAATGAAACTAATTTAATGTGTAGAAAGGAAATGACAGGAAGGAAACTAAACTAAATTGTTGAAAAGAAACAAATTTAAACCACACTAAACTTGGCCAATCTTCTAAACACACCCTACTTATCTTATGCTCTATCTACCATGCTTCTATCCATGCAGCTAAGCTATCCAAGACTTAATTCTAATAGAAAAAGTGTTGATTTGCAGCTTGGAGAAGAAAGGGGTAAAGGTGCTAATGGAGGGATAAACATATGAAACTAGGCTTAGAAGTGGAAAGAGAAGGTTTAAACCTTATTAACACTTTATTATGGTGCAAAAAGGCTTTGGAGAAGAATGATTTAAAAAGTGCGATGGAGGAGTTGAGATGGAGGGTGATTGCAATCGACGTTTGGACCAGTAAAGGTTAACATGAACAAAATAAAAAGTGCGATTTACGATGTGTGATGTGGCGGATGACATGGTAGTGGGACCGGTGGTGGAGTATGGGGCGATATCACAATCCCCAGATAGGAGCGGAAAGTGTTAAAGGAACAAAATAAAAAAATGTGAAGTGCGAAATGCAACGGGATAAAAAATGTGAACTGTGAGATGCGATATCGCAATCACAATATCGCAAAGTTGGAGGGATAGTGGAAGCATTGTTCAAGAAAATTTTGCGAAGTGCGATGGGTGACGTGGCAGAGTGCGATGACGGTATCACAATCGGTGTCGAGAGCAATAAGTCTTTAAAGAAAACCAATAGAAACTGCAATTTTCAATTTGCGATTTCGGAATATCACAATATCGCAAGGTTGGCGGAGTAGCAATAGTGAAGTCAGGAGAAAGGTGCGAAGTGCGAAATGCGATAGTAGGAATTTTGATGAGGAAAGGTGGAGGTCAAATTTTAATGGTTTTCAAGCATTTTGCATAAAAAAAATGGTAAGGCAACTATGACCAATAATAACAAAGGAATCGGGCGGGCTAGATCTTTTAAGTGTTTTTAGGGATAAAAGGTGGGTGTAGTAGTTTCAAATAAGAGGAAAAGGAGGAAAATGAAGGCATAAAAACAATGTTCAGGCCGTGAAGAAAAAGATGGAAAATGAAGCGGGAAGGCACCACAGAGCTGCTCTGGGATTTTAGTAATGATTGCTGCAATCAACCTGCTAACTTATGTGCAAAGAAATAGACAAATGCATAAAATACAGTGCAAAGGGAGACTAAAAAATGGTAATTCAACTATACTTTTAATCTCAGAAACAGTGAACAGAGATCAGTTTTTAGGTGTGTGGGAAGGTTTTCCCTCCTCAAGCTCTATTGACAGAGATGAGAAGGGGGTCTTGATCCACGAATTTTTTGGCTTTTCTCCTCTATTCTATTACTCTCAAGAAAATGAAACCTACAACAACACACTGAAATAAAAAATAAACAACAACTTGAAGCATAAACGAAATTATCAGAAGCGGAGTTAATGAAATGATAGAAAGCAGAGAACAGATACAATAGAGAGGCTGAGGCACATGGATTGGGCCCTAACCCATGAGCCTAGCTCTCTGAAACTTAAATCAATAAAATGAAATCAATCTGCTCATTTCATAAAAGAATAGCCTCATACATTTCTGAAAGTTTGATCACTGAGTAAAATTGTTATAGGTCAATTTGGGCACCATTCCAAATGACCTAGTTAACTGGACATCACCTCCAGGACCAATGATCAAGGGTCTATCATTCCCTATCATTTTAGTTGCTACATGCCCTAAGACAAGAAACAAGACCAATCAAGCAAGACTTTCATCAAGCAAAGGTTTCCATGGTTTGAAGCTTATTATTTAGCATATGAGAGCTCACCAATGCAAGCTCTAAGGGGCCTAAGCGTGTTGCATATGTAGGTAGACCCATGCAAGGCTGCTCTGCAAAGCACTTCTCGACATTCGCAGGTGCGTTGGTCACATTGGGAGCGAAATTCTCATTGTTCCAGAATCTCCACTTGGCCAGTTCCTTCTAGAAGAGTTCACATGTGTCAAGCTTCAAATCCAAGTGTCCATATGACATCTACATGACTGGAAACATGCCTTGCCTATTTTTGGAAATTTATTGATTGCAAAACAACCTACAGTTTATCTATAAATTGAACACAGATATAAGTGTTTGAAAAGGAAGAATTTGAGTAGAGAAATGTTGGAGAATTTTCAATTGAGATCTTGATTTGTGAAGCTGCTGCTGGAGAGATTTATACTTTGATGAGGCTTGGGAACTTTGCTAGAAGGTCACTTCAAATAAGTCACTAGGTTGTAACCTCTCCTTCTATCATCAATAAAGAATACTTCTTATTTTACCCTACACGCATCTGTATTAACTTTGATTTTCGATATTGTAAGATCTTGGTTGATGAATGTAGTTTATGCTTTATTGATTTAGCTAACTAGCTTGAATAGATATCTATATTATTGCATCTTCTGCTGTTTCAGTGTTCTTTCTTGCAAGAAGCATTCAACTCACAAATCGCTTGAATTTGAGGCTGCAACAAAAGCGACAGAAGGAGCCATTTGGAAGCGACTGAAAAAGTAAGCCTCCAATCCTCTCTGTACATCTGTTTTGAGTTAGGAGAAATAGTAGTATAGTCTTTCACCTGTTGTTCTAGACTAGCACCTATCTAGGGAAGCGTAATTTATCCGTAGATTAAAATTCTGGCCCAAAAAATTGGCGAATCTGCTAGGGAGAATTTCTCTTAGTTCTAGGTGTTTTAGTCTCTGATTTGTGTTGTTTATCCACCCAGTTATTGTTACACACAAAGATTAGAATTTTTCAGAGCTTAATTTTCAAAGATAGTGAGTTAAACAGTAGTATTTTTCCTTGTCTACTACGCCCAACTCACCCTTAGACTAGACATAGTGCTTTACAGAGCACTGTCTCCCTTCCTAGCCTACGTTGCAGAGCACTATCTCCCCTTGGAGAGTGCATTGACTCCTAAAAGTGACCAAATTCCCTTGAATTTGACTTTGCAACTTGCTTCAGTTTTGTTTGCTGCTGTGTTCTAAAAATTTTGATGCTCATTTGACCAGTGAATCTATATAATTCTTCCTCCTTTGGCTAAAAATTTGTTCAATGTTTGTTTAGAAAAGTTTTTCTTTATCATTGAAAAGTTGATTTCAAAGTATTTTTTATGGTCGCATTAAGAATCATTTTCTTTCGAAATAGGAAATTGTCGTAAAATATTCATTTCCTTGATAGGAGAAATTGTTGTTGAAATCCTCGTTTTTCCTTCAAAAGAGAAATTGTTGTTTGTATTCTTCATTTCTCAAAAGTAGAAAGCATTTGGATTATTGATCTAGCGCACCTAGTTTATTTTCTGCATTCATAACAATAAGGAAACTGAAAAGAAAAAATTGCATTTGCATGTAGGATTGTGTGTGTTTTGCAAAAGGAACATTAGGAAATTTGCATTTAGTTTTTGATTCATTGATTTTTGTTTTTGTTCATTGATTTGTTTGCTCACAAATTATTTGCTCTCTTCCCTTAGTAGCTAGGTTCTTCATTAAAAAAGATGAAAGTGAAAGTTTGTTTATCATTCTTAGCTTGCATTTTAGGAATTTCATATACATCATCGTGGTGAACCTGAAAGGCAAATTGTTAAGCAAGATCAACATAAAATAAATCTCAATTTACTTAATAACGAATTGGAACCATAATGATAACATTTAGAAGGTCTAGGCTAGAGACATGTTCCGACGTCATAAAACATAGCAGTTGTCGTTAACTTGTCTGTGATACATTCCGAGTGTGATACCTCACTCCACGTACATAAGTATATCGTAGCTCGTCCACGTACTTTCGGGTATATCGGGTGGTGTTACAGTACGATAAGTATAAAGGGGTGCTCTCACTGTGCGGTTTCGCATCAGACAACGCTAATATAGACTTGGGCCTCCAAGTACCTTTGGGTATATTTGGGAGGAAAAATTTTACGTGCTATCCTTCCATAGTGAACCAAGTCAGCCACCCTGAAATTGTGATACACCGAACACAACATTTAGCGAGATTACTTGCCCGTACTTCTTGGTTCGCCAGGAGGTATTCTGCAATTCACAGTTTCTTGGTAAAACCTTTTTCCTAGCATTACCCTCTTTTTGTTTATTTGTTTTTTGGATAAAATAAATCAGTAATCATGGAAGAACAAAATCCTATCCCCTGTCGTTCGTGTAGATTAGCTTTAAAACCAACTTTACCATCGGAAGTTACTTCTGGTAGGTGTAGGCGATCACGATCTGCCGAATCAAGTATAATTCATACCTCTCGTGAAACATCATCTTTTAAACCAGAGCTAGCTCAAATTGTTTCCACACATCCCAGTTTGTTTACTGTTGTCTAAATGGAGTCTTCACAGCTACCCGTGGTCACGATCCATTTAATCGCTAAGACCATACCTCATGGACCCAACGTTTTTCAATCACAAATTGATCCAGATCCTGTCTCTTCTTTTTCAGAAAATTTGAATCCTGAAGTCGAACAACCGGAAGTTGTTCCTACCTTGGTCATCCCACAAATTTCTGTAGCCACTAAAACTCCTATATCACACAGTCAATTGTTTGAAATATATTTTGGGCCCGACGTTGAAGTTCTTCCTCCTAGTTTAATTACGATTGAAGAAATCCCACAAGACGATACACCTTTAAGTCCAACCCATTTTGGGGGAGACCTTTACTTGTACCAGTATTTTCCTCAATCGTTTCCATCTCTTTTTGTTGATCCCATTGCCAGTCAATATCCCGTCGATTTTTTAGGGTATACATTTGGTCATACAACCATGTCTGAACCAACATCTTTGCTTGGGTCTGCTATTCCAATTACATCAGGTCCTACCCTTGCTACTCCGTCGATGTTCACAACCCCACCAGAGTCATATTTTCATGGTGGCCCTTCAGTCCCAACAGGTTACAAATCATTATCTGGCACCTTCTCTGGTACATCTTCAAGACCATGGTCTTTACCAATGTCATCACCTGGTGTTTTAACTGGTATTACTATCGTTAGTACTGAATGACTTGATTAATTACATCCATCATCAGGGAAATAACAAGTCGGTCCTTATGGGTCAATTCCTTTAAGTACCATATCAACTAGACTCCCAACATTTGGAGAATAATATTTTCCATCTTATTATCCTCCTTATGCCGGGGGGAAACCTTTGGTCACCCAATACGACAATACCTAGTCACATTTTGGTCAAACTAATGTTGACATGAATGTTTGTCAATGTCAGCCCACTCTGCCTATCCAACCACAAACGGTTGTACACTCGTATCATCTGGTTCAACCTGTTACACCCACTTCATTACCACTTGTTAATACATCTATACCCCTGTTGCAAAACCAAAATATTGTACATCAACCTTATCAGGCAAGTTATTCAACTCAATACCATCAAATGTTGGGTCCACAAACTCAAAATCCGTTGGTTAATTTACAACAACTTGTATCAGGGATCATTTATTCACAAGCTGGTGTACCATTTTATGGGATGTCACAAATGCAACCTGGTTATACATATCAACCGAATCTAACTTACACTAATTTGGGTTATAACATTTGTGGACAGAGCCCTTGGTAGCCGCAAGCACAAATGCCTCAAACTTCATTTCAACAAGTATCATATCCAGGTTTTGGTCAACAAAATTCTCAAGCGTTTGCTATGAAAAACAACCCCTATCTGGGTACTAGCAGCAAATATCGTATGTTGGTGCTCAAAGACCTGTTGCCCAAGAAATTCCATCTTAACCTAGCTATGCTCAACCTGACCTTAATAGACAGTTGCCTTTTGTTGCAACCTTGGAATTACCAGATTTAAACCAGTTAACCAATGATCCTATCAATTATGCTCCTTGGTGGCTGGTGATACCTCATAAATTACCCTCCGACATTCTTAAATTCAATGGAAGCCCTGGAGAAGATTCGTCGACTCATGTTATGACTTATCACTTATGGTGTTCATCAAATTCCTTGAATGACGATTATGTTCGACTACGTCTCTTCCAGCGTACGCTCACAGGTACGGCTACTAAATAGTACATTGAGTTACCTAGAGCTTCTTTTGACAATTTCACTGCTTTAGCTATTGCCTTTCTGACCCATTTCTAGTTACCGATCAGATACGAAACTGGAACAGAACTCTTGACCAACTTCAAACAGAGTAATGCTGCTCACATTTTAGATCATATTCATGAATGGCATCACTGTCGATGAATGGTTAAGACATTTGTTCCTGATCAGCTACTTTCTGAATGGTTCATTAAATCCTTGTTACCATCTATAACTAAGGATGTGGCTAAAGGTGGCGTCGTTACAGAAGAGAAATTTATCGCTCATGCCCAATATTTAGACTTGATTTATACTCAGTCTGGCATGCTCTATGAAAAAATCCCTAATACGTCGTGATCTAATTTCAATGTTCCTCCTCAAATAAATTACTCTCATGCCGGAGACGGCTTGATAGGCACTGCAAACACACACCACACTACTGCATCTGATCCTGCTCCTACTTCCAAAATTAATGTCGTGTCATTTGACAAAGGCAAAAGTGACAAGCAACCAGGAGGTAAGAAAAATGGGAAATCAAAGAAAAAGAAAACTTCTAACCCGCAGGAAATATCATCTGATCAATCGTCTAGACCATGGAAACCTCATTATCCATGCATAATCTGTAACGAGGAACACTTTTTTAGGGATATTCATCACCATGCTGAAGTCTCAAAAATCATCAAGACTTCTCATACATCAGCTGTGTTGACAGACCCATTTCCAAAGCCGGACATAAATTTGGTTGTTATGGATCCACCTCCTAGTTCCCAAGTGTTAATGTTATCCACCACAAAACCTTCACAAGATATTTTGGTGTCGACGCGGAATAAAGACTATGGTAGTCCGGCCACTGATCAACCTACTACCTCGACAACGAATATATCTAATGAATCAGTACCACCTACTGTTATTACTGAATTGATGATTAAGCCACCAAAGGGAGTAATTCATAAATCGACATATAATCCTCGAGAAAGAGCTGCACAAAATTATAATATAGTTGAAGATTTGGCTCAATCCCCTTCAGCTATGTCTGCTCTTGAGGTATTAAAAAATTGTCCCTCCCAGAAGCAAGCTTTATTGTCGGCCATTGGTGGAATTGATCTAACTGATTCTAATCTTGTCGTCTTTAATCATACGGGCTATGTGCCGCAATTACTAGCAGAATTGGCATTCTCCATACAAGTAAATGTTCTCAATCACCTTGTTCATCGCACTATTATTGATGAGGGAGCATATATGTGAATTATGTCTCTAAATTGTTGGAAATCACTTGGCTCGCCGTGATTATCGCAATCATCAACGACGTTGAAGGCTTTTTATGGAAGAACATATAAACCTTGTGGTATTATCAATAACCTGCAAGTTGAATTAGGAGGAAAAACAGTAAGTATTGATGTCGAGGTTGTTGATGGACCCCTTGACTATAATATTTTACTCGGAAGACCATGGGTATATGCAATTAATTCTATTGTTTCTATATACTTTAGAATGATTGCCTTTCCATATAAAGGTACAATTACAGTCATTAATCAATTATCCTTTTTTTCCTCCGCTTCACAGGTAACTAGAAGCATTTCATTTGTTCACTTACCCCAACTAGAAATTCAGAACATTGGTGTAGGACTCTTAAAGGATTCCATTCTTATGGGAACCTTTGCATTACCTCCGCCCGCGACGTCGGCAGAAATTGGAAGTATAGAGACTTGCTACATTATCTCTTCCACTCTATTTGGCTTAAGGAAGAGTACGGGTGATTATGATATTTCTACGTTGGATGATATTTTACCACCTAACCCTATTGAGCTGGCATAGCAATCAATATATTTGGCTGGGTGGAAAATCCGAAATCAGCATCACTGAGTGTTTGGGTTGATCGTTCATTAGATTTTGGTACTCCATCTGATCCATTTTCCTCAATTTTTTTGACAGATGAAAATATTTTGGAAGCTATGATGTCAGAAGGAGAACCATGGGAAGATTATCATCATCGTTCCCATCTTCCAAATTATGAAGAAAATAATCTTAGTGAACTATATCACCCATCCATAAAAAATTTCTTTTCGAATTCTTTACCGATTAATGCAATTGAATCTGAGCGAAATTTTTCAAATATCGAAGAAACGATTTCTATTGATATTTCGACTAAACCTGGCGTTGTAGAAAATATTCATGTCGGTGTATCTTGTTCTCCATTAGAACTTGATTCATATCGCTCTCTTTTTCATGAATTTCATGACATATTCGCTTGGTCTTACGAGGAAATGCCAGGCATAGATACTAGTATAGTTGAGCACACCATTAATATGTATCCTAATGTCAAACCGGTGTGTCAACGACTTTGTCCTATTCATCCAAAGAAATGCGCTGCCATCAAAGCAGAATTTGAAAAACTTTTGCGTGCTGGTTTCATTTACCCTGTTCCACTAATTGAGTGGGTTTCTAATATCGTTCCTGTTATGAAAAAAAAAGGAACCATTAGAGTGTGCGTCGATTATCGGGATGCCAATCAGGCTTGTCCAAAAGAAAACTATCCTACTCCCTTTATCTACTAGATTATTGACGATTGTACTGGATGCGAAATGTTTTCGTTCATGGATGGATTTTCTGACTACAATCAAATCAATATCTGCCTAGATGACCAACATAAGACATCATTCATCTGTCCCTGGGTCACATTCGCATATAGGAAACTTATGTTTGGTGTAAAGAATGCTAGGGAAAATTTTCAGAGAGCAATGGATTATGCTTTCAACGACATCAAGCACATTGTTCAACCATATCTAGATGATTTACCAGTGCATTCATGAAAACAGACTGATCACCCGATGCATTTGAGAGCCATTTTCTTACGCTGCCGACACTACAAGATACACCTCAATCCACACAAATGTGTGTTTTGTGTTGGTTCTGGTCGATTTCTCGGATTCGTAGTCTCAAAAGAAGGAATTCGAATAGACCCACTAAAGGTACAGGCCATTCTTGATTTTCCCACACCATCAAACTTACTTTAGATACAGAAACTTCAAGGAAAGGCTAACTTCCTAAGAAGGGTCATTCCAAACTACACCGAAATGGATAAAGGATTTACTCGATGGCTAAAGGATTTATCGCTAGCACCAATGCATCCTATTGTCTATGCTGGACCATTTACGAAATGGGTATTGACTTCATGACCTGTAACCCTCCTTCATTTGGGGGGCATGGTTATATTATTATCGCAGTCAACTATTTTACCAAATGGTCCAAAGCGATGCTTACATTCAACAACACAGGACAAAGAGCTACATTGTTTTTCTTCAACCATGTTATTACACGATTTGGGATCCCATAGGCTATAGTTACGGATCATGGGAAGCATTTTAGCAACCATATGATGTCTGAATTGACAACCAAGTTAGGATTGTCACATGATAATTCTACTCCTTATTATCCAAAATCAAATGGACAATTTGAGGCTATTAAAAAAATTCTTAAACGAATGCTTCAATGAATGATAGGAGTCCGTAAAAGGAACTGGAAATTGATCCTGTACTCTGCCTTGTGGGCGTATCGAACCTCGGTGAGAAACGCGACTGAATTTACTCCTTTTCAATTGGTGTATGGTCTGGAAGCTATCTTACCAATCCAATGTGAAATATCATCGTTAAAAGTTGTGATAGACTTCTTACCTGACACCTCAGAAGAAGAAGCACGTCTCCTTAACCTCATCCATCTAGATGAAATGTGTCGTGAAGCCCAATTGGCCAATGAAGTGCATAAGAGATGTATAAAGAAACAATACGACAAAAATGTCCAGCATCACATCTTCTCAGAGGGCGACTTGGTCCTTCTTTATGATCAAGAAGCTGATGTAATAGGTACAAGGAAATTCGAGCCATTGTGGCATGGCCCCTATATTGTCAAAAGAGTTCTTGCTAAGGGTGCCTATGAGTTAGTTGATTACGATGGGATTCCATTGGCACAGCCTAGAAATGGGTTGTATTTGAAATGTTACTATGCTTAATCATGAGCCTAGTAGTTTTTTGTATTATATTGTTTTATGCTGTTGATTTGCATTCACTATATTAATTTGTTTTTAGAGTTTTCTTAATGTTAGTAATCCACTTTACATTTCATCGCAGATGACTGAATCTTCGGAACCATTTGTTGGATATGCTGATGGTGATATTCGTAGTACACAGAATCTATCCTCTGCAGCGTGGGCCATTTTGGCTCCGATCGATGAGTTAGTGAGTTTTCAAGGGATTTGTATTGGTAGATCGACGAACAATATCACTGAGTATAACACGTTGATCGAACCTCTCTCTAATGCCATTTCATTTGGTATTAACTACATAATCATAAGGTTAGACTCACAACTTGTGGTACTACAACTTACTAGTATTTATACTTTTAGAAATCCAACACTTCTTATATTGTTCCTAAGAGTTCGACTTTTGGAGAGACATTTTGATTTCATTCAATATCAACACACTTATAGAAATTTGGATAGTTATAGGTTTTTTACAAAATTTGTGCCCAAGACACATAGGTCATATGACCTAAAAAATGTATGCAAAAAAGTCACAAGTAAACTAGTGGTTCTCATGGTAACATGCTATAGATCTAGCAATCCTATGGAGCAACCACATCCAACGGTTAGGAACCCTAATAGTGTGTCGCTGCAGTCGCATAGAAAGTTCTTTGATCTGAAAATCTGGAATCTTGAAGTTCAACCCCTCTATGTGCTGCTGAAGCTCAGACAGAGTCTCAACCATATCAAGGTCCTGAAGGACTACTCTCTTGACAGCCCTCTCTGCTGGCGCATCTGCTTCACGCTCTGGTTCCTCTATTGGTTGAACACGAACAATATATGCATTACATTAAACATTTAGTTTAGTATTGGAAAGAAATAAAAACACAAAAACATTGTATAAACCTTATAAAAATAAAAAAACATGGTAGAATCATTCTTACCTATTGCACCCCACTAAGCGCCTTCTGGTAATACTAGATCTGGATCTCCTCTGAAGTTGATGACTGTGTATGAATACTCATCGATGGTGATGATGTGTAGTCAGAACCAGGCGAAGAATGTAGTCAAGAACACAATGGTCGATTGGCCTGCATGCTGACCCATGAGTTCCACCCATCTCTACATTCGAGGATCTCTAGGAATAGATATATCCAATGTTACATGTTGTGGCTGCATCAGCGGAATCCGTTCCAAAGCGAAGGAGATAAGGATTGAACCATAACTGAAATTTTTCTTCCT
This sequence comes from Pinus albicaulis, assembly GCA_034641835.2. Classification (NCBI taxonomy): domain Eukaryota; kingdom Viridiplantae; phylum Streptophyta; class Pinopsida; order Pinales; family Pinaceae; genus Pinus; species Pinus albicaulis. Next base: position 1,474,735,643 of record CM076580.1, read on the forward strand.
TCCTCCCTTTGCTTTATTCAGTTGTTCCTTTATATGAGATAGAACAACTTCAGACCAGTTGAAGTCTATTGGCTCTAAGCACTATAGGACATACTACATATACGATTTGTTCGCTACATGTAGTGTAATAGTGCCAACAAGTTTAGCGATCGTGAAAAGGGTGGTTCTCAAAGGCAAATCCCTAACATCTCGTATGTTTATTTTTCCATATTTGCTAGGTTCTAACCCTAGATAGCCATACTGCATAGCATAATCCCTCACTGTCTCTCCTCCAACGGTAGACACTGTGGAGAAATGGGAAAACCTCTCCTTGACAAACCTGTGAGAAAATACACATCCTCAACTGTTATGGAAAACACTTGATTTTTTATGTGAAATGCCTCTATCATCGAATCCCATGCTCAAACTAAGAACTCTAAGAGTTCTATTTGTTGCCTCATTCCTGAAAATTTGAAGTACTTAAGTAGCCCGTAATCTCTTAAGGCTCTTACAGTACCCAGATCATTCAAGGCAATCATATATTGTTCTTCATGTTCTCTTTCTCTCCATGTAATCATCATTATAATCCAATGGAAACCTGAAAATCAACCATAAGATCCATTAGACACCATTCATTGTAAAAAACTAGGAAAATTTTGGACACATCATGAAAACCAAAAAATTAAACTGCACCCAACGCACTCCTTGGGCTGAGACAGTGCGTGGCACATGTAGGTACCCTTCACTGTACCTACTATGAAATGCAGGTTTCGACATTCAGGGGTGCGTTGCCCTCATTTTGGGAAGAATTTACCCTAGGGGCCTCAAAACCTTAAAAATTTGCAAGGAATGGGAATGAAATGAATACTGAAGGAAAGAGGAGGTTCATGGCACTAACCTGGATCAAATGGTGATGAAATATGTCCACAGAAATGACTGCAATCAATGACTAAAGTTCGGGGGCAAAATCAGGTTCAGAGCTCCAAAATGAAAATGGTAACTATGGAATGGTAAAAATGAATAGTGAAACTACTTTATATAGTCATTTAATTGTTTGCAAGTTAAATTTATTGCTATGAATATAGTTTTATTATGTTTTTATCATGAAACATGTATTTTTAATCCATTTGATCTTGTTCTGAATAGGAAATACAACTGATGAATAGATTAGTCGTGCAGATTTATTCAAAGAATGACTTGACCACAAAGCATATTTTTTCTCCTTATTTTTCTAGCTTTGTTAAAAACAAAAAAGGATTTGAAGCACACTTTTATCTCTTTTTCGAGCTTCTATAACAGCGAAAAAGGAATCCCTGGAGTCTTCTTTCAACTCTTTTCAGACTCCGATAATGTGAAAATATTGCCGAGCACTTGTCTTTTCGAGCTCGTTAAATTAAATGAATCGATATCTACTCAGTATAATTTTAACCCTTTTCCGGACTGAGATGGATTATTTATGAAAAAGGAATACCTTGGTTAAACATGACCAAAGAGGTTCTCTCAGATTTTATTTTACACTTTTTTGGATCTGAGTGACAAATTTACGAAAAAGTACTTTTGGAGTTCTCTTTAGTCCTCTTTTTCAGACTCTCTAAATATGAAAAAGGACCGGGATATCACTATCGTTAAGCTCGTTAAAACATAAAATAGTGATGGGCTTGTCGATCATGGCAAGAATCAAATTTAATTCATCGCTAGACTCGTTAAATTATTAAATAGCGATACTTTATTCGCCAGAAGGGTTGAATTATAGATCAAGCAAATTTTATCCTCCTCAAGCTTGTTAAAAAATAAATAGTTACTAGTCGACAAATGACCGGGGAAAATTTGGGAAAAGTAAGCAAAGTTTCTTTTTCGTAGCAAGTCGCTCTTGAACATGACACTTCTTTCACTCCATGTCCGTGACTGTTTGGGTTGGGTAATCATCTTGACGGTTCATTCACACTTATGGTTCATCATACTTTCACTTCAGTTTTGGGTCAATGCTGCCAACTCATCACAGTGTCACCTTTATGTTCAAGAGAAGTCATCCAGTAATTAAAAAATCATCCTTCTGCAATACTCGTTAACCTTCATTTTCATGACTGTCATCCCTGAAAATTTCTATATCAAGTCATACCCTTGTCTCTGAAATCAGTAACTCCTGTTTTGAAATAAGGTGACTTCCTATCAACGACAAATCAATATCCAGGAAGTTCACTTAGAAACATCAGATTCCAGTACCATGAGGCTTGTTATAGCATTGACAAGATCCTTGCTTCCAGACCTTTGACCGAAATATTTTGTTCTATTCACACCTTACGAAATGTACTGCAGTACCTTGAAGGCCATTAACATTAATGGTGGTTCTCTCGCGTTTGTTAACAACTCACATGATTGGCTGGTAATCAAAATATGTCTTTCCATGTTCAACGACAAATCATATATTCGCATGGCTAGAATTGTAACTGAATGATCGAGTGAACGAGATAAGAAGACCCCGGATCTAGTTTCATCCATCTAGGCTGCGATTTTAGGATTGTTGTACACATCATCTGTATGGTGACCTTACATACAGATTTTAATCCAAACATGGGCCTATATCTGTAGGCGTGTCTGCATCTAGGCAACATTCCAATGTAGACGAATTTCTATATTATGTACATGTTATTATATTGTTTTATGTGCTGAACATGGGAATGCCTAGCCTCAAAAATTATGATCAATAAAGGATATATGATGATGAAATGTATTGTAGTATTGATGCAGGTGACCACTCCGCTTCGTTTCCAGGCTCATCACAGTGTAAAGCATCTCAATCAAATGTTCTTATTATTTGGATCTCATGCTTTAGGGGGCAATTGTTATAGGTCAATTTGGGCACCATTCTAACTGGACATCATCTCCAGGACCAATGATCAAGGGTCTATCATTCCCTATCATTTCAGTTGCTACATGCCCTAAGACAAGAAACAAGACAAATCAAGCAAGACTTTCATCAAGCAAAGGTTTCCATGGTTTGAAGCTTATTATTTAGCATATGATAGCTCACCAACGCAGGCTCTAAGGGGCCTAAGTGCGTTGCATATGCAAGTAGCCCCATGCAAGGCTTCTCTGCAAAGCACTTCCCTACATTCACAGGTGCGTTGGTCACATTGGGGCGAAATTCTCATTGTTTTGGAATCTCCACTTGGCTAGTGCCTTCTAGAAGAGTTCACATGTGTCAAGCTTCGGATCCAAGTGTCCATTTGACATCTACATGACTGGAAACATGTATTTCCTATTTTTGAAAAGTTATTGATTGCAAAACAACCTATATTTCATCTATAAATTGAACACAGATCTAAGTGTTTGAAAAGGAAGAATTTGAGTAGAGAAATGCTGGAGAATTTTCAATTGAGAGCTTGGTTTGTGAAGCTGCTACTAGAGAGATTTATACTTTGATGAGGCTTGGGAACTTTGATGGAAGGTCACTTCAAATCAGTCACTAGGTTGTAACCTCTCCTTCTATCATCAATAAAGAGTACTTCTTATTTTTCCCTACATGCATCTATATTAACTTTGATTTTCCATATTGTAAGATCTTGGTTGATGAATGTAGTTTATGCTTTACTGATTTAGCTAACTAGCTTGAATATATATCTATATTATTGCATCTTCTGCTGTTTCAGTGTTCTTTCTTGCAGGAAGCATTCAACTCACAAACCACTTGAATTTGAAGCTGCAACAGAAGCGACAGAAGAATCCATTTGGAAGCGACTAAACAAGTAAGCCTCCAATCCTCTCTGTATATCTGTTCTGAGTTAGGAGAAATAGTAGTATAGTCTTTCACCTATTTTTCTAGACTAGCACCTATCTAGGGAAGCATAATTTATCCGTAGATTACAATTCTGGCCCAACAAAAATAATAAAAATCTCAATAGCGTGCAACAAAGTTCCAACCCTTCCTAGCTCTAGCTTTGCTCTATTTATTCTATAGGGCAGATACCAATAGCTCCCTAGAACATAGTGATTGATTTCACTTGACTCCAAGTAAACAAATATTGAGTGCAATGCTCCTTGAGTTGCTTGGTTGCCTTTGGAATTCGAATTGCTGGAAAGAATCCTTGGGATCCTTTGGCTGCCTTTGAAAGTTAAGGAGGGTGGAAAATCCTGTTACATTTTCTCCTTGCTGTCTCCTCCAAGTATTTATGATAAAATGCTTATAAAAATGCTTAATAATTCATGATTTTCTGCACTCAACCTCATGTTAGGCACTCAGAGTATGTTAGCCTTAATCAACACCTATACTAGCATCATAAAACCAAATAATAATAAAAATGGAAGAAAAAGAGATCTAAGAAGGCAAAAAGGTGACCATTAACCCCTCCAAATATGTCTAATGATGGAGCTCATCACCTGGTTTTCCCTCTTACTTCTACCCAAAAAATTCTACCAAATTAATCTTGGCCTCTCCTTAATAAACCCAGAAAAACCTAGAAAGGGTTTGTCCTAGTTTTGACTTCAGGAATTGGCCTTCTTGGGCTTGGCACAATGAACTGCTAGGGGAAATCGAACCACTGGAAGAATATGTTTGGAAATGTCTTTGGAATGCTGCAATAAACCCTGGAAGGAGGTGGCTAGCCTCCCCTCCAAATATCTTGATGAGAATTCCCTTCTCTCCAACCTCCAGATTCAAAATCCTCACTACACTGCGTCCTCCACTGCATAGTCTGCTTCACCTCTGCTTAGTATATAAATGGCTACGATTCCTCCTGATGCTATTGTTAGAAAATTCCCTCACAAAAGGGTCAAAATTATCTCCTGAGCGGGCACTCGAAGTCCTCGAGGCAGAGGTTGAGATCTTCGCTTGAAGATTTGATTTGTTGAACAACGCTGCAGACTTGGCTCTCTGGCTCAAGCATGCTTTGTCAAAATGAAAAGAAGAAAATATCTGAATGAATGAATGATTCCCAAATGAGCCTTCCCTTCCTCATTTTATCCATTAAGGCCCAAAGTGTTCCTTGTGTCCCACCTTGGCCTGCGCTGCCTCTCCTTGACAAATCACGTGTTGCCTTCGTCTAGCCAATCCCACTGTTTAGTCTCAAAATAGTCCCTATTCTCACTCCATTATTCACCAATACCTTCACATTACTTCCATATTACCTTCATGTCACCTTCATCCCACCTTGACATCATTACATTTACCTCATCATTGGGTTATAACTATGATTTTCCAAAGTTTATTAATTCTTAACATTTTTAAGTGGATTTGTGGTTAAACTTTAGAAAATAATATGCTTATACTTATACCTAACAATTAGAATGAGTTTGTTGACATGTGTAGGTACAAAAGAAGCTTCTTAGGCATCCTTATGTGGCACTCTATGTTCAAATTCGAATTTGAGGAGATCATGGACCTCATGGAGAAGATCATGGAGGATAGGGTTATGTGTCACCATTGGTTGAGAAATATGTGGGTCAAAGGAGGAAATAGTGGATTTACATTTATGAGTTTGTTATCATAGATTTTGTATAAATAGGAGTGTTATCTCCTTCATTTGCAATCTTGAATATTAATCTTCATTTGTAATCTTAGTCTTAATTTTGATTTGTAATCTTAGTATCTTATAGGTTGGTAGTGAGAAGTTAGATTGGAGAATCAATGTAATGGTTGCAATTGTAATTTTCAATTGATGATGAATAAGAGGGAGCTTCTTTGATCCTCTACATTTGACTTTTCTTTTTGTGTGCTTTTGAATACTTGGTAGGATCCCCATTGCCTAGCAAGTACACTTTTATTTTAGTAGGCTTTTATTTTATGTTGTTTGTGAATTTCACTAGATTAAATTATTAGGTTCATATGTTTGGAATATTAATGAATAACCTTTCATAAGAAAGTATTAATGTTTCCTTCAATGAATCTAATTTGTTATTTAATGTTTGATTTCATTAGTTTAAGTTTATGATTTATATGCTTGAGATATAAATGAATAGTCTCTTGTAAGAGAGCTTTAACATTTCATGCAATCAATCAGAATTAGGTTTAAGTGCTTTAATTTCATTAGTTTAAATAGTTTGTTGATTAAGATGATTAGAAATATTAATGAACAGTCTCCTGTAAGGGAGCATTAATATTTCTTACACTTATCACAATGTCTTTATATTTCATTTTGATTAAATAACTGAATAGGTGTTGAAGATCCTAATGAACAACCTCTTGTAAGGGAGTTTTGGCATTTCTTCACCTAACTTAGTTTAGTTTGTCTCTAAGTCCATATATTTTGGATGATCCTCGAAGTTTACTTACCCATATTGATAGTAAATGAAACTCTATTTTGCATCTACATTTTAGACCAAACACCCACGTCATCCTTTTCATGCCTCTTCTACGCCGCCACCTAAGGCCAATTCAACCCCACCACTAGAGCCACAATTTTCCCTTAGGTACTTTAGGAAAAGAATTTATTTGGCTTAATTATTAGTTGTCGGTCCCCTACCCACTTTATTTCTTCCCAACATTAGGAAATGCCAAAATAAATCAAAATTAATATTCCAATTAGTTGACTGCTAATTTGGAATATCACAAACCATGCACATGAAGTATGTTGCCAATAGTGAGGCCACAAGACACAAGTTAAAATATGGTTGAGTTCCTTAAGAATAACCATAATAATGACTTGTAAGGGGGTCACAGGGAGGGAGAAGCCCCATGTCCTCGAAGGGTTTAAGCACTACAAGTAAAAGGCCCTCTAGCAGATGTTTTTGAGGAACCTCTTATAAAAATACCCCAGACATCCATTTCTAGCAGAGGTTACTAGAGGAGGTTTGTAGGTGGAGGTTTTTACGGATGTTTTTAGTCCAGTGCACTTATCATCCTAAACCGCACTGGTGCGTTCAACAAGAGAAAGCACCGGTGCGCACAAAACATTAGCACACCGGACATTGTGCGCTTCGTACACACCTGCTTGGTGCATCTTATTACTATAGCACAATGGTGCTTTACAAATATTTCGCACCGGTGCGTCCAAAAATACTGCGCCAAAACTGAAACTGCCCAGTGCGGTCTTAAGAAACCGGTGCACCTATAAAACTCCGCGCACCAGAACAGGGTTACATAAAAAAAAAATTACGGCCAAAAAATCGCATTTTTCACTTTTCTCAGTGCTCCAGAGCTCTCAAGCATCGGTGCAATTTATCATTTTCTGAGCCGCCCTAACATCGGTGCTCCCATTGCACCCATTGCACGCACTGCTGTTGTGCATTGCCCACCAATATCCAGCTTGAATTTTGCAAAACGGTGGGAAAATTTTCTTTTGCAAATTATACAACCAATATGCCTCCTTGACAGCCAAATGTACATGTATTTTTCTTGTTTTTCCATAATTAAGCTTTTTAGCGGATTATAATTTCAAATTACCCTAAAATTAACCATTTAAAAGAAAAAAATGTGACACACGATGCGCTCGAGCCGTTCAGCTCACACTGGTTCGCGGTGTTGCTTGTAAATTTATAGGCTGCACCGCACGCAGTGCTAATGGTATCTGCACTAGTTCCAGGGTGGTACCGAAAGGCACACCGTGTTATTTTAAATTTTTAAAAAAAGTGCAGTGCGGTCGGTTACCCGGCCGCACTATTGACCATGTGGAATAGCGACAATGCAGTGCATTGACTTAAATATCCGCTCGGGGTGGATATTTTTGTTAGCGCACCGCATTCTGCATTTCGATAGGGTCAACGGTGCGGCTTGGTAAAAGACCACACCATTGAATATGTAATGATGTTAGGAGGTTGGTGCACTGAGCAAACTATATGCCCCGGGGCATAGAGTTTAGTCAGTGCACTGCACTCCCGACACCGCACATAGTCAACGGTGCACTGAAAATTTTCAAGTGCATCGTCGCTGGTGTGCTGAATATTTTTTGGTGCACTACCGTTGGTGCGCGACAAAAAAAAGACGCACCGGTACCAATGCACGCTTGTTTTTTGTGGCACACCGACTGTTTTTTTTCCAAAAAAAATTATCTATTTATATTCCTAAATACATGTATCATTTAATAAAAAAATTGTATTTAATATGTCAATCATTCAGAGACGTGAAAGGAGAGAAGAGGGGAAACAACAACAACAACAGGAAGACTAGTATAACATGGTTCGCCTTTGGGAGGCATGAGAGAGGGAGAGAGATGTGTACCCTTGCCCTATTAAAACAGCTACCCAGGGGCTCCTAAGGTAAGTAGGCCTCCTCAAGTTCTATGAGGAGGCTACTTCCCTAAAGGGCCATGGTGTGTTTTTGAGACATCTAATTATTCGCAGGTGGAATGCCCACCGAAAGGCTTTCCGGGTTGGTCCTAACCAGTGGTACGCCCCCACTAAGGAGGACATATATTTTATTACAGGGCTATCAAGGAGAGGGGTGGATTTTCCATCGTTCCCAGAGGTTCCAGTTGGATATATAACATGGAGTCAGTTGTTGTACTCCCAGAGATACATTAGCACAGATATACTGTCTCCTTCAGATTTTCAGGTCTCCAGAGGTCAGTTACGTATTGGTGCATTTGGTAGTCAGGAGGTGAGGTGCCTCTCACCTCTGATTTCAACCATTTCACACAACACTAGTGATGGGAAATGCATTAGTTGCTTGCTTCTATATTTTTTTTTTCTTTAGTACAGGAGCCATGACTTGTCAGGTGGTTTTCCATTTTTTGCGGCAGTTCTATACAACCTTAGATAGATGTCATGCTCATGCACAAGGGAGGGTCAACTTCCATTTTTATTCAGAGATTTTTTGTTTATTTTTTGAGAGGTTTCTAGAGACGAGGCCTACTTTTTTTCCGCAGCCTTGTAGGTCGATGTTTGAGGCACGAATGCACATGTGGGGACAGATGATGCCCAAGAGGGGTGAGACTATGTTTTTCACGAGGATATCGCATGATGCACTGGAGTTGCTAGCCAGTGTTGACGAGAATCCCTTCATTATGGTCCCCTGTCCTTATGCTGGTTTGGATTGGAGAGCGTGTGCGAACATCCTCTTCACAGATGATGAGCCGTCAGATGATAGAGGTAATATTATTTTTTTATTTAAATTTATTCCAACATGTTCTTTAACTTGTTTTTAGTAAATTGTGTAATGAAATTGTCTAATTATTGTTGTGTACTTGTATATATTTTGCAGACATTGGGTCTTTTGATGGCGAGGACATGCCAACATCACCACATGATCCAGTGTGGATCCTGATGACGATCAGGATATGCTAGATGCCGAGGATCATCAGGAGGTCGGTGCAGAGAGACCTGCTCCTGCTCGTGCGCCGGTACCACCTTTTGCTAGGCGTAGTAGGCTTGATAGCAGATACAGGATGGAGTTGGGTGACCAACTCATTGCATTGATTTTTGATTTGGGAGTCAGGTGAGCTACTATGAGAGACATACAAGTCGATGTTAGGCTATTACATATGTGGAGAGGCATGCCGCATGACATGTACAACCTGATGCAACATGTCGTAGGAGCTACGAACTTAGATACGTGGCTGAGGAGGACCGTTACATGTTATAGGTGTGGTAGAGATGCAACACGTGATCGACAGTCCGCGAGCAGCGACACATCATTTGATGATCGTTCATCTCGCACCGTGCCAGATGAGCAGCCTCCACTAACATCGAGCAGCTGTCATCATGGAGAGCAGGCTGGACCATCGGTGACATCCAGTCAGTAGCCTGCAACATCCAACAATACTCATGATCATGAGCAAGCTGGGCCATTGACCATGTCGAGTCATCACGATGAGCAGCCGACAATTGATCCCGATCAGCATGAGGCACCAGTATCAGATCAGCAGGGACGTGATGATCAACATGTATCTGAGCTTGTCGAGGCTGCACCATTGACTGAGCATGCCTCGACCAATACTGCTATTGATGATGTACCACCAGCTGATCCATGACATTTATATTACAGTTGTATATTTTTGACATTATTCAGTTATATATATATATATATATATATATATATATATATATATATATATATATATATATATATATATATATATATATATATATATATATATATATATATATATATGGTCCATGTATTTTATGTTCATGTTGCAGTTGTAATTAATTTACATGTTGGTGATCACCATGATGTGTATATTGTAAAGTCATATTAGATATGTTCATTTAATGTGCAGCTTGCAGATAGATGTGTATGTGATAGCAGTTATTTGACATGAGATGTATATTTGATGTTTGTGTTGTGATGATGTTATACAATGCTAATTATGTTTTGTTAGATGATCATGATCACGGTAATGCTAGCGAATTTGAATGTGTTTTTTAGTCGAATATGATGTTTGTATGATGGTTATCAGGATTGTGATGTTTATTAATTAATTTAATATTAAATGACCATGATATTTATTAAATATTATGTCGTGATTGTAATTGAAATTTTAATTTTAATTGTATGTAAAATTGTAAAATTGTATTTGTAATTGTATGTAAAATATTTGTAAAATTTTAATTGTAATTGTAATATTTAATTTATTGTGAAATGATTGTAATTGGAATTCTAATTGTAATTGTATATATGACAAATTGTAAAATTGTAATTGTAATTCTAATTGTATGTAAAATTCTAAAATTGTAATTGTATTTGTAATTGTAATTGCATGTAAAATATTTGTAAAATTGTAAGTGTAATTGTAATTGCATGTAAAATATTTGCAAAATTGTAATTGTAATTCTAGTTGTACGTAAAATATTTGTAAAATTTTATTTGTATTACTATGAAATGATTGTAATTGTAATTGTATGTAAAATTCTAAAATTGTAATTGTAATTGTATGTGAAATTGTAAAATTGTAATTGTAATTGTATGTAAAATATTTGTAAAATTTTAGTTGTATTAATGTGAAATGATTTTATTAAAAATTTTGAATTTGTAAATAATTGTAAAATAATAAATCTAGAATGATATGAATTTTTGTAACATAATAAAGTTTAGAAAATAATGCAAATAAATTCATGTAATTTAGAATTATCATCATTATTATTATTATTATTATTATTATTATTTTTGACAGAAACAGTTATATTTTGTATTAAAATTCTCGGCATAATTTCCCATTTACAAGTTTCCAACTTTTCCGGGACAACTCACAAGCTTCCCCCATAACCAGTATCCATCCTTCTTTAGTTCGTACAAAATGAATCTTCCTGGATCCTTTGAGCCATTTCTTCAATGAGATTTCCCTTAACTTAAAGACACAAACAAACTGCTGAAGCAAGAAACAATAAATCATAATTCACATTAGTATTGAGTCCCAACTTGCCTTCCCGTTCCAAACTAGTGTGCCTACTGGGAGCAGGACAACTCTATTTGCTTCCACATTTGCATCTTTATTGTTGTTCCACAATACATGGAAGAAGCTCACCTTATGAAGGAGCTAGTGATCTTTTTAATTCTTGTCATCAACCCGAGTAATCAAATATCCTTTGGACTTGAGTTCTCCACTAGAATTTTTATAATAGTTTGAGAGTCACCTATGATTTTTTCCTCTTTGATTTCGAGTTGTTGCAAAATCTCTGAGACCTTGTAGCAGTGCCATCCCTTCTGCTTGAGTATTGGTGTCCTGGCAAAGTCCCCAAGCAAATCTGTGCTCGATTTATCCCTCTATGTTCTTAATAACGCCTCCTGCTCCTGCATTCCCCGGATTTCCTTTTGCTGCTCCATCAAAGAACATTGAGTAGCAGGCCAAATTCTTGTTCCAATTGCCAAATTTGTCTTCAGATATTCTGATCTTCTAATCTTTTTTCTTTTCCTCTTTTAAGACTGTTCGGGATTATTGTAATCCCAGCATGTCACCCCACTCCAGATCTTGAGAGGGGAGATTATCATCTCATATAACTCCCACATGTTCATACAGAAATTCCTTAAGAATAATTTTAATCTTAGCTGTGACAACCTGTGCATTATGTGTTTTTCCTAGGAAAGTTATGCAATTTCGCTCCAACCAGATATTCCAGCAGATTAGTTTTGGGAGAACTAGCCAGCCAGCTTTGAACCAAGTGTTATTTGGGAGGTGACTAGGGTATCGATTGATCCAGCTAGAATGCAAGTCAAAAATGGTGGAAGGAAGCGACATTGCCTCAAGCCAGAGAACCAACACATCTTTCCAGACCTCAAAAGTGAAATTACATCCCAACATTATATGCCTTGCGTTATCCTCACATGATAAGCATAGAGGGCAGCATGAAGGCTCATGGAAGCCTTTCTTTCTGAGATTGTTAACTATAAGTATGCGGTTATGACAGAACAACCAATTAAACAAATCAATTTTGGGGATCGATTTCTGATTCTAGAGCCATTTCCAAAGCGTCAGACAGAGAGGTACATATGGGATTGCACATATCTTCTTGTATCCTTGCGCCACCATGTATGCTCCAGATTTCAACCCACATCCACGCTGATCGTGTTTCACAACACCAATCAGGGCCTTCCCTTTTAGTCTATGGCACAACTACTGCCATGCATTCTTAAGCTCTTTGGGCAGCTCCGACCTTTGCCAACCCATCCATAAATTATCCTTCCAATGGGAAATGCTCCACAGAGAATTTAGTCCTGAACTATTCATCCAGTCTCACAGCTCCTGTAGCTCATTAACCTCTTTAAGAGGCGCATCGTTCATTACTCTGTCCTCCCAAATGTCAATAGATTTCCCATTGCCCAGAATCCAAAATAAATTATCCTGTATGAGAGAGTGGGCTTGCATGCACAAATTGAATATCCGAGATCCATTTTTGACTTGGGCAGGCCTGTCCAATCTTCTCTTCCTTTTTCCTATAAAATATTTCTTCCAGAAGACCTGTTGTGCCCAGCTGGCCTTAGGGGCAACTTGCCTCCAAAGTATTTTGGCCCCCAAAGCTAGATTCTGCTTTCTCAAATCTTTGAATTTCAGTCCACCTTCCAAGATTGGTTTGGTGAATTTAACCCAATTGACGAGCGACATTCTATTCCTGTTTTTATTTCCACCTTTCCGAAAGAAATTTCTTATACAACTTTCCATTTTTTTTAGGACTCCAAAGGGCGCAAGCATAAACGAGGCTTGGAAAATAGGGAGGTTGTTCAAGACTGATTTTATAATCATTATTTTCCCTGCTAGATTAAGCCAAGAGAATCCCCATGCTTCCATTTTGGATTTGAACTTGTTAAGGAGGGGGATCCAATCCTTGCCCGATGGATTTTTCTGAAAAATTGGCAATCCAAGATATTTGAAAGGGTTCCATCGAATGGACCCAGAAAAACCCCAGCTTATGGAAATTGCATTCATCTCACATTGAGTCACATTCCATCCAAATATGTGGCATTTTCCAGCATTCAGACTACAGCAGGAGGCATCACAGAAATCATCCACGACCAATTTAAACTGCTTGGAAGAATGGATAGAAGCAGCCCCCATAAGGAGTGTATCATCAGTAAAGAGGGTGTGGTTTATCGCTTTAACCCCTCTTGCAATTTGGATTCCCATTATATCCTAGTCAAGCCTTCTTTTTTCTAGGATAAAACTTAAGGCAGAGGCATGAAGAACAAACAACAAAGGAGAGAGAGGGCAGCCTTGCCTCAGCCCTCTCGAGGCTTTAAAAAAGCAAGCAGCTCTTCCATTTACCAACAGAGCAATCCAGGGCTCAAAGATACATGCTTTGATCCACCTAATGAATCCAGATCCAAAGAAAATTTTTTCCAAGACTTTATAAAGAAAGGAATGCGTAACGCTATCAAACACATTTGCAAAGTCAAGCTTAACAATCATACCTTTTTCTCTCCTCTTTAGGCTTGAATGAACTGCCTCCTGGACTAGAATTATGTTGTCTGCTATTTGTCTTCCTTGAATGAATCCCCCTTGGTTCTCCAGAATGAGATCTAGAAGAATCCTCTTCAATCTGCTAGCAATCACCTTAGTGATAATTTTATACCCAATATTACATAAAGAGATGGGTCGAAATATACTCAAAGAGTTTGCCTCCTTTTCTTTGGGAATGAGAGCTAGGAAAGCTGAGTTTGTATTACCCCCAATATTCTTACAATCCTGAGATTCTAGAACCATTCTATGTAAGTCTTTTTTAACAATCTTCTAGCAAGATTGACAAAATTTTGCTGTGAACCCGTCTGGACCTAGGGCTTTTTCCGGAGTCATGGCAAACAAGGCCTCCTTTATTTCCTTCCTAGTAACCTTAGCATCTAGATTTTGATTCATTCTATCAGTAATTTTAACCAGAATCTCTTCTAATAGTCTATCACTATTTCGCTGCTCCTCGTCTTCACTTTAAAGGTTTTGGAAGTGAGTGTAAGCATCCTTTTTGATAATTGGGAAGTCTCCATAAGTTTGGTTTCCATCTTTAATTTCTGTGATAGAATTGAACCCTCTCCTAGCTTGGGCTTGCTTTTGAAAGAAAGCTGTGTTTCTATCTCCGGATTTCAGCCAGAGGCTTCTGGATTTTTGCCTCCAATATTCCTCCTCCTATCTGCAAGCATTATTAAACTTGTGCTGTAGGTCTTCCTCTATTTTTAGAGACTCCCTTGCTATTTCCGCTTCTTCCATCAAATCTTGATGGGATTCAAAAGCTGCTTGCGCTTTCTTCCTTTCTTCCACTGAACTAGAAATGTTTTTGGCCTAGCCTTTTAACTCAACTTTTACCCTTCTCAACTTCTCCTCCCAAATGAAAAATGGGGAACCCATGACTGGACACATCCAGATTTACGAAACCATCTCCATGAAGTCCTTTTGGTTATCCATAGAGGACAAAAACAAAAGGGGAGAGGGCCAAGATTGGTATGGGGAGATAGAGTCAACATTATCGGTTTATGGTCCGAAGTGCTACTAGTAAGGATACTCATCTTGACATCTAGTCCCAATAGAAAAAGTGAGCTTTGAATGAGAAACCTGTCTAGTCTAGCAACAATATGCCCATGGCCTGCTCTTTTATTTTTCCAAGTGTACTTACCATGGCACAGCTTGATGTCGATCAGATCCCATTCATGAATAAGATCCTCCACCTATTCCCGGGCCGAATCCCTCGCAATACATCCTCCACGCTTTTCTTCTTGGATTAGCGTAATGTTAAGATCTCCTGCAATAAGAATATTTTCTAGATCCTCCCCTTCTGCATATTTCTCAGAGACTCCCAACAGATTTATTTTTCCTTGCCACTGACCAGGACATACACGTTGAATAGGCTAAAGGTATCCTTTGATTCTTGATGTTGTAGTTTTGTGAATAGCCAATGTGCATGTTCCTTTTTCGCTGTCAACTTGAACTTGGAGGAGTTCCAGAGAGTGCCCAGACCTCCCGAGGCCCCTCTGGCTGAGACAGTCAATGTCCCTCCTTTATTCCAAAATTTCTTTCTCCTTTGAAGGAATTCGTTTTCCTCCAATTTTGTCTCCTAGAAAAGCATTATGTCTGGGTTTGTTGCCATATTTAGATTCCTCATGGCTTCTTCTTTCTTCTTGCTCCCCAAACCTTTGCAATTTCAGGAGATCACCTTCATTATTTTTTCTTGTGAGAGTGTGGACCACCCTTGAGGACCTATCCCTAATTTCTTTCCGTCTTTGAGTTTTTGGCCAAGAGATTTTCCAATGTAGGCTGGCTTCCTTCTACTTTGTTTTTGTACGTTTATTTCTCTCTTTTTTCCTTGGAGGAAATTATTCCCCTTGCCGACCTTCTTACCGTGGATTGAGAGTCTCCTATCTCTCCTTCCTCTTCAGATTCTTCTGAGCCTTGAATTTCCACTTTGCTCACTGTGTGTTTGTCTTTGGGTCTTTCTGTTTCTCCATCCCCTTGCTTTGCATCCTTTGCAGCTGTAGTCTCATTGTCTTCCTTGTCTCCCATCCTTGCAGTCTTCATTACTGCCTTCTGAGGCGGATCCTTCTCAGGGATTTCTTGTGATTCTGATCCAAGAGGCCCAAACATGTTCCCCGAATCATTTGTAGGAAGGTTTGCTGAGTAGCACTAGTGCCTTTGGGTTGATGCCCTTTGCCCTTTTCTTGATTTTTCGGCTTAGAATTATCGGGGTTTGCTTTGGGTCTCTTGGCCTACTTCCAACCTTCCTCTTTCTCCTTCTCCTCCTCGCTCTTTTTTGGATAGTTTCTGGCAAAGTGCCCATATTCATGATATCCCCAACATTTGAATGGGATTTTTTCATAATCCAGCTTTTGAATGTGAGACCAGCTTCCAAATTTAATTTTTATAGCTTCCAACAGCCCAACTTCAAGATCCACCTCGACACAGATGTGAGCACAGTTGTATTGATCCTTGTTGTTTTCCCTACTGATGAATTTTCCCAGGGAGTCCCCTATGTGTTTAAGAGAGACCCAGTTCCAGTAGTGGATTGGGAGGTTGGGAAATTTGACCAAAACAGGCACAGCTGAAGGAATGTCCTCTGCTGGGTCAAAATCCAGAGTCGACTTGTTCAAATACAGCCCTTGTGGCCCCATAAATTAAGGCCCATTTCTAAAAATCAGCTCCTTATCCTCTTTAGAGGAAAATTCGAATAAGAAATAGCTTGTGCCTAGAAAATAGGATGTAACATTTTGATTTATCAGTGGCTTCCAATTTTTAATCACCTAGGCTTCCGTGGCTTTGGGGGATGACTACAAGCCGGTAAAATGTCCAACAAGCGCACGCTCCATCATGGTCAGAGCAACCTGAATAGGACCATCCGATGAGAGGGAGACCTTCACCATTTCTTCTAATCTTTTGACAAATTTCGATGTTGCGGGCTTCTTCTTCCTAGGTAATGAGGAAATCAAAGAGTAGAATGCTTCTACATCTGGAGAAAGTGGAGGGGGAGGAGGGGGAGGAGGGGAGGCCCTTGATGAGGCCGACTCCTCCATGGCTATGGCAGCGCGCTAACAGGTTCAGCTCGAGGGTAGTAGAGCAACGCAACGCAGGTAATCTAGAATTATCATTATTTTATTATGATCTTACATACCAAAAAAAAATAACTTTATACAGTACGCTATTTTTTATTGAGATCAATATAATTGCAAATCATAAAGTGAAATATTGATTTTAACATTAATTCAAAATACATATTATAATGTTTCAAAAAAAAGAGTCTTATAATGTATAATGTAATTAAGTCATCTTCTTTATAAAAACCCATCTTAAAAATTAAAAATATTGATGAATTAATAACACATGTACCATTTCACATGTACTAATTCCATTGAACTGATTTTAGAATAATTCGAGTATACTACCATTGTGTTGCCTCTTATGGATGCTAATTCCATGAACAAATTTTAGAAGAATTCGAGTGTCAAGAATGCAATAGACAAAAAAAAAGAAAAAAAAAAGGTTGCACTTTATTAAAAGTTTTTTAACATTTTTTGTGGGGTTTATGGGTTTATGGGACAACAGACAGTACCGACCCTGCCGTATTGGTATTTCAGTTGAATTTTTCCTAGCAGCGATATGATCGAATCTTGTAGCTATGCATTTAACAAAGAACCCATATATTTTGAGAATATGATTGAAGACTATTGTCATATACTTGAGAACTATTCCATTTCTTCAACATATTAGCACAAAATAGAAAGAATAATTTCTTTCACCATAATAACACACAACTTTCAAAAAATAAAACACTCCATTTTGTGTTTCGAGGAATTTTACGCAAATGATAGGCATTTCTATGGAGTTTTATCCATATTCTGCAGTTTAATGAGGGTTGGAGGGAGCGTACAATCCTGTATCTTTTAGTAACTGCACCCTTCAGTAGAATCAAAGAAAATTCAGGCAGATTCCTCAACGAAGTAGACTAGCCATAATCAATTCCTTCGAGACCTCAACAAAATAAATAAATATGCATGTTAGAGGCTCTTGTTGGCACCTTTTCTTGTTGCAGGTTGTGGAAAGGTTCAATTTTATTTTTCCGAAAGAAGAAGAGGTGTAGGTTTGAAAAGAAATGGCTCAAATATTTTCACAGAAATGTACATTTCCAACATGTCTTAAAACTAAAATATCTCCAACTTGAATAAACTGCTCAGAAACAAAACTTTCCCAACCATTTTTTGAAAACTGCCCACGTCTTAGCATAACACAGGCTCACATGCCACAATTGCCCACTTGGGCCCTGTAGTATTGCATCTTCACATGCCCCGCATTGCATTCTCTCCACATAATCAGTGGGGATCTCCTACAATAAACAAAATGCATTGGAAAAATAGTTATTTCCATCAAGAATTTATCCAATTCTAATTCTAATTCTAATTCTCAATTTCTATGGTTGGATTTCACTAAATTTTTGTGTACACACCTAAAATTAATTTTGGTGCCTTAACCGCAAATCGATTCTAATGTACATATAACCGCACCGGTGCGTTTTAGTTACTGCACACCGGTGCCGTGTTACCAATGGACACACCAATGCGGTTCTATTAGGTGACGCACCAGTGACGAATAAACACAAATAAAAAAAGCACAACTCTATTTTCTTTAAGTGAAAAAAATGTTAAATTGCAAAATGGGTAGCAAAATATTTTCGAAAATCTAATTTCATAAAACAATTCTTTAAATACTAAACACTTTTCATTATTTCACTATTTTTGCAAAAAATTTCAGCCAGAGATTTGCAGGAGACATACCTGGAGCAAGAGAGCATGAGAGCACTGTGGAGCAGCGAAATACATTCGAATAGAAGTATTTAGACAATCAGAATTCCAAACCTTTGGTGATTCAAACTCTGCAGCATAGAATTTCAAATGATCTCGTAATTAAAATTTCAAATTTCAATTTGTTTTTCATTTTTAGAAACAAAAAAAAAATACATTTTTACCCTAAACCCTTCATTCTTTTTGTTTATGCCCTTTCTTCTCCCTGTTTCTGTGATTTCATAATTAGGGATTTTCATTTTAGATTCACATCCAACCCACGGGATAACTTGCATAGTCGGATCCCAATCCACGTCAGCCCTTGCGTGAATTTTTGAAAAAAAAAATATTTTTTTATCGGTGCACCCTGCGTACCTAGCACCCCGGTGCACTGTATTATCCCAATGCACCATGAAAGTACTGTGTAATAAAAATTTTAAAAACAATTTCTGTTAATTAGTGAGCCATATGTAAAATAGGGCACCGGTGTGCTATTTCATTTTGGCGCATCGCGAACATGCTGTTTCACAAAAAAATGTTTTATTGTGTTAATCGGTGCACTATGTAACATATAACGCACCGCACCAGGTCTCCTAGTTGACAGAGAGCACCGTATGGTGTTCCTTTGTTTGCGTGAGGCGTTTATGCCACAAAAAACTAACACTGGACGATTTTTATTATTTTCTCTATGTTAATCGGTGCGGTGGTTAACATGTGACGCACCTATGCTCCATGTTGAAATAGAGCACCGTACGGTCTATTATATTGTTTTTGCGGTGCGTTTATAAGACCCCCATGCACCGATGTCGGTGTGTACACCATGAATGGCACATTGGTTTCTTGAGATTTTTTTTTTAATCCTAAAAAGTTGACAATTTATTTATAAATATATTAATGAATGATATGGTACATGTTTTAGGTTGATAAAGAAATGACTGACAAGAGATCAAGTAACAAAAATATTGATAACAATCAAGAAAAGAAAAAAAGGCAAGTTCTTTGTAAATTTTTTACAAAAAATATTATTTTTGAACTATATGTAAGTTTAACTAATATGTATTGTTTACTATGTATCATGCAGAGCCACAAAATGACGAAGCTCGATAATATTGTTTCTAATTTAGGACTAGAAGATCATAAAAGCTTGATGGAAAAATTGCAAAAGGATGAATCAGGTGAATGAAAAAATACTATCGATCCAATATGAGTTTATTTTTTTAATTTTCATTAATAATATACTTAAAATTATTAGATAACATGTGTCAAACAATCTATTAATTCACATCTGTTTAATGTTCTATAGGGACCAACAACTCAGAAAAGGAATGTTGTTCTAAGAAAAGAAAAAAAATAGAACATGCAAATGAAAATGAATTGCTCCTTAGCTCATCTGGAGTGGTGCTGGAAGTTAACGAAAGGGGGAAATTTTTTTACAAAAGTTTGAGGGATCTAGTGGAACGAATGTATAGATGTTCTTTCCACTTACAATACAAAAATCAATCCAATGATTCCAAGAACCAAATTTTATCTAAACTACAAGAAGAGTTTCCAGAGAATTGGTCAATGAGACATGTCAGACTTTTAATAGCAAAAACATACAACAACAAAAAATAAGGAATGAAAAAGTAATATTCCTTTAAATGTTTGTCTAGAATTATTTATAAATATCACTTTTGTTATATTTACTTTTCATATATCAATATAAAAATTAAATATTTTATTGTCATGTTACATTTTCAGGAAGATTATGAAAATATCAAAAGATGAACGAGCTGATATCAGAAATATGCCAGTAGGAATGTCCAAAAAGGTGTACAAGGAGATGGTCAAAGAAATGGACAAAATTGCATCGCAAGAGGAGCCATCTCAACAACAATGTGCTTCAAATGTAATATGTAATCATTGAATTTTTCGATCATTAAGTACAATAAATAAACAATTTAGCATTAAATATTAATTTTCAAGTATTTTCTTGCAGAAAAGAAAAGAAAATGGAACCCATTCAGCACATAAAACAGGACGACAAGGAAGAAAAAGGTTGATATCTAAGTTTGTGAGTAATTGTTACTTCCTTATAACAACTTAACTAGATTTCATTTTTGTATTTTTTAAGTTGTTTTACAAAAATCATCATTGAATGTCTTCAAACAGGTGCTAACATACAAAGAAGAACCATCAGACGAATTGATTGAAATTAGGTTAAATATGGGTTGTGAGTATATGTTGGCATATCAGAAATTAATTGTGGAATTTGTAAGCATCTATCGATCTTGTTTTATTTAGCTTCGTCTATAATTAATACAACAAAAAATCTTTTATATTAAATATATGATTTGTTATGGGATATAAAACTTGTAGGAAAAAAAGTATGGAACTGCGCCAATAGATGAAATATTGAAAGATGGCAAGGTACATGGTTTTGAAAGAATATGTATAGTTTATGAGTCAATTGTTGCTATGGTACATCATTTATTTTCGATTTACATTGATGTATATTATTTAATATTGAAAATTTCATTATTCTCACCAATTTATATACACTCGTTACAATTTATTTTTATGTTTGTATATGGAAGGTGAAGAAGAAGAAAACAATCAACACCGTGAACAAAACATTCCTAAAAATAACCCAAGTCATGGAAGTAGCTCTAGCAATGACAACAGTTCAAGCGAAGAATGATGATCACTATGTTTGGATATAAAAAAAAACATTGTTTTTTTTGAAATATTTGTCTGTGAAATCAGACATTTTGTTTAATGTAATGGACATAGTGTTCCAATTGAAAGACAAAGAGATACCAATAACTATCCCATTTTGTATGAAAAAGACTGTCTTATATATATATATATATATATAATAAAATATGTTTTAATTTATTCTATTGCGTTCTCCATTGTCGTTGTGAAATGTAACACCACTGATTAAATTTATGGATGATTAAATATTATAATGAAGAGATGTGAAATTTTATGATATGATATAACAAATTAATCCAAACATCACATTCAAATGCACTAATTAAAATTTAATTCATATGAATACTGTTATAAGATATATATGTGTCAACTTTTGATGAATAATGAATTTTAAAAAATCACAATAATTATGATATGATATAACAAATTAATCCAAACATCACATTAAAATGCATTAATAAAAATTCAATTAATATGAATATTGTTATAAGATGTGTCAACTTTTGATGAATAATGATTTTTAAAAAATCACAATAATTGCACTATCACAGGTCGATGTTTATAAAAAATACAAAATGAACACCCGTGCGTGTCAATTATTGTACACCGATGCATTTATACGACCTATGGGCACTGCACAAATACCAAAACCAATTAAAAATCTTGGTGCGTTTGTGCGATACTATGCACTGTGTTAGCCACTATAAAATTTGTCATATCAAATGGTGGCTAAATCATTTTTTGAAGCCTTCAAGAAACAATTTTATTGTCAAAATGTTAGTTCTTGAAGTCTTATGAAGATGACTTATCCTTGAGTTAATCTTCATTGCTGTTTCCCTCTCAATTCTAAAAATCTGTTGTTTTCCCGAAGAAAATATTGTTGCAAAAACTCCATTTTTCCCCTCATTTTACCCCTCCTTTCACTCATAATTAACCTCCTTTTTATCCCCCTTTTCCCCATGAAATTCCTCTATTTTCCCTCATTTCCCTCTTTCCTTTCATAAATCCCCTTTAATCAGGTTTAAAACTCCTTTTTAAACCTTATCGAAACCCCCAAAATCCTTTGAAAATCCGTGAAAAATCATAAAAAATAGCCTTTTGTGCTAAGGCCTTAAGCCCTTTTGGCCCTAGCCCCCAAACCACTTCCCCACCATATAACCCGCGCCTAGGACCAAGAGTTAAGTCCCAAGCTCTAATCGCAATCGGAGGTTTGCGATGGGCATATTTCTTTGTTTAAACGAAAAAATCCCGATGTGATTGGCCCCTTTCCTTTTTAAAACCCCCGACTCCTCCGCTCTCCTTCACATAACCTGGAGCCCGCAATCAGGCGCTAAACATTATATAAAACCCTTCCCAAAAGAAAAATTTCCTTTGTATTTCATAAAAAACCCATTTTTCCTATGTTAACATAAAACCCGACAGTTCATTCCTTGATAAATTATTAGCCGTTGATCTAAAATTGATCAACGGTTTTCGGGATCTCGCATCAGATTTTTTCCATCGGATGCATTTTTACAAGTTATTTCCCCCCTCTGATTGATCACCTTCCGATGGTTTACCAGTCATAGATCTATTTCGCCATACCCAGATCCGACGGCCCACATTGCTCTATTCATAAGCCCATCCCCCCGCCTTTGACCTCTGCAGATTCATTCCACACTGTTGATCTGGTTCTAAGATCAATGGTCCTTGTTTAAATCGCATCGGAAATTTTCTGTGCACCTTTCCTCTCTCCCCCACCAATCACAATCTTTCGATTGCATCTGGGCCGTCCATACACTAAGATCCGACGGTCCAGATCAATCCTTACTACCCTTTGTTATTTTCATAAACCCCGCTGTATAAATATTTCGATGAATACCAGCTGTTGATCTCTGCAGATCAACGACCCACAATGACCCAGTCTCCGCCCGACCCCTGCGCCATATCCCGTTTCATAAATCCCAAGATTGAATCTGAGCCGTTGATCTGTTTCATCCAATGGTCCATATTTAACCCGATAGGCCCAACTCCTTTGATTCCTACCTTTCCCTAGATCAAATCTCCACCATCCATTCCCTGAATTGACGGTCCAGATTAAAACCGCCTTGACCCCGCCCCACCTTTTATCGCTCGTGCATCTATACTCCATCGCGCTCTCCTCCTGACCATCTGATCCAAGGCCCCAGATCTGACGGCCAGTGCGCAATTTTGCATAGTTTTAAGCCCAAAGGTTAATTTTTCAAAGTTATGCAATATGGGCAGTTTTAAAAGGCCACGTGTCGATCAGTAATGCATATCACATTCAAAAAGGCAAAACCACCTTCCCTCCTTTTCATCAAGTGAAACCGACAGTTTCTTCAGCCGAAACCACCATTCCCATTCCCATTACATTCTCCCATGTGTGATCTCTGCCGTTGATCTCTGAGAACTAAAGGCTCACGTTCAATCTCACCTTTTTCATTGCCCTCCGCCCATCCTCCAAGGGACTTCATAAGAAAATCTCTGTCGTTGATCTCTGTGGCCGATCTCTTCCGACGGCCCAGAATTATTGTGAAACCCCGAATTTCGTTTTAACCTTTTTTCCTCCGCCAAAGGTTTTTCACCCATTTTCCTTTGCATTTTCATCCATTTCATTATAATTTTTCCCCTTTACACTATATTATCTCGATCAATCTCGAGTGTTGATGTCTGCAGATCAACGACCTAGACGTAATCTCTTGCACCATAGATCCACCGCCTCCCCTTTTTAACCTCCACAGGTAATCCTCGCTGTTGAATGTTTTCATCCAATGGTTACAATCAAACCTCAGCCTCAGAAGCAGTTTAAGCCTTACCCCGCAGGATTTTATTAATTTTTATTTTGTTTGTGCAGGTTTGAAAGGTTTTTCAATTGTTTTAAAAGAGAATTGAAGGCTGGAGATGACGATCCCCCATGCTTTTATTCATCAAAGAGGTCTTTCTGCAGGGTTCTGAATTATGTTTTATCAGTGCCTCATGAGCACTGACACCATTATGAAACCTCCGTAACGCATGCACATCAACAAGACACAACAAAGCTTAATCAAACATAGAGTATCAGTGTTAAAGGATCTAGTCACAGCAGAGATGAAGAATTAAATATTGTTTATGTAGCTCTAAAGGATTAAGGCCCACTTTCAACAAATAAAAAGTCTAATCCTCTCAGTTAAACACAGTTTGAAGAACAGAAAAAATAAATTAGGCCTAATTAAGCCTAACACATAGAATTAAATCAAATTAACAGTGTTTAAAGAAGGACAATCAGATCTATCATTCCAAGAAAGCCTCCACCGCCACATCAGGGGCTAATTGAATCCTCACCAGCTACCAAAGGCCACCTGTAGCCTCAAAGCATTCAAAAGAGGCCTAGTTATTGCCATAACACAAGATATTAGCAAAAATACAGTTGAATAGTTATTTTGAATCAAAGAAACTAATTTAAACTATTAGCAAAGTTATTACAAGGATAATAAATAGCCTTAAAAGTCAAATATTTTTATCCACTAAACCTCGAAAGCAGAACAAAGTTATGACATAGAGATATAGATCGAATGGATTCCTGCCTTATGCTTTGCATAGTTTTCAAGGCAGAAATTTGCATTAACTGTAGAATTAATGATACTTGAACCCTAGAAGTATTCCCACCTCCTCATTTTCCTATAAAATCTTCTTGAGGAGCACGTTGTAAAGGGTTGGTTGTAGAACTTTGATATATACTTGTGCTCGAAACCTTATACATGTAAATAGTGTTCAGAGGCTCTTGAAGCTCTGTTTGTAATCAAATAAGTTAGGCTGAGAAGAAAAGATGATTTCTGAACTGAAACATTGGAGTTGAAGAATGTAACTGGATTGACATCAATATACAAGATGATTCTTGGGATCCTGGTCTATATCACTGGTAAAGTGCATCTTTCTGTGTTATTGTTTTCCTTTCATATATGCCATTTTTTCGACCTATTCTCTGATAAATAACACCAAGCATAGAGTTAGGATTTACTGTTTAAAGTACCCTTCTCTGACTGATAATCTTTATCTCAATGTTTTCCTCCAAATTGTGTGTTTAAGAATGACTTAAGTTAAGTGTAAACATTATCAAGGAATGTTGGTTTGTCCCTGTCTTGAGGTGCGAATCTTGAAAGGAATTTCTTGAATGATATTTTCATTATATGCTTAGTAGAGTTTGACTAGAAAAGTTTATGGTTTGTCCTGTCTTCTAATTTCTTTCTCCAAAGGTAATTCTGAAAGTTTCCCTAAGAGTATGCTGAAAGCAGTTTAGATTTAAAAGTATCTTATTTGATCTTAGGCTGCACTTTGTTTTCTTATCCATTTTCATCCCTTCTGAAAGTAATTATGAGGATTACTGGATTGTTTTTCTGATAAGTTAGCTTCAATACGAGCTTGTCTAAAGAAGTCTATGGTTAGCCCTATCCTTTGGTTGATTTTAAATAGTTACTTAAAAGGATTTTCTTGTTTGGAAAGACTGATAAATCCTAGTTGAAATTGTTTTCTTTTTCCACCCCTTCAACACTTTTATTGTTCCATTCCATCATTTTATCTAAGAGATCTTGTGATATAGATGACTTGCCCCTTGGACCACTCTTGAAATTGTTGCAAAATTAAACCCTTTTATGACTCCATAGCCCAATGGACTAAAAACCAGTGTCATATCTATCCTACCAGCAAAATCTTGTTCTGTTTACTTATACCTTCACTCCTTTGCAAATTTTCCATTTTAGGACCTTCCACTCAACTAAAAATCATGCTCAACCATCCAAAACCAAACAAAAACCCTTGTTCTTAATAACTAGCCTAATATCACACATAAAATAATTAAAGATAAGTCAATCTTTGCACTTATAGAGAGATCCCTCTCTGGATTTAGGAGGGATAGATCCTAGAATCCCAAAGTGGTTCAAGTGTTCTCTCTGCAGTTTTGGTGTTGCCAATCTGTTGAAATTACAGGGAGCTAACACACTGGTGCGTTTATGTGAGACTACGCATCGGTTCATTTGTACGACCTATGGGCACCACAAAAATACCAATACCAATTATAAATATCGGTGTGTTTGTCGGATGTGAAGCACCGGTGCGTTTCTATAAGTCTATGTACCGGTGCGTTGAGACGACCTATGGGCACTGCACAAATCCCAAGACCAATTAGAACGATCTCGTGCGTTGTATCACCAACACTATGCTCGGTGTGGTTTTATACCTTGATGGCCCAGTTCATGCACCTTAGACCACCTTGGGCCACCTTCTAGATGACACGCACCTAAGCGTTTAAACCTTAGTAGCGCACGGTTGAAAAAAACATCCGTAATAACCTCCAACAACCCAGTTTTTTAGTTGTGTTGAATTTGTTGGAAATACTGAGAAGGGGGAGGTGAATCAGTATTCCTTTCATTTAGAGCATTAGTTAATCTTCAATTATTATCAATGTTTGTACAATGGTAGCAACAAACAAGAGGAACACAAATGCACATAGTTTTTAAGGTGGAAACCCACTCCGGGACAAAAACCACCTAATGCTTTTCTAATAATTCTTTAATATTCAACTCCAATTGAAAATAAAGCTCCAACTTCCTAGAATATAGAAAATCATTCTTCTCCAGCTCCCACTAGATGGATGCTCCAACACCCAAGATTATTCAGTAGTCAGCTGAACGGATGCCCCAACACCAATGAGCTACAACTCACCCTAGCACCACCCTACCACCCTATAGAAGAATAAAAGAAGAATGGACTCATGTACCAGGGAAAATGGTCCACTTTACAATGATATAGAATGATGTAGAAGAAGAATATGTACTAGACCATAACCCCAACTTTGACACAACCACCTAATGATGATCCTGGACCTCCCAACACTGCCTCTTCAACCCTTGGCAGATAGACACTAGTACAATTTTTACAATAATGTATTTACAATGACTTAGTACAATGATACCTTTACAATGATTGTATGCAGTGCTGCCCACTTGAAGACTTCATATGATGAAATTCTTGTTGCTGTTATGCACCTTGGTTGCTGCTCTTGTCATGCTACCCTCTGCGGCACCTTGCTTTGCTTTTCTGCCATAGAAAGTCTGGTCCTTTGCAATCCTTGACAACACATGATTTAGCTTTTTCTTGCCTTCTAGGAGCTCGATATTGAATCTGGTGTATCTCTGTTATTTCAGATCCTCAATATCTGATTTTTGGTCCTACAGTATTCCTCTGATTTTTCTTTCCAATGCCATAGGTCTGACCCAATTTGGATTCTTCAAGAGAGAGTTATACCCAATCTCTCACAATGCCCTAATTATGGACTATTTTAGTAGAGCACAATTGTATGGCGTGCCACGTGTCACTGTTGATTCATTTGGATTTGAAATTGATAGAGATAAAACTACAGATTGTGTCATATTTGCCACTTTTTACATAATTCCAATCCGATTTTCAGAGAGAGAGTTATGATTATTTTACCAAGGTCACTTCTTTGAGATGAATTTCAAGAGCCTGCAAAAACCCTGACTTCCACAAATCATATCTCCAAAACTATTGCGCACCTTGATTTGAATTTTTTATAGCAGTTTCCTCAAGATTTCAGATTCGCCTCATAAAAATTTCAGCTTCTGAACCTTCGTAGAAAAAATGTTAGAGTGAAAATTTTAGATGGCGAAATCCCTTGCATAAGGAGGAAATGAGGATCACAATTTATATAAATGCTTAAGTTGAGAGGGGCTTCAACAAGTGAACGTGGGAGGGATTTTAGGTGCTTAAAAAATATTAATTATGACTTTTCAATGACCCATGCCCCAACCCCATGTGGTTTTAGCCCACTAACTGGGGGTGCAAACTTCAAACATGAATATATCTCAAACCGTGAAGAATTACATAGCATGCCATATATCAACAGAAACATATTGACAAGTAGAAACCATAAAAAGAATTATTGACCTAGAATATATTAATTTGGTAGGTCAAAATTCCCATGCAATATTGGGTTAGCCCTTGGTGCTGCTTGGGTTGACATCAATGACAACCGCTGATCAACAGAATTTCTGTTAAAAGCTCCGCCAAAACCTCTGTAACCTAAAACAGATTTTGTAGCAAATTTTTTTTTGAAAATTTGGCCAATTTTATAACACTAAAAACCTCCTTTATAACCTCCTCTAGAGGGTATTTTCCTTGTTGTGAAGGGTAGTTCCCTTGAAAATTGTTGGGTTTGCATCCATTTGGTGGTTTTTGGTACATAATTTTATCCTTTAGCGCTTTTGTGTTGTATGGTGGTTTATTCCATAGTTACATAGTTTTGGTTAAGTAACTACAATTGTATTCTAATCCAAGATAAATGAATTGGTAGTTTATGGATGCCTCATGATATACATATTGTATTGTAATATTGTAAATAATAATATGATAAAAAATATTTATGGTTTTCTTGGTTTGTGTTTCCAAGGTAAAATATTTGTATTAATGTGTGTGTTTTACATTGCATTTTTTCTCTTTTACTATGAATTTGTTTGCAACAATTAAATTTAGAGGGTTAAAACCTACATTTGGTATAAGAGAAATTTTTACTTCGAGGGGATGCTTTGTGGCTAAGGGTTTTGATCGGGCCTGTGGTAGACCCTATTTTAGTGGGATATTTTCATAATCAATTCTTGTGGTGGAAAGATATGTAAATTAGTTCAAAAATGGGTATTGAAAAATTCAATGGGGATAGTTTTGAGTTGTGGAAGTACAAAATGGATGATATGTCGGTGGACAAAGATTAGTGGATCGTTATAGATCCAGGTACTACACAAGCAAGGATGTCGATAGAATATTGTACCAAGTTGGATCATAGGGAAAATAACACAATAAAATTATGTCTCTTAGATTCAGTATTATTTAACGTTTCAAGAGAGTTTACAACAAAGGGATTGTGGAACAAGTTAGGAACTTTGTATCAATCTATGACCTTAGTGAATAAATTTTTCGTATGAAAAAAGTTGCATAACCCGAGGATGAAGGATGGAGACTTGGTGATAAAGCATTTGTTTTCCTTCAAAACTATGGTAAGTCATCTAATATGTGTTGATATTAAGATTTCAGATGAAGATAAGTGTATCGAATTGCTGTGTTCTTTACCAAATTCGTAGGATAGTTTGGTTGTTTCCATAGGTAAAAATGTAACTATTTTAAGTTTTAAAAAAAAAGTATCAACCTTAGTATTAGAGAACATGAGACGGAAAAATTTGGAAACGAAAAATACAAATATCTCATTTGTAAATGGACACTCTCATAATAGAAATAAAAATAAGTCCTCAAGTAGGAGATCTAAATCTAGAGGAAGGTTTAAATCTCTAAGAAAATTTGTAGAGGTATGTTGGAGATGTGAAAAAGAATGGCATTACAAGAAATGTTGTAAATCTAAAATTTCTCAGAAAGGGAACGGATCTAATGGAACTTCTTCTATAGAAGAAAAAACCTCCTCACGTGAAGGAGGAGATTTATATTTGGATTCTTCAAGTACACATGCAGATCATGATGCATATCTAGTTAACTTAGGCACATCCTTTCATATGACTACTCACAAGGAGTGGTTTTGCATGTATGAAATATATGATGGTGGTGATGTTTACTTAAGATATGACTCAACAGTCAGAATCATAGGACGAGGAAAAGTCAATTGAAGCTCATGGGTGGAAGGTTTAGAACACTCACTAGTGTTCTGCTTGAGGAGAAATGGTATTGCTGATGGAGTTCTAATTGTAACTCTATATAAGCTACTAAGAAACATTTTTAGTGATGAGTGAAATAATTTTGTTGTTCTTGAGAGTGGAGCAGAGGATGGAAAAATTCCTATAGCCTTTGGAGAAAGACTATGTTGTGGCATCAAAGACTAGGACATATTAGAGAGAAGGGTCTCCGAGTACTACATGGTAAAGTAGATGGTATATCTAATTTCTCTGTGGATTTTTATTTCTGTGAGCATTGTTTATAAGGGAAGCATAATCGGGTAATATTATTTATTGGTGCTACGAGGTTATAAGGAATATTATAGTTTGTTCAAAGTGATGTGGTTGGACCCGTGTTAATTCCATCAATGGGTAAATTTGTGTATTATGTCATCCTTGGACAAGAATGAGACTTTGAATCTAGTGGAGTTTTCGGATGAAAGTAATTTGATTGACGGTAAATGGGTGTTTAATAAGAAGTTGAATGCATAAGGTAGAGTGGAGAAATACAAAGCTCATTTAGTAGCAAAAGGATTCTCTTGCAGAGTGAATTGACTTTGGTGATATTTTTTCTCTTGTTGTCAAGTTCACTTCTATTAGATTTATTTTATTTATTGTTGTTGGTTTTGATTTTGATATAGTAAAGATGGATGCAAAGATAACATTCCTACATGGGGATCTGGAAGAAGAAATCTACATGAAGCATCTAGAAGGATTTGTGGTGAAGGGAGAGAAAGAGTTGGTGTGCAAGCTGAAAATTTCCATATATGGGTTAAAGAAATCACCAAGGATTTGGTATTAAAAATCTAATACTTATGTATTGGGACTTGGCTTCACAAGGAGAAAATCAGATCAATGTGTATATTTCAAATTGGTTGGATATCATCTTATTTATTTGGTCTTGTATGTGGATGAATGTTACTGATTGGAAATGTCAGGGAAATCATCTTGAAGTGAAAACTCAATGGTCCTCTAAATTTACATGAAGGATATCGATGCTGCAATTTTTATTTTGAGCATGGAAATTAGAATAGATTGGGCAAACAAGAAACTCTAGTTCAATCAAAGGAAGTATGTCGAAACAATATTACAAATGTTTAATATGCAGATATGTAAACCAATAACGTTTCTTATTCCTATAGGTGTAATGTTATCTACATATCAATGTCCCAAGACACATGAAGGGGAAGATGAAATGTCTCATGTTCCATATGTTAGTGCAGTTGGAACCCAAAAACTAAGAAGGATTTTTTGTTTAAATAAATCAATGATGTCAAATAGGAATTCCTAACAAGGGAGAAAGAACTGGAAAATAGAGTTTGAATTGAAGGATTATGAATCATAGTCTATAGAATAACAATAATAAGAAAAAGAAGAACCGCATTCTAGTACTGAGGGGATCGATTCAAGGAAGAAGGAAATCAAAATGGTATACTCCACCTGATTTATGTTCAAATTTGCTTTATTCAAAACTGACGAGGATCTTAAAACTATTAGGGAGGAAATGGATTCAAAGGATGAAAAACTCTAGAAAAAAGCCATGGTTGAAGAAATGGCATCCCTAGAAAAGAACGAGACTCGGGATCCAGTGGAGGTACCAATTGGAAGAAATTTGATTGACAGTAAATGGGTATTTAAGGAGAAGTTGAATGCATAAGGTAGAATGGAGAAATAAAAAGCTCGGTTAGTAGCAAAAGCTTATTACCAGGTAGAGGAAATTGACTTTGGTTAGATTCGTTCTCATGTTTCCAAGTTAATTTCCATTAGATTTATTTTATTTTTTGCTACTACTTTTGATTTTAAAGTAGAACAAATGGACGTAAAGTGTAATGAACCTCCTCTAACACAAAAAAATAAAAATAAATAAGCTAAAGGAATTCAATTATCTATATAGGAATGTTTATCCCTTCCTTCTAAACTCATTTCCTTTAGAGAATTATTTACTTCAATAAGTTGTATATATATATGTGTGTATGTGTGTGCGTTTCTATATTAGTAGTCCTTGTGATACCGAATTCTCACCTATTTATAATATATTCTCTTTGCAACCCCTGTTTTGATACTTTGTTCGTAAACTACCACTATTGTTATTATTTTAAAATCCCCAGACCATTTATAATATGTTTGTTTTGGGTCCTTGGTAATCTACACCAAATTATTTTCCTCTTCAAAAGATTAATATGAACTCCAAACCTTTCACAGATTCATATATTAAATTTCCATCTTACCAATATAATTATTTTAGTGTTCTTATTGGATCTCGCCTATGAACTCTAAACACATCTACCACTTACCTTACATGCCTTTCGACAGTGTATGGTATTTTTATAAGCCATTGGATCTATCAAAATAAAAATATGTTTTTCATCTACTTTCTTGTGTTTAGACTAATTTTATAATAATACCATCATCGACAGTGTTTTTAAATCTATCTGAGGCCTTCATATATTAATATAGTAAACACATATCATATGTTGGTTGCATCGAACGTGCCACACACACACACACACACACATATATATGTATATGTATGTATGTATATGTTTATGTATATATATATCTATGTATATGTATATATATCTATCTATATATATATATATATATATATATATATATGTTTGTTTGGTTAAAATGTTTTGCATCCACCTATATTAATGTTTACACTTCACAATCGTCGTTTCAATTTGGTATTTATTCCCTGGTTTATACAATGACTTCGATATTGCTTTTAAAATTTTATATGAGTCTTCTCTATACCATTCCACATGTATATGTGTCATTCATTTTTACTTCCATGCATTTTCCTTTTGACCTACCAAATCAATGTTTGCGATATGATCTATAGATTCAATGATGTTTAGAGATTTAGGGTTTTACTTGTGGTGTAATGACTACCTCACATGTTCTTGTCACTTCATTCATTTTCTCATTTTGTTATGTAGATTACTACCCTACAACTAAATTTATTGAGTGTTATTTTCCTGAATATTATCATGAAATAATTGTAATTTCATCTATGTCATTCGTTGTATTGTTAATTCTTTCGAACATGCAATTATATGGTGATTTTCTCAAGGGTTTAAATGAGAGGTAAAAAAAAATTATACTATTGCACCATTTTTATCATACTCAAGTTTCTCTATTGTTAAATTTTTTAGGGTTTAACCTCTTGTGGACTAATCTTCTTGTCATTGTTCTTGTCAGGTTCTTCGATTAAATTTACAATGTTTTTTTTGTCGAGGGTTTACGACAAAGCTTTGGGTGTTGGCCTTAAAAGTTTTCGAGAGTTTATAATTTTAATAATAAGCTCTTTCTTTTTTCATTCGACCAAACAGTTCTTCTCAGGTAATTCTTTGAGACAAAATCTTGGTTAATTCACATTTCTTTTAAGATTCTTCATAGAATTTGGGTTTTAATATTTATGGCTTTGATTCATTCACATCTTTTCTTTCAAAGACACATTTTCATTGGAGTGATTAATGAGGTTGCAGGGTTTTGTACTCTTAACCTTTGGTTCAACGAATTCTTTGAATTCTAGGTAAAATATGTATATTTATCTCTTGCATATATTAAATCTCCTAGTTCTATGTCACAAATTTTGTCTGTTATTTGGTCGCTTTCAGTAGTTTCTCCTAGGGTTTGTACCCATTTTGTCTCTGCATTTTTCCAATCCCAAGGTATAAGTTATCATTCTATTATATAGAATAAGCATAATAATATTATGACTTTCCTCCTTGATATGTTACTGTGTTTAAAATTTATTGGGGTTTAGGGTTTTCCTTAACCCTAGGAATATTATAGTCATTTGCAGGTCTTGACCCTGTTCTCTAAAAATTGGGCATGATTATATATATATATATATTGAATATGAGTTTTTAGTGCAAATCCTACCTGGGTATTAATGGCCAAGGTTTATTCACTCGGCCATACTCCTTATTTACCTAGTTATGTATTGAAGATGTGATCATCCTATTTCGTGATTGTATAGGTTATGAATATGTTTTAAATTTTTTTTGTACTATAAAAAGAGTTCAAATTCTCTCTCTGTATAATTATTTTCATGTTTGTACTGAATGTTTAAAATTCTTTGTAGATGTATCGTTGAAGAGTGCGGGAACTAGAATTCATCCAAGGTAACTAATTAGTTATTATTCTAACATATTATCCTTTATACCAATTTTTATTCTTTATTTTCACCATTATTGTAAGTTAACTGTTAGAACTAATATCTATACATGTTTATCTCTACAAGTATTCATTCTCGTACATAATGGGTTATTTTCTTTTCCTTTGATGTTTCCAATTAAGGTGTTACTCTTCTTCGACTCACAAGACATTCAATATCTTTACTAGGTTGGATGCTTTTATACCTGGCTCTTGTGTTTGTGACTTCATTGCCAAAGTTCTATTACACATTTATTTATAAATAGTTCCTAAATGTATTTATAAACTCACACTTCCAGTTATGGAAGAAAATTAAACTTTCATGATTTTACGCCTACAATTGTATTTTATCTAAGGAAAATTTCCTTAAATGAAAAACAGATTAGGTTCAATATTTTGACCCAAACTGTTACTTAGAAATTCTTCCATTTAATATATTGCATGCATTTGTTTTGAATGAAAACGTGGTAGTAACTTTGTGTAAAACATTTTTTGTATGAATACTAATATATCTTATGCTTACTTTAATAACTATTTCCTTAGCAATTGATGTTCATTAATATATACTTGGAGTTTTTAGTTGTGTGTTTTCTTCCGAATTTGTTATATTTAATTGGGAATTTATTATGTTTAACATCTATTTAGGATATTTTGTCTTTAAATACATATGAACTACTGAATTTTACATTTTGTTTTAACATTTTCTCGTCACAAATAGTGGTTTTGTATAAAGTAATTATCCTCTTGTAATAGTTAAAATTATGTCTTCAGTTGAGTGTATATACATAAATGTATGTAATTTGTTTTTATTTTCACCACAAGAAGTTGACAATACTTCTATTAATGTTTTCCTTCTCAATAGTTCTATGTTCTCATCTAAAACTACATTGTGTGTGTGTGTGTGTTTAGAGGCACATTGAACATAGCTAGAGCTTCATTTATTATATATACATATTTATATATTTATAAATTTATGTATATGGGATTTTTCCCAAATTATACATTTGTTTACCACCAAAGAAATAGTATAGCTTATATCTAGGTTCCTTATTTCCTAATTAAGTCAAAATATTAATAGCTCTATAAGTATTCTGTAGCAAAATAATTTCTTTCACAATTATACAGAAATTTATGCTTTATTGCATTCTCTTTTCCCACTCTTTCATAATCCTGAAATTTAATAAAGTAAAAGACAACCATTTTGAACCACTTTGTTCATCATAATGTTTAACTCTACTATGTTGCACAGAATTATAAATAAGGCATAACTACTACTTTTCTTTTCTAAATAACACAATAGGTAAGAATACCGACTTGAATTTGGTTGTCTCGAAAATTAATGCTTGAATATTTGAATCCTCCCAACCTTGATACTTCTTCCAAAATTTATCCCCCTCGGCGCAAGTCTACAAATATAAATTGTGTGTGTCCTCTTCACTTGTTCTCTCAGCCTCTTCCCAAACATCGTGAGTCCCACCAAAAAGAAGATAAAAAGAAAAAGTACACATACATTCATTACCCATCTACGACTCATTTTAGTAGTTGGTAACTACCTCTACCTCACTAACATGTGGCATGTAGTTACTAGCTCATCAATGAGATTTTGTTTCCCACTCCCAAAGATAACATTGTGCCTTTTAGGGAAGCAATTAATTGGTCAATTCCATAATTTCACAATAAATCTAATCATCCAGATTAGAATTATTACTACGTAATTAATATTCACTATCAATTTGCAACCTCTTCTCTTTTAGGTAAAAGTATTCCAACATTAATTTTCCAGACCCATTTATTTATTATAAGCATATTTAATACAGATTTACAATCATTCATTATCAATAGTAAAATATTGATAATTAAATTCTTCACATGTTTTTGAAACTTTAACATTAAAAAAGGAAACACACATATACACAATTAATTACATAAAAACCTCAAGTCAGGGGATGTCACATCCTCCCCCACTTGAATTTGATATTGTCCCGGTGTCTGGTCATAGTCTTCTGTAATACATTCCATCTTGCTAAATGAAGAAGGAGATGCTTCTTTAAAAGCATCTTCCAACTCCCAAGTTTCATTTTCTGAACTGAAAAATTTCCATTGAACTTTCAATTGAGCTGTGTCTCTATTCTGAACCGTGACTACCCCTTTGGTCTAGAGTATGTAACGATTTTTCTAGGAACTCTCCCTGTGGTTCCACCTGTACAAAATTCCAATCAATTATATGAATTTTTTCATGTACATATTTCTTTAATAAATATACATGAAAAACATTGTGAACTTTGATGTTTGCTAGAAGGGCGAGTTGATAAGCACCTAGTCCAATTCTGTCCAAAACTTCAAAAGGTCCACAGTATCTAGGTGATAACTTGGCACAATTGCCAAGTCTAAGTATGATTTTCTTTGGTTTCATTTTTAAATATACACGATCTTCCACAATAAATTCCTTATGAACCTTTTCATATCTAGATAATTCTTTTGTCGATCTTGTGCGGCTTTAAATTATGTCTGACAAGTTTAACCACTTCCTCCATATCTAATTAACATATCTAGTCTTAATACTAATCGATATTCTAGATGGTCCCAAATTAGGGGCAATTTGCATCTTCCGCCATATAGAACCTCAAAAGGGCTCATCTTCAAAGAAGTTTTACACCCATTATTATAAGAAAAATCAAATAGTTGAAGGTAGCCTTTCCACTTAGATGGTTTGTCCTTAACATATATTCTAAGATATGATTAGGTCTTTATGTTTGAACATCATTTTGTGATCGGAATTTGGATCAGGGGAAAAAAATAGCTCAAAGTTCAAAGTTCTTAGAATTTCACCAAACTAGAACGACAACAGTCGGCCCATCACAAAGAATCCAACACAACTCATTTCGTCAAAAACCGAGTTTGGACGAGGAAGTTATGTTTTGCCGATCGCCATTTAGAATAAGCAATTTTTTTTTTTTAAATATTGCAGAACAGGTACAAATGATGAAATGGTAGTATAGTTAGCATGAAAAGAACCTTGTTCAGTTTTCATCCAATGGGACTGCGACAAGTGTCACAATTGGATTCACCAGTTTGGTTTGTGAAGGTGAAATTTTCCCAATGTCCTCCAAGGTTGAATGTGGGTTCATTAATTTTTATGTGCTAGAAATATTTTTTTAATGTATTAAGGTTGGGTTAATGTATTATATATATATATAAATATTATAATATATTATATTATTATATTTATATATATAATAATATAAATTTTCAAACCTTAATAATTATTAAATTCCACACATCACATTAAATCCCAACGCATATGTTTTTTTAAAACTATGGGTTTATACCTATTATGGTGGAGCAAGTATTTAAATGGTGGAAAATCTTATGGCATAGTAGCATTACATTGGTTATGTGCAAATTTAATTCAAAGTCTAACATTTATTAACATTTTGTGCACATATGGTTAATAACCATAATCCATTTAAAAATATTGGAGCGTATTAAACATTGGTTAATATAATGGTGGCATATTCATTAAACATTGGAGCGGATTTAAATTGGTGCAAAATCTTGTATGGAGGGGTGAAGGTAAGGTTCGACCCCGTGACCTCCCCCAAAACACTACCTCTGCTCACCAATAGACCACACCTTATTCCTTGTTAAAGTTTTGCATTGAACTTCCATTTCAGCTGCAGCAGAATCCAATGGCGAAGAATGGAGGGGGCCAACCCTCCTCCTCATAACACCCTACCGTGTGACCACAGTCCATCGCTCAACCATAAACACGCTTAGTGTGCACTTAGCACCATTAATTTGCAGTTTGTTAGAAAATTATATATTATAGAGCAATGAAACACATTAAATATGCGGAAAACGAAAGCACACAAAACACATAAAACCAGAGAGACACAGATATACATGGTTCACCTAGTTTGGGCTACGTCCACTCCGAACAGACAGTCCTTCTTTTCTATTATCTAGCAAAATGAAGAGACACAACCTACAACAGATCCACTGTAATATCCTCTGTTCTCTTTCACAGTCTCCCTATCTGTTTATCACTCTGAGAATACACATACAATACACAGATGCAATACAAATATCCTCATACAAGCGAGGGGTTGCCTTCTAGGGAAAAAAAACCCTAAACTAAACATAACTTCTACCGTCAGATCATCCGCCTAATGAATGGTCCATGTTACACCATTTTTTGGTCATCTAACCTTTTATCATTAGATGGACCCAAGTACACCATGTAAGACCAGTTTTACCCTAAGTAAAACTGCTTTCACTATGTTAAAATAGGAAACCCCAAAAGGAAATATTAAACAAACCTACATTTGTTTGATTTTCCTCATGGAATAATTAATTAAACCATAATTTAATTATTATTCCCAGTCATGTTTAACCCAAAAACAAAGAAATTAATGAGATAAACCCTTAGTTATCTTGTTATTTTCTAGGAATAATTATTTAAATCTTATTTAGATAATATTCCTTGTTAAATATGACCAAATCACACACCATTAATCAAATAAATCATTATTTATTTGATTAGCTCCCAACCACTTCCTTAAAAAGATAAATAAATCATTTATTTATTTATTTTTCACTAATCAAGGGATTTGACCCAAGTCAAACACCCTTTCCCTCCAACAAATAATAATAAAATATTCATAGAGGTGGATCTAGATGTGATTAACATTATTTTAATCATGCACCAAGATCTAGAAAGACCCAATATTTTGTTATAAATAGGAGGGTTTTCCCCATCATTCTTCACCTTTTGTTGCCTATTAGATCACTCTGGATCTA
This sequence comes from Pinus albicaulis, assembly GCA_034641835.2. NCBI lineage: Eukaryota > Viridiplantae > Streptophyta > Pinopsida > Pinales > Pinaceae > Pinus > Pinus albicaulis. Next base: position 1,474,774,601 of record CM076580.1, read on the forward strand.
TACACTTGGTCTCATCTCTATCATTTGCTCCCATTGAGCTCTATCTTCTACATTGGGTTTTCTACATCTACAAGAGAGAGAAAGCTTAGATCTGAAGTGCTGAGGACTACAAAGAACCCATCCCATTGAGGAGATCTGGATTCACCTTCTTGTTTCCTCCCAGGTGCCCTGTAATATAAAAATTCATTCAAAAATCGTGTTCTTGTCTTGTCTGTTGGATGCATGGAGCAAACTCTTTACTTTACTGCTTAATGTCTTTCCATTTATAGGTCTGTTTGTTGCAGCATTTTAACTACTAATCGCAGATCTGAAGATGTTTGGCAGCCTCTATTGTTGTTAGGGCTATTAGTTATGCGTAGCTAAAGTGGTTCTTTTTCATACACTTCGACGAAGAATTCATACTAACAAATGGCGACTCCACACGGGTTTTAAATTACGACCGCTGTCGTTTCTCATATTCCTGCATATCCAGCTACTTCAGGCCCTAGGGCTTCTTTTCAGCTGCTTAGTTTTTCTCTTTTCATGTCATTTTTCTCACATAAAACCCTAAAAACTTAAATTTTCTAACTTCCGTGTGTTTCGCCCTGTTATTGCGCGAGTGGCGACACCGGCGCGGCGGGAACGACGCTTTTAATCTGCGCGTGAGACAGCGAACGGGGGGGTCGCCGCGCAGCCCCTAAACTGTGACACAAGGTTTTTTTCGCACCCTCCTTTGTAGTATCGACACTGCACTGAAATCGAGTGCTTCATGACCTGTGCCCCTCGGCTTATTTTCACCCAATTTTTAAGATTCTGTGACTTAATCGGGGAGCCTCTGTCTCAGAACGCCTTGACCAAGATCTGATCGTTTTTTACTATCTGGTAGGAACCCGGCCCTTAGGGCTTTAGTACCCTCCACTTTTTGTGGAAGAGTTTTAGCTGTTTCAGCCGTCGGTTTCAGAGCTTCAGCCCCTTCTTTTCCAGATCTGTTACCTCCCTTTCAGATCCATTGAAATCAGCCTCTTTTCCTTTCAAATCACCTCTTGTCGTTTTGTTTGGACCTCCTTTTGATGGCCTCCGCCTCACCCCCTCTGGTTTTTGCTGATTTCCTTCCCTTTTTCCAGCCACCTTGCCTCTGTCTCTTGGCTGTGATCTGCACCTCTTGCCTGCAGCCTTATCCTCCAGATCCCTGTCCCTTTTGACCCTAGATCTGTTGAGCTCCCTGTATGTGTGTTTTACATAGTTTTTCCCTTTCTTTTCAGCATAGTTGTGAGAGACCCCCCTTCTTGGGTTAGATAGATGCATACGTAGCTGTTATTTTTCTGTCATTTCAGCATTATTTTCTGTTCTCTGTAGGTTTATTTTTAGCTACGCAGCACACTTTTTCTTGCTCTCAACAACGGAAAGGGTTTAAAAATTAAAATTAACGCACGCCACACACTGACCCTAAGTGAAGAAGCGCCTGGTTAACACTTTAGCAAGGAACTCTAAAATCAATTGTCACTTCGCACCTTATGCCCTTGACCTTTCTTGATTCTGTCCCCTTCTGCCCTTGTCGGTTTCCTTCTTCCTGTCATCATTGCGCCCCCCAGGCGCCTTTCCCGGAGACTTCTTGGCCTTCACCCTCAGTTTCCGGTTGATCGACCTGCTCCGCACCGCCGTCGTCGAGCCAGTCCACCTTCGAGTCCGCACTCCGACTCCTCTCCTGATTCATCGGGTCCTCCTTCTCCTCCTGGTTCCCCCCCTGTTACCTTCACTATGTCTGGTCCAGGGCCTAACGCTAGCGGTTCTCCCGGCCCCAATGCCGGCCCTACTTCTAGCGGAACCGCCACAACCACTACCCCGGCCACCCCTGTGCTGCCGTACATTGCAGGCCTCAGCCTCCCCGATTTCCATCAATTGATTAATGACCCCATTCACCACAATGCTACCTGGCCCGCTATGCCCACCAAGCTGCCCTCTGATATCCCTAAGTTCGAGGGCCTTAATGGAGAAGATCCAACCAATCACGTCCGGTCTTTCCACATGTGGCGTTCCTCCAATTCCATTAGCGATGACTCCATCCGTCTTGGTTTGTTCCAACGCACGCTTACCGGTGAAGCTTCTAAATGGTATGTCGAACAAGCCACCTCTTCCCATACCACGTTCGAGACTCTTGCCCAAGCCTTTTTGTCATACTTCCAGCTCCCTCTCCGATACGACACTGGCACGGAGCTCTTGACTTCCTTTAAGCAATCCTCTTCCACATGCCTTTCTGCCCATGTTCAGGAATGGCGACGAAGACGGAGCTTATGTCGAGCCCCTCCCTTTGAAGATCGGGTTTACATGGACTGGTTCCTTCGCACCCTCCCGTCTCCCATCGGCAAAGATGTCGCCTCTCACTTTCCTCAATCTGAAGAAGCCGCCCTCCAAATAGCTTTAAAATATGACCTGATCTACGCTCAATCCGGTTATGTTTATACCGTTCTTCCTGACATCCCCAGGCCCGGTGGCGCTAACGCCCCGGGGGCATCTCATTCCGCCGACGGTATTGTTGGATCTCTTTCCCACCCATCTGCTCACCCTCCTATGAGCCATGGTCTCCCTCAGGGAGGGGCCAGCACCTCAAGCAATCTTCCCCCTCCCGGCAACATGTATCCAGGATACGGCATGCCTCCTCCCTTTGCCCAACCTCCTGCTTACCTCAATGTTGCCCAACCCAACCCTTACCTTTATCCACAGCCCGGTGCGCCAGCTCCTCCAGCATATGCGCTTCCCCCTCCCTTGCCTCCTCACTACCCGCAACAGCACTTACAGCCCCCTCCAGGGCAAGTATTTGCACAGCAGGGCGCGAATAATCCCCCCTCTTCTCAAAGAAGGCGGAGAGGCAATCAAAACCAATCTGCCCCTGGTAACTGCAGACCCAATTCTGGTGTGGACCCTAACACTAGCAACCAGCAACAGGGCTTTCCGCCCAAGCCGGACAGGCCGCTTCGCACAAACAAGCCCTGTTCGTGTTGCGGTGTTTATGGTCATTACACTCACGATTGTCCTCTCTTACCCCAGATGCGGCAGATGTGGGAGTCTCAAGCCACATTGCGTGGACAACACGCCTCCCCCCATGCTCCTCCTAATGTGGCCACTACCCAGCCAACTGTGTTTACTGATCCTTTCCCTCAACAGGGATTTGTGGCTACCCAACCGCCCGACAGCCAGGTAGCCGCCCCCCCTTCCATTTCTGGTTCCTCTGATTACCAGATCCTTATGATGCACTCCGATCCTTCCCCATCCGTCGATCTTCACCTTCAAACTCGATCTCGCCAGTACCCCAAGCCTCGTGCTCAGTCTGCTCCCGAGCCTCCCTCTTCAGGTTCTACAGAGCCTCTTTCGACATCCAGTGGCCCCTTACACATCCCTCAACCCAAAGTTGAGATTCATCCAAAAATTCCAAAGGGACCATTATGCTGAAATGCTGCTTCCGGTCGAGCCACTTAGTCGTATAGTATAGTAGATGATTTGGCGCAATCCCCTGCTGCCATTTCCACACTGGAACTCCTCCAGTCGTGCCCTTCCCAAAAGAAGGCTCTACTATCTGCCGTGGGCACTGTAGATCCTGCTGATGACCAAATGATTGTTTTCGACGCCACTCAATCGGACCATCCCCCTCTTCCTCCTTCCGTCGCTTTCCAAATCCCAGTCAAAATCTGGAACGCCAATGTATCCCGGTGTATAATTGATGAGGGGGCATCCACCTGCGTGATGTCCGCTTCGGTTTGGAAGCAACTCGGATCCCCTGAGCTGGCCCCTTCCACGATCACCCTTCGAGCGTGGGACGGTCATGCCTCCCAGCCTATTGGCCTGTTTCGTAACTATCCCATCACCCTCGCCGGTAAGACTGTTTGCGTTGACGTCGAAGTCATTGACGCCCCTCTAGACTACAACATTCTATTGGGGCGAAGCTACACCTATGCCATGTCTGCTGTCCCATCCGCGGTTTTCCGCAAGATGTCTTTCCCCCATAATGGGAAGATAGTCACCATCGACCAGCTATCTTATCATGAGCCGCCATCCCAGACCTCCTCCGAGACGACCATCTCTTCTGTAGCCAATAAGCAAACCGTCGATTCTTTGACCAGTGTCTCCCCCGGTGTCTATAAAGATTCCACCCTGCTTGGTACTTTTCCTCATCTTCCCCCCCCTCCTGTTACTGATCCCAGCTTTTCGAATGTTTGCATGATGCAATCGTCTCAGGCTGCCCATAAGCGGCCTGCCTCGGCTAGTCAGCAACCTCCCCCCCGCCCTCCGCAACCCGCTCCTAGCCATTCCTCTCAGCCAGCCGGACCTCCTCCTTATGGCCCTCCTCCTACAGCTAGTATCCCTGAACCCCTTTATCCGCCCGGATCGGTTCCTCCTGGCCTCAACCATCTTGAAGCCGTCCCTCCTGGTCATTTCCCTGCTGGGCAGATCCCTTTCCTAGCTCCCCCTCCCGACGTATATTCTGTCCCCGTCATGGCCACCCTCTCCCTCCCTAACTTGACCTTGGGCATTCCGGTCTGGTACCTTGACCCCCCAGCCGCCACCCCTCCTGGTCACCCCAAACCTTATATGGCTTTGACACCGGTTCAACCAGTTCCCCTCGCTTCCTCCATAGCCACTGTGCCCCCAGCACCTCCACAGGACCCTTCTCCTGTTGTGACGGCTCCCGGGAAGAAAGGCAAAGTCCACAAGGGGGCAACCAAAGACCAGACCACCACAACCGACTCGGCTCCTTCTCCGCCCGCGAAGCCTTGCGCCTTATGTGATGTCACTGGTCATGCCACCCATGCTTGTCCCGAGTTACCCCGTATCCGGCCCATGGTTAAAGTCGCGTTCCCCGACGCTACGGTCCCTGAAGCCCCCACTCCTTCAGCGTCCGTTCCCAAGAACCCCAAGACTCTCCGCACCAACAAACCCTGTGCATTGTGTGGTGTCCATGGCCACTACTCCCACCATTGTCCTCACTTGACGCATTACCGCGCCTCCCTAGAGGTGGTCCGCGAGTATGAGGTTGAACAAAATCAATCCGCCTCTCCCATTCTCGCGCAGTATGCTTCAGGTCAGCCTGAGGATTCCTCCGCTCCCATCGACATTCCCCCCCCTGATGTTCAGATGACGGAGTCTACGGTAACCATCCTTTACCTATCCTCCTCTGCACGACACCCGGAACCTAGCCCGTCTGCATCCTCCCCTGTTGTGTCCCTTAATCACCCTATTCCCCCTCATACTCGAGATCACTCCACTTGTGTCTCTGTTGACCTCCGCAGCCCGAGTCCTCACCATGTTTCCGATAGCTCTCATACACCACCTTGTTTGAGTCTTGATCATCCTGCCACTTCCCCCTCTTCCCACCGTTGCCACCCAATGACTTCTGTACCCTCACGCTGCCGTCATTTCCTTTCATCCCCTCATTTATTGTCTTGTCACACCATTCTGCAGAACCCCCCGTCCACACCCTTTATCGGTTACGCCGATGGTGCAAGTCGCTACTCCAGGAATCTCGCCTCGGCAGGTTGGGCCATCTTCACCCCCTTGCATGACCTTGTTCTTTCTAACGGGGTATGCATTGGTTCTGCCACCAAAAATCAGGCCGAATATGATGCAGTGCGTGGCCTATTAGCTGATGCCCTCTTGCATCACATCCTCCATCTGCACGTTCATTTGGATTCCCTGCTTCTTGTAATGCAACTAAATGGTGTTTATCGTGTGCATAACCCTGTGCTATTTAGACGCTATTTACGAGTGAAAGTCTTAATACGTGCGTTTGAAACCATAACTTTCAACCATGTACCCCGAGACCAGAATCACTATGTAGATAATATTGCAAACCATGTTCTAGATTGGCATTTATCACACACATTTCATACAATACAATAACATTAAATCAACCATCAAAAGACGATACATATCCATAATATGTGTCGCAAAGCATACATTTAGAGTCCATATACTCTGATACATACGACATGCCCATAGCATGTTACAAACAAAAAGCCAAAAATTGGGGGCACCACTTGCCCCTACATACATCAGAGGGGGCACCACATGCCCCTACATACATCAGAGGGGGCACCACATGCCCCTACATACATCAGAGGGGGCACCACATGCTCCTACCCCTACTCACTATCTGGAGGCTCCCGGGCCAATGGCTCTGCCCCTGCAGCATGTAGATCACGCATAGCCTGACCGGCCATCGCCATGCGCCGCATGATACCTCGCCACTCCGAGGGGAGACCAACACATGGCTCTATGCACTAGTCATCTAAATCCTGCCACCCGCGCTCTGATGCTCCGGTAAAAAATGCTCACATCTACGACGGATGTCCTCCAGCAGGGCGGCTGCATCCTCATTCTGCGCTGCTCTCGACCCACTCGGACCTGTAGCTCCAGACGCTGCCGGTCGTCCCATATACCCGGCCGGTTTCACCGGTGCTATATCTGCATACCAAAAGTACATGAATCAGTATCATTAATTACTATTCAAAAACTTTAACATGCCCACACAAGAATAGCAATTTGTCACTTACCATCGGGCCCCCAGACTCGACCAGGCGGAAGTGGCCGATCCGGATCCCCACAGTAGCTCATCCCACTATAAGGGTAGTCGTCTATGTACAGCGGCATCTGATCCCAATGGGAAAAAAACTCTGGTCGAAACACTCGCCCGACCGCCCCTCCTCCTCCCCTGCAGAGTAGTCGTCCCCAACAGCGCATCCTGGGCTCTCTCGGGCCCCCATCTGGAAGCTGCACACGAGGCCTCAAGGTCGGGATCTTCTCAAAGAAGAAGGCGCACAATAAAGTCCCATATGAGCAATCATGATTCACCTGCCGCCTACATAACGACAACTGTCGCTTTAGCGACACCAACATCATTTGGGCCCACCTAAAGTAGGTCCCACCCAACACACTCTCCACTATCATCATCTGCCCACCGGTGATGTGATGGAACGCTTGACTGCCCAGGATTCGCAGCACAGCTGCGGCCACTGCACGGGTTTCTAGCCTCTCTAGATCCCCGATCGATATCCGAGTCCCCTTGACTTGGAGACCCGGTCGACAATGGCATTCCATGAACTCCATGATATGCCGCCCCCGCGGCAGCACTGGCTGTGTGTTTCCCACCATCCCCAGTGGTGGGAGGCCGGTCAGAAAGTACACATCCTGGACCGTCAGTTCGATCCTGTGCCCTTGCACTACAAAGATCTCCTGATCTGGATCCCAATAACTGATAATCCGGGCCAGTAACGGTTCCCCTACTCTCATCAACGGGTTCTCCAAAAACTTGAGAACCCCAAATCTGGCCAATACACGACGGACGCCCTGATCCGCCTGGATCTCTGTTCGAAGCGTTCCCAGGTCTCTCTCTCTCCAGCTGACCCGCAACTCTGCCATACCTGTACAAACATATCATCTTTGTCAGGGTACAGATCGGGAAAACCATAACCAAACACTAAAATCCAACTCCCAGCCATAAAACAGCACCAAAACTCCCTCATCTCCCAGGTCGCAGTTTTCTGCCATTTTCTGGACCAGGTCGCACTTTTTGCCCCAAAAAGTGCGACCCGACCGTAGAGGTGAAGGAGGGGCTGTTTCTGGGATTCTGGGCCCTAAACTGCAAATGTAATCCATCAAAATACAAGAGCAAGGTTAGGCCTCTTACCTCCAACTGACAGATCTCGATTCCAACGGTCGGTTTGTCCGCTACGTTCGCCGCAAGATTTAGGGCCTTCCCTCCTCTCCACATTCACCACAGCAACAATAGCAAATGAATGATTTTGGAGGGAAAACTGCCTTGTTAAAAGAGAACCCCTGTTTCTTCTTTCGACTGTTGCGACCACACCGTAGCCCCGTTCGACAAACTGTCAGCACCGCCAGAAAGATCTCACCGAGCTCTCAAATGGGTTTCTATTAGTTTTTGGTGATTTGATACTTCACCTGGACACATTTTTTCCAAGAAGGGTCACTTTACCGCTCCTTAAAATTGAATTTCATCACTTACGACACTTGTACTTGGGGCACCATAATGCCCCCTTACTTGTCCATGTTCGTGACGATTTTCGTCATGAGTGCCCACCTTGTACTCATGTTTCCATGGTCCCCCATTGGGGCCGTTACTGTGTGGCAGCACTATCGTGTCACCCTTGTTTAGAGCATCCAAGTTGAGTCATCCTTGCCTCCATGGAGTCTATACCATATCCCTTTGTACACCATTTCTGCTCTCCATCATTCATTGCTTGGTCCCTCTCTTGCGTCGCACACTATGACCTTCAGCCCCACTGTCCCCTATCCCTTCTGATATCGTGTCAGTCACTGCCATGTCATTCATGCCCTTTATGCTCTAACAAGGGAAGTCGTCCATTCGCCACCTCATCCTGTCCATTCCGCCATCATCATTAGTGTCAGTCTGTCCATCGCTCTACTATTTTCTCTCGTGACTTCGTTGAGGATCTCTCATTGCCTCACCTATGGCAGACCTCCTTCTATCGACATCAGCTCATTCATTCCAGAAGCCAGGTCTAGAGGGCGGTGTACCTTGGTTCCAGCTTCCACTATCGTTCGGTGCCTCGGATCAGGCAAAGGGATCTCTTCTTCCCCTTTGACTTGATTGTTTCTCCAGCTCCTTTCAGCATGATCAAGATCCATATACTCGATGGTTCAGTGATCCAGCAGCAGCTCTTGATGATTCCCGGGTGTGTGTGAGATGTCTCAGCCCTCATGAGGGGGTGGCCCTGCAGGTAGCCCCCCACATGCCCGGATGACCTCTTCTTTGCAGCCTTCGATGCCGCTCCAGATTTTGATGATGTTGGCCTTAGCCACTTGCAACACCTCTTTGATTTGCATGTATCAGTCAGATTTTGTGAGCCCTTCCCCATTTACAGGGGGCATTTGGGTTGTATTTATCTCATGTACTCAGATATTATTGTACTAGTCCTGGCTGTTATCCCAGGCACAACATGTATGTGAGACTCTTCATTGCATTCTTATCTGGCTCTTGATTATGCCAGCTATACTCTATGGTTCGGTCCCTTGTTTACTAGACACACTATTCTTTTGTACTTTGTCTCGGCGGGCATAGGTATGCCTCCCCCGCCGCCTTCAGCACAGGTACCCTCTCATAAAAAAGAGACTTGTTGCACCTGCGAGTCTCGTCTCCTCAGGGTCTAGTCCTTCAGCACACTATCTACCTCACATTTCTCTCTCTGACATCCCTTTTTGTTGTCTAGTGATTGTATTCTTACAACGTACTTCGGTCATACGATTTGCTCCTGACACTTGCACGCTGGGGGGCAATCTGTTACACCATTTTTTGGTCATCTAACCTATTATCATTAGATGGACCAAAGTACACCATGTAAGACCAGTTTTACCCTAAGTAAAACTGCTTTCACTATGTTAAAACAGGAAACCCCAAAAGGAAATATTAAACAAACCTATATTTGTTTGATTTTCCTCATGGAATAATTAATTAAACCATAATTTAATTATTATTCCGAGTCATGTTTAACCCAAAAACAAAGAAATTAATGAGATAAACCCTTAGTTATCTTGTTATTTTCTAGGAATAATTATATAAATCTTATTTAGATAATATTCCTTGTTAAATATGACCAAATCACCCACCATTAATCAAATAAATCATTATTTATTTGATTATCTCCCAACCACTTCCTTAAAAAGATAAATAAATCATTTATTTATTTATTTTCACTAATCAAGGGATTTGACCCAAGTCAAACACCCTTTCCCTCCAACAAATATAATAAAATATTCCATAGAGGTGGATCTAGATTTGGTTAACATTATTTTAATCATGCACCAAGATCTAGAATGACCCAATATTTTGTTATAAATAGGAGGGTTTTCCCCATCATTCTTTACCTTTTGTTGCCTATTAGATCACTCTGGATCTATACACTTGGTCACCATTTTCTGCCATTTTTCTCCCTTTGAGCTCTACTTTTTGCATTGGGTTTTCTACATCAACTAGAGAGAGGAAGCTTAGATCTGAAGTGCTGAGGACTACAAAGAACCCATCCCATTGAGGAGAGATGGATACACCTTCTTGTTTTCCTCCCAGGTGCCCTGTAATATAAAAATTCATTCAAAAATCGTGTTCTTGTCTTGTCTGTTGGATGCATGGAGCAAACTCTTTACTTTACTGCTTAATGTCTTTCCATTCATAGATCTGTTTGTTGCAGCATTTTAACTACTAATCGCAGATCTGAAGATGTTTGGCAGCCTCTATTGTTGTTAGGGCTATTAGTTATGCGTAGCTAAAGTGGTTCTTTTTCGTACACTTCGACGAAGAATTCATACTAACAGTCCAGATTGACTAGAAATTACTATACTTTTACAATGAAATTTTACATCTGTTTTTAGCTTCAGGGGCACTACCCCTGAACCCCCCCGCCAAGGGGGGACTCCATAAAGTCGCAACCGCCCCCCCTGGACCCCCCAGGCAGCGTTTAATTTCGAGCAGCGTTGCCGCCCCATTAAGGTACAGGGGTCCAACGTTGTGATATAAAATAAAAGATAATCAGGATCCACACCCAACAGATTTAGCCTTAATTAATATTTATTTAAGTTGGCAGAGATTTTGGTAGCACCTCCAAATCCAACGCCACTTCCATATTTTTCGGGGCTAACTGGCAGTTTTCTAGATTTAGAGGCAGAATCTAGGGGAAACTTTAATGAGGCCTATCTTGGTCAATTTTTGGCCAATTTTGGCTCAAGAATAGTCATTCCTAGCAAATTGGCATGCTATGAATCCATTGGAATAACTTTCAGAGACAAAGGAGCTCATTTTTAGGTGTTTTTGGTCACTTGAATAATTTTGAAGCCTAGTGCCACCAGGAGGGAAGGCCATGGCTAGATCAATTGAAGGAAAAATGGAGTGAATGAATAGTCAATTTTTTATTTATTTTATGCTCTAAACATAGTGGTACCATTTACATAGGCGTTGGAGCACATCTAAAGGTGTTTTTGTCACTTTGGATATTAAACAAGCCCATGGCCACCGGGGTTGGAGGTCAAGCCTAAAGGAGCTGGTAACCAAATTGAGAGATTGAATAGTCATTTTTGGGGTATTTGAGGGTTTTGAATCCAATTGAACAATAAAAAAATCCATTGAAGAAATATAGGTGCTTGTAATAAAACATTTTACTCATAATCCCAAGAGGTCCTAGCTAGTAAAAGAAGGTCCATGGAGATGTAGCCCAGAAGGAGTGAACTCCATTATCATCCATTGTGTTATGTGATTGTTGTGAGTTATTTTAATGCATTTAATTTTCTATATATGAGTTTTTAAAATCTAATTAACTCATAATTTGATCATCAAGAACACATGAAACTACACACATAAATCCCTTCACAAGTGATAAAATGAGAAGATCCTAAAACACATTTTTAATATTGATGAGGGAGCTTGCATAACAATAACAAGTTTTCCCATATTTAGATCAAGTTGGTATCAGAGAAATTTTTTAGCTCATTTTAGTAAAGGATAGCTAATTCTTCTATAGCTATTGGTTTTTGAATTTGTGCAAGGAGAATTTAGCTGTGTGAGTTTATGTGTGAAGGAGAATGTCAAAATTGAGATTTGAAGTCTTAAAACACAACAAAGAATCTTTGTATGCATTTCATGGTGTTATGGCAGCTTCATTAACTGATGTTTCAAGTCAGTCTCCCTTAGAAAAACTCTTTGATAAAGAGATGTTGCAGAAATTCTACATCATGATTGATAGGATGAAAGAGAAGTATGAAGATAAGAGGGAGAGCATTAAAATTCAAGAGAAATTTATTGCCATGAAGGAGAAGAAGCAAGAGCTTCTTGAAAAGATGCATGATATGGAGATTCAACTCCATATTGCAAAAGAGAACTTAGCAAGGATGCATGAGATGGAGACTCAACTCCATGATGCCAAGGAAGCCTTAGCCAAGCATGTGCTTGAAAAAGAGGTATGAAATTCAAGTTTATCTTCAATTTCCTCTCAAAATTAATGTGTAGGTGATTTTGAAAGAAACACTAGAGAAATAGGTTCAAATTATTGATGAAAATGGGCTATGAAGGTAAAGGATTAGGAAAACATGCACAAGGCATAGTTGAGCCAATTTTTGTTGAGGAAATACCTAAGTATTTGAGTCTTGGTTATGGACAACATGATGGAAAAAAGTCTAAAACCAAGGAGGCACATGAAGGTGTTCCAAGAAGGACTTTCATTTCATGTTCATTACCTCAAGCTTGTGAATATTGTGTTCACGAGGAATGAAAAAGTTTTACACCCACTTTGCAAGAGGGTTCTCATAAGCATGCAACTAATGAGAATGGAAAAAAAGAGGATGTTGAAAGCTCTAAATTCATTGAATGCATTATTGGTATTTCGAAGAGAGCCACTACCTCATCAAATTCACCTCCTCAATGTTGAAAACTGTAACTAGTATCGGTCTTCATATTGACTATGTAATTATGTATTAATGTAAAAGAATACAAAGATAATAAAATATGTTCTTGGTATGCTTGCCTCATGGGTTTCATGAGCAAGGTTTTATTTTAGGTCAATAGACTTTTTCTTGATATCTATTAGGATTTTTATTCTAGTTATAAATGTAATTAAGAGTCATTTATATGAAGAGTTTGGTCAAAAAAATATGCCTCAAGACATTGTCATGAAACCGTGAAGAAAATGCCTCCAGAAGGATGCTCAAAGCAATCCTCATATAACCTCATTAAAGCTGAAATATAAGCCTCTCAAGTCAGCTTGAAAATACTACTGGAAATTCAGCTCATGAACAATCACAACCATTCATGGTGAGGTCAAATTATTACAGGGTCCAACAATGATAAATACCCTAGAAGACTATGTAGAAAAGATAGGAAAAACAATACGCACATCTCTGAGTTTTTTGGACTGCAATTGCAGATTGGAATAGTTCGGATGCCTATGTGGAATTCAGATAAGTTTGAGATATAAGATAAATGATTGTAGAATAAAGAAAGGATTGTGGATAAAAATTATACAGCAAGGCTGGGACATCATACAACAACGTAATAACTGTGACCATTGCAAAGAATTCTATGATTTTATGCGAGCTACATGACTGTGATAAAGTGCGGATTAAAGTGATATTATCATGCTTTATTTTTTTTGGTTATGGTGCATTGAAGAGCAATATAAATAACTGTGTTAAGGGAATATATGACTATGTTTAAGGGTTACTGTGAAAAAGTAAGGGCTGAGTTAATTTGAGGTCTAACATTGAAGAAAATAAGACAAGGATACACTCAGCAGAGTTAAGTGAATATACAAAGGAAGAAAAAAACTAGTAGAGACCGAGTTCCCTAAGGCTGGTTCTGAATAGTGTAGGAAGGTGAAAGAAATAATGATAAGCTCAAGGAGCCATTGAAGAAGTAGTGACCATGTCTTGAAGGCATATAAAGGTCTAGGGTTTGTGTCATCGTCATGGTACTAGTCATTTGAAGTCTATAGGAATAATTTCTCGTGGGTTTTCCTCTCGAAGAGGGAGAGGTTTTTCCATGGCTCGAAGAGCCTAAATTTTTGTCTCTTGTGTTTTGGTAATTGACTTGATGAAAGAATAAATAAGCGAATAAGATAACACATAAGTAAACGTAATGAGCTCACAAGTAAATATCAAGTAGAGAATTTGTATTAATCATCACCCTACCAAATTCTCAACATGGAATCAGAGCTAAGGTGCTAAACACAAGGGTTACTTGACAAGAAGACACTCAAAGGAGAAAATATCAAAGTCTCGGTTAAAAGGTTAGATCAGTTTGCAAGGAAGATTCTTCAAAGTCTCCACTAATAAAATAGATAATATTTGTCATCAAAAGGTTATATTAAAGACATTGTTGGAAGAGACATCATCTTTTTGGAAAACATCCTTTATCATAAAGGATTCAAGAATCCCTTCATTGGAGAATTCAATCTAAGAAGGGGTTTCTATATTCATCATTATCAAAGAAGCTACGAAAAGGAGGAAGTCACTCTACTCAATTAAGTATCTATGACTTTATTTAAATATGTCAAAATGAATTATTGTAAAGAGAGCAACAAATTGGTTGGGTTATAAAACTTTAGTGCATGGAAGAAGAGGATAGATTTGAATCTAATTGAAGGTGAAGTTATGGGCTACATCAAAGGGTCTACAATTAAAACCTCAAAAGAAGATGCTCCAGCTCATGCCAAATACTTGGAAGGAGAAATCAGAGCCCAGAGGATTCTCATAGAATCCATTAAGGACTCACTCATACCCTATGTATAAAAACTAAAATCTGCAAAAGAAATCTATGAGAAACTAGTGGAGCTATTCTCTCTAAGTACTGTAGGAGAAGAAATCTCTCTAACACAAGAACTATACAAAATAAAATTGTGAAGATAAGAAGGAATCATTTCATACTTTAAGAGAATTTATGAAATAAGAGACCAACTGTAGGAATTGGGAGCAGTAATGGATACTGAGATGACTATAATGGTGCTAAATGCTCTATCGGAAGAATGGGGAAACTTCATTTCAAGCTTATACGGGAAGAAATAAGCAACACCATTCCACGATCTATGGTATCTATGTAAAATAGAGGAAAGAATATTGAAATCCAAAGCTGATACAAGATCAAGTGAAGGGAATCAAGCCTTTGCAACCATGTCTAGGAAGAAAGGAAGATTCAGAAAATGTGGTCCTCAAAATAAAAGAAGAAATATTGACAAAGTACGATTCTTTGGATGTAATGAACTTGGGAATTATAAAATATATTGTCCTAAATTTGGAAACGACAAGAGGAAAAAGGAAGAAGCCTATGTCACAAGTATAAGGGAAGAACCCGACATAAATAAATCTAAGAAAGAAGACGCGAGAGATCTCTATTATGATTGAGATCATCTTCCTCTTTAAGTGATTTTTGTTGGTTGTAAAATAGTATGACGAGAAGCTATGTTAATTAATAGCATCTTAATAAAATCATGGTAGGAGATCTTGGTGGAATAGCTCCTGGAAAACCTCGTTGATAACAATACTGATGGAAGGTAGTCATCAAGATCAAGGGTCATCATGGAAATAGGTGCTAACATTTTTCTAATGGAGTTCTTTATGGATTCTGTTAGCTCCCTATAATTTGTAAGATTGGCAAGAGAAAGTAGCAGAGAACAACATAAAACCACTTTGGATTCTAGGACCTAGCCTTCCTAGGCTTAGAGAGGGATTTATCTGTTGAGATTGCAACAAGATGATGAGCTTAGTGAAAAGAGTCGCCTTCACTAAGTGGGCCCGCAGGCTATTTTTGGCGCAAAGTCTATTTTTAGACTATGTCTATTTTTAGACATGTCGATCATATTCTATGAGTTGCAGGATGCTATTTGTGGATGATTGGTCAAGTTGGAAAAATAGATGGACTTCTATTTTTAGACATATTGGGCAGAATCTATTTTTAGATTGCCAGTCTAAAAATAGATATGTCGAATATTATTAGCTCTTAATAATATTTGGACTATAAAAATTATCTTATTCTCTTGGAGCACTTCAGTTAAGTGCACAGATGTGGCACAGGAGCTGAAAAAAGGAATTACGATATTCCTAAGGGTCAAGTGGAGCTATTGCATGGAGACTTCAGTTAGAACTCATGTGAGAGAGTTTGGTGGAGTTGATTGAGGAAGTTAATAGAGTTGTGTTCAGTTTAACTGAGTTAAACATAGTTGAGCTAGTTGTATCTAGTCTAACTGATTGATACAATAGTGAGAGAGGTGTGAATTAATTATTAATTAATTCACTAATTATAAACTCATTAATCAACTAAATAATACATCAGTTAACTTCAGTGCATGGACAATTTTAGTGGAGACTAGTGAAGAGGTAGGTGAAAGAGTAGTGTGACTATCAGTTGTGACTATACTGGTACATGAGTTTGCACCACACATTGATGGAGATGCCAATTAGGATTGCGCAGTACAAGGCAGGTGGTTCGAAGTTCATTATGAGCCATTGTTCAGCAGTGATTGTGTAGTAGAGGCAGGCTAGCAGGTGGCAGAGATTGGAGCATGTGTTTTGCTAGATCGGACCTGATTAGTGTGTAGCAATTGGAGATTGTACTGAGAGCTTGTGAGGAGATTTGTATGATGATTGTTACATGATATCTATGAAATATAATATATAGATAGTTGGGGTTTTTCAGATGTAAGCTTTCCCATAAAATACTGTGTTCATATGTGTGATTGTTTATGGTTTTAATGTGCGCATGCGATTTTTTTTTATTTCTGCAGTTAATGATCAATGGTAGAAGAGATTCTGTATTGTGCATGAAGTTAAAATAGTGTGTGATCAGGAGAATATCGGTGTATAAAATATCAGTTATCACATTTCTACATGGTATCAGAGCGATATTGATCATTAGAGCAATTGCAAAACATTGAAGCAATTGAGTTTTGTGCTGGTGGAATTCGAATTTGCAGCAGTGTTTTCTTGGTGTAGAAGTTGAGATGTCTTTCAACGGATTGTGATTGGAGTATTCCCTTGAGGGCAGCTCGAATTATATTGCATGGAAGGATAGGATGGAGGCGGTGCTGGATGACAATGGGTTGAAGGAGTTCATAGATGCAGAAATTCCAAAACCTGCTTCTAGCGATGTTGCCGCACTTGACGCATGGCAAAAGAAGACAGAAAAGTGTCGAAGGATTATGTTGGAAGGTGTGAAGGATCACATAGTGTCTAGCCTTCATGGTAAAGCTTCTTCATTCTTTATGTGGAAAGCTTTGACAGATTTATTTCAAAGCAAGAGCGACCAGAGGAAGTTGGTGCTCAAGGATAAACTCAGGAACATAAAAATGGAGAAAGGCAACAGTATGCCCAAGTACCTCACGAAGTTCATCCAATGCAGGGATGAGCTGGGAAGTGTGGGGGTTACTGTTGATGATGAAGACTTGGTGAGCTTGGCTCTCCTTGGGCTTTCGAAGAGTTGGCATTCCTATTAGGACTCTATCAATGGTAAGGAGAAATTTCCAGGATGGGAGCGAATTTGGTCGGATCTTGTGCAAGAGGAGATAAGGAAAAGTAACAGGGACGTATCTTCATTAAAGAACTCAGATGAAGAAAATTGTGCTTTGGATGCCAAAGAAAGGAAGGGGAAGAGCAAGAAGAATTCTTCTTAGTCCGGTGCGAAAGGCAAGAAGCAGGACATGTCCAAGGTGAAGTGCTTTCACTGTCACCAACACAGACATTACACCACTAATTGTCCACAGTAGAAGAAAAATAAGTAGGCTACTGGATTTGCAGCTAGAGAGGCCTTAGCCTTGCAGTTTGAGTTAGATTTTTTGCTGATCACATGCTTGGTCTCAAGTGTGATGGGTTCAGTGTGGTTTCTTGATAGTGGTGCGTCTTTTCATATGACCGGAGACAAATATTTGTTTACTAATCTGGATGAGAAAGATCTTGGAGTGCACATCAAGATGGGAGATGATGGTAGATACAGTGCGATCGGTATCGATACCATTTCCTTTGAGAGGGAGTCTAGTAAACCCTTCGTATTGAAGGAAGTGATGCATGTTCCAGGATTGAAGAAGAATCTGATCACCGTGGCCATGTTAGAAGACAAGGGATATGATGTTGTCTTTAGCGAGGGAAAGGCTTTCCTATGCAGTAAGGAAACTGGTGAGACCCGGAGGATAGGGTTCGAGTTAAGAACCTTTATCAATTGCAGGTAGATGGCTGCGCAACAATGGCAGGCAAGGTAGAAGGAGTGGTGAGCCGAGATGATGGTGAGCTGTGGCACAGGAGATTGGGCCACCTTCACCATGGAGCTTTGAAAATTTTGCAGCAGATTTCTACCGGGCTTCCCAAAGGTACACTTGCGCAGTCAGAATTCACACAGATGTGTGTGGAACTTTCTCAGTAGCTTCGACAGCAAAGCAGAGGTACTATGTGATATTTGTTGAGGATTTTTCTCGAAAGTGCTGGATCTTCTTCATGTAGAAGAAGAGCGAGACATACTCAAAGTTCTGTGAGTTCAAGGCAATGGTTGAGAAAGAATCGGGGAAGCAGGTGAAGGCTCTTAGGAGTGACAATGGTGGTGAATTCATCTCTGGAGAATTCAAGGACTTTTGCAGTGCAGAAGGAATTTGAAGAGAGCTCATAGCACCTCATAACCCACAACAGAATGGGGTCGCGGAGCGAAAGAATAGAATGATTGTGGGTGCTGCACGAGCGATGTTGCATGATCAGGGCCTTCCCATAAACTTGTGGGTTGAGGCATGCAACACTACGGTTTATGTGTGAAACCGTTGTCCTCACAGGATACTTGGCATGAGTTCACCTGAGGAGGCGTTTTCTGGTAAGAGGCTTGATATTTCCCATTTGAGGATTTTTGGTTCACCTGTTTACATTCATGTGACTAAGGATGCCAGGAAGAAGCTGGAGCTGACCACAGAGGTTGGGATATTTGTGGGATACACTGATACACCCCACAACTATTGTGTGTATTTTCCAGACAGTCGTAAGACTGTTGTGCGACGAGATATCAAATTTCATGAGGAGAAAGCCATGAAGTGTTCACTTGAGAGGGAGCCACACTTGCATGTAGATGAGGATCTATTAGTTCCTAAGGATGAGCCTCAGGATGTGAATCAGCCACAAGAGGAGGTTCATGGAGTGGAAGAGACCACTCATGCAGCGCCAACCATCAGAGGGCGGAATCGCACTACAGAAGTTGAGCGATTGGCTCAAGATGCAGAGAGGATTGTAGGAGCACCTACATCACAGCGTAGACAGAGATAGTCACCTGACCGGTATACTGGATACATGGCTCTTATGAGCTAGTGTATCATGACAGAGCCATCCTCTTTCTAGGAAGATGTGGAGGATCCCGCATGGGTAGATTCCATGGTGGAAGAGTATGATTCGATTGTCAAAAACAATGCATAGGAGATTGTCCCAAGGCTGGAAGGGAAATAAATGGTAGGTTCGAGATGGATCTACAAAGTGAAGCAAGCAGCTGACGGGAGTGTGGAGAAGTACAAAGCAATATTTGTTGCCCGAGGCTTCTCACAGATTGAGGGGATCGATTATGAGGAAACCTTTGCACCTGTCGCAAGGTATTCTTCCATATGGAAGATTCTTGCTCTCTCAGTGCAGATGGGGTGGCACATTCATCAGATGGATGTGAAGACTGCATTCCTCAACGGAGTGATTGAGGAGGTGTACATATAACAGACCGAAGGTTTCGAGATCTTCAGCAGCGAGTCACATGTGTGCAGGCTCAAGAGAGAGTTGTATGGGTTGAAACAAGCACCTTCTGCTTGGTACACACAGATAGATAGTTATTTCACTGAACTTGGATTCTCCAAGAGTGAGGCAGATCCGAACCTATACCAGATTGTGGTGGAGGGTAAGTTACTGATCATTGTACTTTATGTAGATGATTTTATTTTGACGGGTGATGAATTTTTGATACAGTCATTCAAGGCTAATCTTGCAAAGGAGTTTGAGATGAAGGACTCAGGCCTCCTTCATTATTTCCTGGGATTGGAAATTTGCAGCGCAGTGATGGACTGTTTGTGTCTCAAGGCAAGTATGCCCAAGAGATACTGGAGAATTTCAACATGCATGGCTGCAAGCCTATCGACACTCCTCTTCCTAGTGGTTGGAGGAAAGAGGATGCTACATCGGTAGAGGTAGTGGATGCCACTATTTATCGACAGTTGGTGGGGTCGCTTATGTATCTGGTCAATACACGACCCGACATATGCTATGCTATTAACTAGCTTTCACAAGCTATGGTTAAGCCTACTAAGTTCTTTTGGAAGGCAGGCAAGCATGTATTGAGATATCTCAGAGGCACATCGGGATATGGATTATGGTACAGACAATCAAATGAGGTGAAGCTGTGTGGCTTCATGGATGCAGATTGGGCAGGGAGCCCAACGGACAGAAAGAGCACATCTGGAGGGATTTTCAGTATCAGGTCGACAATAGTTTCTTAGTACAGCAGGAAGCAGAGATTTGTGGCATTCAGTTCAGCAGAGGCCGAGTATATGGCAGCGAGTTTGGCTACATGTGAGGCTATATGGATGAGGAAGATCCTGGTCAGGTTGTTCGGTTCACACTTAGATCCTACTGTGATATATTGTGATAATCAGAGTTGCATAAAACTCTTGGTTAATCCAGTATTTCATGATAGATCTAAACACATTGACATCCAGTATCATCATATCAGAGATTGTGTGCAGCGGAAGATCATGTTACTTTCATACATTCCCACGAAGGATCAGGATGTTGATATCTTGACGAAGGCGCTCACCAGAAGAAAATTCGAATACCACAGAGGTAGGATCGGGGTGGCAGATAATCCATATCTTGTTGAGAGGGAGTGTTGAGATTGCAACAAGATGATGAGCTTAGTGGAAAGAAGTTTCCTTCACTAAGTGGGCCCACAAGCTATTTTTGGCGCAAAGTCTATTTTTAGACATGTCGATCATATTCTATGAGTTGTAGGATGCTATTTGTGGATGGTTGGTCAAGTTGGAAAAATAGATGGACTTCTATTTTTAGACATATTGGGCGAAATCTATTTTTATATTGCCAGTCTAAAAATAGATATGTCGAATATTATTAGCTCTTAATAATATTTGGACTATAAACATTATCTTATTCTCTTGGAGCACTTCAGTTAAGTGCACAGATGTGGCACAGGAGCTGACAAAAGGAATTACGCTATTCCTAAGGGTCAAGTGGAGCTATTGCATGGAGAATTCAGTTAGAACTCATGTGAGAGAGTTTGGTGGAGTTGATTGAGGAAGTTAATAGAGTTGTGTTCAGTTTAACTGAGTTAAACATAGTTGAGCTAGTTGTATCTAGTCTAATTGATTGATACACTAGTGAGAGTGGTGTGAATTATTTATTAATTAATTCACTAATTATAAACTCATTAATCAACTAAATAATACATCAGTTAACTTCAGTGCATGGACAGTTTCAGTGGAGACCAGTGAAGAGGTAGGTGAAAGAGCAGTGTGACTATCAGTTGTGACTATACTGGTGCATGAGTTTGCACCACACATTGATGGAGATGCCAATGAGGACTGCGCAGTACAAGCCAGGTGGTTCGAATTTCATTATGAGCCATTGTTCAGCAGTGATTGTGTAGTAGAGGCAGGCTAGCAGGTGGAAGAGATTGGAGCATGTGTTTTGCTAGATCGGACCTGATTAGTGTGTGTAAATTGGAGATTGTACTGAGAGCTTGTGAGGAGCTTTATATGATGATTGTTACATGATATCTATGACATATAATATACAAATAGTTGGGGGTTTTCAGCTTTAAGCTTTCCCATAAAATATTGTGTTCATATGTGTGATTGTTTATGGTTTTAATGTGCGCATGCGATTGTTTTTATTTCCGCAATTAATGATCAATGGTAGAAGATATTCTGTATTGTGCATGAAGTTAAAATAGTGTGTGATCAGGAGAATCTCGGTGTATAACATATCAGTTATCAAATTTCTACATTCTCTATATTTTTGATTAACTAATTTAGCTTTATGATTATATTTTTCGATTTTAGGCTAGTTATAAAGATTGGGGTTGTTTGTTTGTTTGGTTGGATAGATAGAATGTGGGAAGCCTAATCCATTGGGCTATGGAGTCATAGAAGGGTTGAGTTGTACATCAATTTTTCAAGGGTTTTCACAGGGAAAGATAACTATGTCAAATGGATCTATGTGGAAAGATGAATATAAGATGACATAATGTTGTGAGTTCAGTAAAGCTAAAGAGAAATTAAGAATCATTTAACTATAATTCAACATAAATGCAGAGCAGACAATCTCCAAATTTTTCATTCAGGTGTTTTAGAGAAAAACATTCAAGATAATAGTTTAGTGAAATTAAAGAGCAGTTAAGAATTCTTTAACTAAACTTCAGAGAAAGCCTTAAGATAATAGTTTGGTAAAACTACAGACCATTTAAGAATTCCTTAGCTACAATTCACAAGGAAAACCTCAAGACAAAATTCCAGTAATACTTGTTAGTCATCAGTATTTTTCACCTGTTGATGATGACTAGTTTTTAAAGCCAAGTTTTCTAGAAGCTGATCTCCAATTTGTCAAATCTGTCATCTAGAAAACACCCCTAAACATTTTTTTCCTCCTACCTGTCAGCCTATGATGAGAAAAAACCTAGTTTTCAAGTCCTGTCTAGTTTCAGTCATATAATCCTATCCATCAGCTGTCATTTACCCTCATCCCCAAGTCATTCATTAACCAACTGTTGATAAAAATTCAGCCACCCTACCTCTATTCATATGTCATCTTAAGATCTAGTCATACCAAAGAGAATACTCAAAATATATCAAAGATCTCCCCTAAGTTAGGTAGTGGCGCTTTAGGAAATCCTTCCTTGGCAAAAGCATCCTGAGCCAAAATATTTTGTTCAATACCAGCCAACCCTGAATTGGCGCTTAATCTACAAAAAACAAATCTTGATACATCCATAGGTCGCGCCACTAAAAGGTCTTGATGTCTCAGCAGTACATGTTTCAAAAGCCAAGCTGATATAATGTTGATCTACAGTGTTTCAGTGTCTCTTTTAAAAGCAGAAATGTACAAATATTCCAGAAGACATTATCAAACTAAACATGAGAAGATAGCTGCTTCTCATGTTGTCATGAGCCTAGGATAAGAATTCTAGTCAGAGAGAAAATTCAATAAACCTCTGCAAACATAGTCAAGAAAGGTTAGTAAGTAATGATTGGCAAGCAATTACTCTGCAGATTCAAGTCATGTGGCTCATGGTTTCAAAAGATTCACAAGGGTATTCTAACAACAGGATACATATCTCAGAACATGCCTCTCATAGCATATTTTCAAATTTTCACTTTATTACTTATTGTGATATACCAAGCAGAGATATGCATTACAAGGAGAGGAAACTGTTTGAGAAAGGGATGAAATGTCTTGACTGTGCAAACCTCCTCCAAGAAAGAGTAGATAGTTGGGTTACTTGTTGTAAACCTCCTCTAGTATAAAGAGTAGATGGTTTGGAAATATTATGTTAACCTCCTTCATTTAAAAGCAGATGGTTAGGAACACAATAAGGGCCTCCTTCATTTAAAAAGTAGAGGGTCAGGAACAGAGGTATGGCCTCATTCAAAGAGCACAAGGCTAACAGTGCTTCAAATGGCCTATTCCCTCAAAAGGATGAAACAACTGATACAGCAGTGGTGTTTCAAGTAGTGTTTAAAGGAGTTCATTGTTTAAAAGACAGAATTGAAATTCAGTGGGAAGCAATTGAAGGCTTATGAGTTAAAGTCTGGTGTTAAACATAGGCCAAGCAGTGGTACTATGATGTTCGAGAAGCTTTGTTTTTCATGTCCATAAAGGTCTTCTCCAAAGGAAATCTGAGGTTAAAATGTCCAAAACTTGGAACAAGCTCATCAAAATGATAGGAAGGGTATGACAAAATGTCTCAAATTCAAGACAACATTCAAAGAAACAAGGCATACCACAGTCATAGACAAGACCTCTTTATGTACATATGAACAAAGTCTGTTGTTGTATATGATTGCATTGAGGGTCTTTAAAAGCCTTCTCTTTGATAAACAGATGTAAGTCAAGCCTTGGTGAGTGCAACTAAGGGTTTACCCATAGTAAAAAAAGAAAATGTCAATATAAGGTGCCTAACAGTTCAAAAATCTTGGATATGGTTCTTGAGCAATGATCCTTTTGAAAGACAGAATGGACAAACAGTAACAGGGTTATTTCCTTAATAAAAAGGCAGTGAGAAAAATCTTGTTTTTAAGGAGACCTTTTTACTTTAAAAAAGTCATGCATATGAGTGTTTGAAAAGGAAGTTAGCCACAACATTATGTCTATAAGTCTTGTTCGAAAATGGGTATTTGTGGTATTTTAGAAAGGGTGATATATTACTCAAGGTGGTGAGTTGTATTTTTATATGACAAAAAACCTTTTTCAAAGGGAATTAAAACCCTTACGAAGTAAATACAAAGGTTTTTTGAGCTCATTTGAATTATAAAGGTGGAAGAGACCATTTCAAAGGCCCCATTTGCAATTTCAAAAGCCAAAGCAAACTTCCATTAGCTGCTCACTGGAGAAACAAAGTGATTTCGGGCATTTATTCAAGTTTTTTTTGCTCAAAGCCTGCGCGACGCGCCTGTAGGTGTGCGCGGCGCACCTGTGAGCGCCCGGATGAAGAGTTTTAACTACTACGTGATGCGCCTATAGCGGCGCGTGGCGCGCCTATGTGTTCGTTCACCGGTGCCTGAAAAACACTCGACAACCTCCATCTGCGCGATGCTCTCGGTTGCAAACATGCCGCTCATCCTCCGGGCTTCCAAAAACTCTTTTAAAGGCTGCTCCAATGATCAGCCAAGTCCATGAAGCTATTTTCAAGGTATTTTCCTCACTCCTTGATGAATTTTTAAGTTTAAAGGGAGTATTGTTGCTGTGTTTTCCAAGGAAGAAACAGTGGTAAAGGAGATTGGGCCTTTGGTCAAAATCAAAGAATGTTTGTTGCTGTGGGTATCAAACATTAAAACAGTGATAGGAAAAAGTGTTTTATCAGTTCTAAAAGAGCCCTAATTACTTTTCAAAAGAAGTAGTGGCAAAGAACAATGTTTGAATAGAAAGGTGTCTGTGCCAAAATAGAAGAAGATTCCTCTTCAAACAAAAACCACTAACATAACTTGTTTAAGCATTTTTGCTCAAACACAGTAATTAAAAGAGATAGGTGGTTTGCCAAAATTGAGAAAGGTCTCTCTTTTTCATGGATAGTAAATGATAAAACAGTAAAAAAGGGAGGTTTATTATGCCAATTTGAAGGCTCTTCGTTGTGCTATAAAAATAAGCTAAGATTGCCCATAGTTGCTAGACAGATAAACAGAGGTTGCAAAGATCTAAAAACATTTTTAAATGATCACCTAGACAATGGTAAAGGGGTTGAAGGCTTGGTCAATTTAAAGAGGTCCTTTCTGTGTTGTGAGATAGTAAAGTTTGTGTAGCCCCAGGGTCCAAAAACAGAGTCTGTTGTGAAGGTCTTCAAGTCAGTTGAAAGATGTTTTTGTTTACCTTTTAAAGGGCAGTGAATAGTAAAGGGGTAGTGTTTGAAGGAAGGATTTTTTGTGCCAAAAAAAAATAAATCCTTGTTTAACAAAGAACCACAAACACATCTTTTTCAATATCTTTTCCCAAACACAGTGATAAATTGATTTTGGTTATCATTTGACAAGTACTTGTTTGTTGGCATCAAAGAAGCACAGTGACTTGCAAAGAGGGCAAGGTGTGGTGTTGGGAGACTATTTTAGAAACCATTTGAATCAGCCATTTTCTTGGTCAACCAGTAGAGAGTATCCAAAGAAAAATGCCTCCTAGGCAAGATAGTAGAAGTGTCCCTCACAAGAGGTATGAACCTTTTTCAATTGAAGAAGTAAATGCCCATCCTTCAGTTCTGTTTAACTTTCATGAAGTTGGATTTTTAGAGTTTTGTCAAAGGATTCAGGAGGTGAAAATTTACCTTCCCTTGACACATCTATGTGCTTTAAGACTGCAAGGGAAACATTTTTAGCTGGCAGGCTTAGATTTCAAGTTTTCTCCTAGATCCATTTCCAGAGCTACCAAAATCCCTTATGTCGGAGAAAAATGGTTTAAGCAGAGCTACCTAGACTCAGATCAATAAAAACCCTTGTTGAAGCCAGAGCATTGGGATGCATGCCCATCCATCTTTCCTTTTTCATATCTATTGACCAGCTATGCTCCCCTCATGAAGATAGTCATGAAATACTTCACATGCGAGGGAAGGTTTTCTCGGGTCTATGCTTACCATGTCTGGCTACTCATGCACTTCACGAAGACCCAATTGTTAAACCTCCCATTTTTCCTGCATAGAAGTATTGAAAAGATGGCTTCCACTGTTCAAAAGAGACCCTCCTCTCAGTAGCCAGCTTGTCTTTTCCATCATTCCCTCGTCAAGATTGTCATTTTTCATCAACTTGAGAAGAATGGAATCTCTTGGGACAATTTCATTGCACATCCCGATTTCGCCACTGTTTCTTCATCCCATGCATCTCCTTCACCTTCCACTCAGCATATTTCTCCTTCTTCTAGTAAGCCAATTCCTAAGAAGCTAAAATCTCCCATGATTGATCAAGAAGAAGAGCATAATGAGGAAGAGCATAATGAGGAAGAGCAACATAGTGAGGAAGAACATAATGATGAAGAAGAGCATAGTGAGGAAAGGCAACATAGTGATAAAGAACAAAACAGTGATGAGGATCCAAGTCAAAGGGAGAAAAGTGAAGAAAAGCACAATGATGAAAGGCAGCACAGTGATGAAGAAGAATGCCATGAAGAAAAGAAAAACAGTGAAGAGGGAAATGATGAAGAAATGGAATAGTTTGATGAGGATATTGGTATCCCTCATAGCAGCAAACATGATGAAGATGAAGCACAAAAAATTGAAGATAAAGAGCTTAAAAGTCTTGAAGAAAGCAGGGACAAGAGTGAAAAGGGCAGCCTTCAAAAAGAGATGCAAGGTGACAGTCAAAGCATTCATGAAGAAGGTCAAAACAGTGGCAAGGATGATGAGGGGAGTAGCAAGGGCAAAGAGAAAATAGAGCTTGTGCTAGGTGCCTCTCCTAGGCAATGGGCCATGCTTCCTTTTCCAAAGGTTACAAAGCCCCGAACATCAAGAAAGAGAGTGCCTCAAACTGTAACTCCAAATGTTACTAGAGCCCTCCGAAGCAAAGGGTAGTTTCTCAAGCAATCCATTGTTCAATTACCCAAGAGGAGGAAGACCAAGAAGGCCACCCAAAGTAAGGGGAAGGAGAAGGAAGAAAGAAACCATGAGAAAGAGAGGGACTTTGAAATAATTCAGATAAACAGTGATGATAGCGATAATGAGGCCAGAATCCTAGAGTCTCTCTTGATTAATAGAGAAGAACAAATTCATGATCTAAGGACATATCTAGAGAGGTCTAAAAACCTCATTTACTTTCTGCAAACACAAAACAAGCAGATGAGTGTCCATATGGTGGTATATGAGACACGGGCTATCAAATATCAAAAAGAGGCCTCCAAGGCACAAATTAATTTGGAAGAACTCATGGGCGAGTTCGATGATAGCAAAGATGAAGATCAGCCAAGAAGAAAGAGGCCAAGGACCATGGGACTTAGAAGAACCTTAGAGAAACAAAAAGAGGAAGAGGGTACCCTTTTCCAATCTTTTCCTCTCACTACTTTATTCACCCAAGAGATAGAAAAAAATAGAGAAGCATGGCTTGAAAGGGTGAATTACCACTTGGATAAGAAGTTGGAAAAGGCCAATAGAGATTTGGACCTTCAAAGAAGAATGACCGGGCACTATAAGAAGCTTAATCAGTTCGCCCGACGGAAATTGAAGGCCACACAAGAAAGGCTCAAGAAGGCTCAAAAGAGGCGCTCGGAACCAAAAATGAATAAAGACATATCAAGGCTTCAAACTTTGGCCTCTACTTCTCAGCATGCTTCTGAAAACCCATGAGGGTCATGCTCGCCAAAATTGGGCAAAATTCAACAAGTTTTGGTTTTTTGACATTTTTGGGCTTTTTGCTAAAAATCATGGGCATCGCCATTTCTGTTTGAGACAGCCTCAAAGGAAGAAAATGGTATCATTGGATGCCATAATTTTAGGGGCATCTACTCAGCAATTTTTAGATCAATTGAATATGATTTGGTCCCCCAAAATGGCGAAAAACAGTCACTTTTTCAACACTCTGCCCTGCATATCAGCAAAGTCTATTTTCTGGGTTTTTTCATATAGGTCAGATTTTCATAGGCTTTCAGTGATCATTTTGGAGAAAAAAAAGCATTTTCATAAAGTAGACATCCAGATATTTCCAACAAGCCATCATAGGCCTCGTTTCAACATCGAGAAGGCCTCCAAAAGTTTCCCACAAGACAGGGGATTTTCTGCTGATATATTTCTTAAGTATTTTTGTGAAAAATGCACTTTTCTGAAGTGGCTTTTCCTAATGTACGTCTAGCCTTTTTTGGCCATGGTTAATTAGGAAAAGTAAATATATTTTCCTTTTTTAGCATTTTAAAGATATTTTTATAGATATTTTGTGCCTTGGACTTTGCAAAGCCTCAAGGACAAAATCATATATTTTTGATGGGCCAATGAGCCTGCAAGTTGCACTAGGAGGTTTTCTCTCATCTTGGCCTATATATTCCAAGAGAATTCATTGTAAATAAGGCTTAAATTGATGATATAGAGCAATATATGGTTATACAAGCTTGGAAGAAATACTTGTTTCATGCATTGGATAGTTTCTTGAATGTTTTTAGATGATGAAAGAGGACTGCTGTTGGATTCCTTGACTTGGTAAAATGGTATAGTGTCCCTCTCTGTTATGCTTCTTAGTTTTCATTCATATTTCATGCTCTTTCTTGCTATAAGACAGTAGAGAATAGATATGAGACATGCCCTTGGAGGCACCTCATATTTCATGTTTCTTTATAGCTTCTATGTTTTCTTCCTTCTTAGTCATATCAAAGAATCCTTGATTGCTCTTTGATAACTGAAGAAATTGTTTTCTTGTTTCATTTATGGTTTTATGCATGCTAAGTATGATTCACAGTATTCCCTGCTTACTCATGGCTGGACCTTTGAAACCTTTCTTTGATTGTTTTATTGTCTTAGTTGAAACAAGGAGGTCTTGTATTGATCTTTCCCTTTGCCTAAAACTATGCAATATTACTTCAAAGTGCCCGATAGCTTGAAATACTATGTCTAGGCATTTCCTCATAGTGATTTGAGTTATTTGTTTGTCTTAATTGTCTTTCCCCAAAGTCTGATAGCAATTTCCTAAAGTTAGAGAGTCATATATCTCTATGTATTGCTTGAATGTTTATTTCTATGCATTTATCAGTTTATAGTTACATTTATCATGATTAATGGTTAGCCCTACCATGTTTATGTTAGCTATTGAACTATTTATGTTTGAAAGCCTTTGTTCTTCATTTTACCTTAAGATCCATTTTACCTTGATCAAATCGGCCTTTCAACATACCTTGTATCACCATCTGAAGCTTTCTTGACCTTTTAGGCCCCATAGCCCAGTTGATCTGACAATATTTTTATCTATATTAGTCTTTGATCAGTTCCTCCCTCAAAAACCTAAAAGAAAAACTTAAAACCCACTTCATAACTAGCCTAAAATCAGAAACACAAGAAACAAAACACATAGATATCGCTTACACAAATAGAGAGAGCCCTCTCTGAGTCCAAGAAGGCTAGGTCCTTGGGCTCCAAATATTGGTTTGATTTTACCTTGTCACTTGGCTTGCCAATCAGCCAAATCACGGGACCCTAACATAATGGCGATCACGGTGGCACTAACTGAGTACATAACAGTCTAGCAAACTCTTGTAGATTCATTAGTCTTTCAAAATTTAAACAGGCAAGAAGTCCATCGAATCATTAAGAGTAAACTCTTTTTTTTTCACCACCCTAGCAAAGTGATGAATCAGGTTTAGAATACTCTAATAAACCATATGCTGCACATAAAAACTCAAAAAACCCCAAAAACATCCCCAGATTGGCTTTTCCTAATTATTGGTGGTGAACCATAAGTACATCTCTATAAAAACAACCAAGTTCCACCTGGCGACTCCACTAGGCTCCAATAGGCCTAAAAACTCCATAAAAACCAAAATTTCATAAACCATGCCTTTCTGTTGACTCATCCTTTCCAAAACTTAAAACTCATGGTGCAAACTCTATAATCAGTGACAAACTAAGTATAACTTAGCGATTCAGAAAACTTCACCTAAACATAGGAGATAAATAGAATAAACTTGAAAATAGAATCATTAGCTTGTCCAAACAGTCTAGCAAACTGTTAAAATGAAGTGATAAGTCTTTCTTGCAAGTCTCCACCTCAAAGTTTGATAAGAAATTTTTTTCCCGAAAGCATCTTTGATAATATTGGTGGTGGACCATAGATCTCAAAGCAAATCCACCTGGCGACTCCACTAGCCTTCATTTTTTTTTTGACCATCCTTCATATTAGCAAAACCCCTAGAGAGGCCATCCATCCAAAACAATCATAAATACCATCCTCTCTAAACTCTGAATTCGAGATCTGGCTTCACGAAGAATCAATACCAGATCCCATCTAGACTCAAATCCCCCTATCATAGTTGATAACCCAGAGAAGATTCTGTGACAGACTTTCGAAACTGGAAACTTAGCTACCGATAGGTCCATCCATAAAGCAAGATCAATACCTGGACATCTCACATCCTTGTAGGATTCCCCATTTGACTTAAAATCAGCAAAAACCCTTTTTATAAGCAAGTCACAAAGTAAAATCAACTTTGACAGTCTTGAGCCCCTAGATTTGCAACAGAGTCCTAGTAGAGAAGCCTCACCTACTGCACCTCCCGAATTTCAGCTTCTCCACCACTTTGGCTCCTACCACCCCAGATCTGCTCAAAATCAGTTCACTAGTCCAAGTACATTCACCACACCCATCCAAACCACTATTGTTCAAATCACCTCAGCTCATCCTACAAGCCCTCATATTGTAAGTCTTCCATTAGCTCCCGCCATGGCAGTTTGGTATGCACCATTGGTGTTACAACAACCTTTGGCACCTGTTACACAGTAATTTGTCACCGTCCCTACCATTCCCCGTCCCGCAAAATGGAGGACCCATTTTGTGACCTGTGAACATTGTCATGCCTTGAAAACATCATCAATGCATTCCTCTAAGCATGAGCTTCAATTTCCCTAAAGACATCTCCTTGCAAAAATCATGAAAAACACCTCCTTTTGCATTGGCGCGAGCAGACAGTTCATGACTCGCGCCAATGGGGAAAATCCTGTAAAGAGGCCGCGCCAACTGGCGCTCTGTCCCAGAGCAGTAGTCACGCCAGCCAATTTAAGGAATGTTTTTTAAATAAAGATGGCGGAAGTTGTGTTTCAACCAACTCAGAAACCATTGCCTATCTTGAGTTGGGAGGTTTGGCTGCGGGAGTTCTATGGAAGGGAAGTGGTTTTGCCACCTCCCATGGAACCTTCCTTGTTGATAGGGCCAATCCCACAATAATAGGGATCCAAACTCCCTCCTTCCCCATCTATAAAAGCCTGCTCAATTCCATGGCAAGCTAGTCTTGAAGTGCCTAAGCTTTGGATCTCCAAATTCCCAAGAGCCTTTGTGCTGTAAGAGCCCTCTTTCTTCCCTTAAGGCCGACTCAAGTAAGGAGACTATCGTCGAGAGACTCTAGAGAGGTTTGCCCTTTCCCTGGCGAGCTTTGCGAGACGTGAACGACTGGAGACCCATCCGAAGGAGACCACGACGTTAGAACATTGGTTGTAATCTCTTTCGATTGTTATTTAATGAATGATTACGATTATGGTTCCACTCTGTTTTCAATTATGTTAATATGAGCAGTATCCTTTCTGACTGATATTTAGTTGCGTATGCTGGATTTTATGCTTGTATCTGTTTGTTTCTTGCATGTGCAGGTGTCCATCCGCGGAGATCGTGGAGGATCGTGATCTGCCGAGGCTGAGGAACGGGAATGCTCTCTTCTTCAGATCATAGCATTGGATTCCAGGTAGGCCTCCATCTTTGGTCTTTTCATTCGTAACTAGGAACTTGCGTTGTAACATTTCGTGATTGTTGCTAGACCCCTGCTGGGCTAGTAGGGATCGCCTCTGTCCGCAGAGGGGATTTACCTCCTCAACAACACCTTTACAACATGACTACCAATCCAAAATCTCGCACTTTACCGGAGTTGAGGCTACTACCGCCCAACAACATGTAGATAGAATTAGCGATGCCTTTGAATACATGGAAATAGAAGACGAGACCATAAGAATGAGGATGTTCGCCCAAAGCCTGGGCGGAGAACCCAAAAAATGGTTTAAGAGCTTAACTCCAAATAGCATACATGATCTTCTAGAACTCTACCAAACCTTCATAAATAAGTGGGAAATCAGAAAAAACCCCATTCAAATTCTGTGTGAGTATAACAATCTAAAAAGGGATAATGGGGAAAGTGTTTGGGACTACTGCACTAGGTTCAACAGTGTTTATAACGCCCTCCCACCTCAATTCAAACCCCCACTTGGCTCAGCCTTAGCAAAGTTTCCCGAAGGCTTCGACCCAGACATGAATTATCAACTAAGAGACAAGGACCCTGCAACCTTAGAGGAAATGCAAAAAGTGGCCATAAGTGCAGAAGCCAACTTAGCAGAAAAGAGAGCTAGGACCAGATCATAAAGGAAAGTCACATACCGGGATGAGGTTGACCCTTCAGTCCCTTCCTTAGATCCTAGAATAGATGATTTGGTTAGATCCATGGAAAAAATGTGGGAAAAGATAAGTGAAAAGACACCTCTTAGGGACAACCGGCCAAACCCTCAAAACAGGAACCAGAACCAAAACTTTAGGAGAGAATAGCCTCAAAACAAAACAAGGGAAACTGACCAACAAATCAGGCCACCCTTTAATGAAAACTATGTTGATGAGGAGGAGAGGGATACAAAACCCATTGATGAAAGTAACTTAAACCTAATAGGTTCTGATAACGAGAGTGAGGTTTACTTCACAGAAGAAGAAAAAGCTTTCTTCTCTCCGAATCAAAATGAAACCAACTATGAGGACCCTGAAGATCCTACTATAGGATTTTAGAATGCCATAATAGAAGCTCATAGGCAATATGATCTTAGAAGTAGAAAAAACCAAGACAACTCCAAGAAAGGTAGCTTAGACACTGCTAAAACCCCTGATACCATCCTTAAAAGAGCAGTGGATAGCAGCAAAATTGTGGTCAAGAAAACTAACCAAAAAAAGATAAAGCTATTCAGACAAGTCTTGGCCTAGATCTTCCCAGTACCTCTACCAAGATTCCCGAGATGGCTGTTTTGAACAAAATCTCGAACCAAAGTCAGCAAATTAAGAACATAGAAAAAGTCATGGCTGAAAAAACTGAAGCAAACCTATCTAAACTACAAGCACCCTTTAGTTTTGAAGGAGAAATCGCCAATATAAAGATCACCATGCCTCTCACTGAACTTATCACCCAAAGCTCTTACAAATCCAAAGTGCTAAAGGTCCTGAATATAGGAAATGATGCAAACACCCTAAATCTAGCTGATGACACCCTTGAAGTGTTGTTTGGTCCAAAAATAAAAGGGAAATTCCAAGAAGGAACCACTCTTCCCTTTTACATCAGTCTTAATATACATGACCAAATCCTACACAATGCCATGCTAGACTCCAGGGCCTCGCATAATCTCATGCCAAAGGTAGTGATGGAAAGATTAGGCCTAGAGATAACAAAACCTTATAAAGACTTATATTCATTTGATTCAATTAGAGTCAAGTGTCTAGGCTTAATCAAAGATATTTGTTTCAGTTTGGCCCAAATACCTACAAAACACCTGATCATGGACATAGTGGTAGAAGACATCCCTCCCAAGTATGGAATGATTTTATCCAGAACTTGGGGAGCTAAGCTTTAGGGAAATATTCAACTTGATATGTCCTATGCCACTATTCCCGTGTTTAAACAAACTAGAATACTCTATCGTGAATCACAGATGAAATATATGGTCAGCAACCAAGAAAGGCCAGATAACATCCCGATGTACTCCTTGCATTCTGATCTGAACTCTTTCATTTTACACACTGATGAAGACATTGAAGAGCAGTTAGGAGAATTTGAAACAAACTTAGACCCACCACATCAACTACCCCAAGTTCTCTATGATGAACTGGACACTCAAAATTATCATGACCATGAGCAAGTATGTCTTGAGGAAAGATAGTTCGTTCCTCTTGAAACAGAAATAGAGCAAGAAGCACAAAAAATTATATACCATCAAGCAAATTGCTCAAAATGTAGGCAAACATCAGCAGTTACATCAGGAGACTTTTTAAGAACAGAGGCATTAGAAGACTTGCATATCACAAACCTCTTTGGAAATCAGGGGTAGGGAAGCTTAATGTTCTTACCATACCTTAAGGATTTACCATCTCATAACTCTACCTCTTCAAATGAAACCTTGAATGTAGCCAAAACAACTAAAAATCCAGAAAAAATGTTTGATAAACTTCTTAGGAAAAGATATGATGACTGCATTCCAAACATACCTGAGTTGTTTAAACTAGCTAGCATTCTGCCACTCCACCAAAGACTTAGAATTGCTAGAATTTTCAAGATTGTTCAAGATACTACTACATGTAGAGAAAATAGTGAGAAGCACTATGACACTACCATCACTCCAAGAAACAACTTCGACAAAAGAAAATAAAAAAATCTTGACCAAACAATAGTAATAAAAGATAAGACAGTTGGACATAGGATCTGTTTTGATTTTAGAAACACAAATACACACCCTTGGGACAGAAATGATATCCTTCCTGCTCAAGACCATGCTATACAAATGATAGGTGCTTCTAATCATGTGTATTTAAAAAATGATGTTTCAGGGTATCGCCAAATAATTCCTTTGCAAAGCAAACAGCTCAAAGAATTTTTCAAGTATGCATTCTGATGTACCTTCATGATGTCATCATATACTTCGAAAATGACAAAGAATATCTGTATTATTTGAAAAAGATGTACAACAAAAGGAGAAGTGGAGATCAAAGGTATAAAAAAGTACAACGGGAAGATACGGGGTTGTTTAGAGATTCATGCATGAATCCTTATGTTATGATTGAAAGAGAAAAATTTCCAAACTTTTCTTTTCAAGAGCTGAGTGGACCAAGAGTGGTAGGAGATCCTTATGAAGATAAGATGCTCAAGTTTCACCATTTTCAGGATTTCTAGTTCCAGAATTTTCAATCATTGTATATATCATTGTTTGAAGAAATAAAACAAAAATAGAAAACTAAAAAAAAAACAAAAATTAGAAAAAGAGGGTAGTTTGAAAAATAGAAAGAAAGCCCCATGTTCAAAAAATAGTCATTCTGAAAGCGCGAGTCTAAATGCCGCTACTAGTGCTCAAAATGTCTTGTTCATTTATCTAGCTTGATAAGTTAGTGAGAGGAGAGATAGTCAATATTGTGTAAGGTTGACTTGTCAAAGAAGATAGATTAGGAAAAGATACTGGTTCCACACGCTCAAAACAGAGCCAAAGAGGAAAGCATGGATGAAAAACAAACTGTGTATCCTAGCCCTGATTTTCTAGATTTCATTTTATGAAAAATAATATTTGTGTGCAACTTGTATTTCATGTCACAAGTATATGACAAATCAGGCTGCCTAATTATGATTTGGTCATGTTTCAATTTCATGTTTTAGATTAGAGAATAAAATCTTGTCAAACAGCTTAACCTTGACAGTCGATCCAACATAGTTAGAGAAAAAAAGGAGTTCATCAGCTTAATCTGAACTCTCAGTAGATATAAGTGTAGAATTAGATAGTGTCATTTTTCAAAAATATTATGTCAAAGGGTTGCTAGTCCAAATGCACCCAAAAGGAGAAAAAATGTTAGGAAATGTAGCGGGGTAGGTAGAAATGACTTTGATAATAATCATGCTGTAAATTTTCAAAAATAGCATCAAGGAAGAAAGAAATTTGTTCCAATGGATAAAGGAACTGCTCTTCAAAGGACATAGATCTTAAATTCTGGACACCTCCTGAAAAGGAGTTGCCCTTCCCAAATGGAGCCACTTTTAGTCATCAGTATTTTTCACCTGTTGATGATGACTAGTTTTTAAAGCCAAGTTTTCTAGAAGCTAATATCCAATTTGTCAAATCTGTCATTTAGAAAACACCCCTAAACATTTTTGTCCTCCTACCTTTCTAAGTTAGCGTATGATGAGAAAAAGCTTAGTTGTCAAGTCCTATCTAGTTTCAGTCATATAATCCTGTCCATCAGCTGTCATAAGCTAAAGTCATTTGCTATCATCTACCCTCATCCCCAGGTCATTCATTAACCAAATGTTGATAAAAATTCAGCCACCCTACCTCTGGTCATATGTCATCTTAAGATCTATTCATACCAAAGAGAATACTCAAAATTTGTCAAAGATCTCCCCTAAGTTAGGTAGTGGTGCTTTAGGAAATCCTTCCTTGGCAAAAGCATCCTGAGCCAAAATATTTTGTTCAATACCAGCTAACCCTGAATTGGCGCTTAATCTACAAAAAACAAAGCTTGATGCACCCATAGGTCGCGCCACTAAAAGGTCTTGATGTCTCAGCAGTACATGTTTCAAAAGCCAAGCTGATATAATGTTGATCTACAGTGTTTTAGTGTCTCTTTCAGAAGCAGAAATGTACAAATATTCCAGAAGACATTATCAAACTAAACATGAGAAGATAGCTGCTTCTCATGTTGTCATGAGCCTAGGATAAGAATGCTAGTCAGAGAGAAAATTCAATAAACCTCTGCAAACATAGTCAAGAAAGGTTAGTAAGTAATGATTGGCAAGCAATTACTCTGCAGATTCAAGTCATGTGGCTTATGGTTTCAAAAGATTCACAAGGGTATTCTAACAACAGGATACATATCTGAGAACATGCCTCTCATAACATATTGTCAAATTTTCACTTTATTACTTATTGTGATATACCAAACAGAGATATGTATTACAAGGGGAGGACACTATTTGAGAAAGGGATGAAATGTCATGACTGTGAAAACCTCCTCCAAGCAAGAGCAGATGGTTGGGTGACTTGTTGTAAACCTCCTCTAGTATAAAGAGCAGATGGTTTGGAAATATTATGTTAAACTCCTTCATTTAAAAGTAGATGGTTAGGAACATGATAAGGGCCTCCTTCATTTAAAAAGCAGAGGGTCAGGAACAGAGGTAGGGCCTCATTCAAAGAGCACAAGGCTAATAGTGCTTCAAATGGCCTAAAAACTTGTTTACACCATTCCCTCCAAAGGATGAAACAACTGATACAACAGTGGTGTTTCAAGTAGTGTTTAAAGGAGTTCATTGTTTAAAAGACAGAATTGAAATTCAGTGGGAAGCAATTGAAGGCTTATGATTTAAAGTCTGGTGTTAAACATAGGCCAAGCAGTGGTACTATGATGTTCGAGAAGCTTTGTTTTTCATGTCCATAAAGGTCTTCTCCAAAGGCAATCTAAGGTTAAAATGTCCAAAACTTGGAACAAGCTCATCAAAATGACAGGAAGGGTATGACAAAATGTCTCAAATTCAAGACAACATTCAAAGAAACAAGGCATACCACAGTCATAGACAAGACCTCTTTATGTACATATGAACAAACTCTGCTATTGTATATGATTTCATTGAGGGTCTTTAAAAGCCTTCTCTTTGATAAAAATATGTAAGTCAAGTCTTGGTGAGTGCAACTAAGGGTTTACCCACAGTAAAAAAAGAAAATGTCAATATAAGGTGCCTAACAGTTCAGCAATCTTGGATATGGTTCTTGAGCAATGATCCTTTTGAAGGACAGAATGGACAAACATTAACAGGGTTATTTCCTTAATAAAAAGGCAGTGAGAAAAATCTTGTTTTTAAGGAGACCTTTTTACTTCAAAAAAGTCATGCATATGAGTGTTTGCAAATAAAGTTAGCCACAACATTATGTCTGTAAATCTTGTTCGAAAATGGGTCTTTGTGGTATTTTAGAAAGGGTGATATATTACTCAAGGTGGTGAGTTGTATTTTTATATGACAAAAAACCTTTTTCAAAGGGCATTCAAACCCTTATGAAGTAAATACAAAGGTTTTTTAAGCTCATTTGAATTATAAAGGTGGAAGAGACCGTTTCAAAGGCCCCATTTGCAATTTCAAAAGCCAAAGCAAACGTCCATTAGCTGCTCACTAGAGAAACAAAGTGATTTCGGGAATTTCTTCAAGTTTTTTGAGCTCAAAGCCTGCGCGGTGCACTTGTAGGTGTGCGGCACGCCTATGAGCACCCAGAAAAAGAGTTTTAACTATTGCGTGGCACGCCTGTAGTGGCACGCGGCATGCCTATGTGTTCGTTCACCGGTGCCCAAAAAACACCCAACAACCTCCATCTGCGTGGCGATCTCCGTTGCAAACGTGCCGCTCATCCTTTGGTCTTCCAAAAACACTTTTAAAGGCTGCTCCAATGATCAACCAAGTCCCCGAAGCTATTTTCAAGGTATTTTCCTCACTCCTTGATGAATTTGAAGTTTAAAGGGGGTATTGTTGCTGTGTTTTCCAAGGAAAAAACAGTGGTAAAGGAGATTGGGCCTTTGGTCAAAATCAAAGAATGTTTGTTGCTGTGGGTATCAAACATTAACACAGTGATAGGGAAAAGTGTTTTATCAATTTTAAAAGAGCCCTAATTACCTTTCAAAAGAAGTAATGGAAAAGAGCAGTGTTTGAAGAGAAAGGTGTCTGTGCCAAAATAGAAGAAGATTCCCCTTCAAACAAAAACCACAAACATAACTTGTTTAAGCCTTTTTTCTCAAACATAGTAATTAAAAGAGATAGGTGGTTTGCAAAAATTCAGAAAGGTCTCTCTTTGTCATGGATAGTAAATGATAAAACAGTAAAAAAGGGAGGTTTATTATGCCAATTTGAAGGCTCTTTGTTGTGCTATAAAAATAAGCTAAGATTGCCCATAGTTGCTAGATATATAAACAGAGGTTGCAGAGATCTCAAAACATTTTTAAATGATCACCTAGACAGTGGTAAAGGGGTTGAAGGCTTGGTCAATTTAAAGAGGTCCTTTCTGTGTTGTGAGATAGTAAAGTTTGTGCAGCCCTAGGGTCCAAAAACAAGGTCTGTTGTGAAGGTCTTCAAGTCAGTTGAAAGATGTTTTTGTTTACCTTTTAAAGGGCAGTGAATAGCAAAGGGGAAGTGTTTGAAGGAAGGATTTTTTGTGCCAAAACAAAAGAAATCCTTGTTTAACAAAGAACCACAAACACATCTTTTTCAATATCTTTGCCCAAACACAGTGATAAATTGATTTTGGTTATCATTTGACAAGTACTTGTTTGTTGGCATCAAAGAAGCACAATGACTTGCAAAGAGGACAAGGTGTGGTGTTGGGAGACTATTTCAGAAACCATTTGAATCAGCCATTGTCTTGGTCAACTAACAGGGAGTATCCAAAGAAAAATGCCTCCCAGGAAAGATAGCAGAAGTGTCCCTCACAAGAGGTATGAACCTTTTTTCAATTGAAGAAGTAAATTCCCATCCTTCAGTTCTGTTTAACTTTCAAGAAGTTGGATGTTTAGAGTTTTGTCAAAGGATTCAGGAGGTGAAAAGTTACCTTCCCTTGACACATCTATGTGCTTTAAGACTACAAGGGAAAATTTTTTAGCTGGAAGGCTTATATTTCAATTTTTCTCCTAGATCCATTTCTAGAGCTACCAAAATCCCTTATGTCGGAGAAAAATGGTTTAAGCATAACTACCTAGACTCAGATCAATACAAACCCCTTTTGAAGCCAGAGCATCGAGATGCATGCCCATCCATCTTTCCTTTTTCATATCTGTTGACCAGCTATGCTCCCCTCATGAAGATAATCATGAAATACTTCACATGCGAGTGAAGGTTTTCCCGGGTCTATGCTTACCATGTCCGACTACTCATGCACTTCACGAGGACCCAATTGTTAAACCTCCCCTTTTTCCTCCATAGAAGTATTGAAAAGATGGCTTCCACTGTTCAAAAGAGACCCTCCTCTTAGCAGCCACCTTCTCTTTTCCATCATTCCCTCATCGAGATTGTCATTCTTCATCAACTTGAGAAGAAGGGAATATCTTGTGACACTTTCATTGCACATCCCGATTTCGCCACTATTTCTTCATCCCATGCATCTCCTTCACCTTCCACTCAGCATATTTCTCCTTCTTCTAGTAAGACAATTCCTAAGAAGCTAAAATATCCCATGATTGATCAAGAAGAAGAGCATAATGAAGAAAAGTGTAATGAGGAAGAACAACACAGTGAGGAAGAATAGCATAATGATGAAGAAGAGCACAGTGAGGAAAGACAACATAGTGATAAAGAACAAAAAAGTGAGGAGGATACAAGTCAAAGGGAGCAAAGTGAAGAAAAACATAGTCAGGAAGGGCAGCACAGTGATGAAGAAGAGTGCCATGAAGAAAAGCAAAATAGTGAAGAGGGAAATTATGAAGAAATGGAACAATTTGATGAGGATATTGGTAGCCCTCACAACAGCAAACATGATGAAGATGAAGCACAAAACATTGAAGATACAGAGCCTAAAAGTCCTAAAGAAAGTAGGGACAAGAGTGAAAAGGGCAGCCTTCAAAAAGACATGCAAGGTGATAGTCCAAGCATTCATGACGAAGGTCAAAACAGTGGCAAGGATGATGAGGGGAGTATCAAGGGAAAATAGCAAATAGAGCATGTGCTAGCTTCCTCTCCTAGGCAAGGGGCCATGCTTTCTTCTCCAAAGGTTACAAAGCCCCAAATATCAAGAAATAGAGTGCCTCAAACTGTAACTCCAAACGTTACTAGAGCCCTCCGAAGCAAAGGGAAGTTGCCCAAGCAATCCATTGTTCAATTACCTAAGAGGAGGAAGACCAAGAAGGCCACCCAAAGCAAGGGGAAGGAGAAGGAAGAAAGCAACCATGAGAAAGAGAGGGACTTTGAAATAATTTAGATAAACAGTGATGATAGTGACAATGAGGCTAGAATCCTAGAGTCTCTCTTGATTAATAGAGAAGAACAAATTCATGATCTAAGGGCAGATCTAGAGAGGTCTAAAAACCTCATTCACTTTCTGCAAACACAAAACAAGCAGATGAGTGTCCATATGGCGGTATATGAGACACGGGCTATCAAATATCAAAAAGAGGACTCCAAGGTGCAAATTAAGTTGGAAGAACTCATGGGCGAGTTCGATGATAGCAAAGATGAAGATCAACCAAGAAGAAAGAGGCCAAGGACCATGGGACTCAGAAGAGCCATAGAGAAACAAAAAGAGGAAGAGGCTGCCCTTTTCCAATCTTTTCCTTTCACTACTTTATTTACCCAAGAGATAGAAAAAAATAGAGAATAATGGCTTGAAAGGGTGAATTACCACTTGGAGAAGAAGTTGGAAAAGGCCAATAGAGATTTTGACCTTCAAAGAAGAATGACCGGGCACTATAAGAAGCTTAATCAGTTCGCTCGACGGAAATTGAAGGCCACACAAGAAAGGCTCAAGAAGGCTCAAAAAAGGTGCCAGACACCAAAAATAAAGAGAGACATATCAAGGCTTCAAATTTTGGCCTCTGCTTCTTAGCGTGCTTTTGAAACCCATGAGGGTCATGCTCGCCAAAATTGGGCAAAATTCAACAAGTTTTGGTTTTTTGACATTTTTGGGCTTTTTGCTAAAAATCATGGGCATCGCCATTTCAATTTGAGACATCCTCAAAGGATGAAAATGGTATCATTGGATGACATAATTTTAGGGTCATCTACTCAACGATTTTTAGATCAATTGAAAATGATTTGGTCCCCCAAAATGGTGAAAAACAGTCACTTTTTCAACACTCTGCCCCGCATATCAGCAAAGTCTATTTTCTGGGTTTTTTCACACAAGTTAGATTTTCACAGGCTTCCAGTGATCAGTTTGGAGAAAAAAAACATTTTCAGAAAATAGACATCCAGAGATTTCCAAAGAGATGTCACGGGCCTCGTTTCGACATCGAGAAGGCCTCCAAAATCTGCCCACAAGATAGGGGAGTTTCTGCTAATATATTTCTTAAGTATTTTTGTGAAAAATGCACTTTTCTGAAGTGGCTTTTCCTAATGTGCGTTTAGCCTTTTTTGGCCATGGTTAGTTAGGAAAAGTCAATATATTTTCCCTTTTTAGCATTTTTAAGATATTTTTATAGATATTTTGTGCCTTGGGCTTTGCAAAGCCTCAAGGAAAAAATAATATATTTTTGATGGGCCAATGAGCTTGCAAGTTGCAATAGGAGGTTTTCCCTCATCTTGGCCTATATATTCCAAGAGAATTCATTGTAAATAAGGCTTAACTTGATGATATAGAGCAATATATGGTTATACAATCTTGGAAGAAATACTTGTCTCATGCATTGGATAGTTTCTTGAATGTTTTTGGATGATGAAAGAGAACTGCTATTGGATTCCTTGACTTGGTAAAATGGTATAGTGTCCCTCTCTATTATGCTTCTTAGTTTTCATTCATATTTCATGCTCTTTCTTGTTATAAGGTAGTAGAGAATATATTTGAGACATGCCCTTGGAGGCACCTCAGATTTCCTATTTCTTTATAGCTTCTATGTTTTCTTCCTTCTTATATCAAAGAATCCTTGATCACTCTTTGATAACTGAAGAAATTGTTTGCTTGTTTCATTTATGGTTTTATGCATGCTAAGTATGATTCATGGTATGCCCTGCTTACTCATGGCTATTCATAGCTACACCTTTGAAACCTTTCTTTGCTTGTTTGATTGTCTTAGTTGAACCAAGGAGGTCTTGTACTGATCTTTCCCTTTTCCTAAAACTATGCAATCTTACTTCAAAGTGCCCGATAGCTTGAAATAATATGTCTAGGCATTTCCTCATAGTGATTTGAGTTATTTGTTTCTCTTAATTGTCTTTCCCAAAAGTTTGATAGCAATTTCCTAAAGTTAGAGAGTCATATATCTCTATGTATTGCTTGAATGTTTATTTCTATGCATTTATCAGTTTATAGTTACATTTATCATGATTAATGATTAGCCCTACCATGTTTATGTTAGCTATTGAACTATTTATGTTTGAAAGCCTTTATTCTTCACAAACTTAGTGTCCATCCCACTTCATTTTACCTTAAGATCCATTTTACCTTGATCAAATCGACCCTTCAACATACCTTGTATCACCATCTGAAGCTTTCTTGACCTTTTTGACCCCATAGCCCAGTTGATCTGACAATATTTTTATCTATATTAGTCTTTGATCAGTTCCTCCCTCAAAAACCTAAAAGCAAAACTTAAAACCCACTTCATAACTAGCCTAAAATCAGAAACACAAGAAGCAAAACACATAGATATCCCTTACACAAATAGAGAGAGACCTCTCTGAGTCCAGGAAGGCTAGGTCATTGGGCTCCAAAGATTGGTTTGATGTTACCCTGTCACTTGGCTTACCAATCAGCCAAATCACGGGACCCTAAAAATACTAAAGAGAATTTAAGAATTCTTTAGCTATACTTTCAGAGGAAAACATTAAGATAACATTAACATACCGTTAGTTAAGGTGCTCACGCAACATATCTTGATCTAAAATTTCTGTTTTTCTATCAGAGAAATTGATGTACAATATGGAAAAACAAAGGGAAACCATTAACATAAAAGGGATAACATCACCATTAACATAGCTCAAGGATCCTGTGAAAGTGCTTGTATTATTGATGTCCAGCTCAAAAACAGTTGCAGTGCTCCAATACAATAATCTCTGCAACTTCGAGTCTAAACAAAGTTCAACCCTTGATAATGAAAATACATGCAGTATTTAACTTCAACTGAGGTGGTTTCCCTAATATAGGGTGACTGACTGCATTTACTACATATTAAATGAATTTTTGACAATTGTGACCATGAAAGGCCCAAGCCAAAAATATCTCTAACAAACCTACTGTAATAATAAATTTCAAATTAACTCCTGAGCTAACTTTAAAATATCTTTGACCAACTGCCTGTAAAATTAACTTTTATAATAACTTCTGAACTGATGCTAAAATATCTCTGACTATAATATTAATTTTGGTAGCTTTCAGTTAATCAAAATTAAGATGGAGGTGGCCAACATGGTTGTGAAGAGGCAAATGCTGAGTGGTCTTGACATCTGGCTTTGTCTTCCTCGTTGATTTTTTTTCTGATTTGTATTTTAACTTTAACCAGTCTTTATTTGTATACCCTTTCACTACCTTTGCTGTCACTGTAAATTTTTCTTTTACCTTATTGTTTTATCTGCCTTTTCTTACTTTTATTTGTTCTTCTGATCATAATCCTTTGGTGAATAAGGCTTTTAAATTGAAATTCGGAGAGTCTGGATTAAACAATTTTTTGGAACTAGTATCACAAATTGTTTATCCCATATTTTGATATGCAGATCACCTGCAAAAATTAAAATAATTATTAATAAAACGAAGGTCCGCAGGGAGGCGAGCAATGGTGATTTATTGTATAGCACAAGGTAAATAGGTTTATCACATAGGCACTGTGGGCAAGTGGTTTCAATTGGAAACAGTGGATGGTTTCATTATGTGCGAGGAGGTGGTTTGTGGTTTTATCACACGATAGTAAATGGTTTGGCGGTTTATGATTGAGGGGTGCGATAAAGCGGGGGAATGACGTGTGGCAGATGGGAGGGGTTGAAAAATCGCCCATTTCTAAACCCCCAATGGTTCTAAACAATGGGTAGTTGGGGGTGCGAAAATGATTGGGGGCCATCGGGTCAGATGGTGGAGATCAGACGGTGGTCGAGCATTGGATC
This sequence comes from Pinus albicaulis, assembly GCA_034641835.2. NCBI lineage: Eukaryota > Viridiplantae > Streptophyta > Pinopsida > Pinales > Pinaceae > Pinus > Pinus albicaulis. Next base: position 1,474,819,025 of record CM076580.1, read on the forward strand.
GATTGCAGGTCGCTTTGATAGGTGGGGTCGGGATTGAATGAAATGAAGGGTTTAAATAAAACGAAAGTGGAAGGAAATTTTTTAAATCAGATGTTTTAATATATAAGGGGTTGGGTGATTTAACAAACATAGTTTATTAAAGTGGGACCACGGGTTAATATGGTGGGGGAAAGATATAAATAAGTGGGGAATTAATATAAGGTGGGAATAGAAATACTTTAGGAGGGGAGGGGGTTAAAATAATATCAGGACAAGGTTTTTAAATGTGGAGGCCCAATATATTTTAATTTTAAAAATATTGTAAAAAATGGGTTTTTTATACGTTTTTAATGGAAAAGAGGAATTAGTAAAGGGGAAAGGATATTAGTAATGTGAATGGGTTTTAGCTAGGGAAAAGGGTGTTTTTATGAGGGGAAAGCAGTATTTTGGGGGATATTAGTGATATGAAATGACCAATTGATGCTTTCCATGCCTGGCGAAAATTGCCTCTGCCTACCCATTAATTAATCAAACATTTTTCTTCATTTATTGGGTGCATTTAAGTTTGTTGACCCTTTATTTTTCCTTCAAAAGCAAACTATCTAATCGCTAACCTTATATCTTCAAAGGCTCAAATTAAACTGATGAGCTCATTTATTCTCTACCTAACTACTGATCTGCCAAGATTAAATAGTTTGGCCAAATATTTATTCACTAACTAGCATGATATGAAATTAAAAACATGAATGAATCAAGATTAAACTATTTGATCATCATGAATTGTGGCATTTTGGACAAGTTGCACAAAATACTATTTGCAAAAGTAAACTAAACTAAAGGTAGTGGCATTTAAATGTGCAACACTTTCATGATCTATTCTTTTCTTTTGGTCCTTTGATTTTTCTTTTAGGACATACCCTCTTCTCATTTTTTAATATGGGAAAGCCTTTGCAAAAAAACAAAGGTATGTACAATATTAAAAGCTTTAAAAAATAGGAAAATTAAAAATTATGATCCCTATTATTATAGGACCCTAATAGATTCACTGATTAGAAAGAAAGCAAAAAGGTTTCATCAATAATTCTATGATACAAATTCTTGGAATAGGATGTGATGATAGATTGATGAAGCATGTCAATGGAATGAAGTTCCTCATTCTAGTAAAAGTGCTACAAGATGACTCAAAGGAAAAATGTATGAGGTATATATATTTATATGCTGACACTAGATGTTGTGTAGTCATATCATATGGTTGCAGGTAATGAAATTTAGAAGTATGATCTCTCATGGTGCACAAGTAGATGAAATCAACACAATATATCCTCATATGGAATATGAGGTGGTTTTATATGAAAAAATAACTGGAAATTGGAATTTCCTGGGAATGAAGATGTGCAAAAAGGAAGAGATCATGAAGTGAAACCATGTCAAGAGGTAATTATCATACTGAAGCCAAGAAGATATGAATAGAATATCTCCTAGGAGGATATGTAGACTCTGATAGAAGTCTGGTAAATAAGAAGACCCTTGAAAAGATATATCATTAGGAGATGTGTCAATCTGAATAGAATATGCAGATGCCTACAGGAATATGTCATGGTGAGGTAAATTTTGTTTTTAACAGTTCATATGTATATGTTTATCTGGACGAATAAGTGCAGGGCTGCCAATCATGTGAAAGGATGTAAGATCCTTGGAGATGGTTCGAAAGAAATCAGCATGGCGTAAAAGGTGGACCAAATAAGGAAGTCTAATGAATCACTTTCTGATAGCTGACATAAATCATGGATGAAGTGATGGATTATTTGTGCCTTATGAAGCCAAAGGATGAAGTTTCCTCAATATCAAAATCCATGACATCGAGGGGTGGAATTCTTCATGAGCAGCTGCATGTCTCACCATTGCTGCTGTAGGTCCTTGGTTAAGAGGGAGTTTGGAGATAAGTTTCTTGCTTGGAAGAAACTTGAAATATGTCCTTCCTAAGTTAAGCAGGAGTGATGTATATGATTCTCTAATACATTTTTCATTGACTAGACCAGGACTAACAGCCGTAAGTCTCAATGAAGGCCATGTGGAGAGAATGGATAGACACAACATTCTGGTCTTCACATGGGAAGACAGAATGGAGGATTGGGTAATCATCTTGCATTTGATACTCTTTGAGAATGTGATATGGCTTTCAAGATAAGAGTATTTGGGGACCGATATTCTTTGAGGGCTGGCTACCTAAGAGAAGAATTGTCCAAAGAAGGTCATACTCTGGGAACACCTGGGTGGGGTATGTACCTTGGAGAGACAATGACTATGGTGTCTATAAGTCATGTGTCTTGCCAAAATTGTATCCCATTGTCTCGTTGAGAGATGGGGCTGTTAGTCAAGGCCTTGCACTAGGACAATGATGGTTGATATGATGCTATACAGATGTGATTACCAATACGATTCTTCTTTTGAGATTATTCAGTTTGAAAGTGACCATGTACCTATATGAATACCTCCCTAGTTAAGAGGGAGTGTTGAAAAGTGTAACTAATATCGGTCTTCATATTGAATATGTAATTATGTATTAATGTAAAGAAGACAAAGATGATAAAATATGTTCTTGGTATGCTTGCCTCATGGGTTTCATGAGCAAGGTTTTATTTTAGGTCAATAGACTTCTTCTTGATGTCTATTAGGATTTGTATTCTAGTTATAAATGTAATTAAGAGTCACGTATATAAAGAGTTTAGTCAACAGAATATGCCTCAAGACCTTGTCATGAAACCGTGAAGAAAATGGCTCTAGAAGGATGCTCAAAGCAGTCCTTAAATAACCTAATTAACGATGGAAGATAAGCCTCTCAAGTCGGCTTGAAAATACTGCTATAAATTCAGCTCATGAATAATCACAACCATTCATGGTGAGGTTGGCTTATTATAGGGTTCAACAACTAAAAATATCCCATAAGACTGCGAAGAAAAGACAGGAAAAACAATACGCACATCTCTGAATTTTTCAAACTGCAATTGCAGATTGGAACCGTTCGGATGCCTATGTGTAATTCAGATAAGTCTGAGGTATAAGATAAAGTATTGCGGAATAAGGAAAGGATTTTGGAGCAACATTATACAACAAGGCAGGGACATCATTCAACAGTGTAATAACTGTGACCATTGCGAAGCATTCTATGATTTTATGCTAGCTACAGGACTATGAAAAAGTGCGGGTTAAAGTGATATTATTGTGCTAAATAATTCTGGGTTATGGTGCATTGAAGAGCAAGATGAATAACTATTTTAAGGGAATATATGACCATGTTAAAGGATTGAAGTGAAAAAATAAGGGCTAAGTTAAGATGAGGTCTAACATTGAAGAAAATAAGACAAGGATACACTTAACAGAGTTAAGTGAAGACACAAAGGAAGAAAAACACTAGTAGAGACTGAGTTCTCTAAGGCCAGTGCTAAACGGTGCAGGAAGGTGCAAGAAAGAAGGATAAGCTCAAGGAGCCATTGAAGAAGCGGTGACAAGGTCTTGAAGGCATATAAAGGTCTAGGGTCCGTGTCATTGATCTGAAATGACTATATTAGTTTTGTTGTGCTAAGTGTCTTTTCAGTTTATAAACATGTGCATCCTTGTCTCATTAGTTTGCTTGAGGATTGAGGATTTTAACCATGAATTGTAGATGATTTTAGGTGAATTAGAAGCATAAAAAAATCTTAAATAACACTAAACAACAATGTAAAACAGATAAATAAGTCACCACATGAAATTTACACAACATGCATGATGAAGCAGTTCACCCCTCCTGGGCTACATCTGCTGGTCCAACTCCCAATGGCATGTCCATCTTTCATTATGCTCAAAATTTTGTTATAACATGTAGTTACTGTTGAGCCTCAAATTTGTGCTTTCCTTCACCTCATTTTACCTCATTTTTCCCTTGTCCATTTCCATTTTAAACCCAATTGATCAATAAAAATAGTTAAAATTACTTCTAGAATGGTTTATATGACTGACTTGTTGAATTTTGTGACTGTTGCCATTGTTAAGCATTTTGACCGGAACTAGCTGCAGAATGCAGGCATTCTGTAGCTAACCGGCGATTCTGCAGCTACCTTTATGTTTGAACATGTTCCAGGTGGCCTCTTGAGGAAAAACGCATATGGGCATGATCCACGTCATGCCTACATGGTGTGTTGCTCGTCATGGAAGAGGAAATGAAGTCTGTGTACGGTTATGCACGTGGGAACACATTTTGTGAAAGAAGACTCCTACTAGGACTGTTACAGTCCGGGTGTCTTTTCTCTTTTACGCAGCCACCTTAAAGACTCCTAAGATGATTTGGATTAGGAAGACATCATTCCTAAATTATTGTAATTATTGTTACTTGCATTTACTTTAAAAACTCTTGAATAGGCCGAGAGCTTAGTTAGAAATTTTGTGTAGATTTGCTGCTAGATTTTGGTGTAAAACTCTGTGTTACGTCTTTTAAGACACAGAGCATTATGTTGAGACTATTGCATTGTTAATGGAGCAGACAAAATTATCTTGAAGGCGTGATTTAATTGTGAAGTTGAATGCCGTCAAGTGGTAGAGGGCCCCTGCCCCTTGAACGGATTTCCTTAGCGTAAACTAGATAAGTTTTTCCTCGCTGTCTTCACGTTTTGCATATTGAATTAGTAGTTGCTGTGTTTTATATATACTGTGGTCGTATTCGTTCCAGTTCTTCCATAAGAAGACATTCTTCCAACAGACCAAAATGATGAATGATTGATGACTATGGTATTGTAGGATATCAGTTAGATTTGTATTTGTTTTAGCTAGCTACTGTAGCCATAATTCGTTCCAGTTCTTCCAGAAGAAGACACTTTGCCAATAAATCAAAATGATGAATGTTTAATGACTATGGTACTGTAGGATAGGATTTGTATTTTTTTTAGCTAGCTACTGTAGCCATAATTCGTTCCAGTTCTTCCACAAGAAGACACTTTGCCAATAAATCAAAACAATGAATGTTTAATGACTATGGTACTGTAGGATAGGAGTTGTATTTGTTTTTAACTAGAGACTGTAGTTATATTCATCATAGTTCTTTCACAAGAAGACATTTTTCCAATAAATCTTAACAATGAATGATGAATAGCTATAGTGTCATAGGAATTAGTTGTAGTTTTTAGTCTTCACTATCATAGTTGCACTTGTCCTAATCACTCTTCCATAAGAAGAAATTCTTCCAAGACATCCTTAAGAAGTTCAAGATATGACTGTGATGTGACAACTTAGTTTCATTTGCTTTCAGTTCATTGCTTTCAATTGCATACAAGTCCACAGTCAAAATTCTTCTACCTCTTCCACAAGAAGGAACTCTTCCAAAATATCCCTCATGATGAACAAACTGATTGTGTAACTTCATAGGATAGTGCATGTTAATTAGAATGCTCTGGAGTTTCATTTTGCATTTAATTCATGTCCAGCTACTTCATTTCAAAGTTTGATGATGGCTTATGGTTTAACATTGTTCTAGTTTAGAAGCATCTTAAGCTCATGTTTAAATCAATTCATTGCATTCATATCTCATAGTCACACTGTCACCCTTTGCACAATAGATCATTTTAGTTGATAGGATTCCTAAGACAGCCTTCATTATTTACAAATATCTTTTTGTTCTGAAAACTATCAGTGATCCATAACTTTAGGAACAGAAGAGAACATCATTACAAGGTCTGAAATATCTCTGCAAATTCCTCACTATAAACAGAGCTTTTCCTCAACAGAACTACCCTGAAAAGAAACCAATAACTCTTGAAGAATAGACTCTGACCTTCAATTGAAATTGCAGAATAGAACTAGAAATTAGTCATGAATAGATGAGTTTAAAATAGAATGTTGCATCATGATTAGTGTGTGATTGTCTAGTTAGAAAATTTGCATATTTAAGTGATCATTTCTCAAAGTCTAGTTTGTGTCATTTGTTTAAAAAGTCATCATCAAGCTCTTGTTTCTATTCAGTCATAGTTTAGATGTTGTTTCAGTGTTTTTGATTACATTTGCCATTCCATACATTAGGCTCAACTGTGTTTTTGACTACCACTCTCTTTTCATTAGTTTTCTAGGCATTTTCATTGTAAACATAAAACTTCAAAAGACCAAAAAACATCATAAATCAACATAAAAGACCAAAACATCACAAAACACTACATACAACGCACTAGGAAACAAGCACCTAGGTACATATGGTACATTTCACTTCAGCATTTTACAAATCCTGGTTGACAATTAAATGAACTCAGTTTAGGAGACTAGATTGAGGCACAACATTTTGGCGCCGTTGCCGGGGAAGTGAAAACTAGTTAACCTTTGTTTCTTAGCATCCAAAAACAATTTTATGCGTAGGGAGAGAGATTCAAGAGGAAGATTTATAAGCAGCAGAGGCAGAAGTTTGACATCTAGAACACCACTTGTTTCATCCAGATCCAGAACTAGTACACCTTCAACTCAAACCCATCTTCCATCCTTTACTGATCCTGGACTTCTAGAAGGTCTAAGGTCACCTATTCCATTAGAGAAACCTTCCACTTCATCTACTGAACCTGCCATAGAAGAGGATCCAAAAACCTTTGTTGAGGATACAAACCTTTCTACTTCCACAGGAGAGTCAACCATGGCAGAAGAAGGAGGAGGAGGAGTTGTTAATGGAGAAAACACATTTGGAGGAGGTAGAGGAAGAGGTAGAGGAGAAGGAGGAAGAGGAGTTAGAGGTGCAGATGGAGGAAGAGGTAGAATAGGAAGCTCTTTTGGGTTCCCTATACTTGATGGAGAAACCAATACAACCATGAAAAACATTTCACCTTCTGTCCTTCCGAACTTCTATGGACTTAAAACTGAGGATCCTGAAACTTTCTTATTCGAATTTGAAGTACTGTGTAGGACTTATGACTACCTTCAAGATGCCCAAAAATTGAAATTATTTCCTTCAACTCTGAAAAGAGCATCATTGAAGTGGTTTATGAGCTTAAGCAGTAGTTCCATTAGGACATGGGAAGACATGAAACAAGCATTTCTAGAGAGATACTTGGATTATTGTATGCCGGTTAATCATAAGAAAGAAGTGTTCAAGATGTTACAAAAAGAAGATGAAAACTTAGAAGATTTGTTGGAAAGATTTAAATACAACATAAAAAGGGCACAAATGGAAAACCTAGATCAAGACACTTTAAAATATCTTTTGTTGAAAACCATTAGGGATGAATGGTTGGATATCCTTAACATGATGGGAAAAGGGGATATATCACAACTCACATTACCTGAAATATCTGAGTTATGTATCAACCTTTCCAGAGGGAAATCCAAAGCTGTCAAAGGTCCAAGAGATCCTGCTCTTGCAAGAGCAAGTAAATCTGCTTCTGGGACAGTAAGTAGATCAGAAATAGGACACATGCTTGATGATTTTAAATCTGACATCTTAGGGAGTCTTAGTGAACAAATAGACACCCTCAAGATACAAAACAAGCAAAAGGCTGAATCTGATGCCTTGGCAATCTTTTTTCCCAAATGTAGGAAGAAACATGCCTTGAGAGAGTGCCCTTTGGATGTAAAAGTTGTAGAAACCTGTGTTATTTGTTCCGAGAAACATGAGACCAAGAATTGTCCTTCTCTTCCTGGTCTCAAGGTTGTTTTTCAAGAAGAAACTCCTACAGATTCCACAGAATCTCTTAACTTTGTATCTAGAAGACCTTGGCAGGGACCTCAAACACAGGGATTTCATGATCAAATGTATAATCAACCTCCACCTTGGAATTCTTGGCAGCAACCTTGGCCCCAATTTCAAAATCAATCACAAGCTTGGGCAGAAGGATCAAAAGGTCCCTATGGAAGATACTCTCCATATTATCGGTATCCACCATCCTATCCACCATACCCACAAAATTTTCCTCAAAATCTTCAACAAAATTTTCAACAAAATTCTCAACAACATCATCAGAACCAACCTCATCAAAATCAACCACTTCCATTACCATTTCCTCAAAAATCCAATCAATTACCAGCTCAGCCCATACCAAACCCCAATAATAAGAATCCTCAGAATACATACATGTTAGAAGGACAACAATTTCCAACTTATTTAATTACTCCTCTAGACCTTAGTGATGTTCAACTTAGGTCTGGAAGGATACTTGAGAAGAGGAAACCTTCTGTGATCATACAAGAACAATATAATTCTGAGGAAGACTCCCTACGGGTTAATAAAAGTCTTGAGGAAGAAACATCCTTTCAAGGCCAAAACATTGAAAAACTGAAACAAAAGATCCAATAAGCCCAACTCCAGTATTAGAGCAACCATCCACATCTACTTCTATACCTCCCTTTCCGGAAAGATTACAAATTGACAAAGGTGTAGAAAAACAAATAATGGTGCCTAATTATGATTTCTTGGATGAATTGAGAAATGTTTGTATTAAAATTCCATTATTGCAAGCCATCAAGGAAATCCCAATTTTAGCCAAAACAATAAAGGAGTTGAGTATGAAGACAACAAAGAAAAGAATAAGAGAAACCAAGAGAATTCAACTGGTAGGACAAATAGCAGATATTATGATGGGTAAGATTACTATTCCAAAGTACCTTGACCCAGGAAATCCAGTTGTCAAAATTCACATCAATGGAATTGAAATTCAAAACACACTCATTGACTTAGGAGCAACAATAAATATCATGAGTAGACAAATCATGGACAAACTGAAACTTCCTAATCTTCTCTTTACACCCACACTATTACAACTAGCGGATAGATCTGTGATCAGACCAGATGGGGTAATAGAAGATATTCCAGTGTCCCTAGACTCTTGGGAGTACCCTGTGGATTTCATGATCCTTACACCCAAGAATAATCTAGGAGGCCATCATGTTATACTAGGAAGACCTTGGTTGGCTACAGCTGATGCTTTTATTAGTTGTAGGTCCGGTGATATGTATATTTCTGATGGAAGTTCAACAAAGAAATTCACTTTATATCCTCCGGCTAGGACAATTACAGATCTAGATGACACTCAATGGATAGAGGATGAAGAATATTTGCAACCACTCTTCACAATTTCAGAAATTAGTGAAGATAATCAAATCCTGAATACTCTAGAAAATTTTGAATCTTCTCCAGAACACAAACAAGAATCATTTCAAGAGAAATCCAATATTGAGTTCTTGTCATCTAGACAGATGTCTCTTCATTCTATGGACAAATTTGGCAGTTCTACAAGTGAAATTTTTCCAGGTAAAACCTTGAACATAAACAAAAATATGGAAAAATCTCAACAAGAAGAACTAGTCAAAGTATTACAGAGACATTCTTCTGCATATGCATGGGAATACACTGACATGAAAGGGATAAGTCCCAAGACTTGTACTCATCACATCTATATAGAGGCAAATTGCAAACCAATCAGACAACCTCAAAGACGGATGAATCCAAATCTTAGGAAATTGTCAAGGAAGAATTACAAAAATTGTTAAATGTTAACTTCATCTATCCTATTTCAGATAGTCAGTGGGTTTCCCCTTTAGTAATTGTACCTAAGAAAAATGGAAAATGGAGGGTGTGTGTTGACTACCGAGAACTGAATAAAGCTACTCTTAAAGACCATTTTCCCTTACCTTTCATAGATCAAGTATTAGATACATTAGCAGGTAAAAAGTACTTTTCATTCTTGGATGGATTTAGTGGTTACAATCAAATCCAAGTAGCACTTGAAGACCAAGATAAAACCACATTTACTTGTCCTTGGGGTACCTATGCCTACAGAGTATTTCCATTTGGATTGTGCAATGCACCTGCAACATTCCAAAGGGCAGTATTAGGAATTTTTTCTGATCTAATACATGACTGTGTAGAGGTGTACATGGATGATTTTACAGTTTATGGGGATTCATTTGAAGAGGCTTTAGAAAACTTGGAAAAAGTCCTAAAAAGATGTCAAGAAGAAAACCTTTCTCTTAGTCATGAAAAATGTTTTATGATGTTTACTGAAGGTATTGTTTTAGGGCACCACATTTCAGGGGATGGGATTAGAGTTGATGAAGCGAAAGTTGAAGTTATTTCTAACCTATCCATTCCAAGTTGTCGAAGAGATGTAAGAAGTTTTCTAGGATTTACGGGGTACTATCGGAGATTTATAGAAAACTTCACCAAAATAGCATCTCCTCTTTTCAAATTACTCACCAAAGATTGTGAATTTAAGTGGACTTCTGATTGCCAGTTAGCTTTTGAAACCCTGAAAACCAAAATTTCTGAAGCACCTATATTAAGGGGACCTAACTGGAAGTTACCTTTTCATATCTCGACAGATGCTTCCGATACAGCTCTGGGAGCAGTATTGGGACAGAAAGATTTAATTCCCTATGCCATCTATTATATCAGTAGAAATTTGACTCCTGCAGAGTTAAACTATACTGTAACTGAAAAAGAGTTTTTAGCTGTTTTTCATGCCATTAACAAATTTAGACACTATATAACCGGCTATGAAACTTTTATTCACACTGATCATTCTGCCATTAGATATTTAATGAATAAATCAATCACTAATGGTAGAGTTATAAGATGGTTGTTATTATTGCAAGAATTCAACATTACTATTCTAGATAGGCCTGGAAAACAAAACACTGTGGCTGACTTCCTGTCTAGAATTCAAAATATCAAAGATGACACTCCGGTTGAAGATCAATTTCCTGATGAATATCTTTTTGCAGTTTCTACTCAAACTCCATGGTTTGCTGATATTGCTAATTATTTAGTTTCAGGAAAATTTCCTTCAATTATGAATGCAAGGGATAAAAGGAAAATCATTAATGATAGTGCAAGATATTCATGGGTCGCTAATGAGTTGTACAAGACAGGTTCAGATTTGATCATTAGAAGGTGTGTTCGTGAAGATGAGATGCCTGAAATTCTCAAGGCATGTCATGATGAACCTTGTGACGGACACTTTGCAGATAAGAGGACAGCCTATAAGATCCTTAATTTAGGATATTATTGGCCATCTTTGTTTAAAGATGCAAGGGAGTATGTCAAAAGGTGTGACAGTTGCCAAAGGGTAGGAAAACCTTCTCCTTCAGGTGAGATGCCATTACAACCTCAGGTACACATTGAACCTTTTGAAAAATGGGCCTTGGATTTTGTAGGACCTATTAGTCCTCCATCTAGACAAAAGAAATACATATTAGTTTGCACTGATTATGTTACTAAGTGGGTAGAAGCTAAACCATTACTTGTTGCTAATGAATCATCTGTAGTTACTTTTCTTTTTGAGGATATTTTTACTCGTTTTGGTGTCCCAAGGAAAATTGTTACAGATCAAGGAGCTCAATTTACATCAAGGCTAGTGGAGCAAATGATGGAGAAGTACAAAATCAGACATAGAACATCTACTCCTTATCATCCAAAAGCAAATGGTCAAGTGGAATCCACTAACAAAGTCATTGAAGGTATCCTAACAAAGACTGTTCATCTACATAGAAGAGATTGGGTAGATAGGCTTCCTGAAGCCTTGTGGGCCTATAGAACTACATGGAGAAACACAACAGGCCATACTCCTTATGAGCTTATTTATGGAAAGCAAGTTTTGTTTCCTATAGAGTTCCAAATCCAAACATTCAAGATGGCAGTTCAGCTAGGACTTGATCTAACGGAGGCACAAAAGCATAGACTGGAGCAAATTAATGAATTGGATGAGATCAGACAAGATGCAGTTCAGAAAACAAGTCTAGTCCAACAGCAAAGAGCTAGATGGCATGACAAGTACATCAAAGAGAAGAAATTTAAAGAGGGTGATTGGGCTCTCTTGTTTGATTCAAAATTCAAGGATTTTCAAGGGAAATTTCGGACACATTGGCTTGGGCCATATGAAATTGTTCGAATTTTTGATAATGGGGCAGTAAAAATCAGAACTATAGATGAAGAGGAGGTCACTTTTCTTGTGAATGGCCATAGACTAAAGTTATACCACAAGCCACTCTCAAGAGAAGAGTTTGTCAAGAAGTTCCAAGGAGACAATGATGTGAAGTTAATGAAGAAGAGTCTCTCTTCTTCATCAACTTGATTAAATTTTCTGAAGCATTTCTCTTTTGAAAAAAATAAAAAATAAAAAAAAAAATAAAAAAAAAAAATAAAAAAAAATAAAGGTATAAACATGAAAACCAATCACTGATTGGCATGTTTATATAGAAAAGATAGGGTGAAAATCAGAGTTTCTCTGACACTCTAACTTTTCCCATTTTTGTTTCTAAGCAGTTGTTATAAAAATCATAAGTTCAGTGCCATAGTACTTATGATTCATTTCATCTCATTCCATTCACTATCCATCCATACTTCATCTCATCCATCATTCACATTTCACTCCATTCCATTTCATTCATTTCACTCCATCTTCCATTCACTTCATTCTCATGTCAAAACATAGAATTTGATATCTTGCTGCAAGAGAATAAAAATATGCCATGAATTGCAGTACAGCCCTTATGTTCCTTCATTCCATGAACTGAATCCATTCTTATTTCATTATCCATTTCATAAATCATCATCCATTTCATCCATTTTCATAAACATTTCACCCATATCCCAGAAACATTTCATTTTCATAATAAAAGTGTTCTACAGGGACATTCTGCAGCTCGGTGTACATTCTGTAGCTGATCGGCCTTTCTGCAGCCCGATAGTTTTTCACAGCTACAAATCCTGAAGACATCAACCAGCAGACATCAGAGTTACAACAAAGTGATCCAGAGAATTCATGAATCAAAGACATCAAGAAAATAGTGAAAGATTCCTCCAAAAATGAGCAGAGAAGACAAAGGCTACACAAACATCAAGGGCAGAGGTAACAAATTTAAATTACGATGGCAATTCATGAAAATTTAGCATAGTTTAGTTGTGAAATTATTCAAAGAGTTGTTTTAATTATTTTATTGATCAAACACCAAACAAAACCCTCCATAGACTTTGTATTAAAACTTCCAATTCAAATTTTCTATCCAATAGCATTTGAGCGGTGGAACGGCCAAATCATTTGAAATTCCCACGACTCTTAACCAAGCTCTTTAATGATGAAGATTTTTCCTGCCGTCGTAAATCCTCCGCTGTCTCCTCAAATCATTAATGCATTCCTCCACCTCACTTCACCACTCTATGCCGTGACCATTTGCCATAACGTCATTCCGTAGCCAGTATTACATTCCGAAGGCAGAAGCATTATTATCATGAGGGACAGAACAGAAGAGGTACATTGCAAGCATAACGGTGTGAGAACTCACTGAACAGAGAGCATATCACTGAGAACAAAGTTCGGAGCATTGCATTGTCAACACAGAATTGTGGCCGTGAAGAGTTTAAAGCCTGTTGCTACCAGAAGACAGAGGTGCTAAAATTGAAGACTTTGCTACCAAAAGCAGAGGTATGGTAGTAATTGAAGTTTGAAGTCTGTTATTACCAAAGACAGAGGTGTGGTAGTGACTGGTTTTGAAGTTATTGTTATCCGAGACAGAGAGGCTGTAGTGTTGAATTTGAAGCATACCATTTGCTACTAGAGACAGAGGTTGAGTTTGAAGTCTGGTGTTACTAGAAACAGAAGCGTTTTTCAGTGATTAAGTTTGAAGTCTTCTGTTACCAGAGACGGAGGTATTGCACAAAAGGAAATTTGGAATCATCTACCACTGTCTATCAGAGACACATTAGCCCGAAAATTGAAATTGCTTCCATATCATTCCAAGGTTCAACAGAAGTACATCAGTCCGAGGATTCGAAGGCATTTTCCAAACAGAGGCATACAAACCAAAGATTTTTAAGACTGTAGCTATTTCAAAGGTATGTTCTTCCAAAATTGAAGCCATTTTTTTTAGAGATTGAAGCCATTTTAATCCGAAAGTAAAAGCCATTGTTTTGTGGATAGAGAAGAGTGTTAATTGATAGTGAAAAATCATGGGTTTCATCGTAAGAATTGAGCCTATAGGATCAAAATATTTAGAAGGTTATCCACAATGCAAGGAGATGCTACAACAAATAGGATGGCTCCAATTCTTGGAAAAGTTTAATGGTTGCCATAAGGAAGTCACCAAAACGTTTGCTAGATCATTCCAAGGCACTGAGGTTGAAATAGGAGATGTTAAGTTTACTGTTAATGAAGCTTTTATAGCAGAGGCTACAGGATTATCCAGAGATGGGGAAAGATGGTTTAAAAATAGGGAATTCCATAATGACTCATGGAAACAAATCCTAAAATCACCAAACATGGATGTTAGTGTGTTCAAGAAGGGAATTCCTAGTACAGCATTGAAGAGCAAATGGAGGAATATACTACTTCTTTTACAAAAATTTGTTACATGTGAGGGTAGGTATAGGACATTTTATGTCTACCATATGAGACTAATGTTGCATTTTCTAGGAGAAGATTTGAATTTACCATATTTCTTGTATCAAAGTCTGAAGAAAATGGCTTCCTGTGTTCAGAGAAGAGTTCAGTTTTTGGAAACAACCCCGTATCATCATGGGTTAGTAAAAATTTTAATTGAGCATCATCTATCTAAATCAAATGATACATGGGGTGATTTCTTAATAAGAAATCATTTTGAGGAAGCAAAATAACTATCACCTGAACCACAAGCCACAAAGAGAAGTAGGAGATGGAGGACTCCAACAGGTAAAATTGACAAACCGGTTCAAGAAAGCAGTGAAGAAGTCATTCTGGAGAAGTTGACTAGAATCAAGAGTCAACTCAAAGCAGAGAAGGAAATCAAGGAATCTGTTATGGAAAAAGGGGAGGGTTCCTCTCAACTTAGGAGAAGCCACAGATTAAAAGGAAAACTAAAGAAAACATCAATCAAACCAACAGGGGTAATCAATATTGAAGATGAAGAAACATCTATGGAAGAGTATGATGATGAAGATTTTTATGAAGGCACCCCTGAGATTGAACCTGCTCAACAGGAAATCTATGATTATGTGGAAACTCTAGAGAGAACAGCTTCAGAAAGAGAAGAGAGAACCCCCAGTCCTCCACTAACTGAAATTGATATATTGAGGAGGGATAGGTATGAGTTGGAAGTGTTGAATAGACACATCAGGAATGAGAATGAAATTCTCAAAGATCAAATCAAGCTCAAGACTGACATGAACTCAACCTTATCCCTGCATATAGACAAAGTGGAGAGAACCAATGAGAAGATGAAGACAAGGAACAGAAAGTTGATCAGAGCACTCACAAACCTCGGGTTCAAACTTGTGATCAGGAAACCCAGAAGGCCTTTAGCATGCAGACAAAGGAAAAGAAGGGGATTATATGTCCTTGCAGAAGCCTCAGAATTCATAGGATAATTTGCATGAGGACATGCAAAGAGACAGCAGTGGGGGTATGTTGAGCCTCAAATTTGTGCTTTCCTTCACCTCATTTTACCTCATTTTTCCCTTGTCCATTTCAATTTTAAACCCAATTGATCAATAAAAATAGTTAAAATTACTTCTAGAATGGTTTACATAACTGACTTGTTGAATTTTGTGATTGTTGCCATTGTTAAGCATTTTGACCGGAACTAGCTGCAGAATGCAGGCATTCCGTAGCTAACCGGCGATTCTGCAGCTACCTTTATGTTTGAGTATGTTCCAGGTGGCCTCTGGAGGAAAAAAGCATATGGGCATGATCCACGTCGTGCCTACATGGTGTGTTGCTCGTCATGGAAGAGGAAATGAATTCTGGGTACGGTTATGCACGTGGGAACACATTTGTGAAGGAAGACTCCTACTAGGACTGTCTCAGTCCAGCTGTCTTTTCTCCTTCACGCAGCCACCTCAAGGACTCCTAAAATGATTTGGATAAGGAAAGACATCATTCCTAAATTATTGTAATTATTGTTACTTGCATTTACTTTAAAAACTCTTGAGTAGGCCGAGAGCTTAGTTAGAAATTTTGTGTAGATTTGTTGCTAGATTTTGGTGTAAACTCTGTGTTACGTCTTTTAAGACACAGAGCATTATGTTCAGACTATTGCATCGTTAATGGAGCAGACAAAATTATCTTGAAGGCGTGATTTAATTGTGAAGTCGAATGCCGTCAAGTGGTAGAGGGCCCCTGCCCCTTGAACGGATTCCCTTAGCGTAAACTAGATAAGTTTTTCCTAGCTGTCTTTACGTTCTGCATATTAAATTAGTAGTTGTTGTGTTTTATATACTGTGGTCGTACTCATTCCAGTTCTTCCGTAAGAAGACATTCTTCCAACAGACCAAAATGATGAATGATTGATGACTATGGTATTGTAGGATATCAGTTAGATTTGTATTTGTTTTAGCTAGCTACTGTAGCCATAATTCGTTCCAGTTCTTCCACAAGAAGACACTTTGCCAATAAATCAAAACGATGAATGTTTAATGACTATGGTACTGTAGGATAGGATTTGTATTTGTTTTAGCTAGCTACTGTAGCCATAATTCATTCCAGTTCTTCCACAAGAAGACACTTTGCCAATAAATCAAAACAATGAATGTTTAATGACTATGGTACTGTAGGATAGGAGTTGTATCTGTTTTTAACTAGAGAATGTAGTTATATTCATCATAGTTCTTTCACAAGAAGACATTTTTCCAATAAATCTTAACAATGAATGATGAATAGCTATAGTGTCATAGGAATTAGTTGTAGTTTTTAGTCTTCACTATCATAGTTGCACTTGTCCTAATCACTCTTCCCTAAGAAGAAATTCTTCCAAGACATCCTTAAGAAGTTCAAGATATGACTGTGATGTGACAACTTAGTTTCATTTGCTTTCAGTTCATTGCTTTCAATTGCATATAAGTCCATAGTCAAAATTGTTCTACCTCTTCCACAAGAAGGAACTCTTCCAAAATATCCCTCATGATGAACAAACTGATTGTGTAACTTCATAGGATAGTGCATGTTAATTAGAATGCTCCGGAGTTTCATTTTGCATTTAATTCATGTCCAACTACTTCATTTCAAAGTTTGATGATGGCTTATGGTTTAACATTGTTCTAGTTTAGAAGCATCTTAAGCTCATGTTTAAATCAATTCATTGCATTCATATCTCATAGTCACACTGTCACCCTTTGCACAGTAGATCATTTTAGTTGATAGGATTCCTAAGACAGCCTTCACTATTTACAAATATCTTTTTGTTCTGAAAACTATCAGTGATCCATAACTTTAGGAACAGAAGATAACATCATTACAAGGTCTGAAATATCTCTGCAAATTCCTCACTATAAACAGAGCTTTTCCTCAACAGAACTACCCTGAAAAGAAACCAATAACTCTTGAAGAATAGAATCTGACCTTCAATTGAAATTGCAGAATAGAACTAGAAATTAGTCATGAATAGATGAGTTTAGAATAGAATGTTGCATCATGATTAGTGTCTGATTGTCTAGTTAGAAAATTTGCATATTTAAGTGATCATTTCTCAAAGTCTAGTTTGTGTCATTTGTTTAAAAGGTCATCATCAAGCTCTTGTTTCTATTCAGTCATAGTTTAGATGTTGTTTCAGTGTTTTTGATTACATTTTCCATTCCATACATTAGGCTCAACTGTGTTTTTGACTACCACTCTCTTTTCATTAGTTTTCTAGGCATTTTCATTGTAAACATAAAACTTCAAAAGACCAAAAACATCATAAATCAACATAAAAGATCAAAACATCACAAAACACTACATACAACGCACTAGGAAACAAGCACCTAGGTACATATGGTACATTTCACTTCAGCAGTTTACAAATCCTGGTTGACAATTAAATGAACTCAGTTTAGGAGACTAGATTGAGGCACAACAGTTACAATGATCTAATGGCTATTTTCTCTACATCAATGGCTCCAGAATGCTCCAATTAGTCAAAAATGACTCTTCATTCACTCATAATGTGATAAAATTGAGTCTCCTACTCTTTTTCCCAGTTACACCTAGAAAAACTCCACTAAAAGGGCAGGAATCCACTTATTTGGAGTTAAATTAGGAAATTCTACCTTTTTGGGTGCACTGGCCAAACTTCCTCCATTTTAAACTGTGGCAATAAGTGCTAGCTGTTAGGGTGGCCACATCCAAACCCCAAAACTATGGGACTAACCATAACTGTCAGAGGTTAAGACTTATCCGCGCGGAGTTCAGCGTTAACAGTTACATGTGACAACATGTTAGCAGAACCATTGGCGGGTTGAGCTGTCAAGTTTACGTGAATACCGCAATTTTTAAATTTTTTATAAAAGTTTCCATGTGATAATGTGTTTGGGGAACCACTGGCGGGTTTGGACCGCCAAAATTAAATGTATTACAACATAAATAAAAGTCGACAACTATAGAGGTTAAGAAACACTTGTAGCTAGTGTTATCACAAAATTGGACCTAATAGGCTGCTAATCAAATCAATCTCATGTAACTGTTTCAAACCAATCTTTTGATTGAGGCTTAACCTCCTCAACCTGAGAGGGCTCTCTCAAGGGTTAATGATTTTGATAAAATATAGATGGCTAACTCTATGTGTGGTAATAATCAGATAGATGATAAATGTAGGTTGAAAATCACTTTAGCAAATACACATTGGGCTTATGGAGTCAAAATAGTTTTAGCAAACCAATAAATCTACTTAACATAGAAGTTGAGGCATATCAGAGTTTTTGTCAAGAGATACACATGTGAAACTGTAAAAAACACAGTCAGTTCATCTATATAGGAAGTTAGAGCATCAAAGATGAATTATGAGTAACATAGTCAAACTCTATTGCAATAGGATAATAGAGAGATGCAAATAGAATAAGAACACACTAAAACTCCTTACGAATCTCAAGTTGGTTAAGTAGAAATCTCTTGTATTAGCTGAAAACTAGCCAATTACAATAAACACAGTCTTTTGCCAAAAATGTCCAACCCTAGTACATTTGACTTCTTGGTCCTTTATAGACCATTTACAACATGAGATAATCTTATCTTATCCTAGATACATCGAATTCCTGACTCTTGACACCTTGCATAACCATATGATATGGTATTTATTACAAAAAGACAACTAATTTACTAAACAGTCCTATTACAAATAGGATTCAAACTCCTTATCTCTATCCATAACAACCTTATCTAAACTAAATTACATCATTTTCCAAGTGTATTCACACATTAACAATTGAATACATTTGCATATAAGAAGGCAAGTCAAGTTGAAATGCATTATTACCAACTTTCTTTATGATCTTGAAAGGACCATAGTGAATGGATTTGATCTTTTTACCTTCCCCTTGCATCCTTTCTTTTATAATTTGCAACCATACCTCATCTCCCTCTTTAAAATTGTGATCAACTCGATGTTTAGCATGCCTCTCTTTGTATTTGCTCTGATTTTCTCAAATTGTTCTTGAACTTGTTGATGTATAATATGAATTTTCTCAATGAAATTTCGAGCCTTGTCAATATCACTATGGCCATCAATTGCAAAATCCTTCCCAAAGATGAGTCTAATAGCAATTTTGGAAAATACCCAAAGCATACTTGAAAAGGTGATGTTTGTATAGAAGAGTGTGTTTCCCAGTTGTAAGCATGCTAAATGTAATGTAGTTGCTCATCCCACAACTTAGGATGTTTGTTGCAATATCATCTCAATAGATGCACAATGGTTATGTTCACCACCTCGATTTATCCATCTGTTTGTGGATGAAAAGCGATACTCTTTTTCAACTTTGTGTCCATCATTCTCCATAGATTTGACCAAAAATTCCCAATGAACTTGGAATATCTGTCACTAACAATAGAAGTTGCAAATCCAAAATGAACCCAAACATGTTGAAAATAAATTATAGTAGTTTGTTCAACAGTAATGGTTTTCTTACATGGCACAAGTATACACATTTTACCGAATCTATCCACAACTACATAAAGATAATCATGTTTTTTTCTTGACATAGACAGACCTCCAAAAAATTCCATGGAGACACTCTCCCATGGCCTTGATGGTACCGGTAGTGGCGTGTACAACCCAAGATTCCTATTATTAGGCTTACTTTTTGCACACATAGAACAACTTCTTATAAAATGTGACACACTATCTATAATGCGAGGCCAATAGCAATACTTTTATAGATGTGCCACTGTTTTTATTACCCCAAAGTGTCCAACAATAAGAGATGAATGAGCTTCTCTCATGACACTTAGCCTCTCTCCTTATGGAACACATAGCTTACCCAAATGAAAAAACAAATTTTTATGCATGTGATAATCTTTTTTTTCAACTTGATTCCCTTCACTCAAACTAGCATACACATCTTGAAAATCAATGTCATGTGCATATTGTTCTATGTAACTCTCATGTACAACAGAGTAATTTTTGAGTAAAGTAGATGCACTAATGATTGGTATTGAAAGCATATCTTCAAATTTATTGAAAATACCTTTCTTGTACCTTATAACCAAGTGAAATTGTTGAAGAAATCCCATCCACCTAAAATGTCTTGATTGCTGAAATTTTGTTTGTGACTGCAAGTACTGTAATGGTTGGTGATCGGTATGCACAATAGTCTCTTTACCAATCAAGTAGTGTTTCAACATCTTAACACTTTGTACCAATGTGTTATCACACCCTAAATTTTCAAAATCATAACTTGAAATGTGTCAAGTTTGTATTTAGATTGGTTAGAATGCTTAACATCATGAAATGATAAATTTTATGATTAGTATAAGCTTCAAAGATTTTTTGAGTTGCTAGGGATGATCTCAAGTCATATCATAGGAAAAAACATTGAATAGATACTTTAAATTGACCTAAAATATCAAATCTAGCCACCTGTCAGAATTTTTCTGAGTTCGTAGCGATTTTAGTACTAAATAAACAGTTTTTAATGTAGAAACACCTAGTAATTTTGTAGCGAAAATGACACTTGTAAAGCTAAATGCCCTATGAAAGTGTGTCATCCTATAACAGTTTTCTGCATAATGATGATTTGTTAAGGTTTGAGGGTTTCGAGGTCATGCTGTCAGAATAGGGTCATCATTGAAAAACTTAGGCATGTTTTGGCATCAACCACCATTTTCTTAATAAGTCTCATCTAATTTTTTCCGAATCCATTCCTCATTCCTCACGCTTTATTTTACACTCTCATAAGCTACTACCAAAGTAGCTTGCTGTTATTTTCATCTCCCGTAGAAATCCTCTGTCATGTTAGCCCTCTTTTACCATAATAGCTCGCTATCATCAAAGGCTTTTACTGAACATGTGTAAATATCCAAAGAAGGTCACCGCTGCAAGACAAGAATAAAATGGCTACACCAAAGAAAGTTAATAAAGGAGGCCTACCATTCAGGTATGAACTTACAAGTCCAAGATTAATCATGGACAATCCATATTTTGTGGAAATTTTTACAAGAGCAGGATGCATTTTGTTCTGTCAAAGGTTGCAAGGTCATCAAAAACAGGTATCCCAAGGTTCTGTACTCAATTTCAAAGGAACATCTACAAATATTGGTTTTCTTCATGTGCCAATTTCCCCTGATAGTATTTCTAAAGCAACGGGGATTCGTAGGACCGAAGAAGAATGGTTTAAAGCTAAAAAGATTGATTTAAAGAGTTGTGATGATTATCTAAAGCCTGAACATGTAGGGATAAATATGACTATAGGGATTCCCATAACTTGCCTTAGAGATAACTACTCTAAATTATTGACAGTCTTACAGAAATACTTTACATGTGAAGTCAGATTCCATACAATCTACATGTATCACTTCAAGTTGTTGCTTCATTTTACAGGGAAGAAGCTGATAGATATTCCTTTTTACCTTTTTAGAAGCCTTGGAAAAATGGCAAACAAAGTGCAAGGAAGACCTAAAAGAAACACAACTTCCATCTTTCACCATGGATTGATGAAATTACTAGTACTTGAAGAATTAAATAAACTAGACAAAGACTAGGCATCTTTCTTGTTTATGAATGGGTATTAAATGGATGTTTTATCTCCAAGGAAAGTCTCTAAACTTAGAACTCCTTCTTCTAGGCAAGAGCTGAATACTACTGCAGAAGTAGAAGGGAATCAACAAGATTGTTTAAAAGCTACAACCAAAGGCATAGAAGTAGAAGCTAATTTCATCCAAGAGGCAACACCACATCCAACAACTAGTAAGCATGCTAAAAAGCATGAAATAATTAGAAAGACTAATCCTGTAGAAAAAAGGTCTAAAAGAAGCACAAAGGAAACTATTGGAGGTAAAGGCAGGCTTGAAGACATTTTACAGGCTATAGAAATTGCAGAAACCCCTATAGTGAAAGCAACTGAGGTAGAAGGATATAAGATTAAAAGGAAGGGGCTTATGACCAAGAAATTAGATTTTTCATCGGAGGATTTAGGTTTTCTTTTTAAACCTAGAAAGCCTTTCACTAGATCACAGATTTCTGAAACTATCACCATTGGAAATAAGAAGAAGAAGGGAGATAAAGGAAAAATGGAAGAAATACAAAAAGTCATAGTCATATCTCCTATTGAGACAAAGGTTACCAAAGAAAAGGAAGGTCAATATAAAAGAAATATTCAGACGAAATCTAAGGTGGATTTTCCAAATGGACAGCTTAAAAATAAGGAAGAAACAACTAAACAGAGAAAGGGAAAGGAAAAATTCATAGCGAAAACTGAAAAGAGTTTCTTGAAGAGCAGTTAAAAGTAGCTAGGGAAGAGTTGTATGAAACAAAGATAGAGCTAGAAAGATACAAGAGAGATAAACAAATGATAGATGAGGTGCAAAAGAAAGTGAATGATCAGGTTACTCATTTTTAACAATCTATTGGAAAGGCCCAAAACTTGTTGAAGAAATCATAGCCTTTACGCATCATGATGACACACACAAGGCAGAGGAATTTATGGTTACAGGTAGAGAGGAAAAGCCTTCAGAGAGAAGTCAAAGAGTTGAAAGAAAATAAGAAGGTAACAATGGATTATAGACCTTTTTTGTCTTATATTATCATAATTTACATGCAGGTATATTCATGGATATTTTTAGAGCCCAGATCATAAGTTTTGTTAAGTCTCTGAAAAATTAGGCAATTCCGCAGCGTATGCCAGGCTTGAAGCCCAGTTTTTGTTGCATAATTTCTGAAGAATTCTTTTGGTTTTAAACCACTTAAAATGACATGGTTAAAGAACTGTGAGGGTTGTGTTTAATTGTTTTTTGTCACTTAACACCCTCCAATGATCAAGAATAGCAGAAGATTATCACATATGAATTTTTTTGATTTTTTCTACGAAATTCGCTACGAAAGTAGCTCAAAACTCTGTTTTGACAACAAGGTTAAGTTTTGGAAGAAGGTGAAAGGTAAATGACTATTTCAAATCTTTTCTCCATGAGGAATGACAAAGAGTATCAGGGCAATGATAAAGAGTATCAGATCAGAATATTTCTAAGTGGAGATATTTTGTTATGGATATAGTTCGAAGATACTAGCTCACTATGTTGCCATATCATCAAACTGACAGCTCCATAATAGTAGGCAGAGCAGCTTCATGAAGACAGTCAGAGTATTAATGTTTTTTTTGTGGCCAGTATGGTTGAAAGACATGATTCCTTTCAAGGAATATTTGGATCATATTTAGATTAAATGTAATAAGTAGGCGTTTGAGTCATAGTAGAACTCTAACTCTTAATTCGAAAGGTGCCAGTTCTAGTTTTAAATATCTAGTTAAGTGGTTAGATTTTGTGTCAATAATAGAGTTTAATGATCTAGCCACTTGGAAGATTGGATGTAAAGGCTAGATACCTATAAGTAGTGAGTACTTCGATGTATGAAAGGTTGGAAAATGTTATCCCAACAAACTATTTTATTGTAAAGCTTTTGGAGTTTCTGATATATATAGTAACAATACCATTTTTCTTCACTTGAGATTCTTATTATATTTCAATGAGTTTCTATCCTATATTTTAAAATGGTTTTCTTCCAATTATTAATGCTTATTACTCAGAATTCATGATTGTTCATGCTCTAACTTCCTTTAAGTATTAAGCTATGGTAAAATGAGTTTTTGTCCTATCTTTTGAAAGGTTTTCTTCAAAGTGTTAATGCTTATTACTCAGAATTCATGACTGTTCATGCTCTGACTTCCTTTAATTATTAAGCTTTGGTGAATCTATTTTAGTATTTTGATTTCAATACCTTCATGTCTCATTACTCAGAATTCATGTGTCACATGCTCTGACTTCCTTTGAACCTCAAGTTATTGGGATTTTCCTGAATGTGTTATTCTTTCATTAAAGTATATACAAGCCACAGCTTCTACAAGGAAAGCCTTTGTTATTGAGAGCCCTATCACTGACTCCATAGCCCAATGGTAGCAAGTATTCATCTTTTCAACCTGAAACAAAGAACAAATAATAGAGTTAGCCATCTATCTTATATCATTAAACAATATCATAAATCCCTTTGAGAGAGCCTTCTCAGACTGAAGAGGCTAAGCTTCAGTCCAAATATTGGTTTGAAATAGTTACACTTAAGTTGTCTGATCAGCAGCCAATTAGGTATGACTTTGGTGATAATATTTTGGCGCCCTTTCCGGGGAGAAAAGGTGTAAATTTTCCCTGGGAAGAACGACAAAGTTTTAGTTCTAAGGTCTGAGAGCAGTAGACACTTAGGCACATATTGGCTGTATTTCTACTTTAGCGACTCCACACATCAAATAATCAATTGGAAGGTGACTCCACTGCTTGAAGATCAGTAGCTTGATGAAGTTTCAATATGAGTTCCATTGCAAGAATAAATTCCAAGTATGCCCCTATGAATCGGTCTCATATCCTTGGTTTTCCAAATCCTATGCCAAAGGTTGAATGGTTAACTGATATTCCTGTATTTAAAGATGAAAATAAAGACAATGCTACTCTTAATTTGGTTAGATTCCATATGCATGTACACAGTCTTAAGGTTCAGTTTCCTGAGGATTGTCTCATGAAGATGTTTATGGCCACTTTAGAAGGAAAAGCATGGTCTTGGTATGAAAGCTTGAAAAATGGTTCATTATATTCTCTTGCTGATTTCCATGTTGCATTTTATGAGATGTATAAAGAGTGTCATCCCTCCTTATTTCTGGTTAAAGACTATTGTAAACACTGTGTGAGTTTTATTGAATATTTGGATAATTGTTATGAATATGATGAGTTCATGGATGAGGAAATTTTAGAGGCCCTTCATGACAATCCATTTCATCACCAAGAAGAAAGGATATCCTCTCTCTTGGATGAAAATGAAACCCAATAGGAGTTTATTTATGATAATCAAGTTACATCCTCTGAGTTTGATGAAAAGTTGCAGCAGAATTGTCAGCCTTTTGATCATTAGGAGTATGAGAATCATTGCAAACAACAAGAGGAAATATTGGAAGATAATTAATATAACTCTCAGGTAAAGGAAAATGTTTAAAATTCATATTATTTCTTGCATTAGTCTACATCAAATAATGATCACACTAATGAAGAAGTGGGTGAAAAGTTTTCTTTATCCTTGTCTTCTAATCTAAAATCATTTGAGTGCAAGTCAGAAGCTAAGATTCAATTTGTGGATGAAGTTATTAAGTACATTGAAAAGGACATTGAAGTTTTAGAAGCTCAAATTCAACCTTATAGGCTTCATGATCAAGATCAGTCTTTTCAAAAGTTGTTAATGCTAGAAAACAAAGAGAGGGTGCTGCTACCTTTCTCCTTTAAGTTTGAGGAAGAATACACTGTTTTTGAAAATCAGTTTGAACAACAATTTGATAACACACAACCTAAATTTTGTGTGGCTGAGAAAAGCATGTATGAGTTATCCAAAGCTGTAGAATGTCATGAGAAACATCAAACAGATCATGTCTTCTTTGAACCTATAGCTGACTACATGGAAGAGTTCTACAGTCCATATTTTCGATTATGTTTTCATTATGAGGATCAGATCCATTTTATGTTTCTTTGGTCATTTTAGTATCATGCCTACTGTTGGTTCAAGTGCTGTCAATAGTTTCAAGTGTCAGATCAGATCAATGATTGGCTTCATTGGAAGTTTCATGTTGCTTGAGTTTAAAATGGAGATTGCAACTGATAGGGTAGGTAGGAGTGTGTGAATAACCTCAAAGTTGACTGAGCATCTTTTCAGCAGGTACAAATTTGTTTCTTCTATAGTGATAATCAAGCTTGCGCCCGAGGTGAAGGCCATAAGAGTTTGAAGAAGACTTGGAAAAATTTCAAAGTTTTTATTCTAAAGGATGGATGGCACTGGAACTACAGGTTCTTTGGTATACCACAGGGGCATACCATCCCAAGTGGAGCCACTGCTATCACACCCTAAATTTTCAAAATCATAACTTGAAATGTGTCAATTTTGTATTTAGATTGGCTAGAATGCATATCATCATGAAATGATAAATTTTATGATTATTATAAGCTTTAAAGATTGTTTCAGTTGCTAGGGATGATCTCAAGTCATATCATAGGAAAAAATCTTGAATAGATACTTTAAATCAACCTAAAATCTCAAATCTAGCTACTTGTCAGAATTTTTCTGAGTCTGCAGTGATTTTATTACTAAATTAACAGTTTTTTCTGCAGAAACACCTAGTAATTTCATAGCTAAACTAACACTTGTAAAGCTAAATGCGCTACGAAAGCGTGTCATACTATAACGATTTTCTGCATAATGATGATTTGTTAAGCTTTGAGGGTTTCGAGGTCATGCTATCAGAATAGGGTCATCACTGAAAAACTTAGGCACGTTTTGGCATCAACCACCATTTTATTAATAAGTCTCATCTCATTTTATCCGAATCCATTCCTCATTCCTCACGCTTTATTTTCTGCTCTCCTAAGCTGCTACCAAAGAAACTTGCTGTTATTTGCATCTCCTGTAGAAATCCTATGTCAAGTCAGCCCTCTTTTACCATAACAGCTCGTTGTCATCAAAGGATTTTACTGAACATGTGTAAATATCCAAAGAAGGCCACCGCTGCAAAACATGAAGAAAATGGCTACACCAAAGAAAGTTAATAAAGGAGGCATACCATTTAGGTACAAACCTACAAGTACAAGATTAATCATGGAAGATCCATATTTCGTGGAAATTTTTACAAGAGCAGGATGCATTCAATTCTGTCAAAGGTTGCAAGGTCATCACAAACATGTATCCCAAAACTTTGCACTCAATTTCAAAGGAACATCTACAAATATTGGTTTTCTTCAAGTGCCAATTTCCCTTGATAGTATTTCTCAAGAAACAGGGATTCCTAGGACCAGAGAAGAATGGTTTAAAGCTAAAAATTTTGATTTAAAGAGTTGTGATGATTATCTAAAGCCTGAACATGTAGGGATAAATATGACTGTAGGGATTCCCAAAACTTTCCTTAGAGATAACTACTCTAAATTATTGATAGTCATACAGAAATAATTTACATCTGAAGGCAGATTCCATACAATCTACATGTATCACTTCAAGCTATTGCTTCATTTTACAGGGAAAAAGTTGATAGATATTCCTTTTTACCTTTTTAGAAGCCTTGGAAAAATGGCAGACAAAGTGCAAGGTAGACCTGAAATAAATGAAACTTCCATCTTTCACCATGGATTGATGAAATTACTAGTGCTGGCAGAATTAAATAAACTAGACAGAGACTGGGCATCTTTCTTGTTTATGAATGGGTATGAAATGGATGTTTTATCTCCAAGGAAAGTCTCTAAACTCAAAACTCCTTCTTCTAGGCAAGAGCTAAATACTAATGCAGAAGTAGAAGGGAATCAACAAGAAGGTTTAAAAGCTATAGCCAAAGACGTAGAAGTAGAAGCTAATTTAATCCAAGAGGCAACACCACATCCAGTAACTAGTAAGCATGCTAAAAAGCATGACATAATTAACAAGAATAAACCTGCAAAAAACTTGGTCTAAAAGAAGCACAAAGGAAACTATTGGAGGTAAAGGCAGGCCTGAAGACATCTTACATGCTATAGACATTGCATAAACCCTTGTAGTGAAAGAAACTGAGGTAGAAGGATCTAACATTAAAAGGAAGGGCCTTATGGCCAAGAAATTAAAATTTTTATCAGAGGATTCAGGTTTTCTTTTTAAACCTATAAAGCCTTTCACTATATCACAGCTTTCTGAGACTATCACCATTGGAAATAAGCAACAGAAGGGAGATAAAGGAAAAATGATAGCATTACAAGAAGTCATATTCATATCTCCTATTGAGACAAAGGTTACCAAAGAAAAGAAAGGTCAATCTAAAAGAAAGATTCAGAAGAAATCTGAGGCAGATTTTCCAAAAGGGACAGCTTAAAAATGAAGAAGAAATAGTCAAACAGAGAAAGGGAAAGGAAAAAGTCATAAAGAAAACTAAAAAAGAGTTTCTTGAAGAACAATTAAAATCATCTAGGGAAGAGTTGTATGAAACAAAGAGAGAGCTAGAAAGATACAAGCAAGATAAAAAAATGATAGATGAGGTGGAAAAGAAAGTGAATGATCAAGTTACTCATTTTGAAAAATGTTGGCTCGAGGGGTCCTAACCCAGGTTCGGTAAGCAAGGTTTGCCAACAAACCCCTATACCACTGGCCCTTTCGGTAGTGACCTGCTTTCGCAAGTCAAAGTCTCACCCGAAGTAGTATGGGTGGGTGCTGGAACCAGGTTTCCGCACCCTAAGAAAGGAAGGGTAAGGCAAGTAGAGCTGCATTTTGTTTCTGTAATTCCCAGATTACCTTATTCTTTGCAGGGTTAATTATGTATCTATTTGCATCCACGTGCACTAGATATATAATTATACGCTTTCTATAACATCAAGATAGCATTATATAAACAAAGCGGAATAGATCTAGATCCAAGAATTGAGTACACAGATCTTCGCAGCAAAAAGACAGAAAATACATAACACATCAATTATCAGCAATTCATACAACAGTACTCACAAATTCAGATCTCTAATAATCCTTCGCATTCATTCATTCATCAATATTTCCTTACAATTCCCTTCCCAACCTGTGCACACAGCTGGACTAGGATATCCGCACACACAGCCAACAGGAATCTCTTCCCGAAAACCCAAACATATAGCTTAAGCAATAGATCACATCAATATCTCATCAATTCTTATCCTTTTCGATAAAAAATACATCTCTATTTATAACAATCTAGCCTTTGACTTTCCTATGGTCTACAACCCATGGTTTTCGGACCCCTAGTTTTCCCTTTGACCCATTACAATGTGTTCGGGGCTTTGACCTGCCCCAAAAACCCTACGATATACTAAATATAATAAAAAATAATCAAAATGGACCAGTTTCAAAGCTTGTTAGGAGACCCCATTCCAACAGTCCCCCAACACAATCTTGTGACTCGTCCCGAGTCACTGCACTGGTGCGGCTTCTATTTGCATACGCAAAGTAGCCAGAGTGCAGACAAGTGGAGGGAGTACGTCCTGAATTTGGGCCACAACTTGTTGCGCAATGTTGACCAGTGTTAGAGAGGCAGGCCCATCTGTATCTGTAGCAACCCGTTCTAACAGCTAGTGGAGGCGTGCGATGGCAGTCTGAGCATCGTGTGCGAGCTAGAGTGTGGTATCAGATCATGGCTTCAACAATTTTTGAACAACCTTCTTGTTGTGGCGAAGGTTCTCAATATTGTCCATCGTGGCTAGGCGCTGCGCAGAGACACTGGAGGGTGTGGAGGCTCAGATTTGATCTAGAACATCTTCTGCCTGCTGTAAATCTTGCTGGATATGCTGAATTGTGGGATGGTGTTGTACTTCCATCCATAGCTGTGTAGCTGTTTTGACCAATTGCACCCCTTGTGTCAGCTAATCCTCGATGATACACATTGCGTCTGTGACCACGAAAATTCGTGGGGCCTGGACTTCTAGAGGTGTGTCATACTGTTGCTGCCTGTCCCAGTCACAGCGGTGAACCTCCTGCAACACTCTAGAGCATAGTCTTTGTAGCTCTGAACTAGATAGCTACACTAAGTCTAGTTGGACATCCCCAGTAGTTGGGTCGAGATTGCGAACTATGGTAGTGCGAGGGAGTGAACATACATTACTTCTGGTGGGCGATGCTCGGGAGGTGCGAAGACATCGCAGCATGTCCCTGTATCTCAACGTTCCTTCTATATGTGGGTTGCAGACAATCCTCTCTGTCGGAAGCCCGTGCTCACTCCTATAACTGCACTCAGCATTCCCAAGTCCTCTTACTGGTTCCTTCGGCGGGTCAAGGTTCATATTTTTAACAGAGAGATGAGCGTTATAGAGAATATGGATGAACACAAAAAACCAGAACGCGGATAGCTCGAGTCTGTTGAAGGGTGAATAAATAGCCTAGCGCAAATTTTTCCGGCCATCTGCACCCCATTCGTAGCTATTTAATGGCGGAGTATCTCATGCATGGCACGTACCCTCGAGCCTTCAAACTGTTCTTACTGTAAATGGCTGCATTGATGATTTTTCGCCTGTTTTTCGTACTTGCATGGGTATTTTATTATTAAATTAGGATATGTTGACGGTCATCCTTCATGCCCAAGGTCATGTCCATGGAATTTCAGACCATGGATAACAATTGTATGTCATTCACGTACCTTGAATGAGGGTCGACGCGAGGTGTATCTGCAAGTTGGTCAGTAGTATTTTCGAGCCCTTTACTTCACACGCAGGTGGGATGTCCTTGTGTGAGAAGGTTGCGTCATACGTCCTTATGCCATTTATTACTTGAGACATTCACAGATCCTCTCAGATATACATGGGTTCAGGCTAGTTCGTAATCTGACATAGGCTTAGGTCAATGGTACCCTAGAAATTCTGTCTAGGCAAGGTTCGATCGAACCCTTGAGTGTTGCACGTCAGCAGGTCTCCGCGTAGGTCGACTGAACTCGGAGCCCATCTGGCCACTGGGATCTCTATGCGCAAGATCACCCTACTCAAATACTTCCCCTGAGTAAATAATACCAGTCCTTGAATAGGTGCTTCGTAGAGTGTTAGCGGTAGTGCCTCTGGCCTGCGTTTCATGGGAATCTTAGGTTCATCCGGCTGCTGATTATCATCTGCATCCTCCTAGCAGGGCAAGGTTCTTTCTGCGGTAGAGATGCAACGAAAATTCCTGATGGTTTGAAGGCTTCGAAGTGCCGAGACCTCATGCAACCATCCTTGCCAATTTTCCATCCTCATCGGAGTCAGAAAAGCATTCGCTGTCCTTTTCCCAAAAGAGCATTACTTCCTCCTTGGGGTTAACCCGATCTTCATCCTGCGCAGTTAATTTATAAATGTGATCTAATTCCTCCTTCTCATAGGTTGTTTCTGTATACTGCGCACCTTCAGTTGGATCTAGCGGTACTATGAAATGCGTACCTTTGTTTTTGAACACCATGTTGCGTTTCTTGAGATTGATGACACCCCCCATGTCTATTGCCTAGTCTAGCCCGAGGAGCGCAGGGTAGGGGTCCGCATCTTCAACTATTTCTATTACTTTAAAATCAGCTAGGACCCTTACCCCTGCAATATCAACCATGACTTTCAGTAACCAACCCAGAGGGATGATTTTCTGTTGATTTTCCATTCGCAGTTGGATAGTGGACCATTCCAATTTAGGCTATCCCACTCATTGCCATGTCTTCTTTGGTAAGACGTTTGCATCTGATCCAAGATCTAAGATAACCTGATCCATCTCATATTCACCAATCTATGAAGTTAATTGCATCTCTCTTCTAGTGCGTCTCTTATAGCTGTATAGTTTGTGTACATCCTTGGTCTCAGGGATCAAACTGAGCCGAGCTGCGCAGGTATTCAGTAATGCTAGGAGATTTCCTACGGCCTGCGGATTCCTTAGCAACTTCAGACATGCCTTCAAGAAGGGCTCAATTCCTTCTTCTATTTGAGGCTGCACGGGGGCTGCCAATGGTGCTTGTTCTTTGACAGACACTCCTTTTCGAGAGGCAAGCCCTCCCTCAGCTCCCTGGGTGACCAACCCACTACGTGTCATGACTTTTATACTTGGATCCTCCCTCCTTAGCTCTGCTTTAACTCTCTGTACATTCTGCGTAGGGGTGGGATGTTTTTCCTACATCTTGGCTATTAATATTGGACAATATTTTACCTCGTGGTCCAGCTGTCTACAATATTTGCACGATGGCCTAGTGGGATTAGGGTATTCCCTAGAAAAGTGCCCTATTTCCCCACATTTATAACAGATTAGCTGCCACATCCTCGGTCTGCGCTTCCTCCTAGACCTCCTCTACCTCGGGCTGGTGATCCTCCAAAGTGCGCAACAAGTCTTGGCGATGCAAGGTCTGATTGTACCCTATATAAATTCCCACGATCCATCATTAAGTCATATGTACGATAGTTCTGCTTATCATGTCCCACTAATCGGCAGAATCAACACCATTGTTGCTTTAGTTATGGGACATACGCACCTAGCTGAGGGCAATGGTTCGTATCATGTAGTCCCACTACCCGAAAATCATCACACCATAGTGCAGATCCACTTGATCCTGGTCGCAACAGGGCATGTTCCCTACTTGCCCCTGGGTGTATCGTACTAGGTCCTCCTACTTGCATATAATCGGTTAGCAGAGGGCATTGATCCTTCATATGGCCAGACACCTGGCAACGTATACACCAAAGATCCACGCAGATGTCCTTTCCTCATTCTTTTCGCAGGTTCTGTATCTCCATATGCATGGCCCCAAGTTGTTCCTGGATTTGTTATTGCCACACTTCATTGTATCCTCCGGTCACGACTCTAATTCGCATACGCTTCTCTGAGTTTTCTCCTGTGATTCAAAGGTCTGATGACTCATCAACGTCGCATTAGTGAGGTAACAACATAGTGATGAACCACTCGATATTTATCGTCACCATTAATTATCCCTTCCCTAATTGCCTTCTTCAATGTTGATCAACCTCATACTAACTCGGGCGCAAATTATTAGAGTCTTTTTACTTCATATGGTGGGAATAGATTTTAGCTTCGGGGTATTTGCTTGAGCATCTTTGATATCTTGAATGGAAGCGGAGTCCATTAAGACGTATTGTCCTATACCATTCCGAACTCGTCTTGAATCTTTAAAAATGAAACAACATTTTTATCATTAATAACCTTGCATTCTGCATGATCCAGACAGAGTTTTCCACAAACCAAAACTGGTCCATATCCTTGTCTCTTACCCCTTTGAAGGTAGGCAGTTTCAGATACGTAGCCATATCATTGTCTAGGGAGGGTGGTGGTATAGGTGAATTCTTACCTTTGTGCGGCCTAGGTGGTGATGTAATTGGGGGATCTTGCATAGTTGATTCCTGCAATGAATTGTAGGAAGATCTCCCTCCGTCAAGGTTGGTCCGATATTATTTACCACTGCGTGTCGTGCTTTCATCTAGATCCAAGGTCTTTTAGTTAGTATGACTACACATAATGCTCTTTTCGCACAGTAATTTCTTGATCAGCAACGATAACGTCCTCGGAAACTTTCCTCGGAATCCCTTGAAGAATATTCATTCGGCCTCAGAGTATGATACAAACCGATCAATGTAAAATTTCATCACAAATCCTCCCAGCACACTATCCACCCAGTGATCTACCGTGCGTGTGATAGTATTATCAGTTTTTTCAAGCTGTTCGAGCAACTCTGGGGTCCACAGAGTGACCCGCTCGTCCTTCCAGAACTTTTTGAATTCCACCAATCTCGCCAGCCACTCTTGGAGTTCAATCGCAAAAGTCACAGAGAATATTTTGTAGCTTTCAGTAGGGATGTACCTATTTTTCCACCTTTCCACCGTTAACTTCTCACTGCGATTTTATTTTACTGCGAACTCCTGAATATGTCTTTCGAACTGGTCCTCAATCTCTTTTCTTTCAGGCTTCCAATATTCTCTTGTCATTACCCGATTCCTCTCTCAGACTTCTTCCTGTCCCAGCAACGGAACCATTTGTTGGCTCGAGGGGTCCTGACCCAGGTTCGGTAAGCAAGGTTTGCCAACAAACCCCTATACTATTAGCCCTTTCGGTAGTGACCTGCTTTCGCGGGTCAAAGTATCACCCGAAGTAGTATGGGTGGGTGCTGGAACCAGGTTTCCGCACCCTAAGAAAGGAAGGGTAAGGCAAGTAGAGCTGCGTTCTGTTTCTATAATTCCCAGATTACTTTGTTCTTCGCAGGGTTAATTATGTATCTATTTGCATCCACGTGCACTAGATATATAATTATATGCTTTCTGTAACATCAACAAAGTATTATATAAACAGAGTGGGATAAATATAGATCCAAGCATTCAGTACACAGATCTTCACAGCGAAAAGACAGAAAATACATAAGACAACAATTATCAACAATTCATACAATAGTACTCACTGATTCAGATCTCTAATAATCCTTCACATTCATTCATTCATCAATCTTTCCTTACAATTCCCTTCCCAAACTGCACACACAGCAGCAGGGTCTGCACACAGCTGGACTAGGATCTCTGCGCACACAGCCAGCAGGAGTCCGTTCCAAAAAACCCAAACATATAGCTTAAGAAACAGATCACATCAATATCTCATCAATTCTTATCCTTTTTGATACAAAATACATCTCTATTTGTAACAATCTAGCCTTTGACTTTCCTATGGTCTGCAACCCATGGTTTTCGGACCCCTAGTTTACCCTTTGACCCATTACAATGCGTTCGGGGCTTTGAACCACACCAAAACCCCAGCGCTATACTAAATATAATAAAAAATAATAAAAATGGACTAGTTTCGTAGCGTGTTAGGAGACCCCGTTCCAACAAAAAATCTATTGGAAAAGCCCAAAACTTGTTGAAGAAATCACAGCCTTTACGCATCATGATGACACACACAAGGCAAAGGAATTTATGGTTACAGGAAGAGAGGAAAAGTATTCAGAGACAAGTCAAAGAGTTGAAAGAAAATATGGAGATGATGAAGATAGAACTAGATAAGAAAAATTTGGAAAGAGGAGCTTTGGAAAAAACTATTGAAGTTTCTCATGAAGAAACTACTGGTAAATAAGAAGGTAACAATGGATTATAAACCTTTTTTGTCTTATATTAGCACACTTTACATGTAGGTATATTCATGGATTTTTTCATAGCCTAGATCCTAATTTTTTTCAAGTCTCTAAAAAATTAGGCAATTCCGCAGCGTAGTGAGGCTTGAAGCCCAATTTTTGTTGCGGAATTTTTGAAGAATTATTTTGGTTTTAAACCACTTAAAATGACATGGTTAAAGAGCTGTGAGGGTTGTGTTTAATTTTTTTATTATCACTTAACACCCTCCAATGGTCATGAATAGCAGAATATTATCACAGATGATTTTTTTTTTTAATTTTTGCTACGAAAGTAGCTCAAAACTCTGTTTTCACAACAAGGGAAATTTTTGGAAGAAGGTGAAAGGTAAATGAATATTTCAAATATTTTCTCCATGAGGAATGACAAAGAGTATGAGGGAAATGATAAAGAATATCAGATCAGAATATTTCTAAGTGGGGATATTTTTTTATGGATATAGTTCGAAGATACCAGCTCACTATGTTGCCATATCGTCAAACTGACAGCTCCTTAATAGTAGGCAGAGCAGATTCATGAAGACAATCAGAGTATTATTGTTTTTTTTGTGGCCAATATGGTTGAAAGAAATGATTCCTTTCGAGGAAGATTTGGATCATATTTAGATTAAATGTAATAAGTAGGTGTTTGAGTCATAGTAGAGCTCTAACTCCTAATTCAAAAGGTGTCAGTTCTAGTTTTAAATATCTAGTTAAGTGGTTAGATTTGGTGTCAGTAATAGACTTTAATGATCTAGCCACTTGGAAGATTGGATGTAAAGGTTAGATGCCTATAAGTAGTGAGTACTTCAATGTATGAAAGGTTGGAAAATTTTATCCCAATAGACTATTTTATTGTAAAGCTTTTGGAGTTTCTGATATATACAGTAACAATACAACTTTTCTTCACCTGAGATTCTTATTATATTTCAATGAGTTTCTATCCTATTTTTTGAAATTGTTTTATTCCAATGCCCTAATTCTTATTACTCATAATTCATGACTATTCATACTCTGACTTCCTTTAAGTATTAAGCTATGGTAAAATGAGATTCTGTCCTATCTTTTGAAATTTTTTCTTCAAAGTCTTAATGCTTAATACTCAGAATTCATGATTGTTCATGCTCTGACTTCCTTTAAGTATTAAGCTATGGTGAATCTCTTTGAGTGTTTTTCTTTCAATACCTTGATGTTTCATTACTCAGAATTCGTGTGTCACATGCTCTGACTTCCTTTGAATCTCAAGTTATTGGGATTTTCCTGAATGTGTTATTCTTTCATTGAAGTATATACAAGCCTCAGCTTCTACAAGGAAATCCTTTGTTATTGATAGCCCTATCACTGACTCCATAGCCCAATGGTAGCAAGTATTCATATTTTTAGCCTGAAACAAAGCACAAGTAATAGAGTTATCCATATATCTTATATCATTAAACAATATAATAAATCCCTTTGAGAGAGCCCTCTTAGACTAAAGAGGCTAAGCTTTAGTCCAAATATTGGTTTGAAATAGTTACACTTAAGTTGTCTGATTAGCAGCCAATCAGGTAATATTTTGGTGACAACATAACGCATATATTTCTTTGTCATATGTAGGATAATTAGTCACAATAGAATTAAATGTTTCAAAATGAAAAGCGATAGGCTTACCATGCTACAAAAGTACTATACCCATGGCATAATCACTAGCATCGTTTGTATCTCGAATGGCTGTCTCAAATTTGGTAATGCAAGGACTGGAGCTGAAATGATCTTGTATTTTAAGGCTTCGAAAGCTTGCTATTGTTTGGCTCCCAATTGGAAGCCTTTCTTCACACTTGTCATTGCATGCATAGGAGCTACGATCAAAGAAAAGTTAGCAATAAACTTTCTCCAATATTGAGTTGCTCATAAGAAAATTCTTACCTCAGTTATAGTTTTGGGTGTGGGCCATCTCACAATGGCTTCCACTTTAGAGGGATCAATCCTCAATTCTCCTCCTCCTACACTATGTCCCAAATATACCAAAGAAGTCTTTCCAAACTCACACTTTAACATCTTAAGAATCAATTTCTCCTTCTTCAAAATATCAAGCACTCTATTCACATGCAAGACACGATATTCTCTTGTTTTGCTGAAAATAAATATGTCATCTAAGTACACAATCACAAATTCATCAAGGAATAGATGCAAAACACTATCCATAACACGCATGAATGTTACCGATGCATTACAATAACCAAATGGCGTAACTAGCCACTCAAAGAGTCCTTGTTTGGTTTTGAATGCAGTTTTCCGTATATCACTTTATACAATTATTACTTGATGATATCCACTTCGTAAATATAACTTAGTGAAAAACTTTGCTTCTTTCAGCTGATCAAGAAAATCATCTATTCTTGGAAGTGGGTAATGATTATTTACTATAATTTTTTTCAAAGCTCTAAAATCTACACACATGCGCCAAGTCCCATCTTTCTTTGGTATCAAGACTATGGGTGAACTGCATGGCGAGGTGCTTGGCCTAATGATTCCTTTTTACAAAATCTGTTTGATTTGCCTCTTTATTTCAGCATTCTCCATTATCAACATGCGATACATACCGATGTTTGGAAGAGGACAATCTTGTTGCGACTGAATCTCATGTTGAATCTCTCTTTTTGGAGGCAATCCTGTTGGCTCCTGAAACATCTCATGATGTGCATTAACTACATCATATAAATCTAATTTCAACTTAGGATCACATCCCTCAAATGTTTCATGATTAACATAAACTTTAGGCTTAATCATAAGAAGAAAAAAATTATTACTTGAATTTACCATCCTCTTTACCTGTCCAAAATTTACCATAGCAATGTTTGTCTTATTGCGATGTGATCTAATAATGAACTCCTTGCCATCTTTCAATAAATGATATTTGTTCTCATGGTGATGGAAGATCACTTTCCTGTCATACAAGTAAGGACTCCCCAACACAGAACCTGTTATGTCAAGCGGAACCACATCTAATTTAACTCTGTCAACAAAATTTGCAATGATTGAAAACCACAATATGCATTTCTTTGAAACCTATAAATTTGTGTAATATTCCCAAATCTTCACATGACATTTGGAATATTAGAGTTCTTAATTTTCTTAGTGAATTAAGTAAATAAAAGGGTGGAGGGAACCATAGTCCTCATGATGAATACATATCCACTTTTTATGTGTGAATGTGGATTAATTAAGCCTAGATCTACATAATGAGGTAGTGGAGGAACTACTAATGTGAATGGATTGGAGATCATGTCTCATTAATGAGAGAGATCATGGAGGTTGAAGCAGTCTTTTGAGATCATGGAAGGCAGCTAATGAAAGATAATAGAGCATTCATGATGAAGAGATGGAGGAAGTGGTGCAATTAATGCACACATGATGGAGAGGGTGTAAAATGCATCTATACATGATGGAGGACTTGGAGAGACAACACAGTCAAACATGGAGGATTATGTCCACATGCACAATGGAATATAGAGGTGGGCCAAGGCATGGGAAGGCTCATAAACTATATAAAGGAGATGAAGGCAACACTAAAGGCAGGCTATTGATTATAGATGTTGAGGTCTATTTAGATCTGGAATTGTGATATGACATTCCATGCTTTCTTTGGTTGTTTAGCTAAGATTGCAAGTGCTGTTTAGCATAGGGTGTTGCTGGTCAGGAATCCCTCCTCTTTCATTGAGTGATCTCTTGGAAGAGGATTGTACTTAATTCTACATCAGGCATTGGTGCCACTTATCATTTACATCATCTGCAGAACATATACCTTCAGGAATTACACAATTTCTGAAGATCAGTTTGGATTGTGGAGGTTGTCTTTAGTATTTCAGTTGGAGAATCGGTGTAGGATTATTCCTATCACCTTGGGCTTGAAGATTAGAATTCCCAGGGCTTCATTTAAGATATTTCATTAGTACTAAAATTATTGACCTCCTATCAGCAATAGTCCCATCAAGGATTACGCAGTCCATCATTGCAGATCCAAAGGAGGAAGGAAGTTACTAGTATTTCAACTAGTAATCCTATGAGGGATCATCCCCACACCTTTCCATCCCTATTTCCATCAGCCTGGAGTCTATTGAAACATATTTCAGAAGGAATATAGCCTCTCCTTCTTGTAAAAAACAGTTTCTGTAGCAGTTTCATATTCAGTTGCTACAACTTGAAGGAGGAAGATGAGGAAACAAGATCTCAAGCTCCTAGCTTGTAGATCTGAAGGAGGGATCAACCCCCAAAACTCAAATCTATTTGTAGAACATATTACAGCCATCTTTGGATCATATCTAGCTTCAGATCTGTATAACCTGGTAGTCAAAGGATCAAACCCTAGGAGGGTGATTTTCGAAAGTTTTAGATCTAGAAAATCCTTTCTGGGTTATCTTGGGTTCCCATCACATTGGCCAGATCTTGAATCTTGGCATCATCAAATCTCTTGAGCTCCCTAGATCTTCATTTCATTTTGTAGCAGTTTCATGTATATCAGCAGTAGAAGGGACAATGCAGTATTGCTTCCTGTAAGCTCACTAGTTACACATTGTTAGTTGTAGCATGTTTGCAGGGTGATTCTAGGCCATCTCTTGGGCTAGATCTACTCATTTTCTGTACATTGTGTAACTGAATCATATCCATATAATAAAATGGCTCAGATTATCTATATATTCTAATGTTGTCTTTAGATTTATTTTTTACTTAGTTGCAGTTCTTATATTGTGTTTCAGTATTACTGCATTCTCCCTTTTGGGATATTACAATGGTATAGAGGCATGATCTTTGGCTCAACTTGTGGAAACTTAATCTTTTGCATTAAAAGAAGGAGAAAATATATGAGATCTATCATGAAGGAGGATTATAGTCTTGCCACTCCTTTCTTTATATCCATGCAATATCTCTCCAAGGAGGTCAATCAAATGAAGAAGGAAAGGCAAAAAGAAGATCCAAGAAGAATATTTGATGAGTAAGATCCAAGCACTTCCTATCAGCATAGAAGAAAACTAGAGAATCATAGATCTCCTCATAGATTTACTATGCCCACTTTCTTTGAAGAAGGTGCATGGTGTAGAAATGAAGAAATAAGAAAACCTGAGACTCATGAGACTCTTAGTTTGTATCTTGAAAAGTACAAGGAAAATTCTAGAGCATTCAAAGAGAGTCTAACTCTCTAAGAATTATTTGAACTCAAAGAAGAAAGAAGATCCTATAACAACAATAGAAGAAATAAGCACAATAGATTCTATTTGCCTACATTTGATGGATCTTCCTCAAGCAATATTAAGGCTTGGAGGAAAGAGTTAGATACATTTTTCATGCTACATCCTATGGCTGAAAAAGAGGCTTCCTAGATTGCAACACTTCATCTTTATGGTGAAGCCAATGATTGGTGGTTTGGTAACATGGAGCATGCAAAGGTGACTAAATATTCAGATTTATTTCATAAGTTGAGGA
This sequence comes from Pinus albicaulis, assembly GCA_034641835.2. Taxonomy (NCBI): domain Eukaryota; kingdom Viridiplantae; phylum Streptophyta; class Pinopsida; order Pinales; family Pinaceae; genus Pinus; species Pinus albicaulis. The sequence goes on from CM076580.1 coordinate 1,474,859,481, forward strand.
ATAAATTTGATGTGATAAAACCAGAGATGTGTCACAAAGAGGCATTTCCCAAGGAAACAAAAGAGGATGTCAATCTTGTCACTTTGGACAAGGAGTCACTACATTCACCACCTGCTGCAGAAGTACTTGCATCTAGAGAAGAGACACTTGCTACCTTGCAAGATAGTCTTGAGCTCTTGACATATAGAGTCCCATGCATGATTCAGGAGATGCATGAGGAACAAGAGGAAGATTCCAGCACTAGTACATTGGTATAAGAGCATCCATCTCTCTTACCAGAAGTTGGAGACACCATTTTCCCAGTTGGAGGAACTCTTTTGTTATGGCAAGAGGTTCCCACACATCAGTTGATCCAAGGTATGCATACACATTCATCACCCAATGTTTCAATATATCTTATTGGAACTTATGGGGACATGCCATCAGGGCCAATGCATAACCAAGGGTTAGAAAAAAATGTCGATTTGAAGTAGCAACATATCACAGTGCAGAGGACCCTTGATCTAATCAAGGAGGAGATGAAAAGCTATCCCAGTTTGTTATTGATGGACTAAATTCAACCCTTTGAGTTGAAGTGTAGAGTTTCAGAAAATGGGATGAGCATGATCCTATGTACAATGACTGGATATGAGATTAGTATCGTGCCTTGCTTTGAGACAAAACATGTATTACCATGCAGACCTACAACGTTGTCACTTAGTAACTGTGATAATGAAGGAAGCCCATTATTCTTGGAGCATTCTCAAGGAAAATTCACTCATGAGGCAATGGAGGTTAAGATGATAAATGGTAGACATCTTGAGATGAGAAATCTTTTATCCTTTCTTGATGACACTTTCTCAATGATCATTTCACAGCTCAAAGAGAGACTTATACCCGCAGCAGATCCAGAACATCATTGGTTTTGGAAGGCCATGGATGAGAAGAAGGTCTCATTAAGAGATCTCATTGGAGGTGCACTTTAAGATTTAATGGAGTGCAAAGTGCTTCATCAGTCTAAGGTGGATGGTATTCTACAAAGGGAGGATACAATGTTTATGCAGAACATCATTCATCATCCACATTGGGATGAGTGGGTGAGGATGATAAACAAGGGGTTGCAAGACCACTTGCAAATATATGACATGGGCTAGCAAGAAGCTTGGTTACGTTGGTTGCTCTTGGGTGAGTTTGGTTACTACCCACAGGCTGTTATTTCTTTGATCCATGCGTTGAAAAACACTCATGTAATGAAGAAGGAGGCATGGCTGCGCTGGTTGCTCTTGGGTGAGTATGGGTACTACCCAAAGGCTCATATTTTCTTGTCTCATGCCTTTTGTATCAATGATAGTATGCAACAAAGGAAGGCATGTTAATTTGGGTTGTCCTTGAGAGATTTTGGCCATCACATGACATCTCCCATGTTTATGTGTTTTGTATTGTTTGTAATATGGCATAATTCTCTCATGATGTATGATAGTGGAGTTGGTTTACATTGGGCTAGTATGGTATTCTATATGTCCTTCAATGTGTGTTTGTTACTCCATGATTCACATGATTATGTGAAGAGGCAGCAAGATCTCTTATTACTTTGGTGCGTTTGGGGGAGTTTGGCTTGTCCATCTTACATGGAGGAGATGGAGGATGGCAACAAGAGGCCCTACTCCGGTGGTTACTATTGGGAGAATATGGTTTGACACTTTGGTCTACCCATATGTCTGTCACTCTGCTGACTGTTTTATCCTTTAATTCATTTATCTTAACACTGTGATCTATATCATTAATCTGTTGGTTAAGGGTTTAATCTTCGGGATTTATTCCTTAACCTTTAATCTTCGCTTTTCGCACTTTTAATCTTCATTTATCTTCTTGTTTTCTGGTGTACATGTGTCTCTCTTTTCAGCGCTAGAGGGTTTAATGATCAGTCAATGTTCATGATGCATTGACTAATCTGTAAAATCAAAACCTTTGAACTCCCTTTTTGCATGATTTTGCCTTGAGGATCGTCATCCTAGGCTTTCTGTAACTTAAATTTGTTGTGGGAGGGCTGGCTCATTTGTCCGCCATTAAATCTGCAACTTAAAACTTAAAACATATAAAAACCTGCATTCATGGATAAAACTACGATCAAAGGCTTTGGTGAGGATGGAGGAGCGATGCAGAAGAGAAAAATGCATGGATAAGAGGATTCCACAGGTGGAATCAGGCGAAACAATGTTTTAAATTTCAATCTGGAGCGAAGATGGGAGGAAGGTGGTTTTGCAACAATACCGAGGTGGTATTCACGCAGAGTTTAGGGGGTAAGTGGTTTTAACCCCGGCGAACGTGATACCATATAATGGTTGACACGCGTCCATAGGGAAACCGCTCATTTCACGTTGAATCTGGGCGTTAAAATGTTATGATGGATCGGGCGCGAAAATGAATGTGGGCGTCAGATCTGGGGGATCCATATCTACGATGGAGGGTGTACACGACAGGGAAGATGTGCGGTAGTGGGACCAAGTGCTGAGGTCAGCAAAGGTGTCATGTAGCGGAGTGTCTAATGGTTGGGGTTGATGCACCGGGAATAATGTTGATTGTTCGATTTTGAAGATCAACGGTGAAGATTTAATGTAGGGGAGAGCGGAAAAGAGATCATTGGGAGGAAGGATGATGAGGGGGAAAAGGACCACTGTTGGATCGATGAGATCAACAACCGAGATTTATCAAGGAGAGATATAGTGCGGAGGAAAGGTTAAGTGGAGAAAGGGAAAAGACCAGGGGCGGGAATGAAGAAGGGCCGAGACTTAGCAAATGGTCATAGGCCTTGGTAATATGAGAAAAAGGGGTGGGAGGCTTAATCCAAAAGGGGCTTAAGGCCTGCTTTGATAAAAGGTCGGAAAATAAGGCTAAAAAGAGTGTTTTTTAGGCCTTTTAAGAAGTTCTGATAGGGTAAATAAGTGGATTTAAACCAAGAAAAAGGAGTTTTCCATGGTTTTAAAGGGTTTGGGAAGCAGTTTTAGGTGGAATGAAGGGTAACTGAAGGGAAAGAATCCCTTTTTAATAGGGGAAATGAATGTTAGGATATGAATAAATAAAGAGTGAAATGGAGGAACTTTGAGAGGAAATTATGAAGGTGAAATGATGGAAAAAGGTGGCTTGAAAACAATCTTCTTTGGTAATAGCAGGGAAACTTGAAGGATTGAGTGAATTTCATCAGTGAAGTGAGTTCTCAAAGATAATGAACACAGTGGGGTTTCAAGAAAACACAAGATTTTCATAAAAAATTGATTCTTGAAAACTGAAGGGATATTTAGCCATCATGAGACATAACAGAATTTATAGATGGCTAACAGTGGCTCCACTTAGGGAGGGCAGCTCCTTGGAGGTGTCAAGAACCTCAGAGAATAAATCTTTGGAAAGTAGACCAGTGCCTTGTTTTTTCACCTTGACAATCCTCTTTGTCTTTGATGATCATGCTGCTTAAAAAGATGATCTGCAATATCATAATCAGATGAATTTCTCCCAAACTTCTACTACAGAACCTACTTTTCCTAACATTTTTTCTTCTGTGGGTGCATTTAAACTTGCAAACCCTTTTGACATCAACATTTATTTATTTATTTGAAAGAAAGAAACTAATCTATTTCTACTCTTATATCTTCCATGAGTTCAGATTAAACTGATGAAGTCATTATTCTCTACCTATTCCAACTATCTGTCAAGATTGAGCTGTTTGACGGATTTCTATTCTCTATTTCTAAAAAAGGAAATTCAAAACATAAAAAAAATTAGGATTAAACAGTCTGATTTGCTATGGGGCTATGACATTTTGTACAAGCTGCACATAGACTTTATTTGCAAAAATTTAAAACAAAAAATGTGAAGGCTTAAGATCTGAAATTTTCTAAGCATCCTTCTTCTTTCTTTGGTTTAGATTTTGAGATTGTTAGAACCATTTTCTTTCCTCCTAATATATTCTATTGATAAGCCAAGTTTACACAGTTTGGAAAATCTTCATTCACTAATATCAACATAAATTCAAATTTATTCAATCAAGATTAGGCTATATGAATGAATAACAGCTTATTCTCAAAGTAGTGGCATTTGGACTTGCACACTTTCATATTTTTCCTCTTTTTTGGTATGGGGCTTTACCTATTATTTTATCTGCCCTCTTTTCTCTTTTTCTCTTTTTTTGGTTTATCTTCAAACTTTATTTGAAGAAATGTTATTTACAATGAATTAAAAAGATTTGAACTGAGTTTTTAACAAAAATAATGTTTAAGCATCTTGCCATTGACATGACCTCCAAGAAGTTTTGTTCCATCCATCTCCTGAAGGAAGAATGCATTGTTCCTATAGTAGACTGAATTAGATAAGGGCCTTTCCATAAATTTTCAAACTTTCCATGTTTGCCCTTATCTTCTCTCCTATAATCCCATTTGAGCACTTTGTCACTGATGTTAAAATAATTTGCCTTTGTTCTTTTGTCAAACAACTTCTTGATGTTTTCTTGTACTTGTTGTGCTCTATTGTAAACTTCCTCTCTGGTTTGCTGCAACTGTATAGTCTGATTAATTCTTCTTAACATATCATCTTCTTCAAACTGTACTTCTTGGATCAACTTCATGACTGGCACTCCTAAACTGGTTGGAAATATTGCATCTGCTCCATAAACTAACTGATAAGGGGACATTTCGATTGAATTTTTGACTGTCAATCTGTCTCCCCAAAGTGTATGTACTAGCTTGTTGTGCCATGCTTTTTTATTCTCCTCCAACAAATTATTGATTATGTTTATCAAAATCTTGTTTGAAGATTCTGCCAACCCATTACCTTGAGGGTAATAAGATGTGGAATGGCCCAATGTAATCTGATATTTATGACAGAAATCAACCATCTTTTTGGATCCAAATGCAACAACATTGTCAATGATAATTTTATTAGGACAACCAAATATAGATAGGATATGATTTTCAAGGACAAAAACTATGACTGAGTCTATGGCATTCATAGAAGGGATGGCCTCTATCCATTTGGTAAATTAATCAGTTGCTGTGAGGATCCATTTGTGTTGGGAAAATGAGGCAGGATGGATTTCCCTAATGAAGTTTAGACCCCATTGCTGAAAAGGAGCTTCAACAATGATAGGATGCAGAGGTAAGGGAAGCAATTTTATTTTTCCTTCAAATATTTGACATTTATGACAAGTAATTACCATTTTGTGAATATCTTGAAAGAGGGTGGGCTAGTAATAGCTAGATCTAAGGATTTTGTTAACTGTAGTTTTCCAGTAGAAGTGGCATCCACATTCTACTTCATGGAACTAATGCTTGATCTTATCTGCATCATTCTCAGGCAAACATTTAAGCAATAATCCACTAGCATTTTTCCAATATAGACATTTATCTAAAATGTAGTAATTTACAACTTTTAATTTTAGAAACCTTGCCTTTGTTTTAGACAAACCAGGAGGAACATTAAGATTAAGCAGTACATACAAAATATCAGCATACCAAGAGGAATTTAGGAAATGATCTTCAATAAGTGGAGTTTCCAACTCTTCCTGTTCATCTAATGCATTAAACATGTTTATATCAAGTGCTTGTAAGTTGGATTCAGCCATAAGTTTTGCTAGTCCTTGACCTTTGATACGCTTAGTGGGCTTGATTTCCAAATCATATTCTAATATTACAGAAATCCACTTTCCTCTTTTGCCATCAGGATCTTGTGTCAAGATATCCTTTATCACTGAATGAGGCACAAATGCTATGATGTGTGAGTGAAAAATGTAAACTCTGAAGTCTTTTAAGGCTTTGATCAAGGAAAAATCATGTTTTTCCATTATATTGTACTTCAAAGGTGCATCTCTTAATGCCTTGATGAAAAATGAAATAGGATGCTCTTGTCCCTTTATGTTTTTCTGTAATAGGACAACAACCACTATATGTTCTGATGCAAATGAAAAAATAAATAAATCTTTTGTAAAATCTGGACTGATAAGAACTGATGTTTTGGTAAGTGCCTTTTTTACAAGTTCAAATGATTTCTTTGCTTCTAAGGTCCATTTAACTCCTTCTCTTTTAAGCATATTTTTCATGTTTCTAAGGAGTTCAACTAAGTTGGGTATGAACCTTATTAAGAAATTAATATTTCCAATGAAAGATTGAAGTTCCTTGATGTTTCTATGATGATTGATTTGCAATATACCTTCAATCCTCTTTGGGTCTATCTTTATTCCTTCTTCAGATATGATACGTCCAAGAATTTTACCTTCTTGGAGACCAAACAATGTTTTCTTGGGATTTAAGGATAAAACATATTTTCTACATTTTTCAAAGACTTTTCTTAGGTGTATTAGGTGTTCTTCATTTGTTTTGGAATAAACTATAATGCCATCTAAGTAAGTCACGATGAAGTAACCTATTTCTTTTGAGAAAGCAATATCCATGGCTCTCTGGAATGTGGCACCAGCATTCATTAAACCAAAAGGCATTTTTACATACATGAAAGTGCCCCAAGGAGTGGTGAAGGCTATTTTAATTTGATCATCAGGATGTACCAATACTTAGTTATATCCTGAAAATCCATCTAGTAAAGAAATTCTTTTAGAACCTACCACCCTTTGTAAAATATGATCCATTTTGGGCAAGGGATAGTTGTCCTTTAAGGAGGCTTTATTTAAGTTTTTGAAATCAATACAAAGCCTTATCTCTCATGTTTTCTTCCTAACATATACAAGATTAGATACCCACTCTGAGTATCTCACAGGGAATCTAATTCCAACATCATACATTTTTCTAATTTCTTTTTCTACCATAGGTAATTGTATAGGGTTTATTCTGCACAAATTTTGTCTAAAAGGTTTTTGGTTTTATTTGAGGGGTATCTTATGCTAAATTATTTCTGTATCATATGATTTTAAATCTTCATAACTCCATGCAAGCACATCAGAAAATTCTCTAAACAACTCAAGATATTTCAATTTAATGTGAGCTGGCAGTGTTTTGGATAATTTGATCATTTTAGGATTTTCTTCACTGCCTATATTGCACTCTTCTACTTCAATTTTAATAGGTTCTATTTTTGGACTTTTTACAACATCATTTAAAGTCAAACAATTCTTCTAGAAGGACCAGTCCTTTTGGCAAGATTTCAGTTTTGGATTGCAGCACTTCTAGATCTCCTTTTTCTAAATCTGTGTAGTTTTCTATTTTATGTTTGAATTCTTTGGTTAACAAATTTATATTAGCAGTGCTAGGAGTTTTTTCTTTGTAAGGTTGTTCCTCAGTAAGAAAGTCTTCTTCATACTCTGAATCTGAACTTGGCATTTCAAATTCATTTCTAGATTGTAGGAAGTCTTCTACTTGTTTATCTCCTTCAAAAACTTGCCAATATTTTTCATTGTCTGGGACTGCTAGTCTATATTTGACTTGGATTGAATATTGTTTAATTTCATAAGGTCTTAGACATGTACTAGCAGCAAAAGCTAAATCATTGGCAAGAATATTTTGGTTTGTAGCGACAAAGGTGAGTTCAAATTCTGCAAATGATTTCAAGACGTCCATGGCATCATCTCTATAGGCTCTTAGTCTTGGATGTTTTGCAGTATATTCTCCATTTACTTGCCTAATTATCAGTTATGAATCTCCATGAACAGTTATCCTATTGGCTCCTGTTGTAGCCCCTACAACACCCTCCAAAAAACCCCACTTTAAAATTTTTTGGAGCCCCTTGAGCACAAAGAAAAGTTAAGTAAAGAGTCGAGAGGGCCAAGTCGTTGAGTCGCAAAACTTCAAATTTCTGGAAAACTGCGACCCCGCGACCTTGCAACCCTGTGACCCTGAGGTCGCAAGGTCGCAAGGTCACGAGGTTGCATTCCTCTCACATCACCTCACCATGCGACCTTGTGACCTCATTTATGACCCGCACGTGCGACCTTTTTATATATAGGAGGTCTCTAGGTCGCATTTCGCATATGCAGCGGATAGAAAAAACTCCTCTGACAGGTCGACTGGAGCGCGATTTTCCCGGGTAAGTTGCCGTTTTCCTCCTGCTGTATCATTTTTTTATTATTCTTTCTTAATCTCTTAGCCCTTAGCCTTTAAATTTCCCTTTGCCTCAGCCATTGTCTTCATTTGTCACTTAGGGCTTTTCTTCTGATTCCAGCTTTCACCCTGCTTGCCCAACTCATCACAGTTTCTCATCCAGCCTCTCATGGCCTGCACCCTGCTCCAAAATCTATCCCTTGGCTCTGTCTAGACCCATTTATCCCTGTGTTGTTCAAGTTAAAGGGAAAATTAACTTCATACCGCGCGTGCCAAAACCCCGGCAAGCCCTAGCGTGACCCCGCGACCCCGCAACCTCGCGACCTAGTTGCAAGGTCGCAAGGTCACATTTCCACCGTTTTCATTCAATTTGTGACCCCGCGACCCCTCGAACCAGTCGCAAGGTCGCAAGGTCGCATTTTCTCTATTTTTCTGCAATTTGCGACCCCGCGACCTAGTCGCAAGGTCGCATCTTCGTCGTTTTCTAATAACTCGCGACCCCGCGACCTAGTCGCAAGGTCGCAAGATCACACCTTTTCCATTTTCTCACAACTTGTGACCCCGTGCCCCAATAGGACACTTATTCAGCTTTTCCTGTGGCCCCAGTTGAAATAATTGATAAGCTGTAACTAGTCTTGTATCATCATGCCATCTTTCTTATCCTAGGATTCTTTCATGAATATGACAGGTGAATTTGAAGCAGACTTGGAGTGTATACCTATCCCATCAGATTCCAGTGACATGGGACCTCCAGTATCTCGGAAAAAAGACAAGCACCTGGCAGTGGAGGACGTAGAGATGGACATGCCAATGTCTCCACCCCCGATCTACAGAGATAACCATTTCACATTTGCCAAAGGGGACAACATGCGTTGGTACCAAGTGTACCAAGAGTTCGCTAGAACAGAATTCCAAGAAGACCTCCCTGATCGGGAGATATACTTACAGGTCAAAAGGTCTAAGCTACATCTTGCAGGTGCCCATCTGGCCATACTCCCATGCCCAGAGATGATAGATTGGATTATACAGAAAACCGACCCCAAGAAGTTTGTAATCAGAGACAACGAAGGCAAGGCTTTCGCAACACTCAAAGGCTCAAATGCTCATGTTTATTACTCTTTGCCTCAGCGAGAAGAAGACTTTACCAAATAATGGGCTATCGCCCATGCAGTTCCTATAGTTGACACTATAAAGCAGTGGTGGGAGGAGCCTGAGAAATTTAAGGTCAAGAAGGACCAGGAATATCCAGTGGCGAGCCTCAGGAAAGTATATAAATTAGTGGCTGCCATGCTTTACAGACTGTACGGGCACCCCGATGCCACCACCTTCAACGGCACATGGGCGACCCTCATGGAGTATGTCACAGCGCACGGCACCCGTTTCAACTGGGCTAGCATATTGATGACCTCCATTCATACAAACTTATCCTCGGCATTGGTACCAGATGAAGGAATGCCTTTTGAATTCTATATGGCCTCTTATTTTTTGGATGTTGTATGTTCAAGGTTGCACTTTGAGGGATGGGTGAATAACTGGGATCCGAAACAGACCCGTGAAATCTGTTTGTGCTCAACCTAGTGTTCCTAAATTGAGTTCATTTAATTGTCAACCAGGGTTGGTACACTGCTAAAGTGTGGTGCACTATATGTGCCTAAATATTTGTTTCTCACTATGTTGTATTTAGTGTTTTCTGATGTTTTTGGTTTTATTGTTTTATGTTTGAAAAGGGAAAATACTGGTGAAAATAAGCTATTGGCCTAAACTATGGATGGAAAATAACAAATGAAAATACTAAAACAGAACAAAGCCTAAACTATGGCTGGCGAACAACAAATGCAAAGCTTGATAATGACTTCAAGGAAATAAATCACAACATGAGCTTAAACTTATCCAATTCATTCATTAAAGATGTGTTGGAAGAGCTTGAGAAATGGACAAGTTAAAGTGTGAATGAAGTTCTCCTAACTAAACAATCAAACAATCAACTTACAATGTTACAACATCTCATCCATGGTTTAAAGGTTTATTGGAACATATTTGGAACAGAACATTTGTAGCATAATAAGATTTATACTCTAAACTAGCTTCTAATTCTGTTCTGCAACTCAATCTAGCACCACTAGGCCTCACTCAAAAGTTATAGATTTCTTTTTAAAACAATCTTTGAGAAAAGGCTTATTTGTGAAATGGTAAAAAGGTTGCAAAATATTCCAGGTCTTAGACTGATACTAGCTTCTATCCAAATGATTATATATTAATATGAGTTTGGAAGAAAAGAAGTTTTGTAAATAATGAAGACCGTGGTATTTAAATTTAACAACTAATACAATTCAAAATGCAATGGATAGCAACTAAACTTGGAATGTTAATACAGTGAGCTAAGACTAAACTAGAGTGTTACTAGTCTACTTGAAGCACAGTGAATAGTGTTATACTAAAAAAAACCATTATCAAACTTGAAATGAAATGACAGAGCTGAACTAAATGCATTCTACCTCCGGAGCGTTGTAACTAAATTAACATGCAACTAGTCTATGGAATTCTACAATCCATCTCGTTCAATAGGAATGATATTTTGGAAGAGTTTGTAAAACAAGTATGGCTGTATTATTCAATGCGGTTGAGCATAAACATAAGACTGAAAACAAACAACTAGAATCTAAGACACCACAGCTATTTCTTATTCGTTTTTAATGATGTTTTGGAAGAGTTTGTAAGAGTAAGACCGGCTGTGACACTTAGTGTAAACAAGCAACTAAAACCTACAATACCACAGCTATGCCTTATTCATCATGATGATATTTTGGAAGAGTTTATTAGAGTAAGTCTAACTGTGATAATTAACGAAAGGAAATGCAACTAAAGCCTACAACACCACAGCTATGCCTTATTCATCGTAATGATATTTTGGAAGAGTTTATAAGAGTAAGTATAGCTGTAATGATTAATGAAACAAGTATGAAACATAAACTTCAAAAATCTACTTAAGCTAGAAATGAAAACGAGACTAAAATACTTATCTAAACCGTATAAACAAGGTTGCTTAGGTAGCAGGGGCCCTCTACCACCAGAGTAGCACGAAATATACTTCAAGATTGATTCAACGCTTTCAAGGAAATGATGCTTCTTTCATTAAAGAGAAATTACTTCAAAACAGAGTGTTTTCGGACTTCTGAAATCTAGCAATCAACCATAAAATCTAATCTTGTCCCTTGTTTTCCCGAGCATATTTATAAAAAAATTACATAACCGTATCTGAGATAACATAGGAATAATTGTCTTTCCTAATTAGAATTGAACTAGAACTCTGAAGGTGGTCTTCGTAATGTGATTAAGGACATCTGGACTGTCCTTATCCTGTTAGGAGTCTACCTCTTAATTTAAGTTCCCACGTGCATAACCGCCTACAGGATTCCGTTCAAACTTTGTGGAGAGCAAAAAATGATAAGGAGATGATGTGGAATACAAAAATATGTGCTTTTCTCTGAAATGACACCTGGAACCTGTGTAGACATGAAGATGGCTGCAGAATTGGCAACTAGCTACAGAATTTCTGCATTATGTAGCTAGATTTAGTTCAAAAAGTACTACAATGACAAAATCATAAAAACATAGCAAGTTAGTCATGATATTCATTCTCAAAGCAATTTTAACTAATTCTATTGATCATTTGAGCCTGAGATTAACAATGGACAAAAGAAATGGAGTGGAATGTGGTGGAAGAAAGAACATTCTTGGAGCTCAACATACCCGCACTGCTAGATTCTTGCATGTCCTCATGCAACTATTCTATGAACTCTGAGACCTCTGCAAGAATATCCAACCCTCTTCTTCTGCTTTTCTTGGTAGTTAAAGGCCTTCTGGGCTTCCTGATGACTAACTTGAACCTTAAATTGGTAAGTGCCATGATTAACTTTTTGTTTTTCTTTTTCAATTTTTCATTGGCCTTTTCCACTTTGTCCATTTGTAGAGACATGGTTGAATTCATATCAATTTTCAATTTCACTTGCTCCCTCAAAATATCATTTTCAGTCCTGATATGTCTATTAAGTACTTCTAGCTCGTACTTATCTCTTCTTAGCACATCTATTTCGGACTCTGGTGGACTAGGGGTTCTGTCTCTACTTTCTGAAGCTCTTCTCTCCAATGACTCAACATAGTTGTAAATTTCTTGCTGTGCAGGGTCTATTTCAGGAGTTTCTTCATCAAAATCCTACTCAGTAGGTGTTTGTTCGTCTTCTATGTTTATGACTCCAGTTTGTTTAATTTTTGTTTTCTTTAGTATCCCCCTCAGTCTGTGGCTCCTCCTCGGTTGAGATGGCCATTCTCCTTTCCCTCTGGCAAATTTTCTTATGATCCTTTCTTTCTTAAGCTGCTTCTTAATCTGAACTAATTTTTCAGAAATAATTTCTTCACTGCTTTCTTGTATTGTTTTACCAGTTTCAGTTTTGGAGGATTTCCATTTTCTGCTTCTTTTTGTAGGTTTATCTTCAGGTGGAGGTTCCTTTGGTTCCTCAAAGTGATTTATCACCAAGAAGTCATCCCAAGTATCTCCTATTTTTGCTAAATGATGTTCAATTAAAATCTTGACTAAACCATGGTGGTATAAGGTTGTCTCCAGAAATTGAATTCTCTTTTGAACACTTGAAGCCATTTTCTTTAAAATTTGAAGCAAGAAAAAGGGAAAGTTGAGTTCTTCTTCTAGAAAATGCATTATCAATCGAATATGGTAAACATAGAAAGTACCATATCTACCTTCACAAGTGATGAATTTTTGCAGGATAAGAAACATGTTCCTCCATTTTTTTTTTAATGCAGAGCTAGGGATACCCTTTTTAAAAACAGTGACATCCATACCTGGTGACTTGAGTATCTGCTTCCATGCTTTGTTATGAAATTCTTTGTTCTTAAACCACCTTTCTCCTTGTCTAGGCAATCCTGTTGCTTCTGCAATAAAAGCCTCTGTGACAGTGAATTTAATATCTCCAACTTCAACCTCGGCTCCATTAAAGGATCTTGCAAAGGTTTTAGTAACCTCTTTGTGGAAGCCACTGAATTTTTCAAGGAATTGCAACCATCCTGCTTGTTGTAATATTTCTCTAATTTGGGGATAGCCTTCCAAGTATGTAGTGCCAATTGGTTCAGTTCTCACGATGAGGCCCATAACTTCTTCTTCAATCTTCAATTCACTAGTCTTCTGCTCATGGTGAGAATGGATGTTAACAAATTGTTTTTGCCCCACAAATGTTTCCTCTGTTCACGGTGACAATGGTTGTTACAGAGTTGCCTCTCTCTCACAGACCAAAATGGTTAAAAGTTGGCTACGGGAAAGAGTGATATGGAGTGGTTACGGAATGAATATAATGAGGTGAGAATGATGTATATGAGTTGAAAGATATCATAGAAGGAAAGACCGCGGAGATATTTTGTAACGAATTCAAAAATCATCATTAAATGCTTAGTGACGTGACTAATCCAATCACTTCAGCACTTTAACCGTTTAGATTTTTAAATGATGATCGGATATGGGTTTTGAAATGGCGGAATAGAAGGAGTTTTATCCAAAGTTTTTGCGGGAGGTTTGTTAGGCATGATCAAAAAAATTAATTAAAACAACTTTTTAAATAATATATAATTGAACTATACTAAAATTTTTCATGATATGTCACCATAATAATTTCATACCTTTGCCTTTGCTTTGATTTTCTTGTGATCTTCATATGCTTTATTCTTCCCTGAAAATCATTACTTTTTGAGTCTTCATAACCTTCTTGATTTTGCTTGTTCTTGGATATGCAGGATCATTTTGTTACAGATCAAATGATTACTAGACAGTGATTTCAGGCTCTCTAGCTGCAGAATGTCTGTCTGGTTGCAGAATGTCTGACTGGCTGCAGAATGTTTGATTGGCTGCAGAATGTACCTGTAGAGAACTTGAAATATGGTTTGAAGCTGGAATGATGAAAGGTTGTATGAAATGAATAATGAAATATGGTAGTATGGAGTATGAATGAAATGAATAATGGAGTGGAATGGATCACAACTTATGAAATGGAGTGAAGTATGAGAAGTGGGCTGCAATTCATGATAAGTATTATTTAATTGCAGAAAAAAATCAAACTTTTAAAAATCTGGATTTGAAATGAGGTGGATGAAGTATGGAATGAAATGAATGAAATATGGAATGAAGTGAAGTATGAATGAATGAAGTGAAATGGAGTATGGATGAATGAATGGAATGGAATATGAATGGATGAAATGAGATGGACCATAAGTGAAATGGATCTGCACTTATGATTTTGTAACAGCTGCTTGTAGAAAAAAAAACAAAATGGAAAAGTTAGATTGTCAGAAAAATTCTAATTTTCACTCTATCTTTTATGTATAAACATGCCAATTAGTGATTGGTTTTCATGTTTATACTTTTTATTTTTTATTTATTTTTCAATATATCTGACTTTAGAAAATTCAATTAAGTTGATGAAGAAGAAAGATTCTTCTTCATTAACTTCATATCACTGTTTTCCTGGAACTTCTTGACAAATTCTTCTCTTGAGAGTGGTTTGTGATACAGCTTCAATCTATGACCATTCACAAGAAAAGTAACCTCTTCTTCATCTATTGTCCTGATTTTTATTGCTCCATTGTCAAAAAATCTCACAATTTCATATGGCCCAAGCCAATGTGTTTGAAATTTACCTTGAAAATCCTTGAACTTTGAATCAAACAAGAGAGCCCAGTCACCTTCTTTGAACTTCTTCTCCTTGATGTACTTGTCATGCCATCTAGTCCTTTGCTGTTGGACTATACTTGTTTTCTGAACTGCATCTTGTCTGATCTCATCCAATTCATTAATCTGCTCCAATCTATGCTTTTGTGCCTCTGATAGATCAAGTCCTAGCTGAACTGCCATTTTGAAAGTTTGAATCTGAAACTCTATGGGAAACAAAACTTGCTTTCCATAAACAAGTTCATAAGGAGTATGGCCTATTGTGCTTCTCCATGTAGTTCTATAGGCCCACAAGGCTTCAGGAAGCCTATCTACCCAATCTCTTCTATGTAAATGAACAGTCTTTGTTAGGATTCCTTCAATGACCTTATTAGTAGATTCCACTTGACCATTTGCTTGTGGATGATAAGGAGTAGATTTTCTATGCCTGATTTTGTACCTCTCCATCATTTTCTCCACTAGCCTTGATGTAAATTGAGCTCCTTGATCCGTAACAATTTCCCTTGGGACACCAAAACGAGTAAAAATATCCTCAAAAAGAAAAGTAACTACAGATGCTTCATTAGCAAAAAGTAATGGCTTGGCCTCTACCCATTTGGTAACATAATCAGTGCAAACTAATATATATCTCTTTTGTATTGATGGAGGACTAATAGGTCCTACAAAATCCAAAGCCCATTTTTCAAAAGGTTCAATATGTACCTGAGGTTGTAATGGCATCTCACCTGAAGGAGAAGGTTTCCCTACCCTTTGGCAACTGTCACACCTTTTGACATACTCTTTAACATCTTTAAACAAGGATGGCCAATAATATCCTAAATTAAGGATCTTATAGGCTGTCCTCTTATCAGCAAAGTGTCCGCCACAAGGTTCATCATGACATGCTTTGAGAATCTCATGCATCTCATCTTCCCGAACACATCTCCTAATGATCAAATCTGGACCTGTCTTGTACAACTCATTAGCAACCCATGAATATTTTGCACTGTCATAAATGATTTTTCTTTTATCTCTTGCATTCATTATTGAAGGAAATTTTCCTGAAACTAAATAATTAACAATGTCAGCAAACCAAGGAGTTTGAGTAGAAATTGCAAAAAGATATTCATCAGGAAATTGATCTTCAACTGGAGTGTCATCTTTGATGTTTTGGAGTCTAGATAGGAAATCAACTACTGTTTTTTGTTTTCCAGGCCTATCTAGAATGGTAATGTTGAATTCTTGTAAAAGCAATAACCATCTTATGACTCTGCCATTAGTAATTGATTTTTTCATTAAGTATCTAATTGTAGAATGATCTGTGTGAACAAAAGTTTCATAGCCTGTTATATAGTGTCTAAATTTGTTTATGGCATGAACAACAGCTAAAAACTCTTTTTCAGTTACAGTATAGTTTAACTCTGCAGGAGTCAAATTTTTATTGGTATAGTAGATGGCATAAGGAATCAGGTCTTTTTGTCCCAATACTGCTCCTAGAGTTGTATCTGAGGCATCTGTTGAAATATGAAAAGGTAACTTCCAGTTAGGTCCCCTTAAAATAGGTGCTTTAGAGATTTTTGTTTTCAGGGTCTCAAAGGCTAACTGGAAATCAGGATTCCACTTGAATTCATAGTCTTTGGTAAGTAATTTGAAAAGTGGAGATGCTATCTTGGTGAATTTTTCTATAAACCTTCGATAATATCCTGTGAATCCTAGAAAACTCCTAACATATTTTTGACAACTTGGAATAGATAAGTTAGAGATGACTTCAACTTTTGACTCATCAACTCTAATCCCATCCCCTGAAATGTGATGTCCTAAAACAATTCCTTCAGTAAACATCATAAAACACTTTTCATGACTAAGTGAAAGATTTACTTCTTTACATCTCTTTAAAAAAATTTCCAAGTTTGCTAAGGCTTCTTCAAATGTGTTTCCATAAACTGTGAAATCATCCATATATACCTCTACACAATCATGTATTAGATCTGAAAAAATTCCTAATACTGCCCTTTGAAATGTTGCAGGTGCATTGCATAATCCAAATGGTAATACTCGGTAAGCATAGGTACCCCAAGGACAGGTAAATGTGGTTTTGTCTTGATCTTCAAGTGCTACTTGGATTTGGTTGTAACCACTAAACCCATCTAGGAATGAGAAGTACTTTTTGCCAGCTAATGTATCTAACAATTGATCTATGAAAGGTAAGGGAAAATGGTCTTTAAGAGTAGCTTTGTTTAGTTCCTGGTAGTCAACACATACCCTCCATTTACCATTTTTCTTTGGCACAATTACCAAAGGAGAAACCCACTGACTATCTGAAATAGGATAGATGAAGTTGACATTTAACAATTTTTGCAATTCTTCTTTAACAATCTCCCTAAGATTTGGATTCATCCATCTTTGAGGTTGTCTGATTGGTTTACAATTTTCCTCTATGTAGATGTGATGAGTTCAAGTCTTGGGGCTTATCCCTTTCATATCAGTGTACTCCCATGCATATGCAGAAGAATGTCTCTGTAAGATCTTGACCAGCTCTTCTTGTTGAGATTTTTCTAGGTTCTTGTTTATGTTTAAAGTTTTGCTTGGAAATATCTCACTTGTAGAGCTGCCAAATTTATCCATAGAATGAAGAGACATCTGTCTTGATGATAAAAAATCAATGTTGGATTCTTCTTGAAATTGTTCATGTTTGCATTCCGAAGATGATTTAAATTTTTCTAAAGTATTCAGAATTTGACTATCTTTACTAATTTCTGAAATTGTGAAGAGAGGTTGTAAGTCTTCTTCATCCTCTATCCATTGAGTATCATCTAAATCTGTAATTGTCCTTGCTGGAAGATACAAAGTGAATTTCTTAGTTGTACTACCATCAGAGATGTACATATCACCGGATCTACAACTAATGAAAGCATCAGCTGTAGCTAACCAAGGTCTCCCTAATATAATAGGATGTCCTCCTAGATTATTCTTAGGAGTTAGGATCATAAAATCCAGGGGGTACTCCCAAGAATCTAGGGACACTGAAATGTCTTCTATTATCCCATCAGGTTTGATCATAGATCTTTCTGCTAATTGTAATAATGTGGGTGTAAAGAGAAGATTAGGAAGTTTCAGTTTATCCATGATTTGTCTACTCATGATATTGATTGCTGCTCCTAAATCAATGAGTGTGTTCTGGATCTCAATTCCATTTATGTGAATTTTAACAACTGGATTCCCTGGGTCTAGATACTTTGGAATAGCAATCTTACCCATCATGATATCTGCTATTTTTCCTGCCAGTTGAATCTTCTTTGTCTCTCTTATTCTTTTTCTTGTTTTCTTCATACTCAACTCCTTTATTGTTTTTGCTAAATTTGGAATTTCCTTGATGGCTTGTAATAATGGAATCTTAATGCAAACATTTATCAACTCATCTAGGAAATCATAATTAGGCACCATAATTTTTTTTTCTACATCTCTATCAATTTGTCATCTTTCTGGAAAGGGAGGTGTAGGAGTGGATGTTGATGGCTTCTCTAATACAGGAGTTGAAATTATTGGTTCTTTTTGTTTTGATTTTTCAATGTTTGGGTCCTGAAAAGATGTGTCTTCTTCAAGACTTTTATTTTCCTGTAGAGAATTTTCCTCAGAGTTATCTTGTTCTTGTATGATCACAGAAGGTTTCCTCTTTTCAAGTATTCTTCCCGACCTAAGTTGAACATCACTAAGGTCTAGAGGAGTGATTAAATAAGTTGGAAACTGTTGGCCTTCTATCATATATGTATTCTGAGGATTTTTATTGTTGGGGTTTGGTATGGATTGAGCAGGAAACTGATTTGATTTCTGAGGAAATGGTAAGGGAAGTGGTTGATTTTGATGTTGTGGATTTTGAGGATTTTGTTGAAAATTTTGTTGAGGTGGGAATTGTGGATATGGTGGATAGGATGGTGGATACTAATAGTACTGAGAGTATCTTCCATAGGGATTTTGTGAACCTTGTGCCCAAGCTTGAGATTGATTTTGAAATTGGGGCCAAGGTTGCTGCCAAGAATTCCAATTTGGTGGGGGTTTATTATACATTTGATCATGAAATCCTTGTGTTTTAGGTCCTTGCCAAGGCCTTCTAGAGACAAAATTAAGAGATTCTGTGGAATTTGCAGAAGTTTCCTCTTGAAAGACAACTTTAAGACCAGGAAGTGAAGGAGAACTCTTGTTCTCATGTTTTTCTGAACAAATTACACAAGTATCTACAACTTTTGCATCCAAAGGACACTCTTTCAAGGCATGCTTCTTTCTACATTTGGAACAAAAGATTGCTAAGGCATCAGATTCAACTTTTTGCTTGTTTTGTAACTTAAGGGTGTCTATTTGTTCACTAAGACTCCCTAAGATATTAGATTTGAAATCATCAAGCATATGTCCTATTTCTGCCCTACTTACTGTCCCAGAAGCAGACTTACTTGCCCTTGCAAGAGCAGGGTCTCTTGGGCCTTTTACAGTTTTGGATTTCCCTCTTGAAAGGTTAATACATAACTCAGATATTTCAGGTAATGTGAGCTGAGATATATCCCCTTTTCCCATCATGTTAAGGATATCCAACCATTCATCCCTAATTGTCTTCAACAAGAGAGCTTTTAAGGTGTCTTGATCTAAGTTCTCCATTTTTTCTCTCTTGATGTTGTAATGAAATCTCTCCAACAAATCTTCCAAGTTTTCATCCTCTTTTTGTATCATCTTAAACAATTCCTCCTTATGATTAAATGGCATACAATAATCCAAATACCTCTCTATAAATGCTTGTTTCATGTCTTCCCATGTCTTAATAGAACTGTTGATCAAACTCATAAACCACTTCAATGCTTCTCCTTTCAGTGTTGAAGGGAATAGTTTAAGTTTTTGAGCATCTTGTAAGTAGTCATAAGTTCTACACAGGACTTCAAATTCAAATAGGAAGGTTTCGGGATCTTCAGTTTTAAGTTCATAGAAGTTTGGAAGGACAGAGGGTGAAATATTTTTCATAGTTGTTTTGGTTTCTTCATCTACTATAGGAAACCCAAAAGAGCTTCTCATCTCTCTTCTACCTCTTCCTCTGCTTCCTTCACCTTCTGCACCTCTACCTCCTTCTCCTCTACCTCTACCTCTACCCCCTCCAAATAATGTGTGTTCTCCATTAAAGACTCCTCCTCCCCCTTCTTCTGCCATAGTTGATTCTTCTATGGAAGTGGAAAAGTTTGTGTCTCCGGCAGGAGTCCTTGAATCTTCTTCTAAGACAGGTTCAGTAGATGAAGTGGAAGGTATTTCTAATGGAATATATGATCTTAAGTCTTCTAGAGGTCTAGGATCAATAAAGGATGGAATGTGGGTCCGAGTTGGAGGTGTACTGGCTCTAGATCTTGACGAAACAAGTGGTGTTATAGGAATCAAAATTCTGCTTTTACTTCTTATGAATCTACTCCTTGAGTCTCTCTCTCTACGCATATCATTGTTTTTGGGAGTTAAGAAACAAGGCTACCTAGTTACACTTCCCCGGCAACGGCACCAAAATGTTTGTGCTCAACCTAGTGTTCCTAAATTGAGTTCATTTAATTGTCAACCAGGGTTGGTAAACTGCTGAAGTGTGGTGCACTATATGTGCCTAGGTATTTTTTTCTCACTACGTTGTATTTAGTGTTTTCTGATGTTTTTGGTTTTATTGTTTTATGTTTGAAAAGGGAAAATACTGGTGAAAAGAAGCTATTGGCCTAAACTATGGATGGCAAATAACAAATGAAAATACTAAAACAGAACAAAGCCTAAACTATGGCTGGCGAACAACAAATGAAAAGCTTGATAATGACTTCAAGGAAATAAATCACAACATGAGCTTAAACTTATCCAATTCATCATTAAAGATGTGTTGGAAGAGCTTGAGAAATGGACAAGTTAAGTGTGAATGAATTTCTCCTAACTAAACAATCAAACAATCAAGTTACAATGTTACAACATCTCATCCATGGTTTAAAGGTTTATTGGAACATATTTGGAAAAGAACATTTGTAGCATAATAAGATTTGTACTCTAAACTAGCTTCTAATTATGTTCTGCAACTCAATCTAGCACCACTAGGCCTCACTCAAAAGTTATAGATTTATTTTTAAAATAGTCTTTGAGAAAAGGCTTATTTGTGAAATGGTAAAAAGGTTGCAAAATATTCCAGGTCTTAGAATGATACTAGCTTCTGTCCAAATGATTATATATTAATATGAGTTTGGAACAAAAGAATTTTTGTAAATAATGAAGACCGTGGTATTTAAATTTAACAACTAATACAATTCAAAATGCAATGGATAGCAACTAAACTTGGAATGTTAATATAGTGAGCTAAGACTAAACTAGAGTGTTACTAGTCTACTTGAAGCACAATGAACACTGTTAAACTAAAAAAAACCATTATCAAACTTGAAATGAAATGACAGAGCTGAACTAAATTCATTCTACCTCTGGAGCGCTATAACTAAATTAACATGCAACTAGTCTATGGAATTCTACAGTCCATCTCGTTCAATAGGAATGATATTTTGGAAGAGTTTGTAAAACAAGTATCGTTGTATTATTTAATGCAGTTGAGCATAAACATAAGATTGAAAACAAACAACTAGAATCTAAGACACCACAACAGTTTCTTATTCATTGTTAATGATGTTTTGGAAGAGTTTGTAAGAGTAAGACTGGCTGTGACACTTAGTGTAAACAAGCAACTAAAACCTACAATACCACAGCTATGCCTTATTCATCATGATGATATTTTGGAAGAGTTTATTAGAGTAAGTCTAACTGTGATAATTAACGAAAGGAAATACAACTAAAACCTACAACACCACAGCTATGCTTATTCATCGTAATGATATTTTGGAAGAGTTTATAAGAGTAAGTATAGCTATAATGATTAATGAAACAAGTATGAAACATAAACTTCAGAAATCTACTTAAGCTAGAAATGAAAACGAGACTAAAATACTTATCTAAATCGTATAAACAAGGCTGCTCAGGTAGCAGGGGCCCTCTACCACCAGAGTAGCACGAAATCTACTTCAAGATTGACTTCAACGCTTTCAAGGAAATGATACTTCTTTCATTAAAGAGAAATTACTTCAAAGCAGAGTGTTTTCGAACTTTTGAAATCTAGCAATCAACCATCAAAATCTAACCTTGTCCCTTGGTTTCCCGAGCATATTTATAACAAAATTACATAACCGTATCTGAGATAACATAGGAATAATTGTCTTTCCTAATTAGAATCGAACTAGAACTCTGAAGTTGGTCTTCGTAATATGGTTAAGGACATCTAGACTGTCCTTATCTTGTTAGGAGTCTACCTCCTAATTTAAGTTCCCACGTGCATAACCGCCTACATGATTCCGTTCAAACTTCGTGGAGAGAAACAAATGATAAGGAGATGATGTGGAATACGACCATATGTTCTTTTCTCTGAAATGACACTTGGAACCTGTGTAGACATGAAGATGGCTGCAGAATTGGCAACTAGCTACAGAATGTCTGCATTCTGTAGCTAGATTTAGTTCAAAAAGTACTACAATGACAAAATCATAAAAACATAGCATGTTAGTCATGATATTCATTCTCAAATAAATTTTAACTAATTCTATTGATCATTTGAGCCTGAGATTAACAATGGACAAAATAAATGGAGTGGAATGTGGTGGAAGAAAGAACATTCTTGGAGCTCAACAAAATCCACTTACAAACCAAGGTGTTTTGGGATTCCAGGTATAAACAAGACATAGAGCCGATCTCTCAAGTGTTCATCCCCGCTCTATACAGAAAATTGTTCGGCCAAGACGCTCCTTGCATGTCTTGGTGAGCCATGGAGACGCTAAGCAAGGTTGCGCATTGGTTCCCATTCGCCGAGTATACATTCATCCGAGTCTTTGGCTCGTTCAGGGCCCCACATGCTATGCCTTGTTTTGTCATAGACAGAATGCTCATGCAAGAGGTCTGTTTCCAAATGTCTTTGGGTTTCTCCAGGGTCCTGTCCAAGGGTAAGAAGAAGTTGTGGCCTACGCTACCCCTCACTATTGGTGCATACACAGTCAAAGACTTCAGAAAGGTAGAGGCAGAGGCAAAAGAGATGAAAGGTTACAGCCTTGGGGCATTATAATACCGAACATGCGACCCAGAGAGGATGGTTCTTGATCATTGCAAGAGGGCTAAGTTCAAATCGAACTACCAGCACGTGGAACACCTGAGAGAAGATGAAAGAAGAAACTGGTACAATGCAGATCGACAACTTGCTCTGGGGGCGGACTTTTTCCAAGAAGACCCGGATGAACAAACCTTGGAAGATAGGAGCCATGAATTAGGAGGCGCTTCTTCCTCTCTGGCTAAAAAGCCTTGAACCAGTACAGGGCATAGTACTTCTACCCAACAGAAAGAAACAGAGGCCAAAGCCCAGCAAGAGAGAGAGAAGAAAATGATAGAGGATGAGGATAGGTGCAAGAAGAGCCTAAGGTCAGAACAGAAGAAAAAGCAGGCCGAGGAGGCCAAGAAGGAAAAGGAGAAACAAGAGGCGGAGGCTGTAGCAGAACAGGAACTCAAGAAAGAGTTAGATAAAATGGAAGCTGACCGTCAGAACAGAGCAAGCTGTAGCAACTAAGCGTAAATTAGAAGCAGCGACAGAAGTAGAGCTTAGGCGGAAGAGAGAACATGAAAAGGCAGAAGCCAAACGCCTACAAAGAGAAGAGGAAGAAAAGAAAAAGAAAGAAGAGGAGGATCAAATGCTAGAGAACATCGAGGTATCTCTCCTTTAGGTACCTCTAGTCAATACACGAGCCACACTCTTTGATGTCAGCTCCTCCCAGGGGCAAGAGGAGGAGGTATTCGACCTCACCAGGCTCACGTTCGATAAATTCTCCTTCAAAATCCGACAGGAGAAAAGAAGATTCTTGGCACAAAATCCTTCCGCTGCATCCACAGTCGCAAACGGAAAAGACATAGTCCTTGATACTAGGACTAATCCCATGATGATAGCATTGGCTGGCATAGCCTTCGCTACGGCCATAGAAGAGAATGTGACCAGAATGAGTAGAGAGATCGTTTCTATAAAAAATAGGCTACATGAAGTAGAGCAACGGGAGAAAATGGCAGAATAGGAAAGGACGAAATTGAGAGAGGAGGTTCAGCAACTCCGAAACAAAACTACCCCTGTCAATGAAGTTCTGCTTACCATTCAAAGGGAGTTTGATATATTAGAGGCTACCATGAGGCAAGTTTATGGAGAAATGTTTACCATAAAACAAACAGTCGCCCCATTGGTGAGAGCCCAAACAGAGACTAAGAAAAAGCACGAGCAGCTGAAGGAGGCCTCAGCTGCCTTGGACAGAATGATGGACTGGACAATGCAGTACCCTCAGGCTCCTGGACATTTTCCAAAGAAGGACTGGATTCACACGCAAGATGCCAAAGTCCAAATCCGTATGAAAATGCAGTCCAAGGATAAGCTATCCAAGGATTTAGACAAGTAATGGTTGCATACGAACACCTGATCAGCAGCACGATTCGATGCACATCCTTCATCACATTCCTTCACTGGGTGCATTAGACGAGGGGAAGACCTGGGAACAGGTGGATCAGGAGATCCAGTCATTTTTGCAGCCCATTAAGCAAGTTGCTGCCACTCCCGAACTTGCAGCATCACAAGAGAACCTGGGCCAGTTTCTTGTCACGCCAGTCTGGATCTACACCAAGCTCGCCTCTCTTTCCAACCTGATCTCGCAAAAGAAGGAAACTATGGTCCCAAATGCCTTGGAGTGCATGCATCGGTTGAAAGAAGAGGTCCCTCTAGTTTCTCCCATAGTAGTAGAGTATCAGACTTGGCAAGACTTCCTCAAAGGACAGCATATTGATGCCCTTGACATCACAATTGCGCGTACATCTTCATAACCCGGCGGCAGTAGATCACTGGTAGCATTTGGAAACAGGTCGCAGGTCGCACTGCCCAGCTAGGTCGTAGGTCACACTGCCCAGCCAGGTCACAGGTCACAGTTCCCTTCCGGGTCGCAAGGCAACTCAACAGTCAGGCAGGCAAGGAGTCAGGAAGCCCAAAGGGTAATTTTTGATCTATAAAACTCCCTCCGGGGAAAATGTAAAGGATCTTTTTTTTTGGGACTTAAGAGCTATAGAGAATTGTATTGAAATATAACACTCTTATGCATATGAATACAGATACTTGTTTAAACTCCTTTTGGATCTGATGTGTTTTGCTGTGCGAACACTATGAGTATTTCTTATACAGTTTCGAAAATCTTTTGGTTAACGAAGCTGCACTTTTAGTGGCATCATTTACGCATTATGGTTATCTGTACTTGTGTTAATGATGTTTAGTTCATTTTTATTTCTTAATGGATGTTAATGACTTTGCTTATTAGCATTTGTTTTATCTTTCACGAATGTAAAAGGGGCATCTCTCCATAAAGAATTGTTTCTTTTGTGGTTAGAACAGCCTACAAGCATAACCCCAATGATATGTTGTTAACAACACCTCCTTCGGCGTCTATGTTTCATTATTTGTCTCGCTACACATAGTGTTTTATACGTGTTTAACGCATCAATCATATATCTTGTATCATTTGAATAAGTGTGTGTCCGTAGGGTCAATCGCATTCTTTTGAGACCAAAGGGAAGGTGACTTAAGCGGTAGCCGGACCTACACCCCAGATGGGATCCCTATTCCAAACGGTTCAAGGTCTAATTGGGACTTTCTATCGGGGAGATCCCCTACTGTTGGCCGGACAGATTTTCCCGTCAACAACTCCTAATTATTTTAGCAAGTGTAGTCCTAAGATGAGTGCTTCAGAGTCTTCTATGTTGTCGGCGCATTGAAAGTTTAATCTATATGAATGACCTTCAGCATGATTTTTCTCAGTGTTGTGCACCAATATGCCTGCCCCTGCACCAATTTTAGTACAAGACCCATCAAAAATCATGCTCCAAAGAGGAATATTCTTGGATTCATCATTAATTTCCTTTTTGTCCTCTCTGTTTTGTTTATTTTAATGCCACTATGTTCTTTTTGAGGGTCTTTACTATATTTGTCTTTGTATTGTTCCTCAAGGTTTTCAATGTGTTGAGGAATTTCTCTTTGATTGTTATGATTGGCACTATGTTGATGACTGTTTTGATGCTTAAGACCTTCATTTTTTTTGCTGTGATTTTCTGAATTAGAAAATTGTTTTGGTGATTCCTTCCTTTTTTCCTCTCCTTCTATGGCTGCCTCTATGTTGGTGGATGTTTCATTTTCTAATCCTTTCTCATTAAGAATATCATCATTGTAAAGAATAAATGAGTCAATGTCAGTATATATAGCATAAAGAGGAGATTTTTGGTCTTTATTGGCTACTCACCATGTACTTCATGTGTGTTTCCCTATAAATTCTTCTAGATTGACTGAAGACAAGGATGGTGGCATAAGTCATATCCATTTTCATAGTGCCTTGAAGTTTAGCACCCCAAGGTATTGAAAGTAGCATGCCATATTTGGGGGGTATATCAGCCACAACAATGTCCATTACTAAGATTTTGGTTGGGATTTGTGCTAAGTTGACACAAATATCTTTTATTAGGCCTAGGCATTTGACTCTACTGGAATCAAAGGTGTATGAATCTTTATAAGGTCTAGTTACCTCAAGGCCCAATCTTTCCATTATTATTTTGGGCATGAGGTTATGTGATGCTCCTGAGTCAAGCATGGCATTGTGCAGAATCTTATCATGGATGTTTAATCTAACATAAAATGGAGGAACACCTCCTTCTTGAAATTTCCCTTCCACTTCTGGTGTAAATAGAAGCTCAGATTTGTCATCATTTAAGTTAACAGAATCATTGTGATCTCCTATGTTCAAAGCTTTTAACAATTGGGACCTATATACATCTTGAGTGACTAACTTAGTGAGAGGGATAAATATTTTTATCTTGGAAATTTCACTCTATATGCTGAAAGGAGTTTGAGTTTTAGAAATGTTTAATTTAGCCTTTTTAGTCATTGTTTTCTCAGCAAAATCAACTTGCTGGTTTTTATTGTTTACAACAGTTAAAATGGTTTTTTCAGGATCTTTAGCTGAGATGCTAGTGCTAGTAGGGTCACCAATGTGTTTGCTAAGAATTTGAGTGTTTTTTCCTTTATTTTGATCAGAACTTTCATCCACTATTTTATTGTTTTCGGCTATCTTTTTGGAAGTTTTTGCAGGGTTGTTTTTAGCATAATTTTCAGAGGCTTTCTTCTTAGGAATATCTTGGTTCTTTCTACTTCTCAAGTCATATTTTTTGTGTACCTCCATTATGGAATTTTCAAAGCCTAGTTTGTAATCTTCATTTTCAAGGTTTGCTTCCTCATAAGGTATGTATGTGACTTGTTATTCTTCATTGAGGAAAACAATATCCTCATTGTTTACTCCCAACATGTTCATGTGTTTTTCCTCTGTTTCTTATATTATTCCTCCATCCTTATCAACATAATTTTCTTGGAAAGGGGGTTTGATCTGTTGATCAGAATCCCTTTGTCGGTTTTGAGGTGGATTTCTCCTAAAGTTCTGACTTTGGTTTTGGGATTGATTTCTGTTTTGAGAGGAAGTTTGATTTTCTCTAGAATAAGCTCCCTCATTTACATTCATACTCTCCATCATATTTTCCATGGTTTTTACTAAGTTGTCAAGTTTTGTGTCAGATGTGGAGGGTGCAACTTCATCCCTATAGATACCATCTTCTGAGTCTTCATTCTAGCTCTTTTGGTAATTAGATTTGCCTCAACACTGACTGCCCCTCTCTGCATATATTTTAAGGTGAGGGTTTCCATTTCTCTCAGTTGGTAGGCCATTTCAGGGTCAAATCCATCAGGGAATTTCATTAGAGCTAGGCCTTGTGGAGGTTTCATATGGATAGGTAGGGCATTGTACACACTATTGAATCTAGTGCAGTATTTTTGAACACCCTCTCCAACATTCCTTTTAATGTTCTCATATTCTGATAGAATATGAAGAGGGTTATTTTTGACTTCCCATTTGTTTAAAAATAATTGATGAAAAGAAGGGAGGTCATTTATACTATTAGGGTTTAAGCCTTTAAACCATTTTCTTGCTTCTCCCCCTAAAATTTGAGCAAAAATTCTAAGTTTCACAATTTCATCATCTATTTCTTTTCTATCAAAGTAGTAATTCATTCTGTCCACATGTTGTTGAGTTGTGGTAGAACCAATACCATCATATAAATGAATTTTGGACTGATAATCTTGTGGTAGAATGGCTAAAGGTAAAGGAAGGACCAGGGGAGCATACCATGTTGCCATGATATGTAGTTGTGGAAGAAATGAGAGATTTACAAGTGGAGGATGTGTGATAGGAGGTAGATGATGTGATGGAGTGGTTTGAACAATGGGGGTGTGAGTGGGTGTGACAGAAGTACTAGGACCAACTAAGTATTGTTGAGCATATTTAGGGTGAGAGAAGCCAAAATTGTGAATGAAATGAAGGTCAGGAGGTGTGGAAGGGGAGGCTTCTCTGCTGATTCTTTGGGATGATTTCTCAGGCTCAAATTCTATCTGATCTATACCACTAAATGACTTAGTTCTAGATAATTTTCTGTTATAGGATAAGTCAACTTGGGTATTTTGCAGAGCTGTAAAGTTTTCAGGGACAGAGTTTTCTCTGTGGATTGGTCTGATGATAGTTGGATTTCTGGGTGTAGGAGACTTCCTAAGGATGCTTTCAGGATTGTCAACTATTTTAGAAGGATTTGGGTCAGGATAGGCTCTAGTATGGATTCTTTTGGAAGCTAGGATTTAGACCCAAAAATAAGAAAATTTAGCCAGGTATTACAATATTTGGAAGGGAAGCTAATATGTGTAGAAAAACTTAATCCACAAAGTCTTCTTAACTGGGTTTTTGTGATGTTCTAATGATCAAATAAATTTCCCAGTGGAGTCTTTGGACCACCAATGGGGTCAGTAAGCCTACTGAAAACCACTGGAGTCACTAGGTGGAGGATTTTATTTGTTTCTAGGACTGTTTGTTGTCCACCATCAACAATCAGGAACCACTCTTGGCAGACACTTGATTAATTTTTAAGAATGAGGTTTTCTAAGTTGTGAAGTTATCTATTACTCAGTTTTTACTCCCCAGTATGGTCGCCATTATGTTTGCACCCTGTTATTTACAAGAATGGAAAGAATAAACACTGTAGGGGCCACATCAAAACCACTTTGGAATCCTAGGACCTAGCCTTCCTGAATTCAGAGGGGGATCTCTCTATTAAGTGCTTTCAAAGGATATATCTTTATGCTTTGTTTATGATATTAGGCTAGCTATGAAGCTCTTAGGAACTTGTTTGTTTTGGTTGGGATGGATTTCATTAACTGAAGAGGTCAGTTGAAGGGTGAAGGTGAGATTAAATTGAAAGAATGTTTCGACTGAAAAGATAGGTCATGAAACAGTATTAACCCATTAGGCTATGGAGTCACAAAAGGATTTAATTGTACAAAAATTCTTCAAGGGTTTCCATAGGGAAAGTCATCTATATCAAAGGATCATTTAGATTGAATTATGATATGAAACATTAAGATATTGTGAAAGAAGCAAAGCTAATAATCAATTAAGAATCTATTAACTCCACTAAACAAGAAAATCCATTCAAAGTAACTGTTTGAAGCAAGCCAAAGGACAGGGAAAACCATAGACTTCTTTGGGAAGACTTGTAATAAAGAAAACTTTTAAGAAAAAAATCCAGTAATCCTAAGACTACTTTCAGAGAAGAGAAAACATATAAAAGAATAAGGAAAATAGCCTAAGATCAGACAAAAAATATGAATCTAGCCTGCTTTTGGCATACTCTCAAGGGATCTTTCAAAGCAACTTTTGAAGGCAGACCAGAGGACAGGGCTAACCATAGACTTCCCTGGTTTAGACTCTACTTAGCATACTTGAAGAAAATCTTCTAAGAACAAGATCTCAAGTTCTAGTCAGAAGGATATGGGCTCACCAACAACTCCCTAGTTATACTCTATTGAATCATTCTTAAAACAACAAGCTGGATAAAACTGGAGGGAAATTAAGAATCATCTAATCAAACCTTAGCAGAGGAGAAAATAAAGATATAGCTTTTAGACAGAAATAGGTTACTTTGACAGTAAATCCTAATCTAAATTTTCTGTCCTTTATCAGAGAAAATGGATAGTTTGTAAAACAAAAGGAGAAACAAAAATAGTGAGGAATAACATCACCATTAACATAGACACGAATCAAATTGTATTATTGATGTTCAAAATAGTTACATACTCCAAGTCCTTCAGGTCTTTACAGCGCAAAAATTCTCTATCTAGCCTAGTATTCTTCAACTACTCAGCAACTCTTTAACAATCAACTATGACCCAACACTCAATAATAATCCAACCAAAAACTACAATGAGCTCCTCATATGATATTTATAGATGAAATGAGGAGGTGGGGTGAAGAATGGGTCCTTAAATGCTTCATAAATGACAGAGTAAATGTTTTTTGACCTTTGAGACCATGCAAGGTTCAAGGCACAAATGTATTTAAGTCTTAACTCTGCATAATGAATATTACATTAACTCTTCGAACTACTTAATTACCTTTGTTGACTTTCAGGCTTTTTTGGTAGGCTGGCAATAACTTGTGAGCTGTCTATACAAAATATCACTGTTTTGTAATAAATTTGTGTATCTTAGGGGAAAATAGGCTGGCAGGTGGCATTTTAATCCTTTGGAGAAGTAAATGCTTCGGTGATTTGGAATTTGAAGCTTTCTTTCTTGCTGATCTATCTGATTAGCTCTTTAAACTCTGTTTAGGCCTCTGATAATGCTTTTTGGAATTCCTTTATCATCTTCTATCTCTATCAATTTGCTGACTGTTTTATCCTTTAATTCATTTATCTTAACACTGTGCTCTATATCATTAATTTGTTGGTTAAGGGTTTAATCTTCAGGCTTTATTCCTTAACCTTTAATCTTCGCTTTTCGCACTTTTAATATTCACTGATATTCTTGCTTTCTGGTGTACAGGTATCTCTCTTTTCGGTGCTGGAGAGTTTAATGATCAGTCAATGTTCATGACGCATTGAATAATCTGTAAAATCAAAACCTTTGACCTCCCTTTCTACATGATTTTTCCTTGAGGACTATCATCCTAGGCTTTTTGTAACTTAAATTTGCTGTGGGAGGGCTAGCTCATTTGTCCGCCATTAAACCTGCAACTTAAAACATAAAACATATTATAAAAACCTACGTTTGTGGATAAAACTGCGATCAGAGGATTTGATGAGGATGGAGGAGTGACGCGGAAGAGAAAAATGCATGGATAAGAGGATTCCACGGGCGGAATCAGGTAGAACAATGTTTTAAATTTTAATCTGGCATGAAGATGGGAGGAAGGTAGTTTTGCAGCGATATCGAGGTGGTATTTTCGCGAAGGTCAGGGGGTAAGTGGTTTTAACCCCGACGAACGCGATACCATACAATGGTTGACACGCGTCCACAGGGAAACCGCTCATTTCATGTTGAATCTAGGCATTAAAATGTTATGATGGATCGGGCGCGAAAATGAATGTGGGCTGTCAAATTTGGGGGATCCAGATCTACAGTGGAGGGTGTACGCGACAGGGAAGATGTGAAGTAGTGGGACCGGGTGCTGAGGTTAGAAAAGGTGTCATGTAGCGGAGCGTCTAATGGGTGGGGTTGATGCATCGGGAAGAAATTTGATCATTTGATTTTGAAGATCAATGGTGAATATTTAATGTAGGGGAGAGTGGAAAAGAGATCGTCAAGAGGAAGGATGATGAGGGGGAAAAGGACCACCGTTGGATCGATGAGATCAACCGCCAAGATTTATCAAGGGGAGATATAGTGCAGAGAAAAGGTTAAGTGGAGAAAGGGAAATGACTAGGGGCAGGAATGAAGAAGGGCCGAGACTTAGCCAATGGTCATAGGCCTTGGTCGTATGACCAAAATAGGCAGGAGGCTTAATCCAAAAGGGGCTTAAGGCCTGCTTTGATAAAAGGTCGGAAAATAAGGCTAAAAAGAAGGTTTTTTAAGCCTTTTAAGAAGTTCTGATAGGGTAAATAAGTGGATTCAAACCAAGAAAAAGGAGTTTTCCATGGTTTTAAAGGGTTTGGGAAGAATTTTTGGGTGGAATGAAGGGTAACTAAATGTAAATAAACCCTTTTTAATTGGGGAAATGAATGTTAGGATAGGAATAAATAAAGAGTGACATGGAGGAACTTTGTTAGGAAATTATGAAGGTGAAATTATGGAAAAAGGTGGCTTGAAAACAATCTTCTTTGGTAACAGTAGGGCTACTTGAAGGATTGAGTGAAGTTCATCAGTGAAGTGAGTTCTTAAAGATAATGAACATAGTGGGGTTTCAAGAAAACACAAGATTTTCATAAAAATTTGTTTCTTGAAAACTGAAGGGATATTTAGCCATCATGAGATATAATAGAATTTATAGATGCTAACAGAATTCATCCAAGGTAACTAATTAGGTATTACTCCAACATCTCCTCCTTTATACAAGCTTTTATTTTTTATTTACACCATTATTGTAACTTAACTGTTAGAACTAATATCTGTATACATGTTTATTTCTACAAGTATTTATTTTCATACAAAATGGGTTATTTTATTTTCCTTTGATGTTTCTGGTTAAGGTGTTACTCTTCTTCAACTCATAGGACATTCAGTCTCTTTACATGGTTGGATGCTCATGTATATGGATCTCGTGTTCATCACTTCGCTGCAAGAGTTTTATTACACTTTTATCTATAAATTTCCTGAATGAATTTATAAACTCACACTCCCAACTATGGAAGAAAAGTAATATTTCAGGATATTATGCTTGCAGTTGTATTTAATCTCTGACAATTTTCCTTGAATGAAAAATAGGTTAAGGTTAATATTTTGAACCAAACCGGACTTCCATTTAATATCTTTGCACACATTTGTTTCGAATGAAAATATGGAAGTAACTTTGTGTAAAACATTTTCCATATGCATACTAGTATATTTAATGTTTACTTTATTAATTATTTCCTTAGCAACTAATGTTCATTAGTATATATTTGGAGCTTCTACATGTATGTTTTCTTTAGAATTTTCTATATTTAATTGAGAATTTTTGTGTTTAACATCTCTTTAAGACGTTTTGTCTTTAAATATATATTTATGAACTATCAGATTTTACATTTTGTTTTAACATTTCTTCTTCACAAATAGTGGTTTTGTATAATGTAATTATCCTCTTGCAAAAGTTAAAATTTTGTCTTTAGTTGAGTGTATATACATAAATAATTGTAATTTGTTTTTCTTTTAACCACAAGAACTTGACAATACTTCTGTTATCACAAAATTGCACTTAATTGGCTGCTAATCAGACAACTCTATGTAACTGTTTCAAACCAAATTTTTACTGAAGCTTAGCCTCTTCAGTTTGAGAGGGCTCTCTCAAAGGGGTTTATGATATTAGATAATGATAGTATTAGATGGATAAATCTATTTGAAAAGTAACTTGATTTTTGTGTATGTAGGTTGAAAAGGATGCAGGCTTGCAACCATTGGGCTTATGGAGTCAAAAAATCAGTAGATTCAGTGAGAAAGGTTCCTTGAAATGGAATCTGAGGCAGATAAGAATCTTTAACAAAGGAAAATTACACATAGAACATAGGGCAACACAATCATTTCATCAATAAAGGAAGTCAGAGCATACACATATGAATTCTGAGTAATAAAGATGAAATCTACTGCAAGTAGTAAAAATAAAAATATAGATCAGAAAGGCATTAAAAACTCCATGAGAATCTCAGGTCTGTCAAGAAGAATTCCTCTATATTACTGATATCAGTCAAATTACATAAAGCTGCATATGGTGCAAAAAATCTCCAACCCTTTACAACTTCAATAATCTACCTTTAAATATACCTTCTTACCTCAGAGATGATCTGCCTCTTTGCTAGATTCATCGAAATCTTCTAATGACACCTTACATAACAGAAAAAACATGTCTTTTAATTAGAAAATGACAACTATACTCTAAAACAAACCTTTTCCTAATAGGACTCAAACTCCTATTTATTACATCAAACTACCTTATATTTTAAAATAGTTACATATCTAAAAAATAAGCCTCACATGTTAGAATAAGCTATGACATAACTCCTCAATAATTGACATCTTAAATATCCTCATACACATATGGAAACAAACCCTATTTTTCAGGAAAACAGGACCCTATCTTCAACGAAGGCTTCAGGTGATGAGCTATCTCCATTTCATGGTATTCAAGTCATGAATGTTTGGTGGCAATGTACCTTGATCTATTGGATGTTTCCACCTATCCAAAGCTGCTTTAAACTACTCAGAAACCTTAAAAAATAGCTCGCTACGAAAACATAGCAGTTTCGTAGCGTCCAAAAAATGGGTTTTTAACTCAAAATTTATGCTTCTTTGCTGTTCCATAGTGTCCATCATGACCTGAATCATCATCACTACCATTTCCCCTCCTTGAAAGCTGAAAAAAGTGGTTTTAGAAGCAAAAATAAAGCTATAGAAATATTCATAGCGTTTCCCTGGCTTCAAGCCCAGGAAACACTACGAAACTGTGGAAAATTGTGAAATTTCCAGATTTTGACCCTGTTTCAAAAAGGTAACCTCCAGCTGTAGAAAATTGGTTTTAAACATGCCATTAACCTCTTAAAACATAATAAAACTCAACTAAAGAGCCTTGAGGTGTTTCCTCTTCATTAATGATGAGTTGAGCTATGGGTTCTTCAACTACAGTCATATTTAAGCCCTTCTTCTCCAGCTCCTCATGGATCAATTCTAACGGCTCTTGGAGGTCTTTGACTTGGTCCTTCAGTTTTATGTTTCTAGATTTCAAGTGCAAGATCATTTTTATAACATGCTTCACCTCTCTTCTCAATCACTGAGTCCATTTGATTAATTTTTGTGTATCATCTAAGGTCTTTGACACAATATCAACTTGCTCTTCCCAAATCTCTTTCATTTTCTCAAATTGCACTTTTTGAACATTATGTTTCCTTGCCTCTTTCTTCAAGATTGTTATTTCATGATTTTCTAACTTCAAGTACTCCTCAAGTACCTCAATCTCTGTTTTTTCAATTATTTTCTCCTTTCCTTTCTTTTGCTTGATGACTGGATCTTCTTTTGCAGGTGATGAGAGGTAAATGATACATGGTCATGGATGAAGTCATTATTACCATTTTAAGCATGTATGAGTCAAGATTATGCCATGATTTGTCATTGAATTTTAAAATATTTGCCAATTGAGTCATTTGTTATTCTTCGCTCCCTCTTTGCATGTTATTGAGCTCTGGAGAGCTATTTAACTAAGCCCAAGATGTGGCTGGAATTTTCAAAAGTTTGCAGGCATCACTGATCAAGTGAGGCAGAGAAGCACATAAAAGTACCATGGCTGCAAAGAGAAAGACCAACAAAGGTGGCCATTGTCTCAGATATGAGCCATTAGACATGAACCTAATAAATGAAGACCCAACAACTTCAGAAGTTTTCAGAAGAACATGGTGTTTGCAGTTTTTCCAAAGATTGCAAGGATTCCATGTACAAGTTTCTGAGGAGTTTTCCCTAAATTTTAATGGAACAACTGCAAAAGTGGGAATGTTGAACCTCACTATAACACCAAAGAATATTGCAGCAGCAACAAGAATTCCAAGAGGGGGAGAACAATGGTTCAAAGGTTTCAAATTCAACATGCAAGACTGTAAGGAATTTATCAAGCTAGAACATAGTGAGGTTGACCTTTAAAATGCCATTCCAAAGAGCTACATGAAAGACAATTTCTCAAAGCTACTGCTTATCATTCAGAAGTACTTCACTTGTGAGGGGAGATATCATAAGGTGTATTCTTACCAATTTAGGCTTCTGCTACATTTTTTTGGTAAGAAATATCTTTATCTACATTTTTACTTATATAGAAGCTTATAAAAAATGGCAGATAAAGCTAAAACTAAATCTGAAGGAAATGAAACCTCACTCTTTCATAATGGTTTAATCAAGTTTCTAGTTTTAGAGGATTTAAAAAGACTAGGCAGAGACTGGTATTATTTTATGTTTGTCAGTGGTTTTGAAGTGGATGCCATTAACCCTAAAATAAATCCTAAACCTACAGGTATACCATCACCTTGAGTGGCAAAACAAAGTGAACCTTTATATAGAGCGTTTGGTGAGTTGAAAAAGTTCAAGGCAAGGTTTGTGAAGCTAAAGTCTTTGAGGTACTGCATCATTGATAAAAACCTGTATTGGAAATATACCGATGGTATTATTTTGAATTGTTTGCTGGAAGAGGAGAATATATCAGTTGATAGCTTTGCAGGAGATAGGGTGGAGGTTATTCAAGTCTTTTATGGTTAATTCAAAGGTACATAACCATGTATGAGGTCATCATTACCCTTTTGGCATGTATGGGTCATGATTTAAGTAAGAGATGTCATTTAAAACATACAAACTTATCATAAGTTGTTATTTGTCACTCAACATTCATTCTTGCAAGTGAAACATCTCAATTTCACTATTTGAGAGCTGCCTCATCACACCAACTAGCTTGCTGTCCAATTTGGCTTTACAAGTGTCACCTTTTTAAGAGGGAAGATTGGTTATAAAAGAAGATGTTCATGTACAAGAAAGGAAAAAATGAGGCTATGAGGATAAGGTAGAAGCTCATGGACCTTAAGATATTCATGGAGGACCCTATCTTTGCTGAATCATGCATCAGTTCAATTTTTTTAAATTTCTGCGAGAGCTAACAATGAAATTGTTGTGTTTTTGGAATGTTTGAGCAGTAAATTTAAAGAGAGTATTATGGATAAATAGAGATTAATTTGGAAATAATGAGAGAGGTTATTGTCAAGCATAGAACAAGGAAAAATAACCTCTTCCAATTTTCTCACAAGTGCTATTAGTTTGGAGATACAGGGATGTATTTGGGCCCTATTTTTCAAAAAACAGAGTTTCCTTGTTTTATACATGTTCTTCAAATGCAGATTCTGGACAATTGGAGATGGTTTTCTAAAAAAAAAAGAGAGGTTTTATTCAAAACATTATTATTGAAAAAAAACTCCTCCCATTTTACACAGTATATCATGGATTCATGGATTCAGAGATATAAGCTCTTTTATGAGACCTATTTTTAAGAAAGAACAGGAAAAATCTACAAAGATGTTTTAAATATGAAAGGTGAGCTTGATTGTGTTCCTCATTAGTTTGATGAGGTGAATAAAATTTATAGGGGTTCATGGAATGCTGAAGATCATTTTTTTATACCTGGAGGTCACCTTTTTGAAAAAATCTTGAAATATGGAAATTGTGCAGTTTTTCACAGTTTCGTAGCGTTTCCTAGGCTTAAAGCCAGTAAAACGCTACGAAAATTTCTATAGCATCTTATTGGTTTCCAAAATCATTTTTTGAAGTTTTTAAGGAGGTATTTTAATGTTGGTGAGGTTTCATGTCTTGATGGACACCATGGAACAACAAAGAAGTAAAAATTTTGAAGGTAAAGGCCATTTTTGGACGCTACGAAACTACCCTGTTTTCGTAGAGAGCTATTTTTGAATGTTTCTGAGCAGTTTAAAAGAATTTTTGGACAGGGGGACACATCCAATAGGTCAAGGGACCTTACCACTAGAAATTTATGACTTGAAGACAATGCAGTAAAGAAAAATCATCAGCTAAAGTTTTCGTTGAAGATAAAGATCCTGCTTTCCTGAAAAATAGGGTTTGGTTCGATATGTTTAGGAGGGTCTTTAATATGTCAAGTAGTGATAAATAAATTCATAGCCTATTCGAACATGTAATGATTATTTTTCACTGATATGTAACTGTTTTAAATATAAGATACACTGATGTAATAAATAGGAGTTTGAGTCATATTAGGAAAAGGTCATATTTAGAGTGTAACTATCATTTTCTTATTAAAAGACATGTTTTTCTATTATATGAGGTGTCATAGGAAGAGTTAGATGTATCGAGCCAAGAGGTAGATCATCCTTGCTGTAAGGATGTCTATTTAAAGGCAAATTATCGAAGTTGTAAAGGGTTGGAGATTTTTTGCACCATATGCTACTTTATGTAATTTGACTGATATCATCAATACATAGGACTTCTTCTTAACAAACCTGAGATTCTTATGGATTTTTTAATGTCTTTCTGATCTATATATTTATGTGTACTACTTGCAGTAGATTTCATCTTTATTACTCAGAATTCATATGTGTATGCTCTGAATTCCTTTATTGATGAAATGATTGTGTTGCCCTATGTTTTATGTGCGATTTTCCTTTATTAAAGACTCTTATCTGCCTCAACTTCCATGTCAAGAAACCTTGCCACTGAATCTACTGATTTGTTGACTCCATAAGCCTAATGGTTGCAATATTGTATTCTTTTCAACCTACATACACAAAAATAAAGTCATTTTTCAAATAGAGTTAGCCATCTAATGCTATCATTATCTAATATCATAAACCCCTTTGGGAGAGCCCTCTCAGACTGAAGAGGCTAAGCTTCAGTGAAAAACTGGTTTGAAACAGTTACATAGAGTTGTCTGATCAGTAGCGAATCAAGTGCAATTTTGTGATAATAAATTCTATTGATATTTTCCTTCTCAATAATACCATGCTCTCATCTAAAACTACACTATGTAATATGTGTGTGTGTCTGTGTTATTCTTAAATTATTTTGTTTTTACATTTAGAGAGACACTTTGAACATAGCTAGAGATTCATTTAATATATATACATGCTTATATCTTTATATATATATGATATACATATTTATGTATATGTGCTCTTACCCAAATTATACATTTTTTTTACCACCAAAGAAATAGTATAACTTATATCTAGGTTCTATATTTCCTATTAAAGTCAAAATCTTAATATCTCTATCAATATTCCGTAGCAACATATTTTTTTTCACAGTTATACACAACTTTATGCTTCATTTCATTCTCTTTTCCTACACTTTCATAATCCTGAAATTTAATAAAATAAAGGACAACCATTCGAAACTATTGTGTTCATTATAATGTTTCACTTTACCCTATTGTACATAATTATAAATAAATCATAGCTAATGTTATTTCTATGTAGGAATTTATAGGTTAAGTTCCTTAGATCAAACACCAAAGGTCACCGCTCACAAACAGATCACAGATCAATACACCAGTATTTGACGTGGTTAAAACCCTCAAAGAGGGAAAAAATCCACAACCTGAGCCAATGCGAACACTTCAGGAAATTTATTAATATAAAGAAAGAAAATTTACATAAGCTTCTCTCATAAACAGTCACCGGAAAAATGACCCTCCATGCTATTTAAATAGAGATCATGGACCAATCGGGTGTTAAGCCACATATCAAGTGTTGGTAATAAAGTTATTCTTAAATATTTCCTATGTGTCGGAATATCCTAACATCCCCCCTTAAGAACAACTTGGATATGATTGAAGGATTTACAAAGGTGACACAATAGGAGAAGGAAGGAGGCATTAGAGCCTATCCCCCCTTCATGATAAATTTACTGAACTCCAAGCATAGATCGAAGTTTCCTAAAAGTCACTTTTATTAGAGCCTTTGTAAAGATATCAACAACTTGATCATTGGTTGAACAATAGTGCACTTCAAGAATATGATCATGAATGAGATTTCTGATGAAGTGTATGTGTAGTTCAATGTGTTTCATGCGCTAATGCTAAATTGGATCTTTTCATAGTTAAATCGCACTCTAATTATCACACCAAATTGTAGTCGGATGCTGCTAATGAAGACCAAATTCAGACAGGATATGACAAAGCCACATGGATTC
Source organism: Pinus albicaulis (assembly GCA_034641835.2). Lineage (NCBI taxonomy): Eukaryota > Viridiplantae > Streptophyta > Pinopsida > Pinales > Pinaceae > Pinus > Pinus albicaulis. The sequence continues at coordinate 1,474,899,082 of CM076580.1, forward strand.
CTTGCTCACTTCAACATCACCACGATACTTTGCTTCTACCGAAGAAAGAGAGATGACACTTTTTTTCTTACAAGACCATGTAATAGGTCCTGAACCAAGAGTGAATACATAACCTGCAGTCGAGTTTCGATCATTAGGGTCACTAGCCCAATCATAATCAGTGAAACTAACCAACAATGGAGATGATCCTGCACTGTAATGAATCTCGAACTGAATTGTACCTCGAAAATATCGAAGTATTCTTTTAGCTACTTTCCAGTGATTTTCATGAGGTCTATGCATAAACCGATTAATAAGACTAATGAAAAAGGAATGGTCAGGACGAGTAGGGGTTAGATATAGAATTTTACCAACAAGTTGATGGTATAAGGTAGCATCAAATTCAGGGGAAGTACAAGTGACTGAATCTTGACTCCATACTGGAAGGGAGAAGGGGTTGGCTTACATTATTCCATGTAAAAGAGGCATAGAATATCACAGGCATACTTGCACTAAGAAAGGGTAATACCTTCTTTGGATTGCATGACTTGAAGGCCAAGGAAATAATGCAAGTGTCCTAAGTCTATCATTTCAAACTTCTTTTTGAGGCTATAATTCATATGGTTTATATGGTTTGGATCACTACTAGTAAGGATAAGATCATCAACATAAATAACAAGGATGATTAAGGACTTACCCACTTTCTTGGTGTAGACAGTGTTGTCGGAATGACATCCATAAAATCCATTATCTAAGAGAAAGCTGTCCATTTTGGCATACCAAGCCCACAGGGCTTGTTTGAGACCATATAAAGACTTCCAAAGGTGACAAACAAGGCTAGAGTATTTTTGGATAAAGGCAGGGGGTTTTTCCATGTAAATTTTTTCATGCAATTTCCCATCTAAGAAGGCGGATTTAACATCCATATGACGAGCTTCCCATTTAAAGGAGACAACAAGGGAAAGAACAAGGAAAATGGAATTCATTTTGGAAATAGGGGAGATGGTTTTAGTATAGTGAATGCCCTCAACTTGTGAAAATCCTTTAGAAATAAGACGAGCTTTATATTTATCGACTTTTCCATCTCCTCCAAACTTTTTTCTGTAAACCCATTTGCATCTGACAAGTTTTATGCCCTTTGGAAGAAGAATAAGATCCCAGGTATCATTTTCCATAAGGAAAAATATTCTTCATTCATAGCTGCATCCCAATCTGGATGACTTGAAACTTCTTCAAAGGTAGCTTTATCATGATTTTCTAGAACTTGAGCCAATAAGGAAGAGGATTTGCTGAACTGAGAACTTGTATGACGTTGATCTGCAAGGTAACCTGCAAGAGAACTCGTTGCATCCTGAGTAGATCTGACCCATTTTGGAATATGTGGAGTTGAAGGAAGATCTCGAGGAGTTGGAGGAGGATTTTCATGCTCTTTGTCATCATTTGAAGTAGAAGGAATGTTGTCAGAAGTAGAAGAGATAGAGAGAGGTGGAACATATGTCGAATTAGGCTCACAAGAAAAAGGTGCCACACTCGCCGAACTAGGATCGCAAGCCAATATATTTCCATCAAATTTTACATCTCTTCTAATAATTACATTTTTGAATTTGGTTTGAAGAACTATATATCCTTTGACATCTTCAGAATATCCAAAAAAATGCATCTTTCACTCTTAGGTTCTAAGGCTTTATGTTTCTCATATGGAGTATGGGCCCATGTATAAATTATACAAACATATGTATATCAATGGATTCAACTTGATAAAGCAATGAACCAAAGATAGATAATGAATCCTTCTACAAATAAATTGCGAAAATAAACATGATCGCCAATCACAACAAGTAAATAAAGAAGCAAATCAAACCACAACACAGATATTTTCCCGGGGAAATCTTGCTGCTCAAAACCCCTCTATATTCTATTGTATATTCACCATGGAATCATGAAACAATTACAATGTACTCTTCTCACAAGAGTCTCCCGCACTCTCACAACTGTCTCACACTGACCTAGATAAAATTGACCAACACTTAGCCAATTTCCTACCTCTAATCAGCCCGCACGCCTTGCGGAATTCATGTGGAATGTAATCCCTATTCTTTAGGATTTTCAACCTTTCAAAACTGCACAATGCTCATAGGTAATACAATGGATGTCTTGCTACATGTGGGCATCCTACTAATGATACAACTGATAGTTAAGATCCCTTTAACCTTTGTCTCAATTGGGTCTCCACTAGAGCTGACATGCATGCATCTATTAATAGAAAATCATCAATTGCATGGCAGATCACTGCATGTGAATTAAATCTGATTTAATTCACTTGATATCTCACTAGTGCAACTAATAGTTACAACTAGTTCAACTGACTTTAACTCAATTAATTGAGTTAACTGATTTCTCATGCATTAAACTAATGCACTAACTATAATTCGAACTCCATAACTAATAGAATCACTCTGAATGCATCACCAACCACCCTCAACTTGAATTCATGAGCTAACTAAGTTTATCACACTCATTTAACTATTACAAGTGATTATGAGATAAGATTACATTTTATTGTCCAATTTAATTAAGGGAAAATTAAATTAGACACACATTTCTTGTTAACTTTTCAACAACCCAAGCTTCACTTCCAAAAACACAAAAGTGACTTACATCTGGTTTGATTTAACTCTGGGATTCTTCTGGAGTGATGTTCCTAAAAACCTTAGTAGGAGTGTGATTCACTATGTAATTTTCATAGTTAATTGCTTCTGCCCAAAAATTAAGACTAAGTCCTTTAGATTTAAGCATACAATTAGCCATTTCTTTTAGACTATGATTCTTCCTTTCAGATACATCATTTTGTTGTGCAATATACAGAACAATGTGCTGCAATTAAATGCCATGCTCAGTGCAAAATTTGATAAATTTTTTGTTAAGATATTCTCCTCCATTGTCAGATCTTAACTTAAGTATTTGACGTCCAAATTGTTTCTCAACAAAGGCCTTAAAGGCCAAGAACATGTTAAAAAATTAACTCTTGATTTTTAAGAAGTATACCCAAGTGAACTTGGAAAAAGCATGAAAGTTAGGAAGTACATGTAGTAAGAAAAAGAAAAAACTGGAAGTGGACCACATAAAACATTGTGCACAAGCTACAAAGTAGGGGCTAAAGTGTGCCAAGAGGCACGTTTTTCAAAACTATCCCAATGATGTTTTCTGAGTACACAACCGAAACAAACACCATCTTGGAAAGATACCATAGGAAGACCTCTCACCATATTTTCTTTACATATAGTTTGAATAAAGCGATAGTTAAATGACCAATTTTCTCATACCAAAGTTTGCTCACTTCATCATTACGTGTAATATCCCAAAATGGAAATACTCAGCAATACCTGTGGGAATAACGCACTTCCCAGAAGTATGTTCACTGAAATGAGTTTTCAGCCCTTGGATCCCTTAGATATGGATATCTATCATCTAAATCCACAAGGGGAGAAAAAATAAATCAAACTAGGTGAGGTAAACATACCTCCCACACCTAGTATAGCTTAAAAACACCCAAGAAGGGGGCTGCAACAATATGCAATAGTACTGCAGGAAAAATAACGTAGTTTTGAGAGCATGAGAAGGAGACCAATAAGAGGGATCAAACTTTATATATACAAAAATAAATCATATCCATAATGAGGCCCTTACACTATACAAGAGAAAGTAGAAGACAAGAATAGAAGAAAATCCTCAAGGAAGAGGGCTGCAACACATATATTGACTGAAAAATAGCTTGAAAATGTTATTTATAAGAATTGCAGCATATGTATATTACACTCCAGATCTAGAGAAGATCTGTGTACAAAATATCATATCTATTTCAGATCTGTACACTAGAAAGGCTCCTTTACAATATCCCCTTGGGGTTTTGATCAAATCATGCAACACAGAGAGTAGATCTGAGATCTAAAGTAGCAGATCTACAGTAGTATTCAGAAATTTCTGAAGAGGTTTAAAATAGTAGTAGATCCGATCTGTACAGAACATGGATCAACAATTTGATCCATGGATCACCATAGTGAAGGGCAAACCCCATCACCAGATATCTCTTCTCAAAAAGTGGGTCAAAATACCCTGTAACTTCCTTCTTGAAAATAACGCAGTCCTGGAAGATAAACTGTGCTATTGGTTGAAGCACTGGGTTGGTCTGATAGAAGATTTTCCCAGTGAAAAGAGGCCCTGGAATGGCCTAGATCTAGCAGATCTAGCCTCCACTTGCTGCAGCTTGCAAGGACAACCAAAACCTCAACATGATCTCTGTTGTAGTTGAAATATGAGCTTGGCCAAATTCAGGATAGTGGATGAGATCAGCAAGAATCTTCCAAGAACTCTTCAATTTCAAGAGGTGGTATTTCCGCACAGGAACACCCTAGTGCTAAACAACACTATCCTTAGCTAAAAAACAGAGAATGAGATATGTCTGAACAGACAATATATTCAGAAATATGCACAATCAACAACCTTCTTCTGCTGCCCTCCCCTTCCTTTTATAGGTGAAATTCTGGTCAAACCCTAAACCACCTCAATGATTTAGTTGCAATCACATGAGAAGCCTCCAACTAAAACCGCATTGTGCCTCTAGGAGATTCACTATATCTAGACAATGCTATTGATTTGGTCCTGGTTGACTTGGTCAAGTGCTCCAGTCTCTTTCACACCTAAGTGTGCTTATGTAAATAGCCCAGATTTTTCCATGTTCACATGTGGTATTGATTTATTTTGCGGATTAAGAGTTTTATTGATCCTCCTTTACATTTTTATTCATGAAAAAAAATATTGAGACAAAATTGTATATTCCCATTAGCTTGGGCTAATTGGGAATATTACAACGAGAAACAAAAAAATAGGGAAAACATGATGACCCAAAGTTGTCAAACTTATACAACCTTGTGGAATCATCAGCAATGCCAGAAGCTAAAATATGTCTAGGATATCTTAGGTCCTTAATTACAACATCATGAGGTGATAATTCTACATTTTTGCCTTCACTTGAATGAGTTATCTAATAAACATATGGAACTTTGCAGGAGAAGGTAGGAATACATAATACATCATTAAACTGGCCATTATCTAGATGAATGGTTCCATAACCTACAACACTAAGGGATTTATCATCACTAACATAAATATTTTTGGTTTACAATCATGTAAAGAAGAAGAAAATGGCTTTATTTTTGGCCATGTGGTAAGAGGCTCTAAAATCAATGAGCCACTCATGAGAATGAGAAGAAGAAGATACTTTAAATGTATAACCAGATATTAATGCTTGAAAACCACATGCAGAAAGTCCATTCCCGAAGATGAAGTTGAAGATTTCTCCAAATAGATGTTGTGCTTCTTCATTTCTGCTTCCAAGGCTTCCATCTTCTTAAAACATTTTGACTCTACATGGTCATCAATGTTGTGAAGATAAATCCCCTCTGCAGACAAAGGTGATCTCTCTAGCCCTAGAGTGGGTCTAGCAACTTGAGATACTTTCTAATGCAAATATTTCTTAACTAACATTCGTAATGCGACAAGAAAATAGATAGAGGTACCTTTTTCCCAATGCTACGTTTGAATCCATTGATGATGACATTGATCCATTGCTAGTGATGGCACACGAATACCTGCGGATGATCAAGAGCCAAAAATAAATGTAATCCAATACATAATAATCATAAACATTAGCTATCTAGTAGAACAAGGAGTAGCTGAATATTTTCATAAAAAATTAGACAAATATAGAAAGCAAACATCAAATTTTTTATTGATAAATATGAAAGGAAGAGCTTACAACCCAGGCCTTGATGTAGGAGGCATCCATTTGATAAAAATCCGAGTCCTTCACCAAAGCTCTAAAGAATTCCTTCTACCAAACACTTAGGTGTTATCATGGTGCGAGAGTGTAAAGGGAACGAGAGTTCATACTAGCCCAACAATGACCAACCAGGACTAACATTACTGGAAAGAGGGACATGAATTTATATGAAGGGAGAAGAGTTTTGGAGCCCATAAAAGGAAGAGGAAGGTCCAATTTCTAAGGGATAAACCCCCATGGATGATATCAAAGCTCTAAAATTAGAGAGCTCAACTCTACCACAATCGTTTAACAACCAACTCACAACCCTAGAACTTCTAGAGGTCGAAGCTTCTCCTCCATATGAGGAAACACTTCCAGAAAAGGATCAACGTGGTTTTCAAAGAAATAAGGGTGTTGGCGCTAAGCCAGAACTTTCAATTTGACATCAGCGCAAGCATGAGACCAGGAAACACGCTGACCCAAGAAAATAGGATTTTGACTAAATTTCTTCAGTAATATTCCAAGGTAGTTTTCTTTGAATCTTCAAGGGATGTCTTAACATATTTTTTCATGGTGGAAACATTGCATAGGGTTTTTCATGGGTCACTTTAGGATCAGGGATGGGAAATGAGCATGGTGAGAAATTATTGTGTAACAGATGCCCCCTAAAGCATGAAGGTAGAATATGGAGTGATGGATGAAATTGTTTTTGAACCAAGGCAAATAACTCATATCACCGCCTAAAAATCTGCCAAATCAAACATTTTACAATGTATGACATCTTTGGTATGAATATTCCTAACCACATGACTCTTCACTAGGCATAAACGAACACATAAACCCATGGAATGGTCTCAACCATCCGTATAGATAGGATCATGTATACAATCATGAATACTCAATAACTCCTCGCAAGCTGGATCAAAATCAGATGTGGCCCAGGGTCTTCACCGTGATCTCAATCAACCCAATGTAGGAATCTAACCATGCGAATAGATGTGTTAGTGTTGATCATGGCAGAAACCACCTGATTACCGATCAATGATGAAAACCATTAACATGCACGAGAGAGACCACCAATAATGACGATGGACCTCAAGGTACAACAACACAATATACAAGTGTGAATGAATGTGTTGAAGTCTAACACTTGCAGAATCATTCGATCGAAGGCCAATGATGTGAACCTGTCATTGAACACGAAGAACTTTCCATTGAGGCATGCAAGCTCCAAGGTACTGAAAAAAAGTTTCTAAACCACCTTCCCGGATAATGAGTTGAAGTCAACGGGGATTAATTCGTCGAAGGAGGGCCATAATGATACCCACATCATTGACACGAAACAATAGATATATAAAGATGATAGGAGTGATTCAGGATTGTAACAAAGGAGGTCAGATAAGCAAAGGATGTTTGACAAAAAGGACTTCTCTTGAGCATATTAGCAACATGACTCTGAAATGTGGCAACATTTGACTCAAATAGGATCAGAGGTCATGTTGGAAAATTTTGGTAATCAAATGAGAGGAAAAGGGATTTCCCAAACCTATGGAGGTAAAGTGATGAATGTAGGATTTCCCCAACCCGACACAAACTGTAGATGGGTGTCATGTTCAAGAGCGACAAGCTGCCCAAAATACACATAGGATGTTCACTTTCAATTTTCCCCCGTTATTGATAACGAGTACCTCTTTATTTTTTATAGCTAGTGTGAAGAGGATAACATATGTTGAGTGTGTAAGTTCATTCTTTGAATGAATCCATCCTATTAAGTTTAACGATCCCTAAGAAATAGGAGCTTAGTCTCGTCATGGTGACAAGTCTTTTTCCGTTGAATTTTTAATGAGTCGAATGAAAGGGTAGCTCAGAAAATTTTCATGTTTAAGGAGTTTCAAAAGAAATAAAAAAGAAAATCCATCATGTCCATTTTCTTAAATCATTTCTCGAATCTGAAAAGTTAGAAAACAATGTCTGAGAGAACCTATTGACCATGTTTAATCAAGGTATTCCTTTTTCGTAAATAGTTAATCTCAACCCGAAAAAGGGCTAAACGTATACTGATACCACATCAATTCATTCACTTTAACGAGTCTGAAATGACAAGTACTCGAAAATAGTTTCATTTTGAGAGTCAGAAAAGAGTTGAAAGTTGACTCCATGGGGGGTTCCTTTTTCGTAAATGTTTACCCATCCCAAAAAAGAGATAAAATAAAACTCGTTTGCATCAGAAATAATCACCAATAGTGTGAAAGTCCTGTTACTGCACAAAAATAGAAAACATCACTGATATCAAGGAAAAATAATAAAACAATGGCGAAGATATTTCAAAAATCTATAAATAGACCAAAAAGTAAATTCATTTTCCCTCCGAACTTCCGATCAGTTGTGTGGTTGATCAAGGACACCATTCAATGATCCATCAGTGCCAGGTAACATCCTTAAGCATCATATTCATTTTAATTCCATTCTTTTAGCATTTGGTTTTAGAAATCGAGAGATGGGGGGAAAATTTCAAACCTCAAAATCGCCCACAGTCAGTATGGGTTTAAGCTATTGGGCTCGTGTTTTTCGCATTTATCCCGTTAGGGGAGTGAGCCACCAACGACGAATTAATTTGGACAGTTGTGTTAGCTGCGAAGAATATTTTGAAACAATAAATCCACCCTTTTCCATGGATGATTTCCAAAACTACTCCAAAGAAATCTCCTAAAATTTCGTTTGAACATGTTTTGCAGGTGTTTTTAGCAGAGATGGTCATTGAATGGAAAGAGCGAGGCCACAAGGTGGAATACCACCAAGCACTACAAGACCAAAATTGCGTAAATGCATTGTGCAATTGTGGTTTATTGAAAATTTTCCAGACATCAGGGTTGAGAGCTCAGCTGGAGCTGCTTCAGTATTTGATTGGACTATGGGATGTGGATTGACAAATATTCATCATCGGGGACCAGGAATTATAATTATATTTCATGGACATCTATTTCTTTATATGCTTGTCTAAGAGAGGGGAGAGAATCAAACTCTCCAGAGCTTGTGTTGGGGGTGAGAGTACTAGTATTCTCATCCAGATACACTATCCCGAGACTTGAAAGAATGAGAGAGAGAAGATAGATATCTCCTCTATTAGAGTCCTTCCCTTACACACAATCCTTCATTGCATAACTAGAATGGTAGGAGCCCAGGCATTGCATGGGGCAACAAAATATCAATTCCAGTACACGGTGGACTGTTTGGCCTCGACGATGTTTAACTAGTGCTAAGGGCTATTGGCCAACATGAAGAGCCTATTAACCAAGTGCAAGAATGGGTGGCTGAAACAATTAGGGTATGGGTCCATTATGGTGACCTTTTTCCTAGAGAGAGTACCATTGTTTCAGAGACCCGGTATATATATATGTGTGTGTGTGTGTGTGTGTGTGTGTGTGTGTGTGTGTGTGTTTCAACGGCTACTTCTGTATCATAATGATGTGTTGGTTTTTACATATTTCATGTTAGCATCTCTCTCATAATCAATTATAAATCCAAATTTAATTAAATAAATTAAATATTGAAAATTAGGATTTTATGCCTAATTTTCTAGATTATGTTAGTTCCTCTTGATTAGGAGTTAGTTTAGGCCTACCTAACTTAACTCCTAGATTAGTGTGTGTGGTTGAGATATTTTCTCAACTAATTTTTCCAAGATAGATGCACTATCTTGAGACAACTTCCTCAGATATTTATTTGTATTATAGCATTATTTGAATAATGAAGAATATGTGAGGAATGTCGTAAGGCTCTCAGGCCTTTTCTGCCAGTTTTATGTCTCCGGTGTTTTTATGTGTTTTATGAGTTGATTAATTTCTTACATGTGGTATCAGATCCAATACCACACTGGCTCATTGTTCGATGCAAAGTTTGAATGTAGAATAATCTGCGAGAATGTGTTCCATTGAAGATACAAGCCACTGACATGAAAATCGTGATTCGAGTCATTACTTGGAGGCGTTGTTTGGAGGATCTGATCCATTGGTGTTGCTTTGGATCCATTCTTTTGGCATGAAGGAGACTGTGAAGAGCAATTAACAACGTTGAAAGGGGGCCTAGCGGTGAAGTTATTGTGAAGCTACCTTTAATTGCGCATTGAGCATATCATGGATCACTTCTCAAGAAAATTACATTGCTTGGTCGTGTGAGCTTGGTGGAGTTGATAAATGAATTGGATCAAATTGTGAGTGAGACAACAGTGGCCATGTGTTTTTCATCTGATTACCATTTGTGGGCTATTCACGTGGTCTGTGGAGGTTTGAGCACAAAGGATCAATGGCTACAGTGATCGATCCAGTCATGTTAAAGGCATTCGATCCAATGAGAATGACATAGAATTTCATACCCACATATTTACGTAAACCTAAATGAGAAATGGATTCCTTAGAGACATGTGGTCTAGACTGGAGGATCAATGGGCTTTGGTATTGTAGTGCATGGAGGTATTTTCTCTCAAATCACTTTCAGCTTCATCGTAATTGACTAGTACAAATATGATTATAAATCATAGCAAATTGTGGGAAATATATCATTAGCTTGGTAGAACTCTTAAGTATATCAGTAGGCACTACAAATTTATTACTATCCATGGTAGAAAATGACTGGATGTAATTTAATATATTTTCCTGAATCTTCATCACTAGTTGTTCTATGTGTTGCTATTGATTGACATTCCTAATCATTGCCTTGCCTCCCATCTCTTCTTATTCCAATTTAAAAAATAATATAGCCTTGGCCTTTATTAACCCCCCCAAACAAAAAGAGATGAGTTCTAGATCTGTTCTCTTGAATATCCTCGAACAAATCTAACATATCCACAGTTATTGTTGCATTTGATTATCTGTACAAACAGTTATTTTAGTGTGCAACATTTTTGGCCCTTGAATTATATTCAAGTATTGTCGAAATCGATTTATGCGTCTACCAAAAGAAACATTTCACAATCATTAGAAAATAAGTTACATATTCTTCAATTACGTATTTGAAAGTGTATTTTAAATATTTAATGGCAATAGAATGTAGGCAGAACCAACATCTACCTGTGACTTCCAAGCAAGGAAGCAACTTTAAAGGATCTATGTGGATTCTAGAACCTGGGTGGAAATAAAGCCCATTAAAAAAGCCTTGCATGAGGTCTCTGGAAGGTTCGTGCAAAACTGAGTTGAATTTGTTGTGGTAAAAGTGTCCAGCATGGACAAGAATTTGATGTGTTGGAGTAGAGCAGGTTTTGATGACACCCGAGGATGAGTCACTTCAAGCTTCCATGAAAATATGAATTAACACCAAAGAGAAATAATTTACAATCATTGCATGCAATCGCAGTTCTGGTATCAACATGAACTACGAAGTGATATGATAGCTGAAAGGTGGAGCGTTTGGAGAGCAGCTTAATATGGAACAAATAACTCTGCAAAATTATGAAGATGGTTGATTGAAGATGGCAGTGAAATGGCACAATGGCGACTTGGACTATGCGACCAGCTGCACAAATCTTTTTAAAGATCTATCCATCTCGCATAACAAGCACAGAAGGAGCGATTTAAATTTTCAACCAGATCTCCAACAAATTTATGGTATGCGTATAGATTCATAAATATTTCAACCTCAAATCACCTTTAAAAAAATCACTTTTATAAAGTGATTTTAATATTTTATTTAAATTTTTTAAATAATGTATATGTAAAAGTTTTTTAAAGTGATCATTTGAAGAGATAAATGACTATTATTTTTGGAGTAAAAAGTTGATTTAGGCTACGTTTCGGAGAAATAAGGCGTGGAGTGATATGGTAAATTATTTTTGTAATTTTGGAGCGATAAGTGTTTTAGTAAATTTGAAGTAATAAGGGAATATTTTTAAAAGAGAAAGTCATTGTTGTAATCCAAAGTAATGTTTTACTTTGAGAGAGATTGAGTCAGTGAACATCTAGTTTCTGAAGACAAGTTTCTTCGGGAGTTTTCAAACGTGGAATTATCATTACTTGAGAAGTCTCAATGACGATGTTGTAAATATAAAATATTGATGTGCTCAATGCTTAATAATGAATTTTTTTTTTTGTGCTTATGTCCTAGATCTGCCCGAAATTGAATACGGGGATCTTAGGTACCCCATGTGTAGTGAATGCGTGTGCATGACTTGTGTCTAGTTTTTTTGACACTCTTTGTAATATGGTTCACAATAACTTAAAAAAATACATGCACATAAGCAAGCTTAAGTATACAAATAATCAAGCTTAAGCAATCAAGCTCATGAAATCAAGCTTAAGTATAAAATCAAAAAAAATCATATGCATTTGTGCAACACATCATCAAGTTGATAAAAAGGTCTTCTACAACCATATTCCACATCCTGCAATAAAAATAATCAAGTTAATAACTCCAAAAAATCAAGCATTCCAAGACAAGACAACATCAACAACACTTTTTGTATCACTTGCAAATAAACATTTTTGTAACTGAGTTGAATTATTATGGTGCATTATCGGTTGAAACCAACACCCCAATTTGATTTTATAAGGTGGTCAACCTAAGACAATTAAGTCAAGTAAGTCTTCAACTGAGTCATATTATTTGAACTTGTCATTTGTCTCTTGGGTGAATTTTCGATAGTGTTCGACACCCTTATTTTGCTAATAAGCACAATCAAGTCAGTACAAAGTTCACAACATCAAGTGAGCTAGCATGAAGTCCATTGAAGAAACAATCAAAGCAAGCAAGAGAGTTCAAATCTAACGCAAGTAAATGTAATATTCAAACAAAAATCAAGAAAGTTAAAATCTACAACAAGTGAGCTTGAGTTCCAGTGAGTGTGAAACAAGCAAAACAAGTTTTACCAAGCAAGAGATCAAGCAAAGCAAGCGTGTGTGTCATTCAAATCAAGCGAGCAAATTCAATCCAACGAGTTCAAATCAAGTGAGAAAGTTCAAGACAAGTGAGCTTGAATTCAACCGAGCGAGTTCACATGGCGAAACACATCTAGCTGTTACAAGTTCTTCACAATTTGTTGCTATCAAGTGCCGAAGACATGGTGCAAATCAACAAAGCAACTCTTGCTGATATTTCAAGGCATCTACAACTAAAAAATGAGATGATTGAGTTCCTTCAACTGGATTCGCAACTACAAAGAAATGAGTTGCAAGAGCAGAGTGATGCTTCTATGTCTTTGAACCATACAGATAAATATGATAAGCCCTTCATTCAAACCGCTTCAAGTGTCGAAGTTGTTCAAGTTCAAATTTATTCCAAACCAATCATCAAGCCATGGGAAAAAATACAAAGTAATAGAAACCGATGAGGATTAGGATATTTCAAAGATGACAACAACTTACATATCCCAGATTATTCAAAGCCCGTCAAGTTCATCAATGCAGGCTTTCTTGAACAAATCACATTAACAAATTCTGTGAAATTTGTAGACAAACCAACATGCACGCAAAATGAAGTTGCAGTGAAACCAAAATTCTCACATTGTTAAAGAACAGGTCATGTGGAATATCATTGTTTTGATCTCCGTCCTTGTTGCCATTGTGGCAAGCATAATCATTCATCAGAGAAATGCTGTAACCAAAACCAACCAGCTAGAATGAAGATCAATTATGAATGGATTGATCCTTGGGAATGGTCGTCAAAAATCAAAAGATTTTATAAGTTCTACACCCGAATTCAATCACACATATTGCAGCCGCCAATCAAATGACGATGGTACTCTCGTGTAGATGAACGAGGGAGTACACCAGTGAAACTCTCCTACACTTGAAGGGGGGTAATTCAGAAATAATTTCCATATGTCTCTCATTTTAGTTGACAAAGGGGGAGAAATGTTAATGAAATTGATGGTAGTTGTCAGACTAAAAGTCTCAACAACATCAACAAAGTAATCAGTGGGCATCTTCATCAGCTAGTGGGCATCTTCAACAGCCAGTGGGCGTTCAAACATCCAAGAAGCCAATGGGCATAAATAATGAGCAGTTTCTAATAGCATCAACAAAATAAATAGTGAGTTTTTTTTTGACATAATCAACATCATCAGCCAGTGGGTGATCATCATCAACAAATTTTCTAGTGGGTGTCTTCAACTTTTTGTTAGTGGACAAGCAAATTCGCCAGTGGGCGTCATCAAATTTTTTGTCAGTGGAAAGAGGATGATCATTACAAATAAAGGATAGATGGATCATTTTGCAACTTGGCAAGTGATGGTGTTGTCAAGAAAAAATCAGAGATGAATCAAACATGCAACTGACTCATGGTCTCTTCATATTGCAGTTTTTCCGGCATCCAACTTTGGCGGTTTTCAAGGCAGTGTTTTTGAGGATCAACAATTTCAGCATGAGAACTTGGAAGATGGTTCCTCGTTCTTATTTTGGATTTATCATTGAGGAGGGAATGTTAGTCTCTCTCTCATAAAAAATTATAAATCCAAAGTTAATTAATTAATTAAATATTGAAAATTAGGATTTTATGCCTAATTTTCTAGATTATGTTAATTCCTCTTGATTAGGAGTTAGTTTAGGCCTACCTAACTTAGCTCCTAGATTAGTGTGTGTGGTTGTGATATTTTCTCAACCAAGTCCTCCAAGATAGATGCACTATCTTGAGACAACTTCCTCATCTATTTATTTGTATTATAACATTATTTGAATAATGAAGAATATGTGAGGAATGTCGTAAGGCTCTCAAGCCTTTTGCGCTAGTGCTATTTCTCTGGTGTTTTTATGTGTTTTATGTGTTTTATGAGTTCATTGATTTCTTACATTGTGTAGATGTCTATCTAATACATGATGTTCTAATGTATCCGTTAATGTGTTTAAATGTCTTGGAATATGTTGATATGTGATAAAATCAAAATTCCTTTCCAATAATCGAAATCGCAAATACATACGCAAAATTTGAGGATTTCACACAGAATAATGGCCATTAAACTATAGCACAACGAGTTGTGAGTCTAATTTAACAACCAAATCTCTAATCCCAAGATCAATATCATCAGATAATAGCTCGATGACCGCACTATAATTGGAATTATTGTTAGTTGTTTGACCCAAACAAATACCTTGTAAATTAATCAACTGGCCATCAGGGGCAAAGAGTGCCCATGCTGCGAAAGACAAGTTTTGTGTGCTACGACATGCACCATCAAAAAAATTAACGTAATGATTCGATGACATATGCAAACCAAGTGGAACACAAGGTAAGCAGAGGAAACATGTCTGCAAAGAAAAAAATCACACCAAAAGTCCAATCAAAGAACACTAATGTATAAAGTATCACACTCATGATTAAGCATAATATTTTTTCAAATAAAGCCCATTTTGGGGCTCAGACAATGGTTTGCCTTCGTAATCTGCTAGCTCATAGGCTCCTCATTCCAATACTCATTGGATGATATAGGGCCCATGCCACATTGGCTCGAGTTTTCCTACTCCCAATTTATCATGGACTTGGTCATAAAGCAAGACCAAGTCACCTTCGGAGAAAACGCAAGGGTTGACGGATTTGTTGTATTGAGCTTTAACTCATGTTTTCTGTGCTTCAATAACTAAATTATAAAGTCTTCAAGTCTCATCAAGATGCTCGAGGTAAATCAGATGTTCCTCATCTAATGAAGTATCAAAAAGTAGTTCGAAAACTAGATTCAGAGAAGGAATCTCACACTCAATCAGGAGTGTGGCCTCTAGACGATACACCAATTGGAATGGTGTGAATCCAGTGGTAGTATTAACAGAGGTTCGGTAAGCCCATAGAGCTAACAATATCATGAGATGCCAATCTTTTTTGTGCTTTCCAATGGTGCGTTGAAGCATAGTCACCAAAACTTGTTGATAGCCTCAACCTGGCCATTAGATTGTGGATAATAAGGGGTGGAGATATCATGATGTAACCCCAATTGAGCAGTGAGATATTTCATCATATGATTGTGAAAACGAGAGCCATGATTAGTGACAATCACTTTTAGGACACCAAACCAAGCTATGACATGATTGAATAGGAGTTGTGCCACAGTTAGACCTTCATTATCATATGTCTGCATTTCTTTGGCCCTTTTAGTGAAATAATTGACGATAACGATAATATAACCATGCCCCCCGGTCAAGAAAGGGTTAAAAGTCATGAAATCTATGCCCTATTTCACAAAATGTCTGACGGTCACAACTAGGTGCAAAGGTGAGCATGGGGCACGCTCTTTCTGAGAGTAGACTTGTAGTATTTAAAAATAGATGGCCAAAAATACCCTGCGCAAAGGATATTTTGGGTGGTAGCATAATCGAACATGTGACCACCAGAAGCTCCGGAGTGGAAATCATTGAGATTTTTCTTAGCTTCCTTGAGATTCAAACATCAACGGAGGACATAGTCAATACTAGTGTGATATAGAGTGCCTTCAATGATACGACAAGGTTGGGACTGGTAGCGAATCTGTCGTCACTCAGAGTGCGATATCTATGGCTGAAAATTTTGTATCTGGAGATAAAATATGATGTCTCCATATGTGAAGTTCCGAAATGGAAATCAACAGCTTTTACACCACTGAAGAACTCCTTGGTCGGAAACATGAACAAGGCTATGTCAAAGATGGACTGAGAGGGTTTTACCAATTATTTCACCTCTAAAGAGAGGATGAGAACCAGAGGCTATCTAGCCCTTTCTCAGGCTCTACCTATAGCTATGCAAATATTTCTTCCTCGGGAAGATCTTGCTCAAAAGGATGAGCTATAGCAATAGACAAGCATGAGCTGGAAAATAACAGTGAATGCATAAACTTCAGAAAATGAAATAAACCCTCATAGTCTTCTCATTGATAATATGGTAGCAAAAATGTGTACAAGATATTGAGGAAATGATCACTCAAGCTGAAGCAAATCCTTCACTAAAGACACAAGTACAATGAACATGAAATACACTGCTACATATATTATGCCTAACTATGACTGCGCATTCTATGAAGGAGGACTGTTGTAAAATAATGATACAATGAAGATATGGAAGTATGAAGCTCAAATAAGAAGGGGGAGATGAATCTCAACCCCTGGAAACTATAATAAACAATCCCTAAAGGGATTGGCTACAATACATACAAAATGGAAAATCTGCAGAAATGCTGGAGTTGCTGGAGCAGCTGCAACTCTAAAATGAGAACATGAAGGAGATGGCTGAATGATGCTACATAAAATGTGTATACCTCCTCCAATGGAAATCTAGATTGAAAGGCTGATCCTTTCACCAAATATCTCACCCTCCAAAATGTCGGTGCAACCCCTCACTGCAATTGCACTCAAGTACTGCGCAGTCAAGGAGAGGAACTACGTTGTAGGTGATGGGAAGAGATTGGCCTCCTGCCAAGATATGAGAAATGGAGCTGATATCTCTCCTATTGATCTCCTAGATGCATAAAATATTCCTCCTCTGAAATCTGAGCTCTGGAATGATGATGTGAGAACCTCCACTGCAACCCAAGCAACACAATGGCTCTTGCTGCAAGAATCACTGCACTGAAAGGAATAGGTTTGGCCTTGAGCCAAGATGTGGAGAATATGAAGATAAAACCCTCAAGAGCTTCTCAAGAAGGAATGGAATCCTTGAACAAGAAATCCCTTATGCTAAATAGCATAGCTATCATAGTTGTGCAACTGTAGAAAGCAAGCAATTTGAAAATATCCAAGCTAGCTCAAAATGGTTGATTTCCTCTACTTTTATGAAAATGAAGGCTCCTTAGCCATGGACCCTTCACATTAGGGTTTCCTCCTCCTCATACAATTTCGTAGGCTTCCCAAGCAAGCCACACCTCCATCTATTGCGTAGTTTGACTTGGTCAACATGACCTAGCTCTCTTAGTAATTAACCATTTTCACACATGGGGTGTGCAAACAAGCTCCAATGATGCTCCTCTTCCATAATGTGAGGGATTTTATTCATTTTTTTCATAATCATGGGCCTCCTTACCCATTTATTTAGTTGCAATATGATAAAATAAAAATTCTAATGTTCCATTTAGCCATGTGCTAAAATGGGAACATTACACCATACCATGGATCAAGAGTACTAATGAGAAAGAGAGTCTCGTTTGGAATGGACTCATCAAGAGGAGTGGGATCATCCGTGGTGGGAAGATCACAAATCAACATAGAAAAGTCCAGGGATTTCTTATACTTAGCAGCAATGAATTCTAAGTTAAACTCTTGAAGGATGAAAATCCATTTATAATACTTTCCCCCAAGAAACTAATGTGTAAGAATGTAATTCATGGGGTTGCAATCAGAAATCACGAAAGTTTTTTGCAGGAGAATGTAGTGACAAAAAAAACTGAACTACATGAACAACAGCCAGCGTGAGTTTCTCTACATGAGTGTAATGGGTCTCAGTAACAAAGAGATTGTAGCTCAAGTAATATACTACATGCTCTTGACCATCGTCATCATCCTGAACTGAAACCATACCAATAGTGTTGTCAGTGGCGGCCAAATACAGGCAGTAATTGTGGTGATACTTGGGAGGGTGGAGCAGAGGAGCATTGATGAGGGATTTTTTTGAAGCATTGAAAGAGCTTTGGGCATTTTCGTCCCATATGAATGGGATTCCATTTTTCAACAACTCAGAGGTCTTCCGGGTGATCTCAACTTTTCATAGAATGAGTAGGAATGTCGTCGAGATATGGCTGAACTATGTTCTTGATGTCATGAAAATCATATGACATAACTCGTTGGAAGGTGGACCCAGCATTCTTCAAGCCAAAAGGGAGCATTTATAGGAAAACTCCCCCCATGGTAAGATAAACACGGTTGTGTTGATCAGTTGGAGCAATATTAATATGGTTGTATCTATAAAAATCATCCATAAAGGAAAAAATATCACTCCCAGCACATTCATCAATGATCTGGTTGATAAAAGGAGTGGGGTAATTGTCCTTAGGACATGCTCGATTGATATCATGGTAATCAACACAAAACTAGATGGTCCCTTGTTTCTTATTAATGGGAACGATATTTGAAACCCAATATGTTAATGGTATAGGATAAATAAAACCGGCTTTGAGAAGACCTTCGACCTCATCCTTTATGGCAGCAACCTTTCTCGGGTGCACAGGACGAAGCCATTGACGAATGAGATTCGAATCTAGATAGGTGGGAATTTTGTGCTCAACGATACTCAGATAAATGCCAAGAATAACTTTGTATGACCACGTGAAGACATCATGAAATTCCTGAAAAATCTCAGTGTAGATCTTGATCTCATTGGGAGAACAAGATGCACCAATATTAAAATTCTTGACAAAATCTAGTTTTATAGAGATGTCGATCGGAATGGTTGGAGTAATTTTTTCCATGTTCCCTTTGGACAACACTTCATGAATCAAAGTAATATTCTGAAGCGGGTTAGTCGATACAGAAGAAGCATGGGATTCCAGATAGGCGGAGATGTCACCTGGGATTGGGATAAACGAGGAACGATGATGTCCATCATCCCATGGAGTTTCTTCGAGAGACATTACTTCCATGATAATTTCGTTGGTGGGGAAACCCTCATTCAAGGGATCATCATATTCCCGAGAACCCAACAAGGGAGACTGTGCATAAGTGTACAGAGAGGAAACCAAATGATCATTGGTTCCGGATGCAGCCTTAGAAGCCATGAGAATACTTTGATACATTTGTTCAGTAGGGCTTAGAGGCGTAATGTCATCAAAACTATTAAGCTGGTCAGGATTGGGAAAATTCCATGGATCGTGACCAAATGACATCATATTGAAAGCAGTGACATTCAGAGGTAGGAGTCAAAAAATTCCCATAAGGGATGAGTCTTTGAATAGACCCAGCCCAATTTTCTCATAGGGGTAGTTGTCTTCCCAACATATGGAATGTTTCCTGTTGAAGAATCAGAGGAAAAGAAAGCCAACTGATTGACAGTCACGATTTTTCCCTGATGAGGAAAACGAAGGACACAAAAAAGGGTGGAGACCACACAAACCATGGAATGAGTCCAAGTATGTCCAAGAAGGAGATTATAATTCAAGTTGGCATCTACCACCTCAACTTATAAAGTTACCGTTTTCCCCTCCAACAGGATGGGAAATTTTTTGAGAATATCATATGGACGAGAACCTCTACCGTCGAAAGCTTCCAAGGTATTCAAGGATTGAATCAATGGAGGAGAGTCGATGGATTTCTAGCATGCGGCATACATGATGCAGGTCAAAGCGCCTTCACAACGAAAATCCTATGAATATTCTTTCCCATGATGGTAACTTGTATCAGAAAATTCACCTGAGACGGAAGGCGAGGAATGAAATTCTTGAGATCAAAAGTAATAATATTAGAATCTACAAGATCAATCCCTCCAATAGTGGAAAGTAGTGCCTTCCATTGTGATGGAAATGACTGAAGGACATCTAAAGACAACATCGCCAAAGGTGCTTGAGCTAGATCCTCTACAATGTTGTAGTGTTGCGCAACTCTCGCATTTGGATTATAGGAAAATTTTCGAAGAACACCTTTTTGGGGTGGTCATATGATGAATTCACTACTAGGTCTATCAATCTAGAGAGGACCAGAAATAGGAGGCATTGAAGAGGAAGGGTGATCTGTAACTTCTGGTTCCATAGGAGCGTTGGATGGATTAGGGTAGTATTTTTATCTTGTGGTAATAGCGATAAGTTCCATTCCAGCCATGAAAACCTGAGAGTTTCTAGATGATTTAGCTTGATCTACCATTTGCGTTTGTTGAGAAGGTAAAGGTTCTTTCAAGACAACTGGAGTCCCAGGTGCGCCCTTCAAAATACGTGCAACTTTAGCTCGCCGAGGATAACCCTTGGTGTAATAATCATCATCACATATTAAGCAAGGATATTTAGGCTTGCACATGGAAGAATCATCAGCATATGTCTTTTTCGAATCCTATTTAGGGTTTTCAGATTTGGATTTACCTTTACCCTTTTTCTTAGCTTTCAAGGATTTGTCTATTGTGGTATATTGGACAGAATTTACCTTGGAGGTTTTACTAGGATTCTTCTGGTTATTGGAAGGAGTGGAGGACACAACAACAGTAGTGGATTTAGACTTCAAAGAAGTTTTAGGTGCACTACTATTAGTATGAGCCACTGTCCCGATAACACCATCCACCGAAGGCATAGTAGGAGACTAGGATGATGTGGTATCATTTGAAGGTCGGAACACTTCAGGAAAGAGCTCGTATAGAGTCCTAGATTGGAAATAAACTAAATCTAGGTATTGGGCTCTGGAAATGAATTCCTCTTCTGTTACACATCCACCCATGGAAAGATATTTAGAACTCCTAGGAATGAATGATTTCGTAAACCATTCAGTCAAAAACTGATCCGAAATGTGAGTAGTAGTTGACTACTTCATTGAAGTGAGAAGGTGGGTGTCGGTTTCATACCAGACAGGTAACTATAAATCAGTGAGGAAATCCATAGCCAAAGAATTGAAATAAAAAAAATTCCTCAAGGGAGCTCAATATACCACTTGGCAGCAGTACTGGTCAAAGTACGCTGGAAAAGATGAAGATGAATGTAATCGTCGACCCAAAAATTAGAAGAGCACCATAAGTGGTACGTCATGACATGGTTTTGGGGGTCTTCCCTAGAATTTCCTTGAAATTTAGGAAAATCCCCCGGAATCTTAGTCAGAATTGGCGGCTAATAAACTGATGTTGGATGGGGTTATTTGTAAGCTTTGACACATCTGACAATTCCAACATAGCCAAAAATGGAAAGGGGGGATGGTGAGGAGAAAAAGATCGGGTATTCCAACCTAGTTGATATGGATTCTGCCCCCAATAGGGTGGATTCTGTCCTAAATATGTATATTGTTCCCATTGCTAGTAAGGACCTTACTGTAGCGGCTGCTGAACACAGGGACCCTGCTGGGGCTGTTGATAAAACCCCTACTGTATTTGAGGTTGTGGACCTTACGGGATATAAGGTCCTTGCTGAACATGAGGTCTAGCTTGTGGTCCCTGCTAAACATAGGGTCCAGCCTGTGGTCCTTACTGAACATAAGGTCCAACATGAGGTCCCATTTGGGCTTGTTGGTACTGAGGAATCTCCTGATATTAAGCACCAAATTGAGGCCCAGGTTGGGGTTGCTAGTACTCACCATGAGGAAGTGGCTGGTAGCCTAGCACTGAGCGCCAAGTTGACCCAGAGGGAGATTCAGACGAGTTTGTGTGTAAGGACCAAACTAAGGGTTAGTCGCAATAGCACCTGTGGGAAGTTAGGGTTGTTGGACATACTGCTGAGAGGCACTTGGTTGAGGAACATACTGATATTGTATGTTCAGCAGTTGAACATACTGATGAGGGATGTTAGGTTTATAAACATACAAATATGGTACATTCAGTTGTTGATGGGGCTGCTGAAACTGCGAATACTAAGTGTCGGGTTGGTGAAATACTAATGCAGCTGAAGTAGGTTGAACACCCAAGGGAATAACGCCTATGACATTGTTTTCCTGTTGTGAAGACCATGCCCCATCTAGACTAGAGTTAGGCTGTCCCGCCCTAGAAATGGGCCTAGAGTTCAATGCCCCCCACTCGAGAGGGGAGGTATGTAAAGAGGATTAGATTTCCCCACAAGCACGGACAGAACCATAGATTGTCCACTCAATGATGGAACTGCAGTAATCATAGATGGCAAAAAGGGGGTAGAGGATCTAATAGAAATAATCATTTGACCAATAGTGACTGTAGGTCAAACAAAAAATCGAGACACGACAACCATATTAAAAATGAACATGCCGAAAGATGGAGGAATACCCGTTGACCAAACAGGATCTGAAAATAAATATGTGGCATCGGAAGCTCCAGAAATAAGATTTCCCAAAGAGGTGTACCCCTGTGGAAGTGGAGATACAACTTGGCTAAAGGATACTTTGGTCCCACTGCCCGAATCGTGAGGAGTGGAGCTGAAAAATTTTCCCACGAGGAAGCTTCCACAATATAGGTGCCAGTGGTTTCCTATAGAGTACTCTTAGGAGAAATCATAGATGGAATATCATTAGAATTGGATACCATTTCATCAGGAAATAACTGGCGGCTAGTATATTGAGATGCTACTGGAGAAGCACGGAAGGGAATTTAGGGTTGATAAAAAGTGATATAAGCCTGTTGAGGCGAGACCATAATTGGATAAAAGAGAAGATTTTTAGGAAATAACGTAAAATTTATAGACGGTTCAAGGATTTCCAGCTCAGAGTCTTATGATGTCATCCAAGGAGAATTTTCAGGTGGTGATTAAGATGATATGGGTTGTACACTGATGACAATCCTGAGTTCATCACCTTGTGCTTGAAGGGGTTCAACTAGAAACTGAGGGACCTCAGGAAGATGTTCTTGAGATCCGTCAGAAGAGGGATGAGTATAATTCAACGATTTAACCACGATGAACTCTTAAAAAAATATCAAAGAAGGAAGAGGTGAAAAAATCCACAAATTACCAAGCAATAATGAGGCTGGAGAATTGCACGGGTAAGATGATTTCGTGAGTTGCTAATTTTATAATTAACAAGAATAAATAAAAAATGGTGTGCTAGGCATAAAGGTTTACCAAGTATTCATGAATTTTAATATACACATTGGTGATAAATGATAGAAAAAATGACCAAGGAATTAACGTACTACAGTTGATCTCCTCGAATGTTGTATTCGGTAGATCACATTTACAAGGCAACCGACTTGGTTACCTATGGTAGGCTTGCAACCTAATGGTGTCTCTCAATTATACACGATGGTACGTGGGAGTCCAGTTCATAGTAGTGTTGTCCAATGCGTAACCGTTCGATAAGAGCGCCCCAAATATAATTATCATACATGAATATACTTCCATACGTGGGATGAGATATCACCCCAGGCTGTAACACATATCGTTAGCGACAGCTCCTACATTTTAAAATGTCAGAACAAATCTCTAGCCTAGACCACTAAATGTTCTCGTTAGTTCCAAATGCTCATTAAGGTAAATTGGGTGAATTTTAATGTTAATCTTGAGTTAAGTTTCATTTTTTGGTCAAAATCGATGTCACATGAATCCTATGATGCAGGCTAAATGAAAATAGAAAAACTTTCCATTTCGATGAAGTCTAAACTATTTAGGGAAGAGATAGAAGCAAAAATGCAATCAATGCAACAACAATGATGCCACCCAAACTAGTTCAAAAGTACAAAATGCAATTCTTTCTAATCGAATTCACTTTTCCCAAACACATGCAACTTATTGAAAAAATGAAAACATTTCTCTTTTCCACTAAGATGCACAAAATGATATTTTTTCTTATTTTTTTTACTTTGAAATGAAATCAAAAGTAAAATAAATGAAACAAATGAAGAAATTAAAAAGAAATCCTTTTCACTTTTCTTTCAATCGAACCAAAATCAAAATCAATTTAAAAAATACACAAATGAAATTATTTTCACTCCCTTTTTCAAAATGATAAAGACAAGCCAATTCAAAAACTAAAATGAAAATCACTTTCAATTTATTTTTAATTTGGACAAAGGACACACTCTTTTATACTCGTGAATCAAACACTTCGTGATCCTATGGTTGACACAAATTTGAAGGTATGATCATAAATGCAGAGATGACTAGTGCATACGACAAATCACTTCAAACCAAGTAAGAATCAATGTGACAAAAATGTGTTTGAAATGGTGAAAAATCTCCCAAATTACAAAAAAAAATCAAAGAGACAAAAATACTCACTCAAAGAATACAAGTAAGTCAAACACACAGGAAGGAGGTCACTAAGACTCTACAGGCATTCTTCAAGGGCCAAGACACACTGGAAAATAAAGGGGAAATCCTAAATTTTCCTAGGTCTGAGATCAACACTTCTGTGATAAGCAAAAGGGTGCTAAAAAACAAATTAACATAGTTGTGATATATATAACAACACCGGTAGCGTCTCTGTGTAAACAGAAAACGCGTTGGTCGATAAAAACAAGGAAAAACAAAAAAGAGTTTCACACAAAAACTAGACCTGACAAAATGAAATAAATATCAAACCATATGGAAACTCATAGAAACCTAAGCAAGCTTAGACTTCAGTGATCAGTCAAAATAATCCAATATTAGTTCAAGAAATGAAGGCTAAGAGGCTAAGCTCCCTAGCGAAGTCGCTAATTCTGTTGTTAAGATAAATTCCCTCTGCAGAAAAAGGCGATCTCTCTAGCACTAGAGTGGGTCTAGCAACTTGAGATACTTTCTAATGCAAAGATTTCTTAACTAACATTCATAATGCGACAAGAAAATAGATAGAGGTACTTTTTTCCCAATGTTACGTTTGAATTCGTTGATGATTACCTTGATCCACGATCCTTTTAGGCTTGCTCCTTGCTACTGATGGAACGCAAATACCTACAGATGATCAAGAGGCAACAACAAACGTAATGAAATGCATAATAATCATAAACATTAGCTATCTAGCAGATCAAGGAGTAACATAATATTTTCATAAAATATTAGAAAAATATAGAAATCAAACATCAGATGTTTTATTTATAAATATAAAAGGAATATTTTATAACCCAGTCCTTGATGTTGGAGGCCTCCCTTTGGTGAAAATATGAGTCCTTCACCGAAGCTATAAAGCATTCCTTCTCTCGAACACTTAGGCGTTATCACAATGCGAGAATGTAAAGGGAATAAGAGTTCAAACTAGCCCAACAACGACCAACCAGGACTAACATTAGTGTAAAGAGGGGCATGAATCTATAGGGAGGGAGAAGAGGTTGGGAGCCCATGAAAGGAGAAGGAAGGTCCACTTTCTAAGGGATAAACCCCCATGGATGAGATCAAAGCTCTAAAATCAAAGAGCTTGACTCTATCACCATCATTTAACAACCAACTTGTCGCCCTAAAACTTCTAGAGGTCAAAGCTTCATCTCCATTTGAGGAAACACTACCAGAAATGGATCGGCATGGTTTTCCAAGAAATAAGGGTGATGGTAGCGCTAAGCCAGAACTGTCAATCTGACATCAGCGCAAGCATGAGACCAGGAAACACGCTGACCCAGGAACCTAGGATTTTGACTAAGTTTTTTTCAGTAATCTTCCAATGTAGTTTTCTTTGAATCTTCATGATTTGTCTTAACATATTTTTTCATGGTGGAAACATTGCATAGGGTCTGTCACGGGGTATTTCAGGTTCAGGGATGGGAAATGAGTATGGTGAAAAATTATTATGTAAAAATTGTGATTACAAAATTTGCAATGTCTATCTGTCTTCTTCCCTTTGTTTTTATTTTCCTTATCAATTTGTTGAGTTGCTTTTTTTAGTTTGCGACTGAGATTGCTTAAGGCCCTTGTTTGGTTTAGGATCATTCTTTTTAGTATGTTGCTTCTTAGGATTCTTTTGATTTGATTGTTTTTTGGCTGTTAAGGCTCTCTTAAAAGAATTTTTAGTATTAATAAGACCAAGGTGTAAGATTTTTTCTTGTTCTCTTATCAAAGAATCGCAAAAGGCATCAAAAGAAAGGGACTTGTAGGGTGTTCCTTGAGAAATGAGGGCTTATCTAGTGGAATGGAAGGTGCAAACAAATATAGAGTATGTAGGGCCTATGTTAGCAAGAATGGAGTAGATAAGAATACCGTCTTCCTTTTTGAACTTACAACCTTCTAAGAGAATTCTAAGGGCCTTGAATTTGGGCAAAAGATCTTCAATAGAGGAGAAATTATTTGGGTCCAAAGTAAGCAACTCATTTTTGAGTTGGTGGGTTCTGTTTTCATTTTGAATGCCCAAAACAATATTTATGTTTTTCATAGATTCATCATGGGAGTCAATTTCTTGGATATGAAATCTAAGATATTGAGCAATGGACATTCCCATCAAACCTCATGCTTGATCTTGATTATTTTCCCATTTAACATTTTTATCTTCATCGGTAGGTTTAGATTCTAGTCTTGAGGCTATTCCTATAAATCCCTTTACTTAGAAGTAATTCTACGATGTAGGATAGCCATTGGAAATAATTGGTAGTGTTAAGAATAGCCAGGCATGTACTTTTCATTTTTTAAAACTAAAGTTGTAAAGGTTGAAACTAACTACTCCAATGGAAATACCTCAAAAAATTAGGCCGGTTAAAAAAAAAAAAACAGCTCTAAAAATGACTTTTTGATGAAGAAGTTATGTCCTTTGAAAGAAAAGTTGTAGTAGATGCCAAATAGCCACGTGATAGGTTGAAGGTTGATGATAAAGTTGTACATTTTTTTTTAAATCCTCATTTTCCAAAATTAATATAATAAGTTAATTTTTTTTTTAATTTTTAACTACTTAATGTGACCCACTTTTATAAATAAGTGAGGGTCACTTTTACAATGTTACTTTATGAAATAATGACCAAGTAGAATGTAATTTAAATAAAAGATAAAGTGACTTTAGACTGTAAGTGACTCATTTTTTTATAATGGGTGAGAAACACTATTACACAAAGTAACATTAAAAGATAAGTTACATGTATTTTTATTTTTTTAAATAATTTGACAAAAAACCCCTTTTTCAAAACAAAAAGCTTTTTAGAAAATGTAACTTGAAAAAAAATATTTTAGAAAAGGTAACTTGACAAGAAGACTTGAACCCAATAACTCTATTCTCATAAAGTAACGTTAGACCAAGTGAGCTAGAAAAAATATTTAGTAATTGTTGGAAAGGAGGCAATTTTTTTTTTTTCCTAAAACAACCACGAAAACAACAAAAAAATATATAGGATTTTAGATTTCTGGTTAGTCTGCCCAAAAACTAAATATTTTTCTCGCTATTTCTAATTTCCCAAGATCATACAAAGTTGCAGGGAAAGAGTATACGTAGGAGAAAAATATCATCTTCCTATTTATGGCTTGCTAGATCACAAAGAGCGCAGAGAAAAGAGCATACGCAAAGAAGAGGGCATAGATCTGGTAATAGAAGAAAATGACTATAAACCGAAATAAAATAGAGAGATAAAAGACATATCTTGGGAAATTGGTCAAAAACCATAGATCTAGAAAACGGCAGTCACATGTAGTCAAATCGAATTCAGATTTAGATAAAAAATGGATGCAACCCTCAAAACCCGCATGTAGGAATTTACAGAGTAAGTTCCTTAGATCAAACACCAAAGGTCACTGCTCACAAACAGATCATAGATCAGTACACCAATATTTGACGTGGTTAAAACCCTCAAAGAGGGAAACCATCCATAGCCTGAGCAAACGCAACCACTTCAAGTAATTTATTAATATAAAGAAATAAAATTTACATAAGCTTCTCTCATAAATGGTCACTGCAAAAAAGGCCCTCTATGCTCTTTAAATAGAGATCATGGACCAATTGAGTGTTAAGCCATGGATCAAGTGTCGGTAATACCGAGGAGAGAATGAACCGTCATATCACTACATATCGTGACCTTCAGATTATAAGTTACAAAGGTACATACTAAAGAAACACACTTTACCTAACTCTATGCTAAACCAAGTTATATTTAACTATTTCCTATGCGTCAGAATATCCTAACATTCTAAATAACACAATAAGTAAGAATACCGATTTGAATTTGGTTTTCTAGAAAATTAATATTTGAATATGTTGGTGTCCCGTGTTTTGATAGATTGGAAAATCAAAAGACAAGGTAACATCAGAACCAATCTTTAGAGTTCCAGGATCTAGTCCTCCTGTTCTCAGAGAGGGATCTCTCAAATTATTTGTTTTGCAAAGGTTTATATTGTTTGCTTTTGGTATTGGTTTTAGACTAGTTATTAAGTGCAAATGTTTGTTTGTTTGATTGATTGGTTGAAGGACATAAGAGAGCGTGAAAGGTCTAGGAAATATAGATAGAAAGGAGAAATGTCTAATTCATTGGGAAATGGAGTCAAGAAGAGGTCATGACAAAATCATCAATGGATATGGGATATCAAAGGGAAATTCTAACTTGGCCACATGATCCTTTGGTTTTTGGAATGCGATGGACATTAATGATTTGGAAAGAGAATTTGGATTCTCAACAAAGGGAATTTGAAAGCATAACTTCAACAATAAAGAGGTATTTGATAGACAGGGCTAACCATGAATTCTACAAATCCCAGCTTTAAGAAAATAATGACTTCAAAACAACTTTTAAAATGAAATCTAAGATTCGGGAGCACATCCTATTTCCTCAAAGATTTTATTTCAAATGATTTAGAAAACATAAAATATTCACTGATAATTGCAATCATAGAAGAGGGAACACCTAAAAACATCTATGATCACAACTATAAAGACCTTCAAAATAATTTTTCAAGCAAGGACAAAGGGCATGATCAAAACAGACCTCCTTGACTAACTTCAAACAATGGTACTTTTAAGTGAGACTTCAATAAAAGCTTTCAAGTGGCAACAGACAAGCAGGGAAAACCATAAATCATGATGAAACCGACTATTTGAACTATTAGAGAAATTAACAAGCATGAGGACTAAAGAGAGAGATTGAAGACTCTAAAATACCTCAGCAGAAGAAAACATAAAACAATGAAGGGTGAACAGGTCCAAGGTGCTTCTAGGAGTCATTTCTTAGCCTAAAACTTTCATCCTACTATAGTAAGCATTTATGGAACAAAATGAAAACAAGAGAAAACATCAAAATAGTTCAGAATACTTCACCAACAGCCAAGCTCATGGATCCAATGATAGAGCCTTCTCAAGAACAAGCATGCTACAGCATCATCAAGCTTCCAAGACTTCAATTTCTTCCTAAACTTCGGACATACTATGTATTATTTCAGAGAGTTTCAGTATTACAACTAGTGAGCAATCAACCAACCTATATCTCATATTCTTTGGAAGCATTTATAGAAGAAATGAGGAGGTGGAAGAGTTTAGGATTGAAATGCAATAAATTCTACATTAAATGCAATTCCTAGCCTCGAAAACCATGCAAGGCTTAAGGCAGGAATGGATTTCATTTACAACTTCGTTTCATTTACTCTGTTTATGCCTTTTAACGCTTAATGGGTAAAAAGATCGACTTTGAGGCCTATTTATCCCTTTACAATAACTTCACTGACAGTTTAAAATATCTTCTTTTGTTTGAAATAACTATTCAGCTGTCTTTAAACAAACATCTTCTGCTTCGGCAATAAGTAGGCCTTCTTTGATTGCTTTGAGGCTGCAGGTGGCTCTTTGGTAGCTGGGGGATTCAATTAGCCCCTTTGATGTGGCTATAAGGTGTACTTGGATCTGATTCTTTGTTTTCTAAACATAGTGATTTATATTTTGGTCGGTGTTTAGGCTTGATTAAACCGTAATCTTCGTCTTTGACACTGATACGCTTTCATAATTGATGCTGACTGTGTTTTGCTGTTTGCAGGTGCGCAGAGGGTTTTACTGGAGTATTTTGCTCAGAAAACCGATAATCATGACTTATCGATTCCCTTTAAACATTTAATTATTCCTTCGAAACCCTTTAATATATATCAAAAGGCTGCAAGGATCATCATCCTTGGCCAATAACAGTGTAATCACCTGAAGAAAATTCTAACTTTATCTTCATTAAACCTACACAAAAACACACAAATATTATTGAAATCCTGCGTTTTATTGGTTTAAATTTCTTTGGAGGGTTTATGGAAGGCATTTTGGAGCCTTGTGACAGAGAAAATGCAGTGGAAAAGGGAGAAAACCTGGCAGAACAGCTAACCAGGTGAAGAAAGGAGTTTGGGCGCGATATTGAATAAGGGCCGTTGGATTAGATCAAAAAATAGAGATCTATGGTTGAGATCATTTGGAGGAATGATGGAGGGCAAATGAATTGGTGGTAAGGTTAAATCGGGACCGTCGGATGAAAGCTACCAACGGCGAGGATTGCTCACTGGGATCAGATGGGAAGGCGGTTGGATAAATGGTGGTGGAGATTAAGTCTAGGCCGTTGATCTGCAAAGATCAAAGGTCAAGATCAATCGGGATTATATAACGCAGAGGGGATGAATTTATAATGGAATGGAGGAATTTACAAAGGAAATGGGTGAAAAACCTTAGGCGGAAGGGAAATGGGGTAAAATGAGATTTGGGGTTTCCAGACGATTTTGGGTCGTCGGATTGGATTAGCCAATAGAGATAAACGAAGGAGATTAATGATGAGGGAATGTAATGTAAATGGGGTAAGGTGGTTTCGGCCATAAATACCACTGGTGTCGCACTGCTTTGGGGTGGTTTTCAAATTTTTCCAAAAAAACCCGATATAGGTCTCCAGCTGACACGTGTCCTTGAAAAACTGCCCATATCACATAATTTTTAAGAATTAACTGTTGGACTCATAATTACGCGATATGGGTCCCTGGCCATTGGATCAAAGGCGGGCAGATCCAACAGTGAAGATGAGAGTGCGAAAAGACAAGATGCGCGGGCGGAAAATGGTTGGGAAAGCCAAGGTGGTTTGATCTGGACCATTGGATATTCAAAATGAATGGCCCAGATTAAAAGATGGAGCATTGAAAGGGATATGAGGCAAGGGGTCAGGCGGAGATCGGGTAAATGTAGACCATTGATCTGCAGAGATCAATGGTGGATCTTTGCCGAAATATTTTACACTGTAGGGTTTAAGAAATAGCAAAGGAAGTCAGGTTAGATCTAGACCGTTGGATCTATGAAATGGACGGCCCAGATCCAATCGCAAGGTCGCGAATCGACGGAGGAAAAAAGAAAGGCATGATGAAAAGTGCCAATGCGATTTAATGCAGGCCATTATATCTAGGAGAGATCAACGATGGAGATTTAATCGGCAATTGAAATGGTCAGGGTTGCGAGCAGAGTGTGATTAAATCTGGGCCGTCGGTTCTTGTGGATTCGATGGTCCAGATTAAATCGCAGGAGTGCATCGGCGAAGGGGAAAAAAAAGGGTGAAATGAAAAGTTGCGATGCGATTAGATAACGACCATCGGATCAAAGGATGATTGACGGTCCTAATTAAATCGGAGATCGCATAATCAAGGAAAACAAAGGGATGGCACTCCAGGCTTTGTGTGATGTGATTAAGCGCGAGCCGTTGATCTAGAAACTAGATCGATGGTGGAGATCGAGTTATGAAGGCAAAAGGGGAAAAGACAGATTTGGGACGAGAACAATATGGACCGTTGGATCTGGGGGCGGTAGAGAAGATCAACAGTTGATATTTATTTACACATTGAACTGTCGGGTTTATTGAAATATGAAGGAAAGTCGGGTTTTATGAATATATAAAGGAAAAACAAAGAAATGAAGGTTCACAACAGGGGTTTGGACCCTCTAAGCACCCGGCTGCGGGGCTTATGGTTTTATGGGAGAAGGGTGTATAGGAGTTAAGCCCTCAGGGGCTAAAAACACTTATAATTTTTTTGGACTGTTTTTAGGCTAAAAAACAGAGTTTTTAAGGAAGATTAAGGGTTCTGATAGGGAAAAAGGAGTTTTTGAACCAAATGAAAGGGGACCAAATGGTTTAGAAGGGTGCTTCGAATGATTTTGAAGGGTAAATGAGGCTTTATGGAGGGTTTCTATGAAGAACAAAAGGGATGAAAATTGGGTTTTTATGAATGAAAGAAGGGGTAAAAATGATGAAAAATGTGGTTTTTTCAGCAGTCTTTTCTTTAGGCAAACAATGGATTTTTTAGGTTTATTAGGGAAACAACAGTGAAGATTAACTAAAAGGTTAGTTATCTTCATAAAAATTGAAAGATGATGGGTTTTTGAAAGGGAAATATCTCTTGAAGTTTTGAAGAACAAAATTAGCCACTTTTTGTTATAACAGAATTTATCAGTGGCTAACAGTGGCTCCACTTGGGGAAGACAGCTGGTTATTTAGGTGTCTATAACCTTAGCTGCAAATATCTAGCTTTTAAACCAGTTCCTTAATCCATTTGGCAGCAACATTTCTTTTTTGATGAACTCTGCAGCAATAAAAAATGGAATTCTGTCAAAACAACATGTCTACCTACCCATTCCTAATGATCCTAACATTTTTTCTTCTTTTCAGAGTGCATTTAGACTGACAACCTCTCTTCAACAACATTTTATTCTTTTGGAAAAACAAAAACTAATCTAAGTCTAATATTATTCCTCCATGAACTCAGTTTAAACAGTTGAGTTCATAAGCTTCTCTACCTAACTACTGTCTGTCAGGATTAGACTGTCTGACAGACTTTTATTCTCTAATTTCTAAGACAAAAATTTAAACATAGTCAAGCCAAGATTAAGCTATTTGACTTGCTATGATCTATGACATAAAAACAAGCTACACATAGACTAAATTTGGAGAAAATTTAAAACAAAAATGGTGAAGGCTTAAGATATGAAAAACAAAGAACATCCTTCACTCTTCTTCAGCTCTGTTTTTAGGCTTGTTTGAGCTGTTCTCTCTTTGTTCTCTGGTTCAAGTTTTGGGCATACTAGAACTAGTTTGCTTCTATCTTTGGCTCAAGATTTAAACAGATTAGAGCCAGGCATCTTTTTGAAACTCATAGGTTTAGGTTTTGAGCTTATTTGAACCTTTTTCTTCTATCCTAATCTACCTTACTGATAAGCCAAGACTATGTTGTTTGGCTGATCTATTTCACTAACCTATCAACAGTAAATTGAAAAGCTAATTAGTCATGATTAAACTGTATGACTAACTAGAAGTGTGTTTGTAGGAGTGGAATTTGAGCTTGCACACTTTCAGATTTTGTTTCTCTTTTTGGTATGGGGTTGTACCTTTCTTGTTTTACAATCTGCCCTCTTTTCTCTTTCTATTGTTTTTGTATTTTTATTTTTCTAACTTTGAATGCAATGTTAAAACTATGATATTTACAATGAAAAAATAAAATGCTTTGAAACTCATGACTCTTGGCAGAAGTAATGCTTTAGCATCCTTCCATTGACAGGACCTCCATACAGATCTTCTCCATTCAATTCTTTCAAGAAAAATGCATTGTGACCCCTCTCAGCATGAATAATATAGGGTCCTTTTCACAAGTTCTCAAACTTGCCATGTTTTCCCTTCTCTTCTCTTCTTGAATCCCATTTAAGAACAACATTTCCAACTTGGAAATTTTTTGCCTTAGTCCTCTTATCAAATAGATTCTTTATATTTTCTTGGACTAACTGTGTTCTTTCATATACTTCTTCTCTAGTCTGATGTAAATGGATTGTTTGGTTGATTCTCCTCTGCATATCATTCTCTTCAATCTGCACTTCTTGATGAAGTTTCATGACTGGAACTCCTAATGAGGTGGGGAAGACTGCATCCATGCCATAGACCAGTTGATAGGGGGACATATTAATTGACTTTTTGGTAGTTAATCTATCAGCCCATAAGGCATGAACCAGTTTACTATGCCATGATTTCTGATTTTGCTCCAACAACTTCTTGATGAAATTGATGAGGCTCTTGTTGGAGGATTCAGCTAATCCATTTCCTTGGGGATAGTAAGCAATAGAGTGGCCCAAGGTAATGTGGTATTTATGACAAAAATCAACCATTCTCTTAGATTTGAAGGCAGCAACATTATCTGTTATGATTTTTCTTGGACAACCAAATATGGATAGGATATTTGTTTCAAGGAAATTGATAATGACGGAGTTAGTAGCATTCCTAGAGGGTATAGCTTCTATCTACTTGGTAAAGAAGTCAATGGCAGTGAGGATCCACTTATGTTGGGCTGATGAAGATGGGTGAATTTCCCCAATGAAGTCCAAGCCCCATTGTTGAAAGGGTGCCTCAACAATGATAGGATGTAAAGGTAAGGGAAGGAGTTTTCTCTTGCCATAAAAAATTTGACACTTATGGCAAGACATGACTAACTTCTGGGTATCTGGGAAAATGGTGGGCCAATAGTGACCAAATCTAAGAATTTTTTTTGCTGTGGTCTTCAAGTAGAGGTGTCCTCCACATTCTCCTTCATGCAGCTCATGCATGAGTTTTCCTGCATCATATTCAAGTAAACATTTAAGCAAAATTCCAACAGCATTTTTCCAATACAATACCCCATCTAAGATGCAATAACTTAAAGATTTCTCTTTCAAAAATATAGCTTTAGTTTTAGTCAAAGAAGTAGGGGAATTTAAATATAAAAGCACATAAATAATGTCAACATACCAATGAGAATTCAGAAATTTTTCTTCAATGAAAGGAGCAGTAGATTCTTCTACTTCTTCCAACACATCTACCATGTTCATATCTAATGCTTGGAAGTTAGACTCAGCCATAAGTTTTGCTAATCCTTGCCCTTTGACTAGTTTGGTGGGCCTAATTTCTAAGTCATATTCAAGAATAGTTGCAATCCATTTTCCCCTTTTACCATCAGGGTCTTGACTTAGAATGTCCTTGACAACAGTATGTGGAACAAAAGAAATTATGTGAGAGTGTAAAATATAGACTCTAAAGTCTTTTAATGCTTTCACTAATGCTAAGGCTTGCTTCTCCATGATCTTATATTTGAGAGGAACATATCTTAAGGCCCTACTAAAGAAGGATATTGGTTGTTCTTGCCCCAAGTCATTCTTTTGAAGTAATACTACAGCAATTGTATGCTCAGATGCAAAAGAAAATATATAAAAGTCTTTGGTGAAATTTAGACTAATTAAGACTAGTGTTTGAGTGAGAGCTTGCTTAACTTGTTCGAATGATTGTTTAGCTTGTAAAGTCCATTTCACTCCTACCTATTTCCTAAGCATGTTTGTAATGTTTTTTAATAGCTCAACAAGGTTGGGAATAAACCTCCTCAAAAAATTAATCTTTCCAATGAAAGATTGTAATTCTTTGAGGCTTCTTGGATGGCTGATTTGCAACATGCCATCTATCCTTTTAGGGTTTATTTTGATTCCCTCTTCTGAAATTATATGACAAGAAGTTTACCTTCTTGGAGACCGAAGAGTGTTTTCTTGGGATTCAAAGATAAGCCAAATCTTCTACACTTCTCAAAAACTTTTCTCAAGTGAATCAAATTTTTTTCATCGGTTTTTTAGAAAACGGTTATGTCATCAAGGTAAATGACTATAAAATAGCCAATATATTCAGAGAAGGATATGTCCATGGCCCTTTGGAAGGTGGCCCCTGCATTCATCAAACTGAATGGAATTTTGACATACATAAAGGTGCCCCAAGGTGTAGTAAAAGCAGTTTTGAGTTGATCACTTGGGAGTACTAACACCTGGTTGTAACCCGAGAACCCATCCAATAGTGATATTATTTTTGACCCGACTACCCTTTGAAGTATATGGTCCATCTTGGGTAAGGGGTAGTTGTCCTTTAGGGAGGCTATATTTAAATTTCTGAAGTCAATACAGAGCCTGAATTCCCCTATTTTCTTCCTAACAGAAACTAAGTTTGACACCCATTCTGAATATCTAATTGGTACTATAATCCCAACATCATGCATCTTTTCAATTTCTTCATTAACTAAAGGTAATAAAATAGGGTTTATTCTCCTTAAATTTTGTTTAAAAGGCTTTTGATTTTCCTTCAAAGGAATCTTGTGTTGAATGATGCTAGTATCATAAGATTTCAGATCTTTGTATCCCCAAGCAAAAACATCTTTAAACTCTTTGAACAACTCTATGTATTGCAATTTTATGTGAGCTGGGAGAGTACTAGATAGTTTAATCATCTTGAGTTATGTTAGGGTGCCTATGTTATGTTCTTCTACATCTATTTCCACAGGCTCCATTCTAGGTTCTTTGGCTACATCATTAAAATCAAAAAGGTGTTCTAAAGGTATGAGACCCCTTGGAATTGTATCATTTTTGCACTGTAAAAATTCCAAGTCTTTCTGGTCTGCGTAGTCACTTAATTCTGCTTCAAAAGGATTCTCATATTGATTTATATCAGCAGAATATGTCATTTCAACTTCTGGGATTTGTTCAATATACAAACAGTTTTCTTTATGGCTGGTTTCTGATGTTGGTATGTCAAAATCATTTTCTGATTTTGGGAAATCATCTATGTGTTTGTCATAATCAAATACTTGCCAGTGGTCCTCATTATCAGGCACTACAGGCTTGTGTTTCACCTTTACACTAACATGTTCATTTATCTCAGGTATTTGGCAGTTGTTGGCATTGAAAGAAAGTTCATTTTCTAGATGATTTTGTGCTCTTGGAATGAAACTGAGTTCATACTTTTCAAAAGTTTTTAATAAATCTAGCGCAACGTTTTGATACTCTCTAAGTCTTGGGTTTCTAGCTGAGTATTCTCCTTTGATTTTTATTATGATAAGTTCTGAATCTCCTAAGATTGATATTCTTTGGGCTTCTAATTGTTTAAGAAATTGTAAGCCAAGGAGAAGTGCTTCGTATTCAGCGATATTGTTTGTGCACGGAAAATACAGTTTATATGGAAAGCTCTGATTTGTATTCTGAATCCATACACCTACCCCTGCACTAGTTTTATTACAAGATCCATCAAAGTTTATTATCCAAAGTATGTCAACCTCCTTTTCATTTTCTTGTTGCTGTTTATTTTCAATGTTTTGAATTTGATTCGAGGGAATATTTGATTGTTCTGGTGAACTGATTAGGTCTATGTTTTCCTTTTCTTGTTGAGTATTTTCATCTTCGTTGTACAATATAAAGGAATATAAGCTTGACTGAATAGAATAAATTAGAGAGTTGTTTGGTTTATATATGTTGATCACCATGTACTTCATGTGGGATTCTCTGTATAATCTTCCGTTTTGGTTAAAAATAGGGATGGTGGCATAAGACATGTCCATTTGAAGGCTTCCCTGAAGTTTGGCTCCCCATGATCTTGATAAGAGAATGCCATACTTCGGGGGAATGTCGGCTACAACTATGTCCATTACTAGACTCTTAGCAGGGATATGTGATAAGTTAACACATAAATATTTGATTAAACCCAATCATTTGACTCTAATTGAGTCAAAGGAATACAAATCCTTGTATGGTTTAGTAATTTCTAAGCCTAAGCTTTCCATTACTACCTTGGGCATTAGATTATGTGAAGCTCCAAAGTCTAACATGGCATTGTGTAAAATTTTCTCATGTATGTTCAAACTAACATAGAAGGGAGGGACAACTCCTTCTTGGTATTTTCCTTCAACTTCTGGACCAAACAACAACTCAGGATTGTCATCTGTCAAGTTTAATGTGTCAGTATCACTTCCTAAGTTCAAAGATTTTAAAACTTGGTTTTTGTACACTTCTTGGGTTACTAGTTCAGCTAGAGGGATGGTAATTTTTATCTTTGCAATCTCTCCCTCAAGGCTGAAAGGAACAATTGATTTGGTCATATTTGCATATGTCTTTTCAATTGAATTCCTTTCAACAATTTTGATTTGCTGAACCTTGTTTGGACTGGTAATTGGGACAGTTTTGTTAGGACCACTAGCTGAAGTGCTAGGGGTGCTTTGTTCAACATTTGGCTGACTGCTTTTGTCTTTGTTTGAATCTGTTTTCTTAGCCAAAATGTTGGGTTTGTCTACTGTCTTCTTAGGCTGACTTTCTGTGTTTTTCTTGACAGCAGTGCTAGTGTTCTTATATTTTGAATTGTCTATGTTCCCTTTGCTTCTAAGATCATATTGTTTATGCAACTCCATGATTTCATTTTAAAACTCCAATCTATAATCATCAAAAACTTCATAGGTGTTTGTATTTTGATTAGAGGAGAAGAAACCTTGTTCTTATTCAGTGAGGAAAACATCATCCCCACTGTCCGATCCAATCAAGTTCACATGACCTTCTCCCAACCTTTCAATCTCCCTATCTTCCTCATATTGATCTACATAGTTTTGTTGGAAGGGAGGTCTAATCTGTTGGTCATTTTATTTTTGCTTGTCTTGATTTTTTTCTCTTCTATAATTTTGGTTTCTATTTCTATTTTGGTTGTTTTGAGGTTCTCTTGGTGGCACTCTATCATTCAAATTGATCTTTTCAAGAATCCTCTCCATTACCTTCACTAGGTTATCAATTTTAGTGTCAGAAGTTGAGGCTGAGGGTGCAATGTCATCTTTATAAGTTACCCTCTTCTCTGATCTCAACCTATTTATTTTCTCAATTATGTTTGCTTCCACACTCACAACTCCTTTCTGCATGTCCTCCAAAGTTAAGTAATCTCTCTCTCTTAGCTGATAAGCCATTTCAACATCAAAACCTTCAGGGTATATTACTAAGGCCATGCCTTGGGGAGGTTTCATGTGAGGTGGAAGAGTATTTTAAACACTGTTAAACCTAGTGGAATAGTCAAGAACACTCTCCCCTTGATTTATTTTAAGGCTGCTATATTCTTCTAGTATTTGGAGAGGGTTCTTTTTGAGTTCCCATTTGTTGATGAATGTTTGATGCAAAGTAGGGAGATCATTGATGTTGTTAGGAGGTAAGTTTTTAAACCAATTCTTTACATCTCCTCCTAAAATTTGGGCGAAGATCCTCATCTTAATGGTTTCCTCCTCTATTTTCATGCAATCAAATGCATCCTCCATCCTATCTACATGATGCTGAGCTGTTGTAGACTCTTTTGTAGTGAAATGAGGAATTTTTGATTGATAATCATTTGGTAAGGGAAGAAGAGGTTGTGGTAACACTAATGGGGCATACCATGTTTCCATGGCTGGAAAGCAGGGTGGATTTACAAGAGGTGGATTTACAAGAGTGAAAGTGGGCTGAAATGGGGT
Source organism: Pinus albicaulis (assembly GCA_034641835.2). NCBI lineage: Eukaryota > Viridiplantae > Streptophyta > Pinopsida > Pinales > Pinaceae > Pinus > Pinus albicaulis. Next base: position 1,474,938,501 of record CM076580.1, read on the forward strand.
GTTTTGAATAGTGGTAGTATGGATTGGAGTGGAAGAAACACTTGGGCCAGCAAACTGGTTTTGAGCAGATTTGTTATGGAAAAGGCTAAAGTGGTGAAGAAGTTGTGAATTAGTAAGAGTGGAAGGCGTGGCTTCTCTACTAAAGCTTTGTTGCAAATCTACAATGTCAAGATCAGTTTGGTTCAAATCACCTTGAGATCTGGTTCTAAAGATGTTCTTTTTATGATGTAAATCAAAGTGTAAATCCTCTAAGACAACAAGGTTTTCAGGGACAAATTTTGTTCTTAAGAGGCTCCTATCAGCAGTTGATTTTCTAGATTTTGAAGTCTGCCACAGAATTATTTCTCGATTGTCAACTATGGTAGGGGGGATTAGGGTCTGGATGAGATCTAGTGTTGATCCTATGTGAAGCCAGACTTCTTTTCAAAAATGAGAAAGGCTGAAGTTTTTTGGGACTTTTTTTGAAAGTATTGCCTCCCACAATGTCTTATCTAGTATGGGACTAGGCTTCTAAACTTCCTCAAGGATAGTTAACACAGTCCTAAAGAGGTTTGGAGACCTACATAAATAATAGGCCTACTGGGGCTAGTGGAGTCGCCAGGTGGAAACTTTTTAGCTTTTATGAAGGTAAAGTATTGAATGGTTCCACCACCATGTTTATTAGGAAGCCAATCTGAAATATTTTTTGGTTTTTCTGAGTTTATATGGTTTTTTGAAAGACTAATGGATTTTCTGGATTCCTAAGGTGTACTTAGATTGTCACTAACTCAGAAATTTCCCACTATGATCGCCATTATGTTGGTGTCTCGCATTTTGATAGATTTGCAAATCAAAAGACAAGGCAACATTAGAACCAATCTTTAGATTTCCAAGATCTAGTCCTCTTGTTCTCAGAGAGGGATCTCTCAAATTATTTGTTTTGCAAAGGTTTATCTTGTTTTCTTTGGGTATTGGTTTTAGACTAGTTATTAAGTGTGAATGTTTGTTTGTTTGTTTGATTGGTTGAAGGACATAGCAGAGCATGAAAGGTCTAGGAAACATAGATAGAAAGGAGAAATGTCTGATTCATTGGGAAATGGAGTCAAGAAGAGGTCATGACAAACCCATCAATGGATATGGGATATCAAAGGGCAAATCTGACTTGGCCACATGATCGTTTGGTTTTTGGAATGAGATGGACATTAATGATTTGGAAAGAGAATTTGGATTCTCAACGAAGGGAATTTGAAAGCATAACTTCAACAATAAAGAAGTATTTGATAGACAGGGCTAACCATGAATTCTACAAATCCCAGCTTTAAGAAAATAATGACTTCAAAACAACTTTTAAAATGAAATCTAAGATTCGGGAGCACATCCTATTTCCTCAAAGATTTTATTTCAATTGATTTAAAAACATAAAATATTCACTGATAATTGCAATCATAGAAGAGTGAACACCTAAAAACATCTATGATCAAAACTATAAAGGCCTTCAAAAAAATTTTTCAAGCAAGGACAAAGGGCATGATCAAAACAGACCTCCTTGACTAACTTCAAACAATGGTACTTTAAAGGGAGACTTCAATAACAGCTTTCAAGTGGCAGATGACAAGCAGGGAAAACCATAAATAATGCTGAAACCAACTATTTGAACTATTAGAGAAATAAACAAGCATGCGGACTAAAGAGAGAGATTGAAGACTCTAAAATGCCTCAGCAGAATAAAACATAAACCAGTGAAGGGTGAACAGGTCTAAGGTGCTTCATGGAGTCATCTCTTAGCCTAAAACTTTCATCCTACTGTAGTAAGCATTTATGGAACAAAATGAAAATAGGAGAAAACATCAAAATAGTTTAGAATAATTCACCAATAGCCAAGCTCATCGATCCAATGATAGAGCCTTCTCAAGAAAAAGCATGCTACAGCATCATCAAGCTTCCAAGATTTCAATTTCTTCCTCAACTTCGAACAGACTATGTATTATTTCAGAGAGTTTCAGTATTACAACTAGTGAGCAATCAACCAACCTGGATCTCATCTTCTTTGGAAGTATTTATAAAAGAAATGAGGAGGTGGAAAAGTTTAGGATTGAAATGCAATAAATTCTACACTAAATGCAACTCCTAGCCTCGAAAACCATGCAAGGCTTAAGGCGGGAATGCATTTCATTTACAACTCTATTTCATTTACTCTGTTTATGCTTTGTAACGCTTAATGGGTAAAAATATTGACTTCAAGGCCTATTTATCCCTTTACAATAACTTCATTGACAGTTTAAAATATCTTCTTTTGTTTGAAATAACTTAATTCAGTTTTCTTTAAACAAATATCTTCTACTTCGGCAATAAGTAGGCCTTCTTTGATTGCTTTGAGGCTGCAGGTGGCTCTTTGGTAGCTGGGGGATTCAATTAGCCCCTTTGATGTGGCTCTGAGGTGTACTTGGATCTGATTCTTTGTTTTCTAAACACAGTGATTTATATTTGGATTAGTGTTTAGGCTTGATTAAACCGTAATCTTCGTCTTTGACACTAATACGCTTTCATAATTGATGCTAACTTTGTTTTGCTATTTGCAGGGGCGTAGAGGGTTTTACTGGAGTATTTTGCTCATAAAACCGATAATCATGAATTATCGATTCCCTTTAAACATTTAATTATTCCTTTGAAACCCTTTAATATATATCAAAAGGCCGCAAGGATCGTCATCCTTGGCCAATAACAGTGTAATCACCTGCGGAAAATTATAACTTTATCTTCATTAAACCTGCACAAAAATACACAAATAATATTGAAATCCTACATTTTATTGGTTTAAACAACTTTGGAGGGTTTATGGAGGGCGGTTTGGAGCCATGAGATAGAGAAAATGCAGTGGAAAAGGGAGAAAACCTGGCAGAATAGCTAACTAGGTGAAGAAAGGAGTTTGGGTGCGATATTGAATAAGGGTCGTTGGATTAGATCAAAGAAAATAGATCTACGGTTGAGATCATCTAATGAGATCATTTGGAGGAATGATGGAGGGAAAATGAATTGGTGGTAAGGTTAAATCAGGACCGTCGAATGAAAGCCACCAACGATGAGGATTGCTCACTAGGATTAGATGGGAAGGCGGTTGGATAAATGGTGGTGGAGATTAAGTCTGGGCCGTTGATCTGCAAAGAGCAATGGTTGAGATCAATCAGGATTATATAATGCAGAGGGGGTGACTTTATAATGAAATGGAGGAATTTACAAAGGAAATGGGCGAAAAACCTTAGGCGGAAGGGAAATGGGGTAAAATGACATTTTGGGTTTCCGGACGATTCTGGGCCGTCGGATTGGATTAGCCAACAGAGATCAACGACGGAGATTAAAAAATATGGAATGTAATGTAAATGAGGTAAGGTGGTTTTGGCCATAAAAACCACTGGTGTTGCGCTTCTTTGGGGCAGTTTTCAAAATTTCCCAAAAAAACCCGATATAGGTCTCCAGCTGACACGTGTCCTTAAAAAACTGCCCATATCACATAATTTTTAAGTCTTAACTGACAGACTTAGAATTACGAAATTTGGGTCCCTGGTCGTTGGATCAAAGGCGGGCAAATCCAACGGTGGAGATGAGAGCGCGAAAAGACAAGATGCGCGGGCGGAAAATGGTTGGGAAAGCCAAGGTGGTTTGATCTGGACCATTGGATATTCAGAATGAATGGCCTAGATTAAAAGATGGAGCATTGAAAGGGATATGAGGCAAGGGGTCGGGCGGAGATCGGGTAAATGTAGACCGTTGATCTGTAGAGATCAACAGTGGATATTTGTCAAAATATTTTACACTGCGGGGTTTAAGAAATAACAAAGGAAGTCAGGTTAGATCTGGACCATCAGATCTATGAAATGGATAGCCCAGATCCGATCGTAAGGTCGCGAATCGGCGGAGGAAAAAATAAAGGCACGATGAAAAGTGTCGATGCGATTTAATGCAGGCCATTAGATCTAGGAGAGATCAATGGTGGAGATTTAATCGGCAGGTGAAATGGTCAGGGCTACGAGTGGAGTGCGATTAAATCTGGGCCATCAGTTCTTGTGGATTTGACAGTCTAGATTAAATCGCAGGAGTGGATCGGCGGAGAGGAAAAACAAAGGGTGAAACAAAAATTTGCGATGCGATTAGATAACGACTGTCGAATCAAAGGATGATCGACGGTCCTGATTAAATTGGAGATCGCATAATCGGGGAAAACCAAGGGATGGCACTCCAGGCTTTGTGCGATGCAATTAAGCACGAGCTGTTGATCTAGAAACTAGATCGACGACAGAGATCAAGTTATGAAGGAAAAAGGGGAAACAACGGATCTGGGACGAGGAACAATATGGACCATTGGATCTGGGGGCAGTAGAGAAGATCAACGATTGATATTTATTTACACATTGAACTGTCGGGTTTATTGAAATATGAAGGAAAGTCAAGTTTTATGAATATATAAAGGAAAAACAAAGAAATGAAGGTTCACAACAGGGGTTTGGATCCTCTAAGCGCCCGGTTGTGGGGCTTGTGGTTTTATGAGAGCGGGGTTTATAGGAGTTAAGCCCTTGGGGGCTAAAAACACTTATAATGTTTTTGGACTGTTTTTAGGCTAAAAAACAGAGTTTTTAGGGAAAATTAAGGGTTCTGATAGGGAAAAAGGAGTTTTTGAACCAAATTAAAGGGGACCAAATGGTTTAGAAGGGTGCTTGGGATGATTTTGAAGGGTAAATGAGGCTTTATGGAGGGTTTCTATGAAAAACAAAAGGGATGAAAATGGGGTTTTTATGAATGAAAGAAGGGGTAATAATGATGAAAAATGGGGTTTTTTCAGCAGTATTTTCTTCAGGAAAACAACGGATTTTTCAGGTTTATGAGGGAAATAGTAGTGAAGATTAACTAAAAGGTTAGTTATCTTCATAAAACTTCAAATATGATGGGTTTTTGAAAGGGAAATATCTCTTGAAGTTTTGAAGAACAAAATTAGCCACTTTTTTTATAACAGAATTTATCAGTGGCTAACAGAATACTTGACTCCTCCCAACATTGTTATTTCTTCTGTAATTTATCCCCCTGAACACGTATGCAAATAAAAAAATTTCTCGTCCTCTTAATTTTTTTTTCTTCAGCATCTTCTCAGACAACGTGAATCCCTCCAACAAGAAGACAACAATAAAAAGTACACATACATCCATTACCCATCTACCACTCTTTTTTGTAGTTGGTAATTACCTCCACCTTATCAATAGGTGGCAAGTAGTTACTAGCTCATTAATGAGCTTTTGTTTCCCAATCCCAAAGACAACATCTTGTCTTTTTGGGAAACAATTAATTGAACAATTCCATAATTTCACAATAAATATAATCATCCAGATTAGATGCCTAGGACTTATTACTGGGTAATTAATATTCACCATCAACTTGTAGCCTATTCTCTTCCAGTCAAATGTATTACAACATTAATTTTCCAGTCCTATTTAATTATTACAAACATACTTAATACTAATTGACAATCATTCATTAGATAATTAAATTCTTCACATGTTTTTCAAACTTTATCATTAAAAAAGGAAACACACATATACACAATCAATTACATAAAAACATCAAGTTAGGGGATGTCACATAAAGGTAGCATTCCTACATGAGGATCTAGAAGAAGAAATCTACTTGAAGCAACTAGAAGGATTTGCGGCAAAGGGAAAGAACGTACTATTGTGCAGGGTGAATTTTTCCCTATATGGGTTAATGCAATCGGTAAGAATGTGATAACAAAAATCTGTATTGGGAATTTTCTTCACAAGGTACAAAGAAAATCAATGTGTATATTTAAATTTAGTTGGTGATCATATTATTTATTTGGTCTTGTATGTCAATCATATGTTGTTGATTGGAAATGACAAGGAAATCATCTAGGAAGTGAAAACTCAGTTTTCCTCTAAATTTGACATGAAGGATATCAGTATTGGAAATTTTATTCTGAGAATGGAAATTAGAATAGATCATCAAAAATGAAACTCTAGTCAAATCAAAGGAAGTATGTCGTGAGAATATTACAAAGGTTTAATATCCGGAATGCAAACCGGTAAAATTGTCTATTGTTGTAGGTGTAATTTTATCTACAGATTAGTCTCCTACAACACAAGAAGAGGAATATGACATGTCTCGTGTTCCATATGCTAGTGTAGATGGAATTTTGATTCATGCAATGATCTATAATAAACTAGACATTGCACATGTAGTGAGAGTATTGAGTGGGTATATGTCAAAAATACAAAAAGATGGAGTATAATGGTAAAGAGGTTTTTTATTTATTTATGTGGCACTACTGGATATGGATTGTGCTACCAAGGAAGACAAGGATTAGATAGAGTGTTGGGCATACATGGATTTTTCGATTCAAAGTAGGTTGGAGATATGGATCAAAAAATATCTACAAGTGGGTATGTGTTTAACCTATTAGGAGGAGCAATTAGTTGGATGAGTAAGAGAAAGTTTGTAGTGGCACTCTCAAATACATAAATTGAATACAGGTAACCACTCGTGAAAGAAAGTAAGTAGTATGTTTTTAGATATTTTTTCCAGGTACTGGGTTGGTATAATGAGTTTGAGGATAGAGTGTGATAGTTAAAGTGCAGTCTTCCTAGGAATGAACCCAACATATGATTATACAGCAAAGCATATTGATGTTCAATATCACTTTGTGAGAGATGTGATTCAAGAAAATAAGGTGTTGGCGCTGAAGGTAGACACAATAAATAATTCCATAGACTCATTAACAAATTTTTTGAGCATTGAGAAGCTCTCTTGTTGTAGATAAATAATGGGAATTAATACAATGAATTGTTGATAATGTACTCTTGTGACCCCTTGGGTGCAAAGACAATTACAAGTGGGATAAAGTTGGGTATGCGTTATATTATTTACATGCCTACTTTCATGTGTTTTACATTGTACCAGGTGCAATGGGGGGTCATGGGGGGCTAAATCTCAACTGCTCAGGTTGTTTTGGGGTAGTACCTATGAAAATTTCAAAACTTCTAGTGTATCTGGTGTGTCTTCTCCAAGTGTCCATTGATTTCCTCTTATAATCCATTGTTGGGGCACCAACAACCAAGATTTAAACTTAATCAATGGCTAGGATCATCTTGGAGTTGATCCGTGTGAGTTTATAGATGATTCTCACCTTGACTTAGTTAATTTTGATTAATTGACCAATTTTCCTAAGTTTAGACTTAGGAAATATTAAAAAATGGGTTAATAATATAATTAATTCATCTCTATATGGAATTTTTAGAAGCGATTTATGGGTCTTGGAGATCTCGTGTATTCTAGCCTCTCCACCAAATTTTGTGGCTAGAATACATCTCATGTTTCAGAAACTAACACTCCCTCTTATTGATTATTGTGTTCTCTCTAGTGTTCAACATTTTGTCACGACACTCTGTCTTTATATCACCTCCTATAATGATGCTAATGTATAGCCATTGTGACTACCTGCCACTTCCCACCAACCATTGCACTACTCTGATGTTGCGTTTGTCTTGCTATTGAGCCTGGTGTACTGTTTCCAACACTGCATCTGCACTACAACTCCCTCTCATCTATTTTTTCTTCAACTACAACATCTGCAACTAAGAAACATCCAAAATACTAAATCAATTGTGTTTAGTATGATGCATTTGTCTCCTGAGTCCCTGACTACTACTAGATACTGCATTTTCCACTTAAGACTCTATGTTGCTGTTAATTCTTCATTGTGCCAGTCTACACTGCTGGTAACTCTGCACTACGCTCTCTAGCATATTCCAGCTACTAGTATCCAACTGTCACTTTGGTATTGACTACACCTCTCACACTGATCCATCCTGCTACTGAATATTATGGGCTCCTATAGCCAGGTAATGATCCATGAGGTGGACTCCTCAGTGGACACTACCCAAATCTGTAGCTCTCTGGGGATAAAACTCCAGGTCACCCCACCCCACCCCTGGAGGTATGACTGCCATCATCGTGAAATATTCCTCCAACTTGGAGGTCAACCTGTTGATCTCTACAAAAGCTGCATGTTGGTCATGCTTCTCTGACTTGTCCTTCTTCCTGATAAGAGATTGTGTGTTGCAGTGGTCGAGCTCACCACACCTGAAGAAATTGACCTTTGACAAGTCCTTATTCTTCCTTCTCTATTCCCCCTATCCCTGACTCACACCCTTAGATGCAAGGGAAAAAATTTCCTCCTCCTTCACCACCTTTGATTTGATGTTACTACTATTTCCGCTGATAGAGCTCATTAACAAAGCTTGTTTTAACTCCTTCTGGTGCAAATCAACCCACATCCTGTCCCACCTTGGAAAGGTATCCCTTCCCAATATACATTGGAGAAATACTTTCCAATCCTCTGAGACATTGCTGAGTGTCAATCACACTAGCTCTGAAGGTTGAGGTGTTTCCCCAACAGCTTCAAGGTAGTCTCGGACCTCCTGAAACCCGGTGAGGTAGGTATCTATGCCTTCCCTCTACTGTATCCTTATGCACCTTAAATTCTCTTCTAGAAACATCTTCTGCTCCTAAGAAGTACCATGATATAACGTGGAGAGAGCATCCCACATTTCCTTTGGCATACCCTTGTCTGCCACATGTGATACTATGTGATCTTAAACTCCATACAAGATCAACTGCTTCACCCTTGCCATTTCCTCCTTGTGCTCTTTCTATTGTTTTTCATCATGAGGAACTTCCACTACATTTCTTATGTAGGCTTTCAGGCCATATTCATATAGAAGGAAGGATATCCTAGCCTTCCAGATGACATAGTTGGAAGCTCCATCCAACATGTCATGATATATAAGCCTTGACATGGCCCCATCTCAAAAACTATCAAAAACTACCTCTTTCCCTCTGCTTGGTTGTTACTATGCTAATCACACTCCCTTATGGAATGTGAAGATATGCTAGATGCTACTGCCAATATAACTGGAAAAATCAAACTTTTGAGACTCAAAGTTACCTGAGAGAAATTTTCCCTCTATTGTGTGTGATTTTTTATTCCACCTGGCATTGGTTCTATTTCTTTGCATCCAGCCAAGGAATATTCTTAGCGAAAATATGAGTTGTGGTTGCTCCCTCTGAGTGTTGGAATCACCAACCTAGGAAACTTGACTTTTCTGCAACCATTCAACTGAAAATTGAATTGTTTCCCAAATAATTCGTCCTGCCTGTCAAGGAACTACATTGCCTCAAGAATTTTGGCATGCTTCTCCCTCTGAGCAGAAAAATTCTTTCCTTCTCTTTTGAGCTTCCCGACTGATCACTTATGTCTGATACCATGTGAAATTTTCATAACTGAAGTTCTATTGCAGCAACTAGAATTTATTTTTGTGATTGTTAATTATTTTAACAATTTAACTCCTACGAAAAATATAAATATATCACGGTGCAACCTTCACAAATAAATTTTGGAAATAAATAATGCTGGAAACTGAGAAAATACTAGCACACACACACACATAAAAATGACACCGTTATTTTTGGAAAAATGTCCTCGGAAAAACGCAAATTGGGAAAACCTATGCAACAACGTAGGATTTTTATTATTAAGAAATAATGAAATCTGAGTAAAATTTATGGATGTCCAACTGGCAATCCAAACAACAAGAAAACCTGGCCAAAATTATTTAAGGGAGTTACCCTTTTTCGACAAGCAACCCCAACACAACTTTCCTTTTGTAACTCATCCCCCTGGACCCTCTACGTCAGCCTCTGTGTTGGTTCTACGTAGACCCTATGACGTCTACCCTCTGAACAACCTCTAATGAAGTCATTATACCTGTCTTTGCTGAGAAAATTACCTCTCTGACACTCTACACTCTCTTCCCAGCCTCTGAAACTAAAAATGAATTTTCCTCCAGTGAAATAGAGTTTCTCTTTTGAAGCAACTGCGTTGCCTCATTAGGAATAACTTGGCCTTCTGTTGCTTCCTCTCTGGATCTAGAAATCCTTTGGGTCACTGACTCTGCTTCGATCTCTAGATTTTTGACAACTTCTACTACTCTTTGGAAATCGATGTGCCAAGGAAATCAAACTTCTGGTGTATCTGGTGTGTCTTCTCCAAGTGCCCATGGACTTCCTATTATAATCCACTTTTGGGGAATTAACAACCAATATTAAAACTTAATTAATGGATAGGATCATCTTGGAGTCGATCCGTGTGAGTTTCTATATGATTCTCACCTTTACTTAATTAATTTTGATTAATTAACCTGTTTTCCTAAGTTTAGACGTAGGAAACATTTAAAATTGGGTTTATAATCTAATGAAGTCATCTCTAGGTGGAATTTTCATAAACAATTTATGGGTCTTGGATATCTCATTTATTCTAGCCTCTCCACCAAACTTCATTGCTATAACATATCTGATGTTACAAAAACTAACAGTACCCACCTCCCCCCATAAAAAAGGGTGATTTTTGGCATCTATTTTTGGCAGTTTTCAACACACATATACACAAATAATTACATAAAAACATCAAGTTAGGGGATTTCACATAAATATAGCATCCCTACATGGGTATCTAGAAGAAGAAATCTACATGAAACAGCTAGAAGGATTTGCAGTGAAGGGAAATAAAGTACTAGTGTGCAGTGTGAAATTTTCCCTATATGGATTAATGCAATCACTAAGAATATGATATCAAAACTTTATATTGGGGCTTGTCTTCACAAGGTGAAAGTAAAATCAATGTGTATATTTAAAATTAATTGGTTATCATCTTATTTATTTGGTCTTGTATGTAGATCATATGTTGTTGATTGCAAATGACAAGAAAATCATCTAGGAAGTGAAAACCTAGTTTTCCTCTAAATTTGACATGATGGATATCGGTACTGAAAATTTTATTTTGAGAATGGAAATTAGAATAGATCGTAAAAAATGAAACTCTAGTAAAATAAAAGGAAGTATGTCATGACAATATTATAAATGTTTAATGTCTGTAATTCAAATGGGTAAAGTTGTTTGTTGTTGTAGGTGTAGTGTTATCTACAAATTAGTCTCCTACAACAAAAAGAAGAGGAATATGACATGTCTCGTGTTCCATATGCTATTGAAAATTGAATTTTTATGCATGCAATGATCTATACTAGACTAGACATTAGACATGTAGTGAGAGTATTGAGTGGGTATTTGTCAAAACTAGGGAAGGAGGATTGTATAGTGGTAAAGACGGTTTTTAGTTATTTGTGTGGCACTAATGGATATGGATTGTGCTACCCAGGAAGACCAGTATTGATAGAGTGTTGGACATACATGGATTTGTCGATGCAAAGTAGGTTGGAGATATAGATAAAAAAAATATCTACAAGTGGGTATGTGTTTAACCTATTTGGAGGAGCAATCAGTTGGATAAGAGACAGTTTGTAGTGGCACTCTCAAATACAAAAATTGATTACATGGTAGCCACTCATGCAAGAAAGGAAGTATTATGTTTATATATATTTTGTTCAAGTACTAGGTTGGTATAGTGAGTTTGAGGATAGATTGTGATAGTGAGAGTGAAATCTTCCTAGGAATGAACCCAACATATGATTATATGACAAATCATAGTTGATGTTCAATATCACTTTGTGTGAGATATGATTTAAGAAAGTTTGTTGTTTTTGAATGTTGAGACAATAAAGAATGTCGCTGACTCATTAAAAAAATTGTGAGCATTGAGAAGCTCTCTTGGTGTATATAAATAATGGGAATTAATACCATGAATTCTTTATAATGTACTCTTGTGACCCCCTGGATGCAAAGATAATTACAAGTGGGATAATGTTGGGTATGTGTTACATTATTTGCATGCCTACCTTCAACGCCTTTGAAGCCACTCTCAAGCAATGGATCTAAGAATTAATGATTTTAATTGAATTATTATATTATTTTGTCATCCATATTAATGCTTTCAAAGTGGAAAAATTTAAGGAATCAACTTGCAAGAATATTTTTATTGGTAGGATCCAATTTAGAGAATTGGAGTTTGAAACCTTTTGTGGCCATTTTGAGGGATTAAATGATGTTTTTGTGGAGTTAAAAATTATTTCATAAATGTTGGACACTATGACATTGTTTTAAAATTAGATACCTTTCCAACAAAGTAAGAATCACATAAATCATAGTTTTCATGAAAAATTTATGCCTCCCGTAAGTTGACATATTGTGTTTGACCACCATGGTTCAAGAGGATGCCATATTAACCCCAATTTGTGATATCCATTTCATTCACCCCAACTTTTATAATGTGATTAAAATGCCATTGTGGGCACAGGAGCCACGAGTGGCTAATATGATATGTTACAAACACTTAAATTTGATTTTTGTGATGGTTGATTGAAGGAGGGGATGAATTTACGAATATCAATGTCTAAGGGATCTTTCTTGCTTGCTTGAAAGTCCACGAACCATTCCTGCATGTAATTTTCAAAGTTAATCACTTGTTGACTCGATCAAGCTACTTCCTAAGAGTTGATTTATGTGATATGACTAGGGGAGTGCTATGGGATGAAAGTTAAATTATGAGAAGTGATTGGTACTTTTGGGAAAATAATTGTGCCCATCCCCATCGTGCATTGAGGAGATAGTCCTACGGCATCTCAGACACACAGCAAGACACTAGGAAGAACATAGGAAGATATAGTTGAAGAGAAGGGGGGATCTATGGTTGGTAAAATAACTCTCTCACATAGGTTGATTTTGGCATTAATTCTCTATGGAGAATTAGTCTTATGGTTCTCGATGCTAATCATTGGAGTGTGGAAGTTGTTGGTCTCTAACGATGGAAGACACAATGATGTTTGAGCTATTATGCAAAGCCCTATGCAAGAGTTAAAACCCTGTGAATTTGGGTGTGATCCTTATGAACTATGTTATGCCACTAGACTATGTTGTTTAAGAATATGTGGTCAGTGGGAGGCTCAGTGGATGACTAAATCACTATGGTTCTTGTTGTATAATTGATTTACCACCCAGAAAATGAATTTAGGGTCACTGTGGTGCTTGTTGAGTAGTTGATAAACCACCTGGACAATGGACTTCATACCCCTGTGGTGCTTACTATGAAAAGAAAATTGATAAACCATCTAAATAGTGGATTCAAACTCATGAGACTAATAAATATCCCATTTGAACCTTGGGTGAATCCCAATTAATGGACTTAGAGAAGAGAGTGAGTCACTCAAATGCTTACTGCTAGGAAACATTTGAAAAACCACCCTAATGCGTGTTGCAGGTATAGTTGACAAGCCACCTTAATGCTTGCTATTAGAGGGTAATTGATAAACCACTTTGAAAATGGATCTATACACTAAGTGTTTAATAAATCCTTTGGTGTGAAATACCTAAGCAATCATCTCCTCATAAATTGGATCCAGCTTGGGGGTGATCAATTGTAAGAAGGTTATGGTGTAGCTAAGCTATGGTTGGGTGGAGTGTGGAAGCCCGTCCTTTAGTTGCCAACTAGTTTGAGACATACAAATAAGTATATTACATTTATATATTTGAATCATGAACTGTGATGTTCAACACTTTACTTAGGACTAGTACGAATCTTGGTATGCTTGAATGTTATTGACTGTTTGAACTATGTTGTTCAATTTTATGTTCATGATTGATATGAGAAATTATGTTTTTATGTTCTCTTATTTGAAATAAATGACTTCTATATATGGTAGCTTAATTTTTTCAAAGGATTGGTAATGTATAATAGATAGATAACAACTCTTCTTTATGATTTTAGGCTTCTATGATGTGAATAACTTTGATTGATTCTTCTAGATCCATCACAATGTGTTATTTGAGTTGAAGTTTCAAGCCAACAAGTGTGGCTCATCTTCAGAATAATATTGAGAAATACAATCAATTCTAAATGAATAAATAGGTGAGATATACAAGGGGAGAAACCCAAAAAGGTAAAAAATAGATAAAAAAATCAATGACCTTTAGGTCAAATAAACATTCAAAAAGAAAATATAAAAATATTATTAATAAAATAATCCCTAGAAACAAGGTGTATATATATATATATATATATATATATATATATATATATATATATATATATATATATATATATATATATATATATATATTCTAAACTAATAATTTAAAGTGTTAAATTAATAATATTGATAGGAGATAGTTATATCAATTCCAAGACCATAGTGTGTTGGAATTGGTAAGGCTATAACATTGCACCAGTATCCAATGGTCTCCTTGCTTGTAACGAGTATCCTAATAAAATTGTAACCCTTTTTCCAACATCGAATATAACTAAATTAATATATTCTTAGCATTGTGTTTGGGATAAAGAAGAAGGTTTCGAGATGGAAAAAAAAGTAATGGGAATACAGTTGACAATCAATGTAGTTTTTCTTTTAGAGATACAGTTAAGAAATATGCCTTTTCACATTCTTGTTTGGTACAAGGATCCCTAGCTTTATCCATTTCAAAGGAGAAATATGTTATTCTTTAAGAAACTCTTCTTAGTGTCAATCTTTTAATGTGACAATTTAATGGTTTCTGACCTCATTTGGTTGAACTCCATGATTGGATATTGAAATTTTAGAAGCTAGATATGAAATTCAAAGTTTTTATTCATCCTTATGCAAAATATTATTATATTTTTGAGTTTGATATTAGAAAATATATGCATCAAATCAATTATTTAAGACCTTGGTTTTGGATCAATTCTAGTTTATGCATGAATTCATGGACTCCCTCCTTTAATTCATTAATTGATGTTTTAACCTTAGATCCCATCTGCATTAGACTCCCAAATTTTCCCTTGCATTTTTGGGTCCACCCTCTCTTCAAGCCAATGAAATAAATTTAGGAGGGTTCTACATAAGAATTCTTAAAACAAAGAATCTTAGTGTATGTAAATATACATAAATATGTGTGGAAATGGATTTCAGTAAAGGGTTTTTAATGGAAATAATTTTGGTGGGAGAAAACTACTCATTGACTCATAATATGGATTATGAAAAAGTTTATTTACATTGTATAGCCTATTTTTAAATAAGACACAATGCCCTAAAATTTTCATGGAAGCCATAAAGAAACAATGTAGATGAACTTGGTGGAATGGATCTAATGAAAATCATTAGATTGTTGACAAGGAAACTTCACTCGATCTGGATCTTTCTAAAGAATATTCCAAAGAGTTTTCCTTGAAAAACAATGGAATGTCACCAAAAAATAATCTTCACGCATCATTTGATAACCAAGGAAAGTGTGCATGTTCTAAATCCTCCCTTGGATGAGCCAAAAGTGGAAATAAAGGAACCTAGGAATACAACAACATATCTAGACTCAACCAGAGATACTCCTACAAAAGATGACCATTCATTTCAACAAGGCTTAGTATAACATATCTTGATAGAAGATTATGTTTTAAACTCAGTTTTGGAAAAATGTTTCATTAGAGTGATTGAGAGGATTAGGGTGAAGAAGACGAGATACGAGAACAGTTATATCCCCTAATTCAAGACCAATAAGGAGTAGTAGGAATTGCAAGGACCTCATAAAAAAGGGAGGCATGGAATAAAATTTAAAATATAAAAGAAACACTTCAATTAGCATAAACAATTATGGAAATAATTCAAGCATGTAATGTAGTTTGATCGTGCATTATTTTTGTGTCTTTTATGTTAATATTTTATTAGGATTTACTCAAGTAATAAATGTACTAGTGAATTCTTTGGGGATCTAAGTATTTGACATATTTTATGTATTTGACAAATAAGAGACTGGATATTTTGTTTGAAACCCAAAGCCATTAATTTTGTAACATTTTTGTTAGCCTTGGCTAAAAGTTTTATTAATATAAAAATTACCTAGTCCCGATTTGAAAATTAAATCTCCCACTTTTCTTGATAAAACACATGAATTCAACTTATATTTATTTTGACTGAATGTGAGAATGCATTGAGTGAAATTGGAAAACATAACATGTCTCAGTAAAACAAGAGTTCGACTTGTAGCATTTTTTATTCAATGTGAGAATGAAATGAGTGAATATGTATTAATAAACAATGTAATCATAAATATTGTGATTTTAAATTTATGATCTTAACACATATGCTTCATGATTTGAATGGATGCATTATTATATGTAAACTGCGTTTATATAGTTGAAATTATGGAAGGGTTCCAAAGAGACTATGGAGCAATGAAAGGAAAGACCTCCTTGTAATCCAAAGGGATTGTTGTGGAATGAAAGGAGTGGCATGGATTAGTTAATCTTAAACATAATTTTAATCACCTCTCACATCATAATAGGAGTGGCATGGATTAGTAATGTTAAATATATGTTTAATCACCTCTCACATCATAATAGAAGTGGGAGGGAAAGAGATATATCTACAAGAAAAATAAAACTAACTGATAATGAATTTAAAAATATGTATATGGCAAAGAGAGTGATTGTGTAACCATGAGTATTGATATATTTGTTTATTTGCATAATTATTTCATTGGATTATGTAATACTCTTAGTGCTAGTAATGTATATATAACCAAAATTATCCATCGTAAGTACGGATCTAACCTGAGCTAAGAATGATCTTCAAAATATTCCAAGATAAACTATTGAGCATTGTTGTCAAGATAACCAACAATGAGACAGTGATGATGAAGAAAATGATATATGTGCAGTTGAGGAAAAAAGACATGGAACCTTGCTTAATAGAAAAAAATACCAAGAATAATTTAGTTCAAGGGGGAGGGGAATTTACATCCTAGTCTCAAGCCTTGAAATTTTATTTTATTTTCATATTGTAATTATGATTCTCATAACTAGGTTTTTCTCCACACCATGAGGTAGTCGCCATGGTGATTTTTAAAGACATATAAACATTATAATTTTTAAATTTAATAAAAGGTTTGAAGGCTAATTGGAGAGGATAACACTTATGGGGCTATAACAACAAGGAAAGATATGGGAGTCTGAGAGGTAAAATGATATATGTCTCATTACCCTACTATAAATTGTCTATAACAACCTTCATGTAATTGTCCTATTATCATTTCATCCTAATTTTTGTGTTATTACAATTAGGATCATAGTGAAATAATTAATTAATTTAAGTAATTATTTCATATCCTTAAGTACCTAGCCCTTATATTTAAGCAACTAATTCATGTATTTATGCATCAAGGAGAGTTTAACTAGGAAACTTTATCCCTGTCATTAATGAAGAGGAAGAGTTGGATTATGACTCTTTCTTTCCCTTTCATTCATTCATGCAAAAGAGAATTCAAATTAGGAATGAGATCTTATGCAAAAGGTGATTTCTTGAGGATATATTAGAGTTCTTAATGAGAAAAACAATTTAGTTTCCATAGGATCCATGGAGAGATGAAATAGGAAACATCACATGGAAATAAACACCAAGATTGAGTAGGGAAGTAATTTTTTTAACCTATCCACTTTCTTGGTTTTTTAGGTGTTGAAATTTCTTCTTGAAAAGGAAAAGGTCAACCACGTAGGGTTTTTTAATAGAATACCTCTACATTTTTAAAGAGGTGGTTCTCCTCTATTTGAACACACTCATATATAAGTTGAAAATTGAATATTAAACATTCAATTCATGCACTTGCAAGTGGACCAAGTGTTCTTTGGAAGTAAAATAAATTAAAAGAATAATAAATTCCCATAATTCCATTCCACATTGACATCCACCAGCATATGTGAGGATATATATTTGAAGCTAATTCAAAAAGACATAAACAAAAATCATTGCTCCACATATACCAACAACTATAAAATGATAACATGCAATTGGTATTACAAGAGCATAGGAAAACATCCCTGAGATTCCTACTTCTTATCTGGAAATTGAATTTTCAAAACCACAAATGAAAATATCTCTTGAAATAAGCTCTCTATGAGAATAAAACAATAATATACTTACTTGAATTATCAAAATAAAGTTAAATTCCTAAAGCACAATCACAAAATCACGTTACTTAATCACAAAAAAAAATGCATTCTCCCTCTAGTGGGACTAGGATTGGGCTCATGTGGACTAATAGAAATGGTAAAGGGTACTTAGAGAGAAAACATAGTCAGGTATTGGCTTTTGAAAATATGCAACAATTCAATAAAGTAAGAATAATATAAGATTAAGAAGATAGAAGGGAATTTATTCTTCAAAAAAAAAAAAAAGACTCACAAAATTTCAGAAGGATCAAATATGGAATGATCTCTCTTGTTGTTGAAGAAGCGCCTAGTATATATGGAAATGATAAAGATCACTATCCCAACTAATTGTGAATTTATTTAGAATTAACAATTTCTGGTAACTACTGTGTTGAAATTTTAGGTAGCTTCGGGATGAATTTCCTCAAGAAAAATCCAATTATGCCTAGACAAGCACAGTGACCCCAATGAGAACCCATATTTCCCCAAGAATAATTAAAATTGAATGAAACTAAATTATTATTCAAATTGAATTTGACACCACCTTTATGATGAGACACAAGCAAATCATGTTTACATGTTGGCCTCTCCTCTAAGCAACATAAGATTAAATCTCAAATGATTTTTTCATCAAGTCGGCCTATATGCCTTCAACTCAACTTGACCCATCAAGGCACCCATTCAAAAATATAATATCAATCCACCTCCAAATGTGCACTTCAAATCACATTTTATTCTTCTGAAGTTGGTGTGAATAACTAAAGTTACATTCCCATGAAGAAGTGAAAAAATCTATGGTTATATTATCTATGAAATGTGAGCATATTCTCTATGGAATACAAGCCAATTTGAGGTCATATTCTCTATGATATATGAGTTGTATGTGGTTCCTTTGGAAGAGGTCAAAATCACCATCTTTGAGGTCTGTCTGAGTTCAAATCTTGTTCTAGTATTCTTATCATTTGATGACTGCAACTAAGTTGAGTACAAGGAGTTTACACCGAGCCATCATTTTTGTGATTTATGGCCCATAGATAAATAATTTCATTCTAATTAAATGGTTTTTTTATATCTGAATAAAGGATTCCAAATGTAACAGGATTGTGCCCTTATATGCAACTCTTTGGAGGGTTGTAAAGACTATCTAGGAGGGTCAAGATACCAGGAAGGTAGTTGAAGGTATGTCAAGTTTACTCAAGTGATAACGTAGTAAATTCTATGGGAAGAAGTAAGGGTTTCACAGAGTTGTAAGGTGTGGTTGATGACCTAGTTAGGGATCACCTATAGCTATCACAAAGACCCTAAATCTAGGGCAGAAAAACCTCATATTCATGCAAAAAATTCAAGGAGTATTTGAGGGAAGAATAAATTCATTGCATAGAGGCATGTTTGGTATTTCTATAATTATATTTTTCTATGGATTTTGAAGGTTTTTTAATGTATATAATAATAGTTTGAATCGATGTAGAGTTGTGGACAAAAAGGGTGAGATTCGCCATTATGTGGGAGACCTATGATGTCCTAAAGATTGAATCTTTGATTATAAGGAGAAATCAAGTGGGCTAGTTATCAATCCCTAGTTTTAGAGAGTTCATCTTTTGTGATTTGGAAGTGATGTATACCAATGAAACTTCTGCTTATGATATTGATGTATGGTAGTGACACTTTTTCTTATGAAAATGATGTATGGCAGTGACACTTATGCTTATGAAAATGGTGTATGGCATTGACACTTGTGCTTACGACAATGATGTATGGTAGTGACACTTGTGCTTATGAAAATGATGTATGTAAGTGATGCTTGTGATTATGACAGTGATATGGAGACAACCCTATCATAGGTCTTGTGGAGAGCTTGTGAATGCCTCCTTAATAGTCTTGTCTGCTACCATCTCATGAGGATATTGTATGATTCAAGGTTGGGCAAAGGAGGCCTAATGTGTTTGATGTTAAAAGACATGTGTATTGTAATTTATATCTCATTTGAACATTTATTGACTAATAAAAGAATAAGAATTGAATTTTGGGTTTCCCCTTGTTAACACTAGAAAATCATACAACAGAAGATGACATTAATTAATGTCAATCCAAAGGATTTACAGGGCAGGAAGACATTATGGAATCAAGAAAGTATTTAAAATCTCTAAGGTTTTGAGAAAATCATATTTGAACTAGTCTTAAATGCTAAATTGTGTGCTTAATCCTTCGAGAAGAGCACCTTCTACGTGCCTTTTTTCCCAATAAGCGTGCATTCCTGAAAGTGGCAAAATGTCACTTTCCGGGACCACACAAAGCAAAGGACAGTTACTCTTTATATGAAGCCTCCTAAGGGCATCCACCAACGCCTCCTTAGACACTATGTGAGCACAAAAAGGAATATTTGGAGCACATAATGGAATCATACCTCTCCCTTGGGTCACCATCCACCATGTACCAAGGGAGGGAAGGAGGATTTGAAATCTCCTATATAAAGCCACCAAGAGATGAAGAATGGGGGATCAAATTGTTATGGTGGCCAAAATTTCCCAAGCAATACCAGCAGTGTGTGACCCGGAGCTAGAGATAGAGGGGACTCAATTTTTGGCCACCCAACAATCCTAGTCCATCACAGCGGAGAGAGAGGGAGACTGCATCAGAGGCAGAACTTGGAAAAACAACATCCTTACATCGGGACCTAGAACCATTGTCTAGGGGCCCTTTGGCAAGTGGGTAAAATTTATTCTCCATATCAAACGTTTAATAAGAAGAGGCATTGAGCCATCGTTTGCATTATTATCGTTTTTACTCTCTTCAATAGCTTCTTTATATTTGTGTTTTAGTTTTTAGTTTACTTTGAGCATACATTTACATATTTTTTCCTCTAGATTATATGCTTTTGAGCTCCACCACTTTATGCTTGTTACTAATAGTTTATAGGGGTAGACCACACCCCTTAAACTGGTGCGATTTTGTACACCCGTGCATCAAACCCACCACAACAGGATTGGCGACTCCACTAACATTTTACAATTTTATGTGGTTGTGCCATCTCTTGCAGGAGACCTATGTCTACGCTGGAGAGTGGAGCTGATAGTCCTTTGATCCATCTTACAGTCCCTAGCTTCACTTGGAGTGACAAACTGAAGAAGGAAAATCCTAATAGTTTTACTTGCAGGATTTTTGCGCGCATTTTTTTCTCACAGACGCGTAGTGCGCGCATTCAGGATTGACCTGCGCGCAAGAAAGCGTGCCTATCATGGCCTTTTCCGTGAAAATTACAGAATGATATTTTTCTCCCTATATTCTGCATTTTTCTACTTGTAAGTGTGTTGGGCAACACCTAATGTATCTACCAGCACTTATGTTGATACCCCACAGCTTCTGAGAACTCAATTTTAGCTGCATTCTGTAGGCTTAGAGTTAGTTTCGCTTCAAAGTTGGTTTTTGCAAAAGATCTTCACATAGTTTAAGTAGGGGGGGAATTAACCATTGCATTCCAAATAATTTATGTTTTTCAAATTCTAGTATTCACACTTAGATAAAACTAGTCCAAGTAAGTGGCCCAAGACCATGCATGCATAGCTAGTTTTATTCTTTCTAGTGTATAAATTGTTTAATTTAGTTAAATTTTTGCATTAGAGATTGCGTGAATAGGATTTAATTGTCAATTAGAGCGAGTAATCTCTGCTACCTTTGCACCCTCTGATGATCCTAGGTAAGCATATGAACACTCTATATTTACAATTCGCCATCTCCCTTTAGTTAGTCACATAGATTAACTAGGAAAATTTAAAAGCGGCCCTTTATCCACAAATGTTTTCCATTTGAGCCAGGAACAATATAACGTAGTTTAACTAGGAGAATTTAGTAAAGGATTACCAATATCCATATGTTCAAACTATGATATTTTTCACCATATGCTCGCACACACTCATCCACTAAGCAAAGGAAGACACCTAAAACTAACTTAACCAAACTCACTAAATTCTCCCCATAAGGGCCACAAAAGAATTTATCGTTTAAGTTAGGATCAAGGGGGTAGGCATCCAATAAGCTACCTTGATCATAATTCATATTGAAACATAGAAGTTGTGTATTTAGGGAGCTTCAAATCCCCCTATCAGCCCACGGCAAAGAAAACCCGAGCGTGACAGAGACCCGATTTAGAGGGGGTTAGGCTTAGGCGTAGTGCGTGCAGTATTAGTTGGGGCTACCTGACCCGGCTGATACTCGGTACAGTTAGTTGACGACCAAGAAGCCCAAGACTCAAACGCTCACGTGGGATAGTGGTTCTTAGTGGCCAAAAACTAGGGAATCCTTTACCCTATAGGTGACGGTGCAGACAAGCGCCAAACCCTCTACCCTTACCTAGGTGGATTCTCTTTGGCTGACTGGGGGTGTCGCCAGATATTACAGGACGTTGTGCCAACACTTGCAAGAAAAATTCTCAAGGCCCAGTTACTTTTGAGTGTGTGAGGACACATAGGTCTTATATGATTTTGAGTATCATGCACAAACAAAAAAAAACAATTTTTTTTCTTGATTGATCAAATATATTAATTTAAAGGGAAAATTTATTTTATTTTCACTTTGTTTTATGTATGTGGCCATAAATTCGCTTTGATCATAGGCGCTGTCCTCTCAAAGTTTTCCAGAACCAAACCTGGTTGACACCCGAACGGTCCCAACGGAACCTCATCGATCCAGGTGTCTTTTGGACCTCCCCCCATTACAGGGAGGGGTTCCATGTCTTTCACCATTCAGGCGTCAAATACGGAACACTGCCACCATCATTGGTTCATCCTTTATTGGAGAAACCATAGTTGGGGACCCTAGTCGGTCTCCCAACACCACACCGCAAACCACTCCCCCCTCGACCCCTAGGGGGCAGAGGAGTGTGTCCCATTCGGGAAGCCAGCTGAACACACATCAGGGTACTTCACAGACTAACCCTTGTTCTAACCAGAACTTTGTGTCTTCACACGTTGCAATGACGTCAACCTCCTAGTCACCTTTCTTAGCTGCATTGAATCTACCTAATTGAACCAAGCTTGCAAATGACCCCATCGCACACGATCCCTCATGGCCTCCCATGCCCACGAAGCTCCCTTCGGATATACCAAAGTTCGAAGGCAAGCAAGCAGAAGACCCAAGTAATCATGTAATGACCTTTCACTTGTGGTGCTCATCGAATAGTATCATCAATGAAACTATTCGATTGAGGCTATTTCAACGCACTCTTATGGGAGTAGCCATGAAGTGGTATGTGGAGCAACCTCCTGCTTCACATGGAACCTTTAGTGCCCTTGCTACCACATTACTCACATATTTTCAGTTACTCATTCACCATGATGCGGGAATGGAGTTACTAACTCATTTTAGAAAAACCCTCGCCATCCATATATCTGACCATCTTCATGAATGGAGGCGGCGTCGTAGTTTATGTAAAGCTAAACTCGACAATCGGGTCCTCTTAGATTTATTTTTGAAAACTCTGACGGTGGAGATTTCAAAGGATGTGGTGCAACAATACCCCGAATCCAAAGAGGATGCAATCAGTAAATCCCAGAAGCTTGAACTGATTCATACGTAGTCAAGATATATTTACAACATCCTTCCTAACGCCTCGTGCCTACAAACTTATCAAGAATTTCCAAGTGCGTCGAACTCTGCAGACGAATTAATAGGGTCAATGACCCAAAGTTACCTAGGTAGCAGTTGCTAAAATCTCAGTTACGCATATAATTATACTCAGAACATGCCTCAACCTGGATTTCAAAGTCATCATATGCCTCAGCAATATTTGACTAATAGGGTGCAAGCGTATCACCAAGGAGGACCCTATCCTCTGGCTGAGGGGACCCAATACACAGAAAGAAACACTGATGGAAGAGCTCCCCTCCAACGGCCAGGTGCAAACAAGGGACAACATTATGCTCAGTCCCAAGCACATGACCCACCTACACAAACCAATGCACAGGTGAACTTTGTGTAGCCGTCCCAAAATCAACCACACTAGTATAACCAAGAGAACTACCCTCCTAATGTGATTAAGAAAAAGTAAAAAAAAAAAGCCAAAAGGGAACCCTAGACAGGAGGGCAGTAACCAACAGCGCCCACTACGATCCCAGGCTAGAGGCAACTCCAACAAGAATCAGAACTAGGAGCCAAGAAATTCCCAACGGCAAGGAAAAATTCCACCTCTGTGAACAAACCACTCTTATTCAATATGTGGTGAGTACGGGCACTATACTCACCACTATCCCGATCTCCCTGAGCTAAAAAAGTTGTAGAGTAATCGAGGACAAGGTGGATCTTCCCAACAACCCACTGTTATGCAAGAACCTTTCCCCCACCAAGGGATGGTCAGCACTCAGCAACAAAACCCAAATGATTCCGGGAAAAGAAGGCATGAAATTTACATGAATGGGGAAGAAATGTTTTTGCAAACACAGAATCGCAGTTACGACACCCCACCTTACACCACTACGTCAAGGGCTAGTACTAGTGCACTGACTGCACCTTTGACCATTTCAAAGATGCCTATAGAACCATTGCCAAAGATGGGAAAGGGACCTAATAGGAGAGCAGGTAACTACTCCAAAGCGGCCCATAATTATAGCATCATGGACAATTTATCTAAATCACCCGCTGCTATGTCCGCGCTGGAATTACTACAGTCACGCCCAAAGCAACAGAAAGCCCTAATTTCCGCATTAGGCATTATCGACCCTGGTAATACGCGCATGATGGCTTTTAAATTAGACAAAGCCACCCCTAGGCTTCCTTTTATGGTCACCTTCCAGATACTAGTGTCGGTCTAGAATATCACTATTCACCGATGTGTCATTGACGGGGGTGCATCGACATGCATCATGTCGAAAAATGTTTTGCAAAAGTTCGATTCTCCCGAACTAAAACCCTCAGTCATAACGCTTCAAGCATATGACAGTCGTCCCTCGACCCCCATCAGCCTCTACCAAAATGTCCCAGTCTGCTTAGCCAGAAATATAGTGCACATAGACATTGAAGTCTTGGATGCTCACTTGGATTATAATATACTCCTCAGGCAGAGTTACATGTATGCCATGTCGGCCATAGCATCCTTCGTCTTCCACATTATGATGTTCCCCCACGAGGATCGCATCATTACTGTAAACCAGCTGACACACAGCGAGAAACGTCCCCTAACCAACACTGATGTAATTCTACCCTATGTAGATACAGCCTCAGAAGGTCTTTTACGGTACTAATAATATGGCCCTGGCCAATTCAAACCGTCATCCATTCTAGGGTCATTCCTAGGAGATCCTCTTATCATCCCTGAGGCATCGCCTGATGCCACAGGGGCCCCAGTGTGCATGATGTCCACATCAAGCACCGAGGTTAGTCATGACATGGAATCAAGCAGTAACAACATCGAGGCATCAGCCACAACAACCTCCCTAGCCTATGTCACCTCCCAAACCCCTTTCCTCTACCCCCTAGCTGGCTTCGTCTCCCAAACATGAGAGGAAATCCACAAAGTGATGGATTGGGGAAGTGATGTTAATGAGAGGAATACATATTACAAAATATAAAATATTTTACAACATACTACATAGAAACATTAAATAAACCGCTAATACATAGAAAGAGTTATACATATTACAAAATATAAAATATTTTATAACATAAAGAATAGGATTATAAGTGGAAAAAACATTTAACACATTCTCACGGGAAAAATAAAATCTATTAAAAAAATATATCTTATTTGTGAATTATTCTTATAAAAGCATTGTGAAAAAAAATATCCATAAAGTGATGGATTGGGGAAGTGATGTTAATGAGAGGAATACATATTACAAAATATAAAATATTTTATAACATATTACATAGAAACATTAAATAAACCGCTAATACATAGAAAGAGTTATACATATTACAAAATATAAAATATTTTATAACATAAAGAATAGGATTATAAGTGGCAATAACATTTAACACATTCTCACGGGAAAAATAAAAGCTATTAAAAAAGGATATCTTATTTGTGAATTATTCTTATAAAAGCATTGTGAAAAAACATTATCGAATGGAAAACAATGAATTATAACCGAGAAACTATGGAAAATAAATCTCATGGATTTAACCCAAAGATGATAGAAAAGGAAACATCTTATTTGTGAATTAAAAGTGACTTATTCTAATAAGATAATTGTGCAAAAAAACATACGTAATGGATAACAATGGGTTATAACCTATACACCATGCAAAATAAATCTTGTTTTTCATTACGACTTATCTTAATCTATGAATTTAGGAGTATACATTTCTGATGAGAAAATTGGTTTATTGATGTCATTGCAATTGGCCAAAGAGACTCACGCAATAATCCACAAATTTTAGGATAAAATATTGTGTACCGTGGAGAGTTGAAGGTTGATAATCCTAAACCCTACTCGAGGTTAATTGTAAATGTCGTGCACTCCTATTCGGAGAGATATGTTGCTCTATCCGTGAATACGATAATCAAATGAAGAGAATAATTGAGATACGGTATTGACACAAGAAGTTATTCTTTACAATAATCAACTGTTTCAATTCTTCATTTAGGGAAAAAATATATTTTAAATATATACATGTTTGTTTTGGAATTGAGTTTTGATATTTTTAATTTAATTAATATTATGGATTTAAAGTTCAAATAATATTTTTGATAGTACATATAAATCGAAGGTTAAGACTTGTTTTCAAAGTGAGTGTTTGCCTATTATAAATTGATGTTATATAGTGTTTACTGTTTATTTAATTTATATGATTGCATTAATTAATATGTTCTTTTTTCGTATTTTCCAGTTCTCGAGAGATTCCTTCAGCCTTGACCTATGACTTGAGAAACCATGAACCATGGACATCTAAGTCGTTAAAACCATAGTGGGACCAAACCTAGCCTAGGCAACGCCAACCTTTAATATGGATGGATATTTTTCCCACATAGTTTTGAACTAATGACCTTCACATCACATAGTGACTTAACGGTACATCCCATCATCATATATTCTACTCCCTATGGGATTGCACTATTTATTATGTTTATTTCAATGATTGTATTATGTATTTTTTAATATATATTTTTAACTATGATATATTTATTTACATTTTTCAATTGAGTTTAGCTTGGGTGAAATAATTTTTATTCTCCTCACCAAAGTCCAAGTATTGTAAGTTGATATGTTATTTACATGAGTGTGAACTATTTTAGATATTTTAACATTTTGAAACATAATAATAACAATAAATCTCTCTCTCTCTCTCTCTCTCTCTCTCTCTCTATATATATATATATATATATCTTATTTTTAAATTTTACACATCTATTTTTTATAGTTAGAACATTATTATAGTGTGTTTCTCAAAACTAGCGTACATCCATCTTAACTCTCAATATACCAAAATCCTAGATAAATCAAATTCCCTGACATGCAAACTTTTCCTTAAATTTTTCACTCAGAAAGAAGTTCTGATCTTAAGAGTTTTGATCGCTCTTGACTCTTAGTTGACATTGAAATAACCACTAACAAATATTCATTGTACACTCATGGTCAACCATAGTCATCTATAGGCAAACAATAACAACCTTTATCAACCATGTAAAGCCATATGTTGTCGAGCATAATCAACCATGTAAACCCATACGTTGTCGAACATAATCAACCATGATTTACCAAGCATAACTATGGTCCAACATGGTTAAAAAACTTGACGATGTTTATACATTATCTGACATTGACACTTATTGTCACGCACATTCAACCATAAAGAACCTTAATTACTCATATATAACTATGATTAACCATAGTCAGTCTTAGTCAGTAATGATCAATAATGCTCATGTCTGGTAAACCATAGTCGAAATTGAACAAAGACTCTTCCCACTCCTCATGGCCTTCCATGGTCGACCATGGTTAACCTAGGTATCCCTGACTGAACATGGTCAACCATGGCCAAATTTGTTAAACCATATTAACACAGCGTTAACATGGTTACACCATGGTCGTCATGCCCAAAAAAATTCAACCATGGTTAATCGTCATCAACTATGATAAAACATGGGCAATCATGGTTAGTTCTGTTCAATCATTCTCAATATTAATCTACCATAATCAAGCAGATTTTGGTGTGGATAAGCATGGTCATCCACAATACTCTGTAGGTTCACCATACTAAAATATCAACCATATTTTGAATATATTTATCCATATTCAACCATAATCAACCATTATTTATTAATATTGCACACCCATGGTTTAACCACCCTCCTCTCACATTTACCCATGTTCACCGGTCTACCAGGGTGAACATGTGGCGATGAGTTACTATGATATAACCCGACCTCCTAGATACAATTAAGAGAGTGGGGTTGACAACCATAAACTTACTGATCTTCTTTAGGAGCTACAAGACCCCCAGGAGCTAAACAACCACCTGAGGTGCCCAGACCCTGAGCTAGAATAGTTTTTCACTAACCTAGAATGTTAGTTGTAGGCATAACATTGCATCCATTCAAATATAGGTCTCTAGTTTCCGGCATAACACTGCATCCGTGTAGCTATAGTTCCAAAATCTCAGTTCGAAGACTGCAGCTACAAAACCTGTGCCACCTTTTCAAGACTAGTCTCTAAATCACTGCAAAAACTTAATGAGACTTTATAGAACAATAACTGACACAAGGACAAATCCTCTAACAAAAAAATTGATCAAGGAATTTACATAACCAAGCCTAACCATGACAGGCATTTCATCAAACAAATGACAAACATGTAATCTACAGGTCATGAATGCACATATGAACATAGGGGTTTGAAACCTATCTGAGATTCACCAAGAGGGTCTAATACCCTCTCATAATAGTTTCAATATAATTTTTTAGCTCGTAAATTCATCGACTAATCAATAGATACACAACCCATGACAAGATCTATAAAAGATACACATCAAATGAAAAAGATGTAATCGGAAATTAACCAACATGTAAACCATGAAAACTTAGCCATAATATAACCAACATATTTCCAACATATATAAATGAATCACAATAGAATAATAAATCATATTAACATATAAAATTTCCAACCAAGCTAGGGACTTCCACGTACCATCCGCTCATACATAGGGCTAAACTAAATCTCCCTTTCTGTCAATCACCTCCGTGCCATATTCCAAGAATGAATGTCGGATCTCATCGAATAAACCAACCAAAACCAAAACAGGGCTTCTAGAGGCCAAACCACGTCAACCAAGGCTCCATGACTAGTAACTCAACCCACCAAGGGCTCAAGATCATGTGTCCAACCATGGATCAAGAACTGGTAACTCAACCCAAGCTATTATAGGTCTTCTAGAGCATTTTTCCAACCAAGGCTCCAAAAACTATTAACTCAACCGACACTCATAAGGAACATAAGCACTAATCAAAGAACAAATGGGAAAACCCATAACACCATGGCTATCTGGGAAATGGAAGGCTAGGCAAAACCATTGTCAATCCAGGAAATCCTACATGCCAATGATAGCTCATAACCAAGAAACCACATGCATGCCAAAACTAGCAATAAAACCATACATTCAACTCGATACTTGCAAATCAATCTAGCTATAGTCATTTATTGACATGTTTCCTTGTGCTCTCCTGTTTTCCTTTTCCTTCTTCCTCTAAATCCAAGTGAAACTAGAATGTTCTAAGATTTCTTTCAAGTGTGCAAGAGTATGAGAGATTAACATAATGAGAGTGACAAAGAGCAAACTGACAAAACCCATGAACTGATTCTTAGAAGCCTTTTTATCATTGAGGCCTCTATTTTCTTTATTGTCCTTCAATTTTCTCATCATGCAAGCTTTCATTTTCCTTCTTCCTCTAAATCCAGGTGAAACTAGAATGCTCTAAGATTTCTTTCAAGTGTGCAAGAGTATGAGAGAGATTAACATAATGGGAGTGAAAAAGACCAAACTCACAACACCCATGAACTGATTCTTAGAAGCCTTTTTATCATTGGGGCCTCTATTTTCTTTATTGTCCTACAATTTTCTCATCATGCAAATTTGTGACAGTCCAACTTCCGTTTCCCTTATTTTTAATTATTTTCATAAATAAAATGCCAATTAATACCATTTTTCTCTTGCCAATTCCTTTCCCAATTTATTTAGCCATAATGAACTAAAAGTGACACCCAGTAGGATGTTTTTCCTACGATTCACTAATAAATGTTCCATGACCTTGGTCTTATATTTTTTCTACATATAAATTCAACTAGGGGTTACATAGTTAACCAATTGTCTTGATGGTTAAACAAGGTAAACCATGGCCATCCATTGTCAAAAATAACATAACATAGTAATCCATTGACAACTATAATCACATCATTATTTTTATTCTATTTTGAAGTTTATTTTTATTTTATTTTATTTTATTTTGATCAAGTTAAAATATTTATATTACATTATTTTTTTTATTCAATTTAAATCTTATAATTTGATTTTTATTTTTTATTTTTATCTAATTTGATTTAATGAAAATGTTAAATATTAAATTACAAAATCTCTACCATAAATGAGAACTTGAGAAATAATATACTAGAATATTATTATTTATATTATATGATGCAATTCATTTTATAATTAATTAACATGTGATATTAAAATTAAAATATATCAATAACCATAAACAATTTCTTAATATCTACTAATAAAATATTTTAATGTTCATATCAAATAATCTAAATTTAGATCAATTTAATTTTAATTTAAAAAGAAACAAAATATTTTTAATTAAAATATTTTCATATATTTTTTATATAATATAAAAAACATTAAAAACAAAAATATAATTTTACATAGGATTTATGTGATTCAATCAAAATAGTAAGGAAATTTGCAATTACTTTCATAGTAAAATATAAAACATCACACCACTAAGTGAAAACCCATTAACCATGTCGTGAAAACACCTCTAACCATGTCCGCCTCATGAGTTCAATCTTGAGTGGAAATTTAATTTCGTGGCGTCGGTTGTTCCTAGCTTAAACTTAAAGAGAAGTAATTTTTTATTTGTGCCATAGCAGCCTTTCCTCGCTATATAAAACCACACATACATCACAAGAATGTCAGTACATATATATCACAAGAATGAAAGTATTTGTCAATGTAACAGTTATCTTATTCTGAAATCTATGTCTAATCGACTATTTTTCAAGTGTTTTAAGGTAACACTTAGGAAGGTGGAATACTAATTCCCTCTTATACATTTTCAATAATGATTACATGTATGGCTGGTTGCATTACCACAAGAGTGTATTTTTTGTGAATTTATTAGTTTTTTTTTTTAAGTTTGTTATGATTGTGTTTTTATAATAAAAGTAATCTTAAATAAATCAATAATTTATATATCTAATTTTTAACTAGAAACTTATAATCATAATCAATTTTCACATTGCCTAGCATTCTCTCTCTAAAATTAATAGAGAGAATATACCAGAACACAAAGGAAAGAGGACATTATGCATACACTTCTTCCTCAATATTTACCTACTAGCATGAGACCTAGTAGCTTCAAATATTTAGTTTTAGCTATACTTTTAGTGAAAATATTAACCATTTTTTCATCACCTATGACAATATTGTAATTCAAAAACCTAAGCTTGAAAAATATCTTACATAAGCATCAATCTCAATATGTTTCATTTTTTATTTGTGCAAGATTACTTTGATTATCACAAAATATAATTGTTCTAAAATTTTAGGTAAATCATAACTTTAATAAAAAGTTTTGAATTCGCATTGTTTCCTTTGTTTCTCTGCACTTTGTATCACCAAAAAGTAATATTATTATCCAAGATGAAAAACAAACCTAAGTATGGATTTCCTCTCATTAACTTCACTTCCCAACAGGTTTTGGCAACACTGGTGTTACCCAACATATCGTTGGCATTCCCAGTTTGGTACCTCGTTCCCCCTTTCAGAACAGGAGCCACCAATGTTACTGCCATAGGGTTAAAGCCCCTTAGTCCCAAGGAGCCCCAACCTACCCAAGAAACGGCTGAGACCACCCCCACAAAGGAAATTCCCACTACGAAACTGGTAATCACGGCCAAGAAAACCGCAAATAGAGGAAAGAATATGGTGACCCCAACCATTCAACGAGAATCACTAGTCTGTGCCATATGTGACGTAATAGGCCATCCTACCCATATATGTCTAGAGATGGATGAATTAAAACTACTCCTTGGCTCTAAGATAGATATCATAATGCCACATTCCCGTAAAAAGGAACCTACCACTAAGCGTAAAGGCAAAGCATTTTGTACCAATCATGCATGCGCTATCTGCAACATCTATGGAAACTATACCTATATTTTTCCAGAGATACCATGATATAGGGATGCCTTACATGCGATCGAGCGATCTTAACAAGAGGATCCCACTGACCAATCTATCAGAGATGAACCTCGTGTCGTCCTGTACATGCAAGAGGAATGACACTCACCAGAAAGACAACCATTTGTCTCTCCTCCCCCCAAGACACCATACACTAACTAGGGAAAAGCGAACCTGGCTGGCTCATCCTTTTGAGTTATCAGGCACATCGATTACTGCTGATGGCTTGGTTGGGTCTTTGACCTAAGGTCACCTAGGCAGTAGTAATCTGTATTCGGGGAGATCCTAGACAAGGGGCAGTAACCAGCAAAGCTCCCCCCTCCCCCCCATGATCTCAGTCTGGGGAAAACCACAACTGAAATCAAAACTAGGAGCCAAGTAATAACTCCCAAGAAAACAGAGGTGATGCCACACATTTTCACTCCTGAAAAAATTAAATTTTTGGCACCGGCAGGTATGCCCTCTCTCATCTTCTTTTTTAAAGCTCATGAATTTCAATAATATTTTGATAAAGAAGATGCTTTCACTTGAGGTATAGTATTTTTGCAAGAAGAACCTGCAAACCACTTACAACACCATCCACTGAAGGTTTCAAAGCAGGTATCATTCTACCCTCAGCATGATAGAGTCCCAGAAAAATTTGCATATCCTGACATCATTTCTCCATAAGAAATAAACCATAGGGCCCTCATACCCAACTGCGTTTATCATCACCTCACCCTGCATATGATAAAAATCTGCTTTGGTCGGTAGAGCCTTCCCTCCATGGTGCTCTTCACCCAAAGTAGACCATAAATCATGGCAATTGATGCCATGTCCATACCACTTCAGTCTGGGAAGCCCCTCGTGCCCATCCATTCATCATGCATAAGTCAAGTTCACCATAAAAGCTGACACCCTCTTCCCAGACGACCAGGTTGTACAAGTAGATTGAAAGCGCACCTCCACGCATCGTATTTGGCCCACCATACATCCATCAGCATAATTCCATCTGCGGCACTTCTTCTTCCACTTCATCAACCCCACACACGAAACCAACCAATGGGACCCCCCCCCCCCAAAGAAAAAAACCATCCTCACATCTTCAGTGAGCGAACCCTTTCATATTTTGGGGTACCCGTCTCTATGTTTTGTACAAACTAAACCTAATTATTTTATTATTTTGGTAAGTGTACAAAGACCGTAAACGATGCACTTCACCCCTTCACCCTCATATTTCATCTTTCCCCCCATGGCAGCAGTCCCTCATTCCCCTTGGTCGGAGTATTTCACCCCCATGCATGCACCATCATGACATTCATAGATGGTTCACACCTGCCCTGGAAGTCCTACCGACTCCAGGGATTTTCCCTTTAGAAATAACTATGACTGCTGCCAAGCTGCTAAAGTATACTCTGACCTCGGGCCACTGAATCCCCATCCTTTGTTTTCAATCACCTCTCACCAAAATTCCTATGTTAAACCCATCACATCCAAGTCCCTGACCCCTCAGGTCGGCGACCCATGGTTCGGTTAAGGCTTCCTTTTTATCGACTTCGACACCTCTTTTCCAAAAAGGAAGCGGTACCTTGGATTACCCCTCCCCATGCAAAGGGGTATCCTCGAGTGGCACTGTGGGAAACATAATTGTCCACAGATCGATCCTCCTGACATTTGACTATGACAAAAGATTTCATGTCAAGATGTTATCGTACCTTACAACCATTGCACTTTGATCAGATTTGTCGAAGACCCGTGCCTTCGTAAGCGTCTCTATCAAAAATGATTACACGGGAAGGTCCCAACCAGTACATATGCATACATTGTGCAGCTATATGCAGTACGAATTTTACGCATATGGGTACCACATTCCACCTATCGTCAAAGAAAAATTTCCCCTGAGGGCGTCAGTAGTCGTCGTCAAACAACCACTGCCATTACTACCATAGTAGTAATGCAGACAACACATGTATCTGTCAATTTTGTTTAACTATCCATAGCATCACAAGCATGGGACATGCCCTCCTTGTTGAAATTTTTTATATATGTTGTATATTTTGTTTGCTTGCAGGGGTCCCTTAGGCCATGGTCATCTCGGAAACAATGCAAGGTGTTGTCAATTCCAAGATTCACGCAGGCCTCTCTCTCTCTCTACGCACGATATAGAAAAGAAAATATAATGTATTTTGGCTATACAGTGCTTCCTAGACCTCACATGTTAGGGGAAAACTGTTAACACTGGAAAATCGTACAGTAGAAGATGACATTAATTAATGTCAAGCCAAAGGATTTACAGGGTAGGAAGACATTATGGAATCAAGAAATTATTTAAAATCTCTAAGGTTTTGAGAAAATCAGATTTGAACTAGTCTTAAATGCTAAATTGTGCGCTTAATCCTTTGAGAAGAGTGCCTTCTGCCTGCCTTTTTTCCTGATAAGCGCGCATTCCTGAAAGTCAAAAAATGTCGCTTTCCGGGACCACACAAAGCAAAGAATAGTTACTCCTTATATGAAGCCACCTAAGGACAACCACCAGTGCCTCTTTAGACACTATGTGAACACATAAAAGGAATATTTGGAGCACAAAATGGAGTCATACCTCTCCCCTGGGTCACCATCCACCATGTACCAAGGGAGGGAAGGAGGATTTGAAATCTCCTATATAAAGCCACCAAGAGATGAAGAATGGGGGGTCACATTGTTATGCTGGCCATAATTGCTCAAGCAATACCAACAGTGTGTGACCTGGAGCTGGAGATAGAGAGGACTTGATTGTTGGGCACCCAACAATCCTAGTCCATCACAATGGAGAGAGAGGGAGACTGCATCAGAGGCAGAACTTGGAAAAACAACATCCTTGCATCAAGACCTAGAATCATTGTCTAGGGGCCCTTTGGCAAGTGGGTAAAATTTCTTCTCCATATAAAACATTTAATAAGAAGAGGCCTTGAGCCATTGTTTGCATTATTATTTTTTTGACTCTCTTCAATATCTTCTATATATTTGTGTTTTAGTTTGTAGTTTACTTTGAGCATACAGTCACATATTTTTCCCTTTAGATTATATGCTTTTGAGCTCCACCACTTTCTTCCTATTACTAATAGTTTATAGGGGTAGACCACACCCCTTAAACTGGTGCGATTTCGTACACCTGTGCATCAAATCCACCACAACACCCCCCTTGTGGGGTTTTACCCTAGTCTCTAACTAAAATCCAAGTGTCTCTATTGTGTATGATTGTCTTCTAATGTTCCTTACTATTTCGCTACATTTTTAATGTTAATTCTCTCTCTATATAATTTCTTATGATGATTTGGGGTGAATTTAATGTGAAAAAATGTTGAAAAATTTTAAAAATGCAATAATCTACAATAGATAACTATTTAAACCTTAAAAATTTAACATGGAATCAGGGTTGGGCTAAAGAAAATCCATTGAGATCACCCCCATGTAGACGTATACCTATTATGGATTTCTTGATCAAGTAGAGTGAAAAATATGAATATGTTGGAGACCTAAAAGAATGCGATGAATATGTTGGAGACATAAAAGAATGATAGGGTTTAGAGGAAACCCTTGGGAGCCTTTTTCTTACAAATAAAGGTTAGGGTTTGAGAGAAACCCTATGAGTGGCCTTGGATATGGAAAAGGCTTGGGTTTTATAACATTGGAACCCTAGTTTGATTCAGCATATTCATGATATGATATTATCAATGAGAAGTTATTGAGCTTGTATCCTACCCAATAGGAAATGGTATGATGCAGATCTAATGGCCATCTTATACATTTATTGTCGGGATTGGTAGGATCGAGAAATTAGAATACAAGTGGTGCTCAAGAGGAAGCATTTCTCCCCTTGTAGATTACAATGATAGAAGGAGGCAGGATCAAGAGGGAGTTGATAGCTTCCTACAACCCTCTTTAAAGATAATTACTTTCAAGACTTATTTGTTTCTTTATGACATTGTGTTTTCCTTGATTTATCTTCTTAGATTATTCTTCCTGCATGAGTAATTGGATAACCAAATTCTTATTTCCTTGACTTAGTGGATGAGGATGTGATCAAGGAAATAAGATACATCTTGAGGGCCATCAATATGAAGAGTAAAGAAGGAAGATTTAGCTCCAAGAGGGAGATAATGCAGGAGAATGAAGGAGCCACTCTCATATCTAGAGAAGAAAAATAATAGTGTCTTTTGGATGAAGCTTACAATAGATGATGATAACATGAAGAAGCTAAAAATAAATTATTCTCCTATGCAGAGTTATGTATCATCGTCGAGTACAGTTTCATTATGTTTATTTACTTTTTTACTATTGTTCTTTCTCTTGTTCTATGGTCTACAGGTATGTCATATGGATGTAAGGACAAAGTCCTCAACATTGAGATTGAGGAGGGTGAAGAGCCACCCCATGATTAAAGTGGCACTTGAAAATGGAAAAGATCTCAGACCTTCGAAAAAGGATTGCAGTCTCCCAAGTTGATGACTATGACTGAAGAGGATTCCTATTCAAAGGGAGTATATTATCAAATTGGATGAAACAATTAGATGAGACTCTCTAAGACAAGAAGTCTCTGAGAGAAAATTTTCCTTCATAAAAGGACCATTTTAGATTACAAATATGTTGCATTGTTCCAAAGTGATAAGGAATATTCTCTCAGAGAGAGAGATAACTACGATGAGTTCTTCAAGAAATTATTTCCAAATGCTCTATTATCAAATATATGTTAGCTTCCTCCACGATGTACTTAAGGAATAAGAATACTTGGAGATACCTTAGGGATTTGATGCACATGAGAAGGAGATTCATGATTGAAAACTGAAGAGAATCCCATATGGACTCAAGGAATTCCCTTAGGCTTGGCATGCTTGGATTGATGGACATCTGATTTGGATGCCAATCTCTCTTTGAGGTTGAGGGTATGTATTTGATATTTTGTTTAAAATGCTAAAAATGTATTTCCGACAGTATCAAATCATCTCATCATTCAATACTGTAGAGATTTTACATTTGATCCCAAGGTGATCCACTTGTTGAAATTAGAAGTGTAATAGAGAGATGAAGATAACTTCCTTGTCAAGGGAACTATGACGTCAGAGACATGGCATGATGGATTACACTAAAGAAGTTGAGAGACTCCTCTTCAGATTAAAATTTGGTGGATCCCACGATGAGTAGGAAATTAGATGGATCATTTCTTTGTAGCATGTTCCTTGAACCAGATAGAGTTTGGACATGTATGTTAGGATGTTGCAAAACTAGTATTTAGATACCTACATGATATATTTAGTCATGGATTGAGACAATTTTGTGACTATATAGATATTCTAATGCCAAGTGAACCATGAGTGTTGTGAATAGGGATAATTTTATAAAACCAACTCCCAAAATGGAAGAAAAGAGAGATCAATGCCTTAGAAATCAGTCACTTCGAGGGGAAAACCTCCTTTACATTACATAAATGAACAATTTTTGGATGACGCAAATGAAAAAACCTCCTTTCTATATATAGGAGTCCATGGGGTCACAATATAATCCTAGCCGACCTAACAATAATAATGTAAAGGCACAACAATAAAAATAGTGGGATATAATGGGGCACAATAATAACAATATGGGGACTACATGAGTACAAAAATAACAATAAGGGGGACACACTAACAATGATAAGGGAATACACTAGTAATATAGGGCCCTAACATGCCCCTCTCCTTCAAAAAAGTGTTGTCCTCAATGCTTGAGTAGTTATGGATGTTTTTGTATAAAATTCTCATCCTCCCATGTGGAATCTTCAGTGGGTAAGTTCTTCCACTTGATGAGATACTCTGAAATTGATCGATTTAGAGCTATCGGTTTCATGTTTCCGTGACAACTTCAGGTTCCAATATGATTTTTCATTCCTCATCAAGTTTTGGAAATATTGTTTGAACCGGAAGTTTGTCACCTATAACCTTCTTTAAGCATGAAACATGGAAAATTGGGTGCACTTGGTGTTATCACTTGGAAAACAATGAAGCATCCTTTGACAAAGTCATATAGGTTCATGTGTCAAAGGTAAGGTTATAGGATTCATTTTTCATTACTTGGTCAAGGAAAATTTTAAATTTTTCTTATTTAGTCTATCCTAAGGTCTAAACCCACCCTCATTCAAATCCCCTCATGTCACATCAATCATAATTTTCTGACATTTTTCAATTCCTAAGGTTATAGCACTGAAAGTGTCATTTTAGCCAAGAAACCACACTTTTGTAGTGAAATACACAGATAAATTGCACTTTTCGCTGCGAAACCGCTAATACTTTTGTAGCGAAAAGGCCCAAAATTACACTAGAAACGCTACGAAAGTAAGGTTTCCTATATGTCATGTCAAATTAGCTGTTAGGTGTCAGAAAATGATTTGAAAAAGATAAGTTAGATGTCATTCGAGTCAGTTAGGGTAAATATCAAGGTACATAGTCAGGGCTGAATTCATCATCACCATTTTAAGCATGTATGAGTCATCATTATGATATTAGTGGTCATCGAACTTCAAAATCTTTCCAAATTGAGTCATTTGTCATTCTCCATTTCTTCTTTGTGTGTTATTGAGCTCTGGAGAGCTATTTCATTAAGGCCAAGTTGTGGTTGGTTTCTTTTAAAGGATTGCAGATACCATTTATCAAGCAAGGCAGAGAAGACTTCAAAGAACTATGGCTGCAAAAAGGAAGAGAAATAAAGGTGGCCAATGTCTCAGATATGAGCCATCGTATATGAAACTAATTAATGAATACCCAACAGTTGTAGAAATATTTAGAAGGATAGGATGTTTATAGTTTTTTGAAAGACTACAAGGCTGTTATGTACAATTTTCCAAACAATTTCCCCTAAAATTTAGTGGAACAACTACTAAAGTGGGGATGTTGAATCTCACCATTACACCAGAGTTAATTGTAGCAGCAACAAGGATTCCAAGAGGACAAGAAAAATGGTTCAAAGGGTTCAAATTCAACATGGAGGAGTGTAAAGAGTTTATCAAGCCAGAAAATAGTGAAATGGACCTTTCAGATGCCATTCCAAGGAGCTGCATGAAGGATAATTTCTAAAATTTGTTGCTTATCATCCAGAAATATTTCACTTGTGAAGGGAGATACCATAAAGTCTATTCTTACCATTTCAAGCTTCTCCTACACTTTTCTGGTAAGATATCTCTTGATCTGCCTTTCTATTTACACAGAAATTTAGAAAAAATGGCAGATAAGGCCCAAGAAAAATCTGAAGGAAGTGAAACCTCATTCTTTCATCATGGTTTAATAAAATTTCTAGTTTTAGATGAGCTCCAAAGACTAAGCAGAGACTGGTCCTCTTTCCTTTTTGTTAGTGGTTTTGAAATGGATACCCTTACCCTTACAAGAACTCCTAAACCTAGGGGTATCCCATCACCTTTAGTGGTAGAAAAAAGTGAACCAGCAAGAGCAGAGAAAAGTGAACCAGTCATGATGGAAACAGAGAATTTGCAGAGTTTTGATACACCCATTGTTCCACCTGCAAAACAAAATTCAATAGTGATTAAACCTACAAAACAAGAACAAGATGTGAGTAAACAAGGAAGAAAAAGGATTACAAGGAGTCAATTAATGGCTTTAGAATACAAAACAGTGGCTAAAGGAAATTTAGAAGAAATATTACATGCCATTGATATTGAAGACACTCCTATAGTTCAGGCTGAGGATATAGATGAAAGTGGACAAAAACTCACGAAGGCTAAATCTACAAAGAAGCTAGAGTTTGAAGGTGAAGATGCAAGTATTATATTCCAGACTAGGAAAGCCCATGACAAGGCATGCTAGAAAGATATTGGAGAGAAGTAAAGAGGTTCATCCACCCACTAACACAATCCAGCCACCACAAGACATCATTGATCTTTCATCACCTGCAGAGAAAGATCCAGTTAGCAAGACAAAGAAAGGAAAGGAGAAAGTAACGAAAAAAAAAAGAGTTTGAACTCCTTAAAGAATAGTTGAAGTTTGATAATCATGAAAAAATTGTCATGAAGAAGGAGGCAAGGAAACAAAATATCCATAAAAATTAGTTTGAAAAGATGAAAGAGGTTTGGGAAGAGCAGGTTGACAGTGTATCAAAGACCCTAGACAACACACATCAATTAATCAAATGGACTATGCCATTAAGGAAAGAGGTGAAACATGTTAGAAGAATGAACTTTCATTTGAAATATACCAACAGAAATCTGAAGGATCAGGTTAAAGACCTCCAATGAAAACTAGAACTAATCCATGAGGAGCTGGAGAAGAAAGGCCTAAAAATGATAGTAGTTGAGGAGCCAATAGCTCAACACATCATAAATGAGGAAGAAACACCTCAAGACTCATATTTTGAGCTAGTTTGTGTTTTGAAAGATCAATGGCATGTTGGGAACAAATTTTTTACAGCTAGAAGGCATATTTTTGAAGTTAAGCAGAAATTTGGAATTTTCATAGTTTTTAGCAGTTTCGTAGCATTTCCTAGGCTTGAAGCCAGGAAAATGCTACGAAACCACCTGTAGCTTTATTTTTGTATTTAAAATCACTTTCGAGAGTTTCCAAGAGGAGTAAATGATATGGAGGATGTGTCAAGTCATAATGAACACAATGCAGAAGAAAAGAATCAGAAAAGTTGATGGCAAAGTGCATTTTCTGTATGCTACGAAAGTACGCTACGAAACTGTCATACTTTTGTAGCGTGTTGTTTTGAAGGTTAATGAGCAAGTTTTTGGGTAGTTTTGGATAGTTGGATACTTTCAAAGGATCAAAGGACTATGTCAGCAGTCATCCAAGACTTGAAGACTATGAGATGAAGACAACTCATAATCCAAACCATTCGTTGAAGATAAGGACCAGTTTTCCTTAAAAATAGGGTTTGTTTCCATATTTAGAGGAGGCTAATTAAGATTTCATGTAGTGATGAGTTCCATCACAGCCTATTCAAACATGTGAAGCAATATTTGTCAAAGATGTAACTGTTTTAGGAGATAAGGTAGTTGATGTAATAATGAACAGTTTGATTCCTATTAGGAAAAAGATTGTTTTGTAGTGTAGCTGTCATTTTCTCATTAAAGCACATGTTTTCTTGTTATGCAAGGTGTCATTAGGAAAAATTAGATGAATATAGAGTAGAGGCAGGTCATCTCTCATGTAACAAGTCTATTAAAGGGAAGATATTCGAATTTGTAAAGGGTTGGAGATTTTTTGGCAATACTGCAGCTTTATGTAAATTGACTGTTTTCAGTAATACAGAGAAATTTTACTTGACCAACCTATGATTCTCATGGATTTTTTAGTGTTTACTTGATCTTTACTTTCTATGTGTACCATTTGCAATGGTTTTCATCTTTAATACTCAGAATTCATAGGTGTATGCTCTGACTTCCTTTATTGATGAATTCATTGTGTTATTTAATGTTTCATGAGTGATTTACCTCTGCTAAAAACTCGTACCTGCCTCAGCTTCCATGTCAAGTGAACTTACCACTGAACTACTGAACTTGTTAACTCCATAAGCCCAATTAATTGCAGACTTGTACTCTTTTCAATCTACACAAATCAAAATCAAGTTGTTTTCCAAGTAGAGTTAGCCATCTAGATTCATCTTTATCAAATATCATTAACCCGTTTGAGAGAGCCCTCTTAGACTGAAGAGGCTAAGCTACAATTACAAGTTGGTTTGAAATAGTTACATGAAGTTGTCTGATTAGCAGCCTATCAAGTT
Organism: Pinus albicaulis; assembly: GCA_034641835.2. Lineage (NCBI taxonomy): Eukaryota > Viridiplantae > Streptophyta > Pinopsida > Pinales > Pinaceae > Pinus > Pinus albicaulis. Next base: position 1,474,980,556 of record CM076580.1, read on the forward strand.
CAATTTTGTGATAACACTCGGGAAGATGCAGGAAGCTCCAATTTGTATGCCATAGTACCAATATTTTGCAAAACGTAGTAAGGACCATAGTAATTTGGCGATAATTTACTATCTTTCTTAGCTTACTTGAGGGACATTTTTCTATATGGTTGTAGTCGTAAAAATACCCAATCGCCTACATCAAAACTTCTCTCGTTGCGATGTTGATCCACCTATTGCTTCATTCGATTTTATGCCAAATTTAGGATATCCTTTAAGAGTTGGAGAAATTGTTGTTACACCAATTTTTGGTCATCTAACCTGTTACTATTAGATGGACCAAATTAAACCATGTAAGACCAATTTTACCCTAGTAAAATTGCTTTCACTATGAAAAGTAACTTAGTAATCCATAATTTATTAAGTTGTTTATGGTCTAAACAGGGAACACCATGAGGAAATATTGAATAAATCCCTATTTTTTTGGTTTTCCTCAAGGGATAATTAATTAAACCACAGTTTAATTAATATCCCTGATCATATTTAACCCAAAACAGGAAAATTAATTAGATAAATCACTATTTATCTTATTATTTTCTAGGAATAATTATTTAAAACATTATTTAAATAATATTCCTTGTTAAATTTGACTAAATCATTTATAAATAATTGAATAAATCACTATTTATTTAATTATTACTCATCCATGTTCTTAAAATTAATAAATCATTTATTTATTTATTATTTACAAATAAAGGGATTTGACCAAATTCAAATTCTTTTTCCCTCCAACAAAAACAATAAAATATTCCATAAAAGTTGGATCTAGATTTGGTTAATAATATTTTAATTATGCACCAATATCTAGACTAACTCAATATTTTTTTATAAATAGAAGGGTTTTTCCATTCATTCACTACCTTTTGTTTCCTAAATATCGCTCTGGATCTATACTTTTGGTCTGACTTTGATCCTCCATCATTATCATATTTTTCTACTTTTTTCCTGAGAGCTCCCCTTGAGCTCCATTTTTGTTTGGGTTTTCTACACCATCAAGAGAGAGAGAGAGAGATATTAGATCTAAAGCGTTGAGGACATACAAGAACCCATCCCATTGAGGGGGACTAGTAACATCTTTCTATATTCCCTTCCCAGGTGTCATAATACAAAAAATTCTTTAAAAATTATTGCCTTGTTGATTGGATGCATGGAGCAAATCTTGCTTATTATTTGTTGTTTAATGTATTTAACTGCATAGATCTGGAATTTTGTAGCGTTTATTATGATATCTAACTGTAGATCTAAGGGAATTGACAACCATCTTTGATGTAGGGTTGTTTGTTATGCACAGTTAAAGTGAAATTTTTTCGTAAGCTAGAAATTAGAATTCACACTAACAACTAGCAACTCCACAAGGGTTTATAATTACAACCGCTGTCATTTTTCAGATCCCTGCATAACCAGTTTCTTTAACCCCTAGCGTTTTTCTTCAGCTTCTTTTTTTGCATTTCTTATTGTTGTTTTTAACCTTTAAAACCCTAAAACAGTAAAATTCGAACTTTCATGTGTTTCTGGGCCTATTGCGCAGGTGACAATTATCAGTTGTAGCTGAGACGACACTTTTTCTAAAACCTACTCCCGAGACAACTGGAAGTACATGTCACACTTTTTGGGCCAAAACCTACGACCTCTACTGAAAACAGGTCAGAACCTACGACATGTACTTTTTGGTGGGAGTTTTTCTGTCATTTTTATGGGTTTGTCTAGGCTATTGTTCAGGGTTTTTTGACCTCCCTCTCCACCCGTCTTTTACCTGTACTTGGTTTTTTTACTCGTCAAAGAAGGAACCAAGCCCCTTAGGGCTTCAGTATGCTTCCACCTTTTTAGGAGGAGTTTAGCTGAAGTAGTTCTCCTAAGATTTCAGTGTGTTCAATCATTTTTCATATTTGAACCTGTACTTTTAGATCCATTTCAAATTAGTTATTCATCCATACAAAACAACTCTTTTCGGTTTTGTTTGGTCCTCCTTTAGGTTCCCCTCCGTCTCCCTTCAGGTTGTAACCTTTCGCCACCATTTTTGCAGCACTTTTCCCTCTGGTTTTTTTCTGTTGTCTCTACCTATTTCCAACAGATCTGACTTTGAGATCCCTGTCCCTCCCGAATTTATATCCATTTTCCATTTTGTTTGTTTGACTAGATTTTTCCCACCCATAGACTAGTTGTTGGTAAGCTCTCCTCCTTGGGTTTAAATTGATTTATCTTTAGTTGTTTATTTTTTGTTGTATTCAGCTTCCTTTGTTGTCATTGTCATATTTATTTACAGTTATACAACATAATTTTTTTTTTCTCTACACACGTCTGGGCTTAATTAAAATTAACACACTTATCACATACACGCACACCCTAAGTGAAGAGCGCCTAGTTTACACCGCCAGGCCAACACTATAACATTGTAATCAATTGATCCTGCACCTCCCTACCCTTGTTTCGACATTGTAATCATTTGATCCTACACCTCCTTGCCCTTGTTGGTCTCTCTTTCTTCTGTGATCTGTCTTTTTTCCATCATTGCGTCCCTAGGGAATTTATCCCGGAGACTCCTACACCTTCATCCTTGGTTTCTGGTAGGAATACTTACTCCTCTACGTAGGGTTCGAGTTCATCCTCCACTGAGTCCCCATTCTGACTATGCTACTAGTTCATCAGATTCCCCTTTTGGTTCTATCCGCGACTCTCCTCTTGTCACCTTCACCATGTTTGGTTCAGTACCTAATGTTGGTGGTAGCCCCGGCCCTAATGCTAGGAATACTACTAGTGGGGCCCCAACATGAACTATCCCAGCTGCTCCCTTGCTCCTTTATATGGCAGGCCTCAGTCTTCCTAATGTTAGTCAATTTATTAATGACGCCATACACCATGATCCTGGTTGGTCCGCTACGCCAACCAAGCTCCCTTCAGACATCCCCAAGTTTGAAGGTCTTGCTGGCGAGGATCCTACCAATCATGTTCATTCTTTCCAGATGTGGTGTTCATCTAACTCCATCACTGATGACTCCATCCATCTTCGATTGTTCTAATTTATGCTTATTGGAGAAGCTTCCAAGTGGTATATCGACCATGCCTCTACCTCTCATACTACTTTTGTGACTCTTGCCAGGCCTTTTCTATCTTACTTCCAGCTTTCCCTTTACTATGACACTGGTACCAAACTCTTAACCTCTTTCCATCAATCGTCTATGACCCACCTATCTGATCATGTCCAGGAATGGCAGAGAAGAAAGATCCTATGTCGAGCCCATACCTTCAAAGACCGTGTCTACATGGACTGGTTTCTTAGATCCCTCTTTCCTACCTTTAGCAAATATGTCACCTCTCACTGCCCTCAGAATGAGGAAGCTTACCTCCAGATTGTGTTGAAGTATGACCTGATCTATGCATATTTTGGTTATGTTTATACTGTCTTACCTGATCTCCCTAAACCCGGTGGTTCCAACGCACCAGGGGCATCCCATGCCACTGACGGTATAGTTGGAGCCCTTTTTCATTCGTACACTCATCCTCCCATGGGTTATGGTTTCCCTCAGAGAGGGGCCAACTCCTCCAGCACATTTTCCCCTCCCGGTAGCATGTATCTAGGGTACGGCATACCTCCTCCTCTTGCCCAACCTAATTATTTTCAGTATCTACAGCCTGGTGCTCCAGCTCCTCCAGTATTAGCACCTCAACCTCCCTTGCCTTCTCAACCCCCACAATAGCAGCCACCAACCCCCCAGGGTCAGGTGTATGCACAACAGGGTGCAACTAATCCTACTACTTCAAAAAATAAGAGGAAAGGAAACCAAAACCAATCTGCGCTAGGCAATTTAGGAAACAATCCCTAAGGGAATGCACCTAACACTAAAACCCAGCAACAGGGCACTCATCCCAAGCAGGACAGGCCTATTCACACAAACAAACCTTCTTCTTTTTGTGTTATCTATGGTCACTACACCCATGATTTTTCTCTTTTACCTTAGATGCATTGGATGTGGGAAGCTCAAGCTACATCTTGACGACAACAAGCCTCCCCTTCAGCTCCTCCCAATGCTGTCCCTATCTAGCCAGCTGTGTTTACCAATCCTTTCCCCCAGCAAGGATTCGTGGCTACCCAACCCCTTGAAATTTAGGTGGCCACTCAACCTACTCCATCTGGTACCTTTGATTACTAGATCCTCATGATGAACTCTGACTAACCCATTACAGTTCACCTCAACCTTCAGACTCAGTCCCATCAGTACAACAAATCCCTTGCTACGTCTGCCCTCGAGCCCCTTTCTTCAGGTCCCATAGAGCCTCTTTCAACACCCAATGGTCCTTTATTGATCCCTTAGCCTAAGGCAGAGGTTCATACCAAGATCCCCAAGGGATCATTACACTGAAACATGGCTTCTAGTAAATCTTCCCATTCATATAGTATAGTAGATGACTTGGCACAATCCCTTACTGCAATGTCAACGCTGGAAGTCCTTCAGTCGTTCCCTTCACAAAAAAGAGCTCTACTAACTGCCATGGGCATTGTGGATCCTTCAGATGATATTTTTATTTTCTTCGATGTTGACTAGTCAGAACATCCCCCCTTCCTGCTTTCGTCACCTTCCAAATTCCTGTCAAGATCTGTAATGCCAACGTCTCTTGTTGTATAATTGACGAGGGGGAATCCACCTGTGTGATGTCTACTTTAGTTTGGAAGCAACTCGAATCTTCTGATCTTTCCCTATCCACTATCACTCTCTGAGCATGGGATGACCACTCTTCCCAGCCCCTTAGCATGTTCTGTAATTCTCCTATTACTCTTAAGGGAAAGACCGTTTGCATTGAAGTAGAAGTCATTAATTCCCCCTTAGACTACAACATTCTATTGGGTCGTAACTACACTTATGCGATGCCTACTATCCCATCTGCGGTTCACTATAAAATTTGATTTCCCCACAATGGAAATATCGTCACTTTCAACCAGTTGACATAGTATGAACCGAAGTCTCAGACCTCCCCTAAGTCCATTATCTCCTCGATGGCCAATAAATAAATAGTCGAACCTCTGACCAGTGTCTCACCCAGACTCTATAAATATTCCTCTTTGCTTGGTTATTTTCCTGGTCTCCCTCCTCCTATCTCTGATCCTGGAATATTCCCAAATGGAAAAGGCAGGAATATAGTGAAAAATGCTGGAAAAATAGTGTTAATCATCATATAAAAGTAAGAGGCCAATATGGAGACCTTCTAATCATTAAAACAATATAAAAATATGCATAATAAATGGTTCATAAGATGTACAATGAGATAGAACAAGCCTCCAATGGAAAAAACCCTCAAAAGAGGTGCTACTGCTATATATCAAAATGTCTCAAGAATGTTAAAGTGTTGTTTAAAAGGAACTACTACAGAAAATGAAGATACAAAATAACATGGGCTGATATATGCCTCAAAATATAGATCTAATCAGATCTAGGCACTATACAACCTCCAATGAAGAACCCCCAAAGGGTTTTCAGCAAAACACCATGTACAAGATCCAAATCAAAGCCCTAGGGCTAAAGATTCACTGCAACATATAGATCTAGAAAGTGTGGCTGATCTGATATAAGAAATAGTGCAGCCTCCTCCAATGGATCTCCTAGGTGAAAGGCTGATCCCTTCACTAGAAAATCTCCTCTCCAAATGGTGTATCAAAACCACCCTGCAACTCCTCCCTCAAAATAATGCAGACCTAGAAAGAAACTACGTTGTAGGGGAAAATAAATATGTGACCTAATGCCAAGATCTAAAAATATGCACAAGGGCCTTCCTTACTTTCCTTCCAATGGAAAAGAACCCTTCTACACTAAAAATAAGTACTGAAGTGACCAAAATATGGTCTCCACTGCTGCAACCTGCAAAACAACTCAACCCTCAATAGGATCTGCGTTAAAGATGTAAGATGAAGCTTTGGAAAAATTCCTAATAGTGGAAGTGAAGTACAAGACTCATCCAAGAGCTTCTCAATTGAAGAGGTGGGATTCTTGATCAGGAACACTCAGTGCTAAACAACACAACAATCTCAGCTAAACAACTAGAGAAATTTATATATCTAAAGATACCATATATTCAGAAATATCATATACCAATACATAATGAATATGGCTACCATACTCTTAATTTTATAAGATATGAGCTTCCAAACCCTAAGCCCCATTAATTTATGACCCTAATTCCATGCAAGATGTCTCCATCTAAAACTCTGTTGTCTCTTGTTAGGGTCCCGTGATTTGGCAGATTAGCTAACCAAATGACAGGGTAACATCAGACCAGTCTTTGGAGTCCTAGGACCTAGCCTTCTTGGACTCAAAGAGGGCTCTCTCTATTGTGCGAAGGATGTGAGCTTGTTCGCTTTGATGATTGTTTTTAGGCTAGTTGTTAAGTGTAGGTTTGTTTTTTTGTTTTGGGTTGGGGTAAGATGATCAATTAGGATAGGTGGAATGAGAGAATATCAAATCAATAGGGGTATAGGGTCAGATGAAGTCTAGGGTGTCTAAATGATGAAGCAAAGTGTATTGCAGGGCCAATTTAGCAAGGTTAATGGATCCTTTAGGTGATGTATGAGGTGAACATTAAGTTTTTTGAAAAGAATAAGAGGTCTTATACATCTATAATTTGAAGCAATAACTCTTGAGGTAGGTCAAACCATTAATCTCTATGAACAATACTCAAATTGATAAACATACAAGATGAAAAATCCAGTGGTATATAGAAGCATTAGAACTCCTAACTTTATAAATCCACCTTTAGGTTTTTGAGAAAACACATAAGATAAATAAACAATTCAATATGTGGAGAGGGAACTCCTAAACAACATATATCAAACTATTGGGAACTCTGAAACAAGTTGATGAGCATGGGTAAAGGGCAAGATCGAAACAAGACCTCTTTGTATTAACCTAACAATTAGTATTCCACAGAAAAGCTTCACAAAAAGTTTTTGAAAACTTTTAAATAAGCAGGGCATACCATGAATCATATTTATAAGCTAACATACAAATCATTCATGAAACAAAGAACAATTGTTAGTTGGCCTAAGGAGAAATCAAGAATTCCTTAAGATGACTAAAAGAAGAAAACATCAAAACTATAGAAAATAGGAGGTTTGAGGTGCTTCCATGAGCATATCTCAACCTACACTTTTTTGATCTATAGAAAATAAGAAGACTAAAACACAATGAGGACAAGAAAAAACTAACAAGTTAGAAAAACATCACCATTCACCAAGCTATGGAATCCTGCAAGCAAACCTCTCCAACATCAAGCCACACAAGCCATTCATTCACTTCATAAAACCAAATATCTTCTCCAAGCTCATAAACCATGTATTTCTCTATAACACATCAAGTCCAAATTGTTTACAATGAATCCTCATGACTCATATAACAAGCAAGGAGGAAGAGAGCTCACTAGAGCATCTAGAAGCCTATTGGCCAAAAACAAATATCCTAACTTGTCCTTGAGGCCCTATGAGGTCCAAGGCACAAAATATCTTCAAAAATGTCTTTTCTGAACTAAAATAGAAATAATATTGACTTTTAGGCTCTGAAATACATTATGAAACTTTCCTAACCCACATTTTCTCAGTTACACACAAGAACGCAGCATATTGTCTCAAAAACTTGAAAATTTTCCGGGAGCGCAGCACCAAAAAATGTATTTTTGCAACAGAGTTTTGGAGGCCTTCCTGATGTCGGAAAAGGCTCCATGATGGCCCGTTAGAAATATGTGGATGTATAATTTCAAAATCTACATTTTTTTCCTCAATCTGACCTATGAAAGTTGCCAAAAAAGTGGAAAAAGACAAAGCTTCCAGGAGCGCAACACCTGCTCAAAAAAGAGGGCAGAATGGTGAAAAAATGAGTGTTTGTGACCCTTTTGGGGGACCAAAACAACTCTAATTGAGCTGAAATTTGATGAGAATAATCCTCTCATGATGGGGAATCAAAAAATGTAAGTTTATCCCTCTGAAAATTCCCTAGGAAAAAGCGCAACACAAGGGGTGTTGCGTTCTTAGGCTTGAAATTTTGCAAAAAACAAAAACTTGTTCAATTCTCCTCAAATTTGGTATGTAGGTGCCTCAAGGGTCCTTAGAGACCTGTAGAGAAACTTGGGTAAAAATACCAAGCCTAGCTTGGTATTTTTCATCATTTGGTGTCAGACCCTCATTTTGGGCAGTTTTGAGCTTTTGTCTTGCAAAGTGATTTCTTCGTTTATAATGCTCAGTCATCCTCCTTTGCAAGCTCAAGTCTTTTTTGGCCTTCTCCAGTTTGGCCTCTAGATGTAGATTGGCTCTCTCAAGCCATGCTTCCCTGTTATGCTCAATTTCCATGGCAAGGAGTTCGGTGAGGGGAAATTTTTGTGTTTGGGTTGATTCTTCCTCTCTTTGCTTTGTCAATGCTCTCCTAAGACCCATAGTCTTAGGTCTCTTTCTAGCTTGCCCCTCTTCCTCATCATCTTCCTCATAGACGTCCATTTATTCCTCCAACTGAACTTGTGACCTTTGAGCTTATTTCCTATATTTGAGCACCCTTGCTTCATATATGGCTAGTTGGCCACTCATTGTTTTGTTCTGCATTTGTAGGAAGTGAATGAGATCTTTTGATCTCTCTAGCTCAGCCTCCAAGTCCTTAATCTGTGCAATCCGGTCTTGTAGAAGGGAATTCACTATCCTCATTTCATTTTCCTCATCACTGTCTATGTGAATGAGTTCAAATTCTCTTTCTTCCTCATGATTTTCCTCTTCCTTCTTCAGTTGTTGTTTACCTTTGTCCTTCATTGGTTTTGAGGAGGAGTGCATGGCCCCTTGCCTTTTCGAGGCAACAAACACATGTCTCCTTCCCTTTTGATAAGTGATGGTGAAAGGTGCCATAAGTTTCTCTTGCAAAATTTGGTCACTAATGACCTTGAGACTGTTTTCTTCTTCATGGATGATTTATGTGTGAGTGTCCTTCTTGCCTTGCTCTTGGCTATCCTTTTGATAAGCGTCATCAACCTCTTTCAAGATTTCCTTGCTGCCAAGACCTTCAAGATTTCCATGCTCTGTTTTTGCACCGTGAGAGGCACCTATGTTGGTCATTTCTTTACTTTCATGATTGTCCTCCTTTTGATCTTTTGGTCCACTATCTTTACTGTCAATATCATTCTTTATATCACTATTAGCATTGTTTGTAGGGTCACTAATTTGGGCACCTTCATTGGTATTTTCATCACTGTGAGAATCATTCCCTTCTTCATTAAATGAGTTCCTTTGACTGATTTCCTCTTCACTGCCTTGCTTATTTTCTTCATTACTTGGCCCTTTGTCACCATTTCCTTGCCTATTGAAAACAACTTTAAACCCTATTTCTTGGTTGCCTGTGCCATTCTTGTCACTGTCATTCTTGCTTTCTTCATTGCTTTCATATGTCTCCTATCCACTGTCTTCATTTGTACCCTCAGTGTCATTTCCCTCATCATAAGACCCACTGACTAGACTTTTTAGCTCATCATGGGATTCAGTGAATAAAACTATGTTTTCTTGCTCACTGTCCTCTTCTTGAAAAACTACCCCTGTTTCTATGTTTTTAGAGTCTTCTTCTTCATCATGGGACCCATTGCTTTGAATTCTTTGCCCATCATCTATGTCATTGTTTTTACCTTTTTTTTCTTCTTGGTCATCTCCCTTTTCTTCACTTTCCTCTTCATCTTCATCATTTCGTCTCTTATCTTCATCATTTTCTCCCTTATCTTCATCATCCTCTCCCTCATCTTCATCATCCTCTCCCTCATTTCTTTCTTCATGATCATCATTGCTTTCTTCAAGGCCACCACTGCTTTCTTCATGATCATATTTCTTAGGGAAAGGCAAACGAGGAGAGTCTTTTTAAGGGAATGATTCATGTGAAGAAGATGAACCAAGGTCAATGGAGGGTGATGGAGGTGAGTGAGAAGGATTTTGAGATGATGATGGCATACTTTGCAGAGGGATGGGCTGTGGAGTTTTGAAATCATCATGGGTGATAAAAACCTCCCAGGGAATGCCTTGTTGTTCTAGCTGGTATTAGACAATTACTTTGATGAGGGAATGGTGAAAGAGGCTTGACATTTGTTGGGATGGAGGCCTTTTTTGCATGATGGAGGAAATTTTCTCAATGCTTTTGCAAAGGTAGTAGGGAATGTGCAGTAGCTTGGTTCTAGTGAAATGCATGAGGAGTCTAATATGATAGGAATAGACTCTGGAGAACCTACCCTCAAAGATGAAGTATTTCATGATAATCTTCATGAGGAGGGCATATCTGTCCAATAGATTAGAAAAGGGAAAATGGTTTTAGAGTCAGCTTGACAACTAGGTTTTAAGAATGGATGATAATGGCTTAAGTCAAGATGCTTCTATTTAAACCACCTTTCTCCTATGCCAAGTATTCCAGTGGCCTTAGAGATGGCACTAGTGGTCAACTCAAATATTACCCTTGCTAGATGTACTTTATGCCTGTGAAGTCTTAAGGCAAATAACTTGGTCAACTGAGGCTGAATTTTGATCTTTTGCACTTTGTTACAAAACTCATAGCACCCTAACTCTTGGAAATAGGAAAGAATAGAAGGGGAGGCTATCATTTCTTCAGTGCTTACAGGTTCAAACCTATTTGGCATCCCTCGCTTCTTTTGTTGTTTTCTTGGTCTTGTGTCTTCATTTAGGTCGACACTCTCTTCTTCAGACATGGTGTTTTTCTCTACCCTGCCCCAAAATCTTTAAATAGAAGTGATTCTTTCTTGTGAAATAATATGTAAAGAGGTTAAGGAGGTGCTGAGCTTTTAAACAAGGTTAGGAGACTAGCAGAGAGTAGGTTAGGTTTTCTTTTCAAGTTTTTTTTATGCTTTTTTTGACACAAATTTGGAATTTACTTGGCGCCCTTATCCTTAATAAAATCATGAAGAGGTGATAACAGTGAAAATACCTCTTTAAAATGTCCTTCACAATAATAAAAAGGCTTCACCGAGCTCTCCGGGAAATTTGGGCACCTATGAATGCCTTTTTGGGAAATGTTGCACTTTTGTGGCTTGCACGCTTGTGGCAGGAGCGCAGCACCTCTGGGTGGCTTGGGCACTCCTGAACACAATTTCATGTAGGTCTTGCATGCCTGTGGAAGTAGCGTAGCAACTCCTGGTGGCTCTGGTACTCTTGAACAAAATTTCGTGCAGGGCTTGCACGCCTATGGTAGGAGCACAACACCTCTGGGTGGCTTGGGCACTCCTTAACACAATTTTGTGCTTGGGCTACACGCTAGGCAACTTTCCTACACAAGGGTGGGCAGATCTGTCAGGAATTTGTGCCTTCCTTACTTTGGAAATGGTTTGGATGATGGGCGACCTTTTCCAGGCTACACAAGTTGTCGTGTGTCTGAATGTGCGCTGGAAAACATTTGAAAATAGTGGCAGGAGCGCAGCACTGCCTTCGGGTGGTCCTGCACGTGTTCGGGCCCTCCTTCTGCACGCCGGGAAAAACTGCAGGAGTGCAGCGCAACCCTATAGGTGCAGAGTGCATAGTGTAAATTTTCACTGGAGGAGGCTACAGGTGTGCAACACACTTCTATAATAGCGCAACACATCGAAATTTTTTCTCGAGGACTCTAACAGAGGAACTAAAAGCCCTCATTGTGTCTTTCAAATGAGAAAAAGAGGGGGAAAATGTTGCTTTGTGGTGTTTTATACCCTTTTTGAAAGAATTTAAACTTAAAACCCACGTCTTTAAGGTTCCTTTTGCAATTTTTTCCTTTTTCCAACGTCTTTTTGGCGCTTTCTTTAAATGTCTTCTAAGATGTTTTTACCATTGTCTCTTTTTTATTTTGGACAGTTGATTTCATCAATGATGATCCTTTACTTGTCATGATCATTTGTTAGGGTGATCTAGAAATCATGTTCGCCTCCTTTAGATATTTTGAATATTCCCTTGATTGTTGCTTGTGAGAAATCAGACCTTTGAAGTGATGTTTTGTCTCCTTCATTGAAGTGGCATATAGTGCCCATAATCTATCTCCTTAGATATTTTTGACATCTGATCTTACCCTTGATGTAGTGGAGTTTAAGCTTGTTTGAAATTTTTTAAAAATTGTTAGAAAACTCTTGAAACCATCTGCTCTTGATGAAGGAGGTTTCTTTGTCATTGTTTATGACCAACCTGTCCAGTTTCCCAACTTCTAAACCTTTAGGGATGTTTAGAAAAACAAATAAGTTTGCCTTCAAAGTTCTCAAAGAGACACTTATTTAAACTCATCACTCATGCCTAAAAGCCTTCAATGATCATTTGGATGGTTTTAGGAGTTATTTAGCCTTTATAACCCAAGTGTTGCTCTATTGGTTGGTCAAATCAACAATACATTTTTAATTCCCAATAAACACACATCTACTGCTTTCTTCTAGGTTGTCAGTGTTTTGTTGTGCTGGTCTTTCTTTCCTATCTTACCTCCTGTTCTTGTCTAATAGCATTTTGGTCCTATTTATAGGGATGTAGGCAAAGGGCAGTTATCCCTATACCAGCTTCATGCTTGAGGCCAAAAATCCTTTCAATGATCTCTTTGTTTCAATGAAAAATGTTGCTTATGTGCCGCTGTCTTTATGGAATCTGCACAGACCTTTTAATGGGTAGTGATTCATATCATTTTATCATGAGATCATGATTTTCCTGTAGCCTTCAGCTTATTGTACCTATTTATCAACTGTAGATGCCTTCATGAGCTCTTTAAGGTGTTTTTCTTTGCCTCTGTTCTGTTGTAAACCAATTACTAGGCATTCCTGTAGAAATTCTTGGGCATGGTAGATTTCGCCTTTTTAGACTTACTATTGGATCAAGAGTGTACCTTTGGAGGTCCTTTAATGTTCCTTGGATAATGAGAAGCCTCAAATTTTTTCCTCTTGACTTCATCCTTGAATACCATGTAGGAATAGTGAAATCAGAAAAATGATAGTGCATAACCTAGGTGAACCTATAAACTGACTGTAATGTCCTTGGAGTAGGTTTTGAATGAAAACATTGGATCAGGGTTTTTGGATGAGGAGACAGGGCTTTGACACTATAATATGCACCATCATCCTAGAAAAATTAGATAATTTTTTTTACTTCAGAAGGTCTTCTAGAAAAGATCTGACACCATCATTGCTTGAGGCACTTGGTGAGAAGGGGAGAAAGATTTGTTTACTTGGCAAAACAAGGTGTAAAGATAGAGGGTTTAGGCAAATTGAGATTGCGGTTTATAGGAAAGGGTGGAAAATACAGAGAGAGTGAGGGAAATTATTCCAAGATGGGGTTTTATCTAGATGATAGATTGGCTAGGCTTGACAAGGAAGCAAGATAGTGAAAAATTTCTGATTGAGGAGATTTCTAGAACACACATGATTCTTGAATTTTGATTTCTAGAAATTCGAGACAAAGCATTTAGTCATATAAAATAGGTGAAAATTACTGATGACCAACAGTGGCTCCACTTGGGGAGGGTAGCTCCTTTTCAGGAGATGTCCATAATTTCAGATCTCTTGGCTTATGAAGACCAGTGCCTCATCCATTGTGTGGATTTTCTCTTTTCTTTTGTTGATTCTTTCCCTAAAGTAGTAATTTTGAAAATATGAAAGCATGAATAGCTCAACTTCACCTTTACCTACCCAACCTACTTTGCCTAACATTTTTTCTTCCTTGGGTGCACTTGAACTAGCAAACCCATTGACATTTTTATTTTGAAAATGAAAACAAACTATCTACTTATAAACTTATCTCTTTCAGGAGTTCAGATTAAGCTATTGAACTCCTTTGATTCTCTACCTATTCTACTCACTGTCAAGGTTAAACTATTTGACAGTATTAATTTACTAAGCTAAAAGCACGAAATTAAAAACATGACTAAATCAAGATTAGACAATCTAATTTATCATGGGTTTGTGGCATAAAAACAAGCTACACATAAATGTTGTTTTTGTACAAAATAAGACTAGAAAAATCAGGGCTAAGATGCATAGTTTGCTATTCATCCCTATTTTTCTCCTTGGTTCTGTTTTGAGCATGTGGAACCAGTATCTTCTCTCCTAATCTATTTTCTTTGACAAGTCAAGCTTCAATAATTTGACCAGCATTCTTTTCACTAACTTATCAACAATGAATTTAAATCATGTTCAACTATGATTAGGCTAGATAGCTGAACAAGACATCATTTTTCACTAGTAGTGGAATTTAGACTTGCACACTTTCAGTATTACTATTTTTTGGGTATGGGGCTATACCTTTCTTAGAATCTGCCCTCTTTTTCTACTTTTCCTATGTTTTTGTGTTTTTCTCTATTTGACTTTTTCTTCAAACAATGGTATGTACAATGACTGAAAATTTAAAACTAGGAATCTTTGCAGCAATGATACTTGAGAATCCTATCTTCAAAAGGATCTCCTGATACTCTTTGTCCATTCATTTTTTGGGAAAAAGGATCATAGTTGTTTTCACTCGCAAACATGGCATAAGGATTTTTCCAAAGATCTTTAAATAACTCATTTTCTGCTTGATGCTTCTCCTTATACTCTTGATTCTCGTACATGTTTCTCTTATAGATTTTCTTTATGTAGAACAGGTATTCCTTATCATTTTTAAAACAAATGATGATGTCATCAAGGTAAACCATAGTGAAGAAATTTAAAAATGGAAACATTGTTCTTTGGAAGGTGTCTCCGGTGTTCTTTAGATTGGGAAGCATCGGTTTAAACTTGAAACTGCTTCCTGTGAATTTGAAAAAATCTTTAAGCTGATTGTTTTGAAGTGGTATCATCTGATGGTAGCTTGAAACACTATCATGCAATGACATATGGTTAGAAACCCCCAGATTTTGTGAAGTATGATCTATTTTGGGAAAAGGGTAAGTGTTCTTTAGGGAAGGTTTTTCTAGGGGCCTAAAGTCTAGAAACATCCTATGTTTGGTTGTTTTCTTTTTCAGTGACATTAACTACTCAATGTTTTTGTTTTATTTTCTAAAAGGGAAACTTCTTAGAATGATGTCCATGTCACAAGGTTTTGAACTAGTTTCCCGACATATACTAGTGTTCTGAACAATTTTGCACATTCTTGCATTTCTTAGGTTTATGTGTAATAATAAGATTTTAGACAACTCAATCATCTCAGGTATTTCAAGACTGTCTTCACCCTATCCCTCAATATCAAATTTACCAGACACATTTTTAGGATCCACAGAAGTGTTTGCAATAGTTAAAGGTTCTTTCGGAGGGGAAAAATCCTTGGATGGCGAGGTTTTTAGGTAAGGTAAAAACATGAGGCTTTCTTGACCCTGATTACCAACTATTTTTGTCCTATGAAGGTTTTTTAGTGCTTCTAGATCAGAAAAAGGGGGTGATTGTGCTTTTGAGGTTTGTCCTTGGCTTGAACAACTTTCTTTGGAGCTTAAACTAACTTTTGGTTTTGAAGTTTCTTTTTATATTTCTAGAAAATCAAGTTTAGTTTCATCATGATGTAAATGCTCCGGGTCATGATAGTTTTGAGCATCAAGCTCATCACAGAGAAACTGGTTTGACTGATGTAGTGTACCTAGATTTTTTTCAACTTTACTTAATTGTTCATCAATGTCCTCTTCAGTATGAAAAATGAAAGAGTCAAGATCTGAATGTATAGAATAAAGAGGTATGTTGTCTGGCCTTTCTTGACTGCTAACCATATACTTCATGTGTGACTCTCAGTATAATATTCTTGTTTGGTTAAACAAAGGGATGGTAGCATAAGACATGTTATGTTGGAGGTTACCCATAAGTTTAGCTTCCGAAGATAGAGACAAGGGCATGCCGTATTTAGGGGGAATGTCAGCCACGACTATATCCATGACCAGGCTCTTAGTAGGGATTTGTGCCAAATTGACACATAATTCCTTGATCAAGCCCAAGCATTTAACTCTGCTTGAATCGAAGGAATATAGATCTTTGTAATGTATGGTTATTTCTAGGCCCAATCTTTCCATCACTACCTTTGGCATGAGGTTGTGAGAGGCACCAGAGTCTAACATGGCATTATGTAGGATTTTTTCGTGTATGTTTAGGCTAACATAGAATGGGGGAATGGCTCCTTCCTGGTATTTTCCATCTACTTCGGGTCCGAACAACAACTCCGGTTTATCATCTATCAAATTCAGAGTGTTGGCATCATTTCCTATGTTCAAGACTTTCAAGAATTGGGAGCGGTACATATCCTGAGTTACCATTTCAGTGAGAGGGATGGTTATTTAGATTTTAGTGATCTCTCCTTCAAAACTGAAAGGTACTTGAGTTTTAGACATATTTACTTCAGTTTTATCAGCCATAAATTTCTCCACATTTTTAATTTTCTGATTTTGATTCAAGGCTTTAGTGATTAGAGTTTTCTCAGGGCCACTAGCAGAGGTGCTAGGACAGCTTGTGCCAATACTTGATTGGCTGGTTTTATTTGTGTTAGGATTAGCTTTCTTAGCCATGGTATTATTATTGTCTACTGTTCCTTTAAGAATGTTTTCGGGAGTTTTCTTAACAATAGTGTCTGAGTTGTTTTTCCTAGAGTTGTCTTGGTTTTTCGTACTCCTAAGATCATATTTCCTATGGACTTCCATTATGGCATTTTATAATCCCAATTCGTGATCTTCGGAATATTCATAGCTTGTTTCATCTTGGTTTGAGGAGAAAAAAGTTTGTTCTTATTCTGTGAGAAAAACCTCACCCTCACTATTAGAGCCTATTAATTTTAGATGATTCTCATATGGTTGTTCAATATCTCTTTCCCCTTCGTCAACATAGTTATCTTGGAAGGGTGGCCTGATTTGTTGATCATTTTCCCTTGGTATATTTTGGGGCAGGTCTCTTCTAAAGTTTTGATTTTGATTTCTATTTTTTGGATTTGTTTGGTTGTCCCTAGGGGGTGTTCTTTCGTTTATGCTTATTCTTTCCATCATTCTTTCCATGGTCCTAAGAAGATTTTTCATCTTGGAATCAGATGAAAAGGTGGAGGGCATGGTGTCGTCTTTGTATGTTACCCTCTTTTATGATCTTAGCCTAGCTCTTTTTTCAATTAAGTTGGCCTCTACGATTATAGCTCCTTTTTGCATGTCTTATAGAGTAAGGGGCTCTCTTTCTCTTAGTTAATAGGCCATGTCGGGGTCAAAACCCTTCGAGAATTTAGCTAAGGCTAGGCCTAATGGGGGTTTCATGTTCAACAGTAGCGCGTTGTAAACACTATTGAACCTAATGCAATAGTCTTGGACACTTTCCCCCGTGTTTCTTTTGAGTTTGCTATATTCCGAGAGGATTTGAAGAGTTTTTTCTTGATTTCCCATTTGTTTATGAAAGTTTGGTAAAGGGAAGGGATATCATGTATACTATTGGGAGTTAGGCTTTTGAACCATTTATTAGCTTCTCCACCTAGGCTTTGGGCGAACATTCTCATTTTCATGGTTTCCTCTTCTAATTCCATGTAGTCAAAAGCATCATTCAATATATCTACATGTTGTTGGGTAGTAGTGGATTCAACCCCTATGAAGTGTGGGATTTTGGATTGGTAATCATTTGGAAAAGTTACCAAATGTTGCGGTAATACCAGGGGTGCATACCATGTTGCCATGGTGGGAGCTAATGGTGGATTTACAAGCAGAGGATTTGTGTTATGAGATGGAGTGGTTTCACAGTGATGGTGTGAATGGGTATGGTGGAAGAACTTGGACTAGTAAATTGATTCTGAGTAGACTTGGGGTGAAAAGAGCCAAAGTGATGGATAAGTTGTAGATCAGGTGGTGTAGAAGGAGAAGCTTCTCTGCTAGGACTTTGCTGCAAGTCTATGGGCTCAAGATCGGTATGGTTGATTTTACTTTGTGACTTGGTTCTAAAAAGGTTTCTAGTATGGTGCAAGTCAAACTGGGGGTATTTCAATGCTGTAAGATGTTCAGGTATAGAGCTTGCTCTATGAAGGGTCCTATTAGTAGCTAAGTTTCCAGTTTCAGAAGTTTGCCACAAAATCCTTTCTGGGTCATCAACTATAGTAGGAGGGTTTGGCTTTGGATGAGATCTAGTATTGATTCTTTGTGGAGCCAATTTTAAAATTCAAAATTTACAGAGGCTGAAAGTTTATGACTGCTTTCGGAAGGCTGACCTCTCTAGGTGCTATCAAACTCGCACCGTGTGTGACTAAGGTTCTAGATTTCCTAAGGTTGTTTTGATGCAGTCCTACAGGAGTCTATAAATACTTAGCAAAATTTATAAGGCCTAATGGAGGCTAGTGGAGTCTAAAGGTGGATATTTTTAGTTGTTTTGAAGGTATGTTGTCTATGTTCCACCACCAATACTGACAAAAAGCCAATATAGAAATGTTTTGGGGTTTTTCTGAGTTTCTATGTGTATCCCGAATATTTTTAAGAGTTTCCTATACCTGATTCATCACTTATATAAGGTGGTGAAACAAACGGAGTTCACTCTATGGCTCTATCTGTAATATCCCAAAATCGGGACTGCTCAGCAAGCATGCACTAAAAACGCATTCCCATCAATATATGCTATAAAATAATGAAATTAACTCTTTGATCCTGTATATCAATCAATATAAAACCTAAATCCAAGAATATAGCTGAAAAAAATCAAACTAGGTGGGTTAAATAGATCTCCCACACCTAGGAATGCTAAAAGAGGCTAAAACCCCAAACACTGCAACACGTGAATTTTTGCATAAAGGTGACTGCGCAGTATAAAAGTGGGTTTGTGAACATAAATGGTAGAGACAAATAGATAAGATATTTTATCAAACAATATGCTCATAAATATGTTATCTATTCTCCTTTATACAAAAATCTAGAGAACCCGGGAAGGGTTTCTAGGAATTCACCCTGAATACAAATGGTGATCTTCAGCAATATGGCTGAATAATCACTGAAAACTAAAGCACATGAGTTTATAAGGCTGTAATAATGTATATATAATGCATATCTGAACAAATTTATTCCCCCATGGAAGAATCCATCCTCCAATCACTTGAAAACTCCCCGAAAGAGCCACAAAAGACACTGCTAAAACTGCCTTGCAGAAATAACACAATTTGTGAGTGGAATAACATTGTAAGTGATGGTAATGTGTTGGCATACTTCCAAATATCATATATCAGCCCAATAATTCTCCAAATGGATTCTCCAATGGAAGGAAACTTCCCTTCTATGCCAAACCAACTCAGAAAATGGGTTCCTCAACCCTCCACTGCAACACCCTGCAACTCAACACAACCTCCTGCAGAAACTGCGCTGAAGATGAAGACTAAAGCTTGGCACCAATGCTATATGTGTGGAATGAAATATCAAATCCCTCCCAAGAGCTCCTCAAAGGGAAGATAAGGGATTCCTGAACAGGAATACCTTAGTGCTGAACAGCACCGACAATCTTAGCTAAACAACTAGGAGAGAAAAATTCTAAGAAGACATAAAAATGTAATACATAAGCTAACCTCCAAATGGATTCCATCATATTCCTTATAAAAAAATTGAGCCTTCTCACCTTGGGTCCCACTCAATAGGGTTTCCACCACCACACAAACAATCTCCCTCCAAAACTGCATTGTGCCTTCACTAGAGCCACTCTTGTAAACTGTGTTGTTTGATTTGGTCAAGGTTGACCTCTTCAACTTTCTTCAGCCCTTTTCACACCTAATGGTCTTCAATACAGCTCACATATAGCTATCTAGGCTGAGACACATTCACATTGAGCTATTTTATTTGATGTTCCACTCCTCATACATTTATGTTGTTGACTTGGTCAAACTTGGCCTTGTCCACATGCAAAATTTCCCCGTTCACACATGAGAGTGTAAAATCCAGCTGAAATTATGATCCCTTTACACACTATGATGGATTTATCCTTATTTCTGAAATGCATGGGCCTCCTTACCCCTTTTATTCATCTCCTAAGTGATATTAGTAAAATTTAATATTCCAATTTGCTGCATGCAAATTTTGGAATATTACAGGCCTCCCCTCCCAAATGTTGCTTGTCCTCAAGCAACTGAAAGGATAGAACTGAAGAGAATCCTCTTCTCCCCCTGTAGCAAACTTATAAGATAAAATCCTCCAAGGACCAAGGTGCTGCATCATCAATAGATCTCCAAGTTTCCCCTCCCAAGTAAACAAGCTAGCTTTTGGTGAACACCCCAAATAGCTATCATTATGTGACAGTAAGATATCAATGGAGGAAACAATGCGTGGTCTACAACCCTCCTTGAGGCATGTGGTCTGATATATATTGGGATATACCATCCTCATATGAATCTCCCATCCCCAAGCTATCATCCATACAAAATGATTTGCCTCCCAACATGGAAAATGTTGGAACGGGGTCTCCTAACAAGCTGCGAAACTAGTCCATTTTGATTATTTTTTATTATATTTAATATAGCGTAGGGGTTTTGGGGTGGGTCAAAGCCCCGAACGCATTGTAATGGGTCAAAGGGTAAACTAGTAGTCCAAAAACCATGGGTTGCGGACCATAGGAACGTTGAGGCTAGATTGTTATAAATAGAGATGCATTTTGGATTGTAAGAGATAGGGATTGATGAACTATTGATGCGATCTATTGTTTAAGCTATCTGTTTGGGTTTTGGGGGAGCAGACTGCTGTTGACTTTGTGCGCAAAGATCCTAGTCCAGCTATGTGAGGACCCTGTTGTTGTGTGTGCAGGTTGGGAAGGAAATTGTAAGGAAAAGTTGATGAATGAATGCAAAGGACTATTAGAGATCTGAATCCATGAGTATTTTGTATGAACTGCTGATAATTACTAGGTTATGTATTTTTTGTCTTTCTGATGCAAAATTCTGTGTAATGAATGCTTGGATCTAGATATATTCCACTATGTTTATATAATATTGTGTTGATGTTATGAAAAGCATATAATTGTATACCTAGTGCACGTGGATGCAAATAGAAACGTATTTAACCCTGTGAAGAAGCAAGGTAATATGAACAGAACGTAGCTCTGCTTGCCTTACCCTTCTTTTCTCAGGGTGCAGAAACCTGGTTCCAGCACCCACCCATACTACTTCGGGTGAGACTGTGACCTGTGAAAGAAGGTCACAACCGAAAGGGCCAGTAGTATAGGGGTTTGTTGGCAAACCTTGCACACCAAACTTGGGTCAGGACCCCTCAAGCCAACAAATGGTTCTGTTGCCGAGACCTAAAGAAGTATGAGAGAGGAATTGGGTAATGACAAGAGAATACTGGAAACTTGAAAGAAAATAGATCGAGGATTGGTTCGAAAGGAAGATCTAGTAGTTCGCAGTAAAAGAAAATCACAGTAAGAAGTTAACAACGGAAAGGTGGAAAAATAGGTACATCCTTACTGAAAGCTACGAAATATTCTTTGTGACTTTTTCAATTGAACTCCAAGAGTGGCTGGCCAGACTGGTGGAATTCCAAAAGTGCTGGAAGGATGAGTGGGTCACTTTTTGGACCCTGGAGTTGCTCGAACAACTTGAGAAAATAGATAATACTATCACACGCATGGTGGATCACTAGGTGGATAGTGTGCTGGGAGGATTTGTAACAGAATTTTCTATTGATCAATTTGTATCATACTTTGAAGCTGAAGGACGA